>OY728142.1:1419820995-1421070995 GCA_963277665.1 Viscum album
TATTTTATAGTTATCTCCAAAGTTGTTTCCTTATCAATACCCTCAAAAGTTATTATTAGGAATAAAGTAATAGTTAATGATAAAAATATCGTATCAATATAATTTAAAATCATCAATACCTGAGATAATAATTCATGAAATTCTCATTGGGATGGTAGAAAAAATCTACAAATAACGTGGTATATCTCAATAAAGAATGATTCCCTTACATTATGGTCAAGAACACAATGCCTTTATCTACATTAAATTAACTAGATAAAACATATTATTGAATATTTCCTTCATAGTGTCAATAAATATATTCTCATTTTATATAATTTTTTATGATGGATTCCAACAGTTTATTCTCTTATCCCCCTAGTGAATATATTGTAAATTTAACCATGAATTTTCAATGGGTTCAATGAAAACAAGATATGAAATCTATTTTAATCATATATTATTATGGTTTTTAATTCCCTTGGTCACCATGAAACACTAAGGTGAGATAATATTAGTAAAATTTGCAGTATACTTCACCATTATATATTGATTTCACTTAATTTTTTGACATTGATATGGACATTGTATAATGAATGTCTTAATAATAATAACATTCATTCCAGGGTTATCCAATACAATTTTATTTATAAAATCTAATATATTATTCAATGATGTCCTTTTGGGGTGATATTTATATAATAAATTATATATATGATGAACTATAAACATAATATAACTCCAAATTGAATTGAAAAATAACCATGGTCTACACAATTACCCAAAATCACTATGAATAGTAATAAATTTAATTTCAAATATTAAATAGGTGAATATAAGAAAATATTCAACATGTTCTATTTGTACTTGATTTGGAAAAATTATTTGAAGAATCATGGACAAACCATTTGATGCCAATAATAATGCTTAAAAATAATCTCATGGTTCATATATGGTTTTTTGTTGAACACACCTAAACCATGAACCCCAAAATTCATTCTCATTTCAACCATGAAACATGAAATTTCTATAAAAAGAATTTCCCAATAATTAATAATTATAGTATAGAAAACAAAATCATCCTAAACATATCTAATAAAAAAATTAATTAATTACATAATTCAGGTCAATTAATTGTAAATAAATGTTCTGTATAAGAATGATTTTGTTGAAACTCTCTTAAAAATATATCTTGAGTACAGATAGTACTACAACCACACTAACAAAAATTCCTTGTAACTCTAGTGGCCACTAAAACAATATTATAATGAACTAGATGAGTCTAAAAAACCATGTCTTCTATTAAATCCTATGATAAGGAATGAATTTCATTTCAATCATCATAGGCATGCAACATTCATCTATGGTATCAAATATAACCACTGTGAATGATTTCTCATAAAAATCACAAAAATAATATGATGTAATCCATCTAGGAATATATAAGGATTTATACCTAAATTATACAACCCTGCAAAAAAAAATAGATAATTATAATTAAATAAAAAAATAAATAGATCATAATGTTAAAATTATATATAATAATCATAAAATAATTTTACAAAATATATTCATATGATATAAAACAAAACTATTTGCATGAATAAAAAGTAAAAAGATGTTTATATTTGGATATATATAATCATGTTATTATCCCCATTAAAGGATCCCCAAAATGCTATCCCAAAACTAAATTCTCATTTTCCCTAGTGACCACCCCTCACACAACCATTGAGAATGAAGAAGACACCAACAAGTACCCCCAAAAATATGTCTCTACCATTCATTAAGCGTATTTAGAAATAACCAAGTGAGTATACACAAAATAAATGCATGTAGGGTGTGAGTAAAACGATTTTAATGTTACATCAATTAACCTATACAATAACTTATACATCAAAAAAACTAAATATATTTAAATTATGTTATAAAAAATACACTTATTTAGAAAATATATTTTTGGTTCAAAAAAATAATTTAGATGTATATTAATTATAAATTTCTTTTTATGAAGAAAAACCTAAAATTAAAATATTTTAAAAATAGTAAATTTTCATAACATATCCAAGAAAATTTAAATATAAACATTGAGTATCAGTATGATCAAATAAATATCTCAATACAACATCAAAAGACTCTAACATTTTTGATATTTCAATACAAAAATTGTTGACTGAGGACCTTCCTAAAGGAAAACTAGGCCTCCCTATGTGAATCTAAGAAAAAACAAACTGTAATGTACCCTTGGGAATCACTAGGTTGCATTCCTTAGCTAGGGAATACATTATTAAGGGGAGATAACTAAAATATTAATACAAAATACTATATCCAATAAACAATTACCTAACAATATTCTAAAGGAACACATATAAAAAGATGAATAATAAACTCGCATAACACTATTAAAATCAAGATACCATATAATGAAACAAGATTCTATGTTAAAATGATTTATAAAATTTTAAAATAAACCAATCATAAATAATTTTTAATTCAAAATAATAAATAAAAATCTATTTTGAATCAAAAGTATCATTAAATATTTTTATTGAAATCATTGTAGTAGTGACATCATTACAAGAGAAAAATATTTCTGAATTTCATTGAAACCCCTAAATTTTTCTATCATAATTTCATTGAAACGTAGTGATAAAATATAAATGGGTCCACAATAACATACTTCAAACATAATAATGTAAGAGAAGGTATATAAAATTCAACATATAAATGTTTTTTAAATGATTTATCCATTTGTAGAGACACATACCTCAAAATCATTTCCAACAAATCATATTCTTCAAATATAATTTTCTTTCATGATATGGATCCTCACACACCATAAAAACCAGGAATTTATTATTTAAATCCTTATAGATTCCTACACTTGGCCACTGTGGTTGTCTAGTGAAACCAAATGAGATGAATATTTATGATTGATGTTTTGAGATATCATAAAGGAAGAAAACATTTACCTAAAAAGAGTCAAAATGAAAATATTTCTACAAAACATCAGGGTAATCATCATATGGAATGGGGAGAAGATTCTAATAATAGAGTTGGGCTTAAATTTAAATCAAATGGGGTGGAGGCAGGGGAAATGTGATTAAATTTAGTAAGTGTAGTAGAATAATTTCTTACATTAGATATTGAGTAATGATACAAATTTTTGAAGCATGATTTGGGAATCCATGTAACAAATAAGTGGTTTTCACTATATAGTAACCTCATACATAATGTTTTTTGAATTTTTTAGGTGGTATGGAAACTATATCTCTCATTGAAAAAGTTTTAGTTATTGTTTTGGACTGTCTTTGTTTTAAATATAAAACCTTCTCCAACTCCCATAAATTATAAAATAACCACATACAACTATATAATTTCAAAAAAAATATAAATTAAATAATAATAATAATCAAAATAAATACAATCTTCTGAATAATGGTGTCACTTAGGTAAACCAAGATACAAAAAATATGGGTGACTAATGATACCTAGTAGAGTTTTTCCTAGAAACTCCACAAATGAAACATAAGAAAACAATTTAGCATAAAATTATAAAAAATATGAACTCATAATATGTTTAAAAATATAAATATAATGAATACAAATAACTGACATAAAAAATTTATCATTTTTACCAATTACATTTATAATGCTACTAATGAATCAATCCATGAGAATGTTCTAAGAAACCACACACCCATGAAATACATAAAACCCTTCCATTAGGTTCCCTTCCATCAAATCCAATGCATTACCATTTAATGTGGGTCAACAATAATGGCCCAAACAACAAGCACAAAACTCATCTACCAATAATAATCTGATCACATTATAATAAATCCCATGTTCCACAAATTATACTTTGACATCCATGTATAATATTTTAAGGATCCACATTGATTCGCAATGAATAGAAAACCAACCAAATTTCTAATTGATGGAAAATTCTCCATTTTCTAGGAATCACACTCAATCAAAATTTTTATTAATCACATAGAATGAAAATCATTCACACCATTTCAAAGGCACCTTTTCCAATAAAAACAGATTCCCAAATCATTATCCAAAAACATTCATACAAAATAATGAACCAAATAATTAAAATTAAAAAAATGAAAACGCATTTTTTCATTTAAATAGTTAAGGTTATATTACATGAAAATAAAACTAAATTTCATTGTTGAAACACACTAGAAACATAATGGTTAGAACACTAATTGCACTCTTATGTGAATTTGAAACCAAATCATAGATTTTTTTATCACTATAAAAACATATTTGAATGATAATAATAATACATATGTATTTCGAAAAATTGAATCAGAAGAGGGGGAAATAAGTATGGTGTATAGAATTCTTAATTTTTTTCTTCATATGGTGTTTTGATAATTTGATCTCAAATTTTCTCCAACTAAAAAAAATATAATAAGAGATACCATGTATCATCGAATATAGAAATAGGTTGAAATAGTGTTGAATAAAGGTAAAAATATATTAATATCAGAAGTTAATTTAAAAACTTATAGTATACATAGTTTGGGTCTGTGGTTTAGAAGTATTTTCACCAATTGCGGATTTGGTAATGTATCCAAATTTCATATAATTAATCATTGAGTGAAAATCATAAAAAAATATTATAGAATTCACAAAAAAATATTAATCATCCTACAAAGTCAATAAAAACGTACCTAACATACCTATAGACAATCCTATTTTTAATCCCCTTCATTCTATCTCTCTATATTATTCAAAATTTAAATAAAAATAAACAAAAATCATAATTCTAAACATTAATTTTTATTATTCACTAATACCATATATTTAAATTCCAATAAATATAATTTCATTGTGATATATAACATAATAATTCGATAATAAAATATATATTATTTTGAAATGATTAAATGGTAAAGGTAAAAATGAATGTATATATAAAAAATCGTAGTGCTTTTTAACAATAAAAACAGTATTTCTGAGGAATATTCTCCAAAGTACTGGCAATATTCATATATTTTCAACTTCATAACTTATGTAATTATGTGAACCACATGACATGACACTTTCGGTGATTATAATGATCTTCTAAAAATTTACTTAAACAATTATAATTGCATCAAGGTTGTTTTACAAGTATTAACTTATCATATTTTGAAACAGTCAATGTCAACAATATAATGTTAATAATTATATAATGAAAATAAATATATTATGAGAGATTAAATAAATAATAAATAAGATATTATAAAATTAATTAATAAATTCAATCAAAATATTCATTAGTCTAGATATGTTTATGAAGAATGTGTATAATTTAAGAACATGTAATCTTCCATTCATTTACATTAATTAAGATTTGTTCTCTTTCACACTCCATCTCTATATCCTCATATTTTTCCCTTTTAATAAAATTTATTTACATACTTTATGCATCATATTTAATAAATAAATTAATTATTAATATGTTGTTTTCCATACATTATTTTTCCATTAAGGGCCAAAAAACCTATTATGACACATTAATTATGGAATTATATTATCTTACATGATGTATTACCTTTTTGTTTTCATATCTACATAATCCCCCATTTAAATGATCACACTGACACCATTATGTATCTTATTTATTTCTTATAGGTTTATTTATTGTATTTTCTTGAAGTAACCATACATTTTTCTATGAATCACAAACATATGATGTATTATATTTATATGGGAACACTATGAATTATTTCACAATAGTTTGATTTTGTAATGATTCATACTGTGAAATACTATGATTCACTTATTAGTTATGAGTATAAACCATTATCTTGAATTGTATTACAATGGGGACATAACTAATGAAATTATTTATTCTTCCTCTACATATATATGATTTTCAGGATTTACAATCTTGTTTCACTCCTTAACACTTCTTCCATATTTCTATATGGTGATTTATGATCATTTCCTATTTGGATTTCATGTTGTGATCTTTGATTTTCTGGATATTTCACCCCATGTTTACCCTATTTTAAATTTCTATTAGTCCTGATTGATCCACTTATTTAACGTATTTCCCTTCGACACCCATTATTGTGATAATAATATAGTAATTTAAAACAACATGTTATGAAGATAAATATAATTATTATTAAATTTGTTTAGAAATTATTGGGTCATGTCTTTAATTATTCAAAGACACTAGAACTCTAGACTTATAATGCATTTTATGGGAGTTTATATTAAAATTAATAAAATATTATATATAGTGTTTATATAATTTGATAACTAAACCATAAATAATTTCATTTCTAATATAATTTTCCTCAACCAGCTCGGGTCATCCCTGATCCGGTCACCCGATCTAGTCTGCAACATGCCCCAAGGGGCATTCATGATTCCCCTGGGATGGAAACTAGAGTGAGGCATCATGAAAATACAACATGGAATAATTTAGACTGAAATAAATAAACTAGTAAAAGTTAGATAAATGAACCAAACAAGAAACAAGAACCAAAAACAGACTTAAATAATGAAATTAGATCCAACTACAAAATATAAATCAACAAGATGAAAACTAAAATACATAACTGAAACTAAAATTAATAACCCGAACGATTAATGTGAACTATCTATGTAGAATCTTAGTCAAATCCAACCACAATACCATCCATGATATAGGATTGGTCACCTACTAAAAGAACATGACCAAAACTGAACTTTCAAAACAACTCAGGTCTACTGACACATAGTACTATAGGTTGGGTTTGAGCTCAACAGATCAGCAGGTAAAACCCCTAGAATCCATGTCACTTGTTTCCAAAAAAATTATATCAATACTAGCATGAAATGTGTTTATAAAAATGGGGTTTTATATACACAATATATATTAAAAGAACCAAAAAGATTAATTTCCCTCAATATTAACAAAATATAAAATAAAATGGGAATTTTTCATACTCATTTAAAACATCAACTTCAAAATACTCTTAATGCAATCACATGTTCGCTGTTTTTTAAAAAAATGGCTAGAACGAGGTATGGGAATAAAATTCTACATCTCGAGGGTAATGAATCTATTAAATCTCATAATGGGAAAACACATGAAATATTAGGAACTCAGAGGGAGAATATAACATACTATAAATATGACTCATCCTGAAGGAATGACTTATTCAATGGAATCATGACGCCCTAACAACGAACAGTCACCCTACTAGGCATGGTTAAGGGTCCAAACACCATAAAAATAATAATAAAATATCCCCTAATATGTGCCACTTTGTAGTGTGTAATATAAACTATTACAATAATTTTTCTCATTTAACCTTAACCACCTCATGGGTCACCACTTGCCTTATAATAATATTTTTTTATAAAGGAGGTCTCAAACTGAGGATCCAACAATCCCATTATAAACTATTGGGACAAGAGACTAATCCAACAAGGTTGTTTCCAAATAAACATTTCAATGAAATCAGAATCGCATAATATGGTTTCCAAATATCAAAATATTTCCATATTACAATTCATAAGGTTCCCATTGGGCCTTTAGCTTTATCCATCCAAGGTAAATTTACCAAAATAATTTTAGAAAAACATTTCCTGAAATATTGACCCCATTTCTATAATCCCATTTCAATTTGGACCTTAAGACTCAAACACACACCCAAACATGTCACATTTTCCTAAAGGACCCATACCACAGATCAACATTAACATGAAAATTAGTTTTAAATATGCACAAATGAAGAAATATTCCCAACAGGATTTCAACCATTTTAAGAAAAACATGAATAGTTATCAAACACCAAACATGTCATAAAACCTTTCACCAAATTATGAAAATTACTTTTGTCACTTTTTATTTCATGGATATATTTATCAAAATGGGAGGGAGAGAGAAGATATATTTCCTATTTAGAAAACTTTGGTATGAGAGAAGATCCACTATGAATGTCATCATCATTTGAAGGCCCATCCATGGGTGCACTCCATACATTCATGG
This sequence comes from Viscum album, assembly GCA_963277665.1. Lineage (NCBI taxonomy): Eukaryota > Viridiplantae > Streptophyta > Magnoliopsida > Santalales > Viscaceae > Viscum > Viscum album. The sequence goes on from OY728142.1 coordinate 1,419,828,968, forward strand.
ATGTTCCCACATTCAATGGAATAACACAAATTTTCTTCTCCCAACCATTTTTAATGAAACCACACATGCACCATTTATTAGTACAATAAACCATTTACACTAAAACACAATTTTCATAAAACGAACCAATCCATGCCCATCAACATCCACATTAATGTTTCATTAAAAAAACAGCACCCAACTTTTCCAACATAACCATTTTGAAGGAAAATGACATTTATCCAAATCCAAATGAAAGTCACACACACATGGGAATAAATAGATAATAAATATAATATATATATTTAATCGAATCTATAGACAAAAAAATCTATGATTAATTAAATATGACTATAACAATGGTGAAAAATAAGATTTACTGATTATATACTAAAATAAATAAATCACATGGAATAAAATTGGAACAAAGGGCTTGTAGACACCTACATCAACCCGTGAAAACATGACTGAATCTTAACAGATTGAGTAACAATGCTCAGTGGACCACATACAGACCCTAAAAATGATTACTACTTGAGAAACACAATCAATGTAATTTTAGTTTGGATAACATGAAGAATGACACCAAAAATGATTAAAATGAAATTTAACAAGACTGGATGTGTAGAGGGCTAATGGTGATGGGAATAATAGCCACGATGAAGAATGGATGTGGAACTACGCATGTGGTTCGGGACATAGTAGAATGCTTCTGGACAAGGGTGTTGTAAGAAATGGTTTGTTCTAGAGCAAAGGAGTTCGAGTTTTACAGAGGTGCATCGGGAATGAGGGTCTAGCGTATCTCATGATGACATGAGGAGGGAGGCTACTATGAGTTTCTCGGACATATGGGTTCTGGGATACTATTGGATAAACTCACATAGGGAGTGGGATAAGTGGATGACATAGTTAAGGGAGAGAGAGTTGGGTGGAGCAGAGAGGGGAGGTCGGGTGGGCAACACTAGCTGGGGTATGGTGCACCATGACATGGTAACCAATGGAAAGGGGGATCATGGAGTGTTGTGCTCAAGAAACGGGGAAGGGGGGGGGGGGTGATTCCCTCTTAGGGTTAACATCAACCCATTCTTGTAACTTCATTATACTAATAATAATAATAATAATACATTGTTAAAAAAAATTATTATAATAAAACATTACTATTACCAAAAATACTTATTAATAAATCATAATTATTTTTAATAATTATCAAACATTAATAAATTATTGTTATTAATTATTATAAAAACACTTTTATTCATTTCATTTTAAATCATATCATCATTAATAAAATTTTAATCATAAATATATTAAAAATGCTTTTAACATCAATTTAATAATAATAAAAATATTAATGAAAATTATTAATAACAAAAATTAATATAAATAACACTTCCAATAATAATAATAATATTATATATAATATTATATATCATTAACTTGGTTAAAACATTTACACAATTTTATTTTTATCAGGAAATATTTATTTTAATCATAAGGAAACTACAATGGCACCAGGGATGACCGCACTATTACCACCAACTATGTGGTGCCTTCTCCTTAGTCTGAAACCCACCAAAATTATAAAAACTATAAAAATTTAAACCTGCATTGAACCCACATCATGATGAGGTTAACTAATTCCTTGAAATAATAAAACATAATAAATTTAATGGTCATGGTATGAAAATTCCATAAAGGTACCTACATCTAATTGAATATCATAATTTTTCTTCTCCCAAATATTTTTTAAGAATCCATACTAAAACCATTTATTATCAAATAAAATAATTTACATTAAAACAACATGTTTCATAAAACCAAACAAACTAGGTTAGTCAAATTACACAAAAATGTTTTTTTATGAAAACCCCACCCAAAATCTCTAACATAACTATTTTAAATGAAATTACAATTATCCAAATCTATATACAAGGCACACACACATGAGATTAAATTGAAAAAAGATCTAAAATATTTTTTAGCAAATATATCAACAAAAAAAGCTATGATTAATTAACTATAACTATAATAAGGGTGAAAATATATTTTATGGATTAAATAATAAAACAAAAGAATTACATGGAATGAAATTTGATGAATGGTCATGGAGACACCTTCCTAAACCCATGAGAAAGTGACCAAATCTCAAAGAATGGAGGAATAGTGCTCCACTGACCACTGAAACACCCTTTTATTTGATAAAAATGCGTGAAACAAAATATGAGGCACTATAGATTGTATAATATAAATAAAAAGACCAAAAATAAAGGATATGAAATATAACTATTCTAGAAGAGGATAGAGATATTTTTGTGTGGAAACATAACCACATAGTAGAAAGGCAGAGGCATTCTTCATGGGGTTTGGGATATGCTGAGCAGCTGCCAAACAAGGGGGTCACGAGCAAGGGATAGCGCCAAAGCAAGGGAGGTTGGGGTTTCTAGAGGCACACAAAGATGTGGGGCTAGGGGAATTTTGTAATGATGCGAGGAGGGATGTTTCCATGAGGCTTGAGGCCAAATATGATCTAGGATGTCGGTGGTCAAATGCGCACAAGGATAGATAGAAGGTATCATTGTGCATAAGGGAGGCGGAGCTGGTTGGAGTGGTGATGGGAGGTCGAGCTTCCAACACTGGCTAACATTGGGTGCACCGTGATGTGGAAACAATGGGGGGGGGGGGGGGTTGGGTGCGCCAGGTGCATGAAACGAGGACGGGGGGGGGGGGGGGGGGTGCGATGCCCCCCCCCCCATGGGTTAACTTCACCACATTTCTTCCTCTTAATTATATTAATAATAATTATTATATTATAAATATTAATAATAATTAATTTTGAATTTTTTTTGTAAACGATCATATACTCTTAAAAACATTCTTATTAATAAATCATTATTATTTTTCATAATTATCAAATGTTAATAAATCATTATTATTAATTATTATAATCACAATTTTATTTATATAATATTAATTACTATAATTTTGAAATACAATTTAATCATAAAAATAATAAAAACACCTTTAACAACCATTTAATTATATTAAAAATATAATTGAAAAGTCCTAATAATAAAAATGATAATAATTTCCCTTCCAATACTAATAATATTATTATATAAACAACTTTATTATTATTATTATGGAACAAACATATAAACTGTAAAATTATTATGAAACATTATTTATTATAACAATTAGGTAACTACAATGAAACCTGGGTCGACCATGTGGTTTCTCTGAACCATGTGGTTCCTATTAACCAATCTGAAACCCACCAAAATCATAGAACCTACAAAATATTAAAAGTTCATTAAACTCACTCCTTAATGAGGTTAACTGAAGCCATGAAATAAAAAAATAAAGGTCAGGGTTTGATAATTCTACCCACCACAAAACTTCCTTCCCCAAGAATGTCACCAAGGTGATAGTTATGAAATAATTGTGTCCATTCCCAATGAAAACTGAGAAAAAATAAAATCCTTAGGGTGACCATTACTATTAAAAGAAACACCCAACCTATTGAATATAAACATTAATATTTGAACAATGGGAGAACATGATAGGGTTATCCACATAACAAGAATAAAAATTACATGGAAACCTTTAAATATGAACCCACCACCCTCAGGTGGTGACACAAGAACTCCAAAAACAAACTCATTTAATTTCATCACATGGACCTAAAAACAAGAAAGATATTTAAACAGAAAGCTTGATATGAAATGTCACAACAACCTGAGGATGATATATTTTCTCACCACCATCCAAATTGACCGAATAAAATCCTCACATAAACAAAAGACTAGGTAATTCCATTCCCAAATAGAACAAAATTTCTCAACACTAATGGAGAATCTCCACCACTGGGATTAAAACCATTATGGTGGAAACTGGAACACTGTGATATTTTATTGTGTAATCCCGTACAAAATAAAAATAATTAAGAGGAAACCCCATAGATAGGAGTTTGAACTAAAATAGTTCCCAAACACAACCCATTATTTTCATGGAACCAAAAAACCCTAAATAACACAAATGAGAAAAACTAAAAATCATAATGAGGTTAATTATTAACAGTCCCAACACCAATAATGGAATCCAATAAATTTAGAAACCATATAAAGAGAAGATGAGGCGAACTGGATTGTGATATAAGGAGCTCAAAACACCACCACAACAAGGATGATCTTAAAACGATGAAAAAATTAGATCCCAAAATATTATTATATTCCACCACCCCCAAAACTAAAAACATGGTCCATATAGAGGTTCAATACACCCTCGAAAACTCCTGACCAAGCGGGAGATTCACCCCGAGACCTATGGTTAGGGCCCTCAGGGATGAACAATATCCTTCTCCAATGTATGGAATTTTCATCCTTAAGTCCCAAGCTACTTTTTTCTCTTGATGATTCAATTTTCCAAAATGCTGTTATGATTTCAATAAGACACAATATTACTTTGAATAATTCCCAAACTGACCATATTGTTGGTACACAATAGAATTGTCTAAACAAAATAGGAGTTGGCTCCAACAAAGAATAATTTTCCGAAATAGGTTTTTTTGGAACACCCCACTCACCAGATGGAAAACCTTCACCAAACCCCAAATCCAATTAACTGTGAGGAACCCAATATACGGTAGTCCCAAACTACGCCACCTATTAAATCTGAGACAAAATTGACTCTAACTGACATGGGAGATCCCAACCACCTGAAGAAATGATTAACTAAAATAAAGCCCCCCACCACTTCTAATTAACCTCAAATTCCATAAAAAAATGAAACAGATGAGAGGAACTAGCTACTACTCATGACTCACTAAAAACATTAGCATCCTTTCTGGATGGCATACTCTGAATAACCCAAATAAGTCAACTAAAATCAGCATAAATTGAAACTCAATTTAAGAAATAACCCATGATAAGGGATATAGGCCCATAATATAAACATATACAAACATATGAAAATAAACTATTCCAAAAACATCAACTTCATTAAAATATCATAATTCACCAATGGAACCTTATGAATCGTCACATGTGCATGAATCCAATATCACAAATATCAGCCATGAACTAGTTCCCCCCATGCACACTCTATACATTCTCACACAAATGTGACACTCTGTAAATATTTACAAGTTCCAAACACCCATTTTCCCATATCAAATTCAAACACATACAATATGACAACCCTACTTTTTATTACAACATAAACATGCTTTATTACATAAAACATCACTTGATACAACAAAGAAGATCGAGAGGCTTAGTGTCTTTGGGGCTTAATATCATTACATAAAAACATTAAACTTTAAAAACAACATCCTTATTGAAAACTTCCTTTACATGACCACTACATTCCTTCGTACTTAGCATTGCATGGGATAACCTGAGGACATGCATAAGAAAAGGGTGAGATATAAAGCCCAGTAAGGGAGTACACAATGAATAACATGATGAGTACAATACATGTCAGGAAATAGTCATATCAATAGAGCATAAGAGAGACATGAACATAAAGGCATGATAAAGCATGATAATCATAACATGAAAATGTGGCAACAACACTTAACATTGAATTAGCATGAGCCAAGGCTCATTGCACATGGAGCATGAGTAAACCCTCATTGCACTTGAAGCACGAGTAAAACCTCGTTGCACTTGAATTAGCATGAGTAAACACTCACTGCACATGACGTATCATGATACTATATATTACCCAATGCATTGGAGCGCTATCAGGGCGCACCCTTCTTAAACATTTCATTTCATGCATAAGTGTGCCACATGGATCATAAAACATGGATTCATAAAACATAATCATTTATTCCACGATAAAGGAATGTGGAATTCATACATGAAACTTTATAATCAATAAGTAAATGTTCATAAAGGTGAATACCCTTGATGGAGAAATGGGCATGGTATTCACTACACAATGATATTGACTTAGAAAATCGGTGTGATTTCGGCAGCGTAACGGCGTGACATAAGAATTCATAAAAAGGCTGATGAGAGAGAAAGGGGTTCCTCATAATATTTACATGTAATGGACATTAAGAAGGTCATATAGATGAATTTCCCAACAATTGAAAAGGAATTTAGATTCATGATACAAAAGTATTGCTTGAATATAAAAGAGGAGAAAAAGGTTCCTTTCGGAATTTCGGCATAGTAACGGGTGTACATGGGAGGCATTTAATGAGAGAGAAAGGGGTCTCCCATCATTCAAACAATAAGAGGGAAGTATGGGAGAGGTGTGAAACCATACCACAACATTCATAAATGAAATTTAAAGGGCAATATAACTTAAAGAAAATTGACAAAAATGAGAAAGGAAGAAAACCCCTTACTTAGAAGTGTGCTTCCAAAGGCTAGAGAGAGGCTTGTGAGAGGCTTCTTGGGAGCTTGGGGAACCTTGGGAGGATTCTAGAGAGAATAGGGAAGAGGGTGGACTAACTTCAAGGGCTTTGAGTGAGGAGGAAGTGGGAGCTTGGGTGGGTTTATATAGGAAAGGTGAGAGAATTCTTTATTATTTAGGTTTGGGACCCCTTATATTAAAATAGTCCAAACCACAAACCATCCCATGGTATTTGCCCATGGTTTCTGGAAAAGGAAAGAGGAAAACAATATTTTACAAGGCCAAGGTCCTAACTTATTAAAAAATTAGGGTTGCTTATGTGGAGGTGAGTCACACTCCCATGGAAATTAATTTAAAAAGGCAAAGTGTTGAATAAGTCTTGAGGGATCCATTAATGCTTTGAAAAGTGAGTCAAACAAACCCAAAACCTCATTATTTTAATTATAAAACATATATTGGCCGAACATAAGGATTATGGTATTTTATTACATCAACATTGGGTCATTATGATGTCATAAAACACATTATATATTTAAATGGTATTTAATTTTTACCCAAAAATTTGACTGTCTCAGAAAATTATGAAAAATTCACCATTGGATAATTTCGACGTCCTGATTCCAAAAATAATATTTATTTTATATAAATAATTTTATAAATATGTAAATTTTTACTTTTAAAATAAAAACCGACATTTATAAAAAAATTCACGGGTTTTGACAGAAATGGCTTTCAAACCTTAATAAAAATTTTAATTGCATTCATAAAATTATAAGATCATTTATATTTAATAAATATTAATTTAATATTAATAATAATATTTTATTAAAATATTATTTAATTCAAAAATCCTTTAAATTAATAAAATATAATTCTTAATTAAATAATAACTAAAAACACCATTTGTACTTTAAAAACTAATTACAATGCATCAAAAATGACTATAGATTATATTCAATATTATATACAAAAATAATGTACATGAACATGGTTCTACTTATTTGTTACATAACCCCTTAAAATAGCCGCATAAGTCCTAAGGGTAAGGTGTGCGATGGTGACAGACTCTTGAGGTTGCTCGGATAACATCGCTCGAGTGGTAATCTCTATCAACTTCCATTTTTCCCGTAGACAATCACGTTCGAGCGTGACTTGATGAAGCTCAGCTTGGGATTGGTCAAGGGCAAAGCCCAAAGACGCCACCTCCTTTCCGAGCTCCGACAAATGGGCTTCGTAAGGGGCAATTCTACTGGATGAGGTCATCGCTTCCTTTGTCTGAGTAGAAAATTGGTTTGTTAAAGCCTTATATTTAAACTACCCAGATGATCACTGTTCAACGGCTATAAAAGTAACGGTCACAAATCTTAATGTAAAACTAAAAAAGTTGATATCTTATAAAAACATTTTTCATAAAGAAACATTTAACTGGATCAAGAGGGATTTTCCATTAATGAAATTTTGGGTCGTTACAACATTACCGCCATAAGAAATTTCACCCTCGAAATTTTCATTTTCCCACACTAAAACAAATGTGGGTAACTTAGCTTCAGCATATCCTCCGACTCCCAAGTTGCTTCTTCAAACTTGTGGTTTCTCCACAACACCTTGACGAGGGGCATTGTCTTATTTCGTAGAACTTTTTCTCTACGATCCAAGATCTTTACTGGTTTCTCCTCATAAGAAAGATCGTCTTCTAATTGTACCACCTCAGAAGAGAGTACATGTGAAGGGTCTGGTATGTAATTCCTTAAGAGGGATACATGGAAGACATCATGCACCTTGGCCATAGTAGGTGGAAGTGCTAGTCGATAGGCCACAGCCCCAACACGATCAAGAATCTCGAAGGGGCCGATGTACCTTGGACTTAACTTCCCTTTCTTTCCAAACCTCATGACCTTCTTCCACGGAGATATGCATAAAAACACCATGTCTCCGACTTTAAACTCAAGGTCTCGTCGATGATTATCTGCATAACTCTTCTGTCGACTTTGGGCTGCCTTGATATGCTGCTGAATGGTTTTCACCTTCTCCACCATTTCTTCGCCCATTTCTAGTCCAAGGAGCTTACGTTCACCGACCTCATCCCAACATGCCGGTGTTCTACACCTTTTCCCATACTGGGCTTCATATGGTGCCATTTGGATGCTCGAGGGGAAACTATTATTATAAGAGAACTCAACTAGAGGAAGATGTTGATCCCATCCCCCTTTAAATTTCATTGAGAACGCTGTCAACATATCCTCAAGTGTTTGGATAGTCCTCTCGGATTGGCCATCAGTTTGAGGATGATAGGCCGTACTGAAGTTCAATTCAGTATTCAAAGCATGTTGAAGACTCTTCCAAAACTTATAGGTAAATCTTGGATCTCGGGCAGACACAATAGATAGTGGTACTCCATTCAACCGTACCACTTCCCTGATATATATCCGTGCCAGTTGATCCAAAGAGAAATCCTCTTGAATAGCAATGAAGTGTGCAGTCTTTGTAAGACGATCCACAATAACCCAGATTTCATTGTTGCTTTTGGATGTCCTTGGAAGTCCAGTGACGAAGTCCATGGTGATGTTCTCCCATTTCCATTCTGGTATGGGCAATGGTTGCATAATCCCCTTAGACTTCTGCCTCTCTGCCTTCACTTGCTGACACACCAGGCACTTTGATGTATATTCGGCGATCTCCTTCTTCATATTATCCCACCAAAAGTTTTCTTGAAGATCTCGATACATCTTTGTGATCCCTGGGTGAATAGAGAAATTTGAACTATGTGCATCATCCAAAAGTTCCTTTTTCAGCTCCGAACTTGATGGGACACATAGTCTTTTCCCAAACCGCACAATTCCTTCTTCATTAACATTAAACTCTGAGGATTTTCCCTTTTTGATAGCTTCCACTTTTTCTTGGATTCTTGCATCATCATTTTGAGCATCCTTTAACCTTTCCAAAAGAGATGGTTGATCAATCATTTGTGAAAGGATTAATGATGTTTCCTTTTTTATGATTCCCACGTCCATCTTTATCAAGTCTAAGAAGATTGGATCCTTCTCAATTCTCATCATTGATAGAATTGCTGGATCCTTTCAACATAGGGCATCCGCCACCTTGTTCGCCTTCCCAGGGTGGTAATGTATTGAACAGTAATAATCCTTGATGAGCTCTATCCATCTTCTCTGGCGCATATTAAGCTCTTTCTGTGTGAATATATATTTAAGACTATTGCGGTCAGTATATATCTCACATTTCTCTCCATAGAGATAATGCCGCCAGATTTTCAAGGCAAAGATCACCGCCACCAACTCCAGATCATGCGTTGGATAGTTTCGCTCATGGATTTTCAACTTCCTTGAGGAATAGGATATCACTTTATCATTCTGCATCAGCACACATCCTAATCCCTTCTTCGAAGCATCACTGAATACCACAAAAAGCTCCCCACTTGTTGGTAAAGTGAGCACAGGTGTAGTGATAAGCCTCCTTTTCAACTCCATGAAGCTTTCTTCGCATTCATCACTCCAATCAAACATTACTCCCTTTCGAGTTAGCTTGGTAAGAGGGTTGGACAATCGTGAGAAGTTTCTCACAAATCGTCGATAATATCCAGCTAACCCCAAGAATCTACGGATATCAGTTACCGATGTTGGCCTCGGCCATCCCTCAATTGCATCTGTTTTGGAGGGGTCCACAGATATCCCATTGCTTTTGATGATATGGCCCAAGAATGAGACCTCCTTCAACCAGAACTCACACTTTCTGTACTTGGCATAGAGCTTCTCCTTGCGCAAAGTCTCCAGTACAGTTCTTAAATGCTCCTCATGGTCCTCCTTGGTTTTGGAGTATATTAGAATATCATCTATAAAGACTACCACAAATTTATCTAGGTAATCTCTAAAGACTCTATTCATCAAGTCCATGAATATTGCTGGAGCATTGGTGAGTCCAAAAGGCATTACTATGAATTCATAGTGCCCGTACCTTGTACGAAAAGCAGTCTTGGGGATATCTTCCTTCTTCACCCTTACTTGATAATATACCGACCGCAAGTCGACCTTGGAGAAGTATTGTGCTCCACGCAGCTGATCAAACAAGTCATCGATTCTTGGGAGAGGATACTTGTTCATTATAGTGATTTTGTTAAGTTCACGATAATCGATGCAAAGCCGCATTGACCCATCCTTCTTCTTGACGAAGAGGACTGGTGCACCCCATGGTGATGCCCTTGGGCGTATAAACCCTTTATCCAGATTCTCCTGTAGTTGTTTCTTCAGTTCTTCAAGCTCAACCACAACCATTCTATATGGAGTCTTGGATATTGGTAGCGCCCCAGGTATAAGTTCAATTGAGAACTCAACATCTCTTCTTGGAGGAAGACCAGGAAGTTCCTCGGGAAATACTTCAGCGAATCCCCTCACAATAGGCATTTCATCAAGGGTGGTTTCTTCCTTGGACTCAATCATCTGAGCCAGATATGCGTGCTCATAAGGCAGTAATATCCATGCTTGAGATGATGGAGCTAAAGGAGATTCATCTTCCTCCTAACACTTGTAAAGAATCGGGGGTCGATTCTCCATTTGGAGTGTGATTTCCCTCTCCCGACAATTTATGGTGGCTCTATATAAGGAAAGCTAATCCATGCCAAGAATTGCATCAAATTCCACCAAAGGGAGTATGACGAGGTTCGACGGGAAATTCAATCCACATATTATAACAGGGGAGGACTTATACTCATGGGATGCAATGATTGCCCCATTTTCCGTACTCACCGACATCTTTACTTCCATGATTTGTGGTGGTGCAGGTATTGTTCTACTAAACTTTTGAGATATAAAAGAATGCGTAGAACCTGAATCAAAAAGTATGTTCGCTATTCTTGAATGAATAACTATCGTACCGGTCACCACTTCGTTGTCGGGGTTCACTTCGGCAGAAGTGATGGCAAAAGCTCTTCCTTGCTGTCTTGGAGGTTGTTGATTGCCTCCGATAACCCTTGGATTAGGGCACTGATTCGCAAAATGACCCGGTTCTTTGCATTTGAAGCATTGAACAACGCGTTGAGGTTCGAACGGAGCGTTCCTCCCCTCTGTCGCAGCCGCGGGTCCTTCTTGCTGACAGTTAACAGCTAGGTGCCTTTCTCTTCCACACTTAAAGCATTTTCTTGTCCCCCTAAGGCAATTTCCAGGGTGCTTCTTTCCACACTTTTGGCAAGTGGGGTGCTGGAATTTCTTAGCGCCGTTGGATTTATCTATCGTACCACCAGCATTGAAGTCCACCTTCCGCTTCTTGTCCCCATGATACCCCTGTGATTTTCCGATCTCCATTTCAACCATGAGGGCACATCGGACAATTTCCTCATAGCTGTCGAAGTCACGGATCGCTAATGCTTTCCGCAAGCTAGGCTTCAGCCCACCAAAGAAGCGGTCAACATTGCATTAGGGGGTAACGACAAAGCCGGAAGCGTATCGTGCAAGCCTTGTGACGTTTTCCTCGTACGCTCCCACAGATTCCTCATCTTTCTGCTTGAGGAAAAGGAAGTCCCTTTCCATCTTAAGACGGAGGGTGCGTGGAAAATATTTATCGAAAAACATCTTCCGGAATACCTTCCATTCCAAAGCCTCAATCTCCTCCTCAGGCTTCGTATTTTTGATCAACGTCCACAATTGATCAGCTTCACCCTCCATACGATAAGCCGCCAAGAGAACCTTCTCTTTTTCAGAGCATTGGAGGATGTAGAATATCTTTTCAATGGAGTTGATCCAGTGTTCAGCAATCGTGGGATCGGATGATCCACTAAAAGTAGGAGGCCTTTGTCTCATGAAGCTTTCAATAGCGACTTGTTCTTTCTTAGGGGGGTTGGACGTTCCTCTTGACCAGTGTTTCTATTCAAAACTTGAGTTATCTGAGAGAGAAGCGTGACAAAGTTCGCGATTCCCGCTCCCATTGGATTGGGCATCTCATAAGTACAATCATCACACTGATCTTCACAAAGGTTGTTAGCCCGAGTTCTCCTATTACCGGCCATTGGCTGGAATAAAAGGATAGTTAGGGGTAACACATAAAGGGTAATCCAAAGACAAAAGTTGATGACTTATAAATAAACATTAATCTCTTTAACTCATGAATCTATAGGATTCAATCCAGGATTTTCATGATCTTCGTTCTAACATATATTCTTAGGGGCATTTTTCCCTTAATAAGGGTTCATACTAAGATTGTGAATTTATCAAAACATATCCCCCGGGAGTGTCGTAACCAAGAGTGCAGCAAGGCCCATTGTCGTGCACCAGTTCCCGTTCGAGTCTAGCTCAAAGCGGTGTTTTCGGGTTTTACCCCTAGGATACATCTGTGCCAGAGCCGCCTCTACCTGCTCGTATCCAGACAAGGATTTATTTGTTTGATAAACCACTTACTTAGTATTTACCAAAACTTAGGGATGTTTTTATTATGCTTAGTCTTGTATCTAAGGCTCTACTAGGGTTTCCTAATCCCAAAAATAACTAAACCTCCCTCTGATACCAACTATGACAACCCTGCTTTTTATTACAACAAAAACATGCTTTATTACATAAAACATCACATGATACAACAAAGAAGATCGAGAGGTTTAGTGTCTTTGGGGCATAGGATCATTACATAAAAACTTTAAACTTGAAAAACAACATCCTTATTGAAAACTTCCTTTTCATTACCACTACATTCCTTCGTACTTAGCATTGCATGGGATAACCTGAGGACATGCATAAGAAAAGGGTGAGCTATAAAGTCCAGTAAGGGAGTACACAATGAATAACATGAGGAGTACAATACATGTCAGGAAATAGTCATATCAATAGAGCATAAGAGAGAAATGAACATAAATGCATGATAAATCATGATAATCATAACATGGAAATGTGGCAACAACACTTAACATTGAATTAGCACGAGCCAAGGCTCATTGCACATAGTGCATGAGTAAACCCTCATTGCACTTGAAGCATGAGTAAACCCTCGTTGCACTTGAATTAGCATGAGTAAACACTCATTGCACATGACGTATCATGATACTATACATTACCCAATGCATTGGAGCGCTATCAGGGAACACCCTTCTTAAACATTTCATTTCATGCATAAGTGTGCCACATGGATCATAAAACATGGATTTATAAAACATAATCATTTATTCCACGATAAAGGAATGTGGAATTCATACATGAAAATTTACAATCAATAAGTAAATGTTCATAAATGTGAATACCCTTGATGGAGAAATGGGCATGGTATTCACTACACAATGATATTGGCTTAGAAAATCGGTGTGATTTCGGCAGCGTAACGGTGTGACATAAGAATTCATAAAAAGGCTGATGAGAGAGAAAGGGGTTCCTCATCATATTTACATGTAATGGACAGTAAGAAGGTCATATAGATACATGTCCCAACAATTGAAAAGGAATTTAGATTCATGATACAAAAGTATTGCTTGAATATAAAAGAGGAGAAAAAGGTTCCTTTCGGAATTTCGGCATAGTAACAGGTGTACATGGGAGGAATTTAATGAGAGAGAAAGGGGTCTCCCATCATTCAAACAATAAGAGGGCAGTATGTGAGAGGTGAAAAACCATACCCCAACATTCATAAATGAAATTAAAAGGGCAATACAACTTAAAGAAAATTGAAAAAAATGAGAAAGGAAGAAAAACCCTTACTTGGAAGTGTGATACCAAAGGCTAGAGAGAGGCTTGTGAGAGGCTTCTTGGGAGCTTGGGGCACCTTAGGAGGATTCTAGAGAGAATAGGGAAGAGGTTGGATGAACTTCAAGGGCTTTGAGTGTGGAGGAAGTGGGAGCTTGGGTGGGTTTATATAGGAAAGGTGAGAGAATTCTTTTTTATTTAGGTTTGGGACCCCTTATATTAAAATAGTCCAAACCACAAACCATCCCATGGTATTTGCCCATGGTTTCTGGAAAAGGGAAGAGGAAAACAATATTTTACAAGGCCAAGGTCCGAACTTATTAAAAAATTAGGGTTTCTTATGTGGAGGTGAGTCACACTCCCATGGAAATTAATTTAAAAAGGCAAAGTGTTGAATAAGTCTTGAGGGCTCCATTAATGCTTTGAAAAGTGAGTCAAACAAACCCAAAACCTCATTATTTTAATTATAAAACACATATTGGCCGAACATAAGGATTATGGTATTTTATTACATCACCATTGGGTTATTATGATGTCATAAAACACATTATATATTTAAATGGTATTTAATTTTTACCCAAAAATTTGACTGTCTCAGAAAATTATGAAAAATTCACCATTGGATAATTTCAACGTCCTGATTCCAAAAATAATATTTATTTTATCTAAATAATTTTATAAATATGTGAATTTTCACTTTTAAAATAAAAACCGACATTTATAAAAAAATTCACGGGTTTTGACAGAAATGGCTTTCAAACCTTAATAAAAATTTTAATTGCATTCATAAAATTATAAGATCATTTATATTTAATAAAAATTAATTTAATATTAATAATAATATTTTATTAATATATTATTTAATTCAAAAATCCTTTAAATTAATAAAATATAATTCTTAATTAAATAATAACTAAAAACACCATTTGAACTTTAAAAACTAATTACAATGTATCAAAAATGACTAGAGATTATATTCATTATTATATACAAAAATAATGTACATGAACATGGTTCTACTTATTTGTTATATTACCCCTTAAAATAGCCGCATAAGACCTAAGGGTAAGGTGTGCGATGGTGACAGACTCTTGGGGTTGCTCGGATAACATCGCTCGAGTGGTAATCTCTATCAACTTCCATTTTTCCCGTAGACGATCACGTTCGAGCTTGACTTGATGAAGCTCAGCTTGGGCTTGGTCAAGGGAAAAGCCCAAAGACGCAACCTCCTTTCCGAGCTCCGACAAATGAGCTTCGTAAGGGGAAATTATACTGGATGAGGCCATCGCTTCCTTTGTCTGAGTAGAAAATTGGTTCGTTAATGCCTTATATTTAAACTACCCAGATGATCACTGTTCAACGGCTATAAAAGTAACGGTCACAAATCTTAAAGTAAAACTAAAAAAGTTGATATCTTATAAAAACATTTTTCATAAATAAACATTTAACTGGATCAACAGGGATTTTCCATTAATGAAATTTTGGGTCGTTACATACAAAATTTCCCAAATCAATACACTTTTTCATTAAAAACCCACTTTACAAATTTGAAACCAATTTGAGGAACGAAATCCCATTCGAAAACCATTTTAGCATTAAATGTACACATTCAACATCAAAACACACTCAAATAAACTGAAATAAAAAACACAACCAACAACTAACCATCATAATATTGAACTAGTGCCCGTTCCTATCTTAGGGACATGTTTGTGGGAAATTCACTAATAAGACATAACATTAATAGTAACATGAACCAAGAACGTGGACTCTTTAATGGGTCAATACCCGTGTGGGGACACAACATAACCCGATTCACCTCCATTGTCATACCTCAATACAAGACAACCCAAGATAAATGACTCATATCTCAGACTACCATCGCTTACTCACAGAACAATGTGAGTAAGTGTTCACGACCCTCTTCCAACACCAAGAATCAGAGTCCAGAATGTCCTAATATCCATCAACCAGATACTGTAAATAATAGGGGACTCATATAATAATTGTTTTTCACAAACCATCATGGGTCAACACTGAACCAGTCGCCTGATCTGGTCCGAAAAATGTTTCATGGGGAATTCCTGACCCCCGTGAGATGGAAAATAGTGGTAGGAATCAAAAAATAGAAAGGGAAAAATTTATCCACAAGGAAACAAACCAGGACTAGATAGATAAATAAACCAAACAATCCAGATGAATAAAAAACTAACATAAATAATGTAAACTGATCTAACTACAAAATATTACTCAACATGCTAAAATCTAAAATACAAAACTGAACAAAAAAAACAACATGAAGTAATGCATGATCTCTATATCACCTCTTTGTCACCTCCAACCACAAGAATAGCCATGATACATGATCAATAACATGAAAAAGAAACCTAACCAAAACTCAACATGGAAAACAACTCTGGTCTACTGAGACTGAGTGGTATAAGTAGTGTGTGATCTTGACAACTCAGTATGTAAAAGCTATATAATCCATTTAACCACATTTTAGAAACATTCTATCAATACTAGTTTCAAATACATTAATAATGATTGGGGGTTTTTATACACATTACATTTTAAAACAACCAACCTGCTCTATTTCAATTATAATTTAAAAAAAAACAAGAGAAGAAAAAGGTTGTTCTGCTTACTCATTAGAAACATCTACTTAAAAATACTATTAATACAATCAAACATTAACAATTTTAAAAAAATATACTAAAAATAGGTATGGGAATGAAATTATATAGAATTAGGGAAATTTAATTATTAATGATCCTAACGATGAAACAAGTGAAAACCTAGAAACATATAAGAATACTAGAATGTACTATATATGTGACTCATCCTAAAGGAATTATCTACTCAATGAAATTATAAGTCCATTACATCTCACCGTCACCCTATATGGCCTAGTCGAGGGTCACAACCCCATATAAATAATAATAAAATATACACATACTATGGTCCACTAGCCAGTGCATAATCTAAACTATTGTAGCAATTATTCTCGGTCAATATCATCTCTATTCTAGGTTCCTATGTATATTTAACAAATTGGAGTTCCCATAAATTAAAACCACAAGACGCATATGTATAGCAATAACACCACACACTTTGGCACCACCCAGACCACCTCAAGGGGCGTCCCTATCTTCAAAATATTCATTTTCATATGACGGAAGTCCCATATTGTGGACCCTACTATAGTTTGATAAAATAATAAAGAAAGATACTTAACTAATGAGGGTTTTCTAAATAACCAATTCAATTATACCAAGTGAGACTTATATAATTTCCACAAATAAAACCCTTTCCATGTAAACATACCGAATGTGAAAACATGGCCATTAGCTTTAACCATCCAATGTTCATTTACCAATTCACATTACGTAAAACATTTCCAACAAATTATGTTATCATTTTAACTATGCCCTCACTATTATTCCTTTACGTTTCAAACACTCACAAAAAGAATTCACATTTTCAAAATAGGAACTTACAACAAATCCCCATTTCCATTAAAACAAATTTGAAACATGCAAAACACATGTGAATGTTCAAAATGGACTTTCAATCATTTTAGGAAACAATTACGTAGTTATCAAACACAAAACTTGTCATATAACATTTCAACCAATTATTATTAATTTATTTCAAAAAAGTATTGATAGAATGTTTTTAGAAATAAGAAAAATAGATTCTATATTGTTTCTACTGATATTTCGAGCACACTCCCTATGTATACCACTTTGTGTCAGTAATATGGAGCTATTTTCTATGTATATATTTGTTCAATTTCCATTAAGATGTGATTTCTCTTTGAGGATGATTGGTTTTTTTGTTGGAACTGAGTAAGGTTTCATATAGATATAATGTGTTAGAGGTTCAGGTTGGTCATTTTGGTTTTAGTTTTTATTTTAGTTTTCATCTTTTTGGGTTATATTTTTAGTAGGATATGTTTACGTTATTTATGTCAGTTTTCATTTCATGAGATTTTTTTGGTTTATTTATCTATTTGGTCCTAGTTTATTTATCTTGGGTTGAAATCGTTCATGCTTCTATGTTTTGATTCAGAACACAATTGGCTATCCAGGGGGTTGGTAGCTCACATCGGGGCATGTTGCGAACTAGATCGAGTGACCAGTATAGGTCTGACCATGGATAGTTCATGAAATTCATCCATATAAAATGGTAATAATTCATTTTGTATCTAACACCTTGTTACAATGCCCAAATAAATTCATGAATTTCTATATGAAAAAAATAGTTGGACCATTTTGAATATATATATATATATATATATTATCCAAGAATAAGAATATATTATATTTATCTCTATATATTATAATCATATGTATGTTTTTTATAAATATCAATAATTATGAAGTATATTTTTATCCAATACCAAAAAAACCCAATATGTGGACGTTATCTGTAATGAATATTATTTATTCCACAAATAATAATTGAAAAAAAAATTCGTCCACTAAATGATTTTTTAATATATACTTTGTATTTATTTTTATGAAACCAACCTCTCTAATTATAATATATAAATAAATATTAAAACTCCCATTTTCATTACTCAATACAAATAATTACCATAAAAATAATTGACCATTATAAACAAAATTTTGATCCAAAAAAAATTAAGTTTTATTATATAAGTTTACTCTAACATGTTTCTATTAACTAATTATGTATTAATATTCATATTGTTGAACAAATAATCATATAAAGTTGTTATGGAAAAAAATTCTTAATTAAAATTATCATATATTCAATTGAATAAAATATTTATAATGAGTACCATTATTTTTTATAAACATTCTATAATATGGAAGATTTCAAGATAAAATGATTTGTATACATTTATGTTTTCATTTGAAAATTCATGTACCAACAATAGACATTAAACTTACATTTCATTACCTTGTGTTCTAAACATGATTCATTGACATTCAATTCATATCAAATATTATATCCATGATCTTTTTCATAATAATAGCCCTCAATAACTTCATGACTAATGACACGTTTATCCACTATAAGCTTAACCACATAATATTTTTCTAAAAGAAATAAATATACCTTAGGAACATAGCTAATCCTTCAAGATATAAAAATTTATCATAAAATAATAATTGATTCGATTTCCAAAACTAATAATAAGTTGGTTATTAATTTTAATTGAGGAAATATTCTTATATATTCTACAAATTCAATATGTATAATTTTCCTCCCACTTTTTTCCATGAGTAAAATATTCTATAATATGAAAAAAACTAAATTCTAGAACTAAAAATATATATTTTATGGTTTATAAATGTAGAAAACCAATTATTTATTAAGGATACAAAAAATACACATTTTTTAGCTTTTTTGGTGAACATTATTAGAATGATTTTAAATCACATAAGAATCACAACATAATGTTTTCAATAAATATAATTTAGGTTATTTATCTACTTATATAACATAAAAAAATTAAAACTAACATAAATAAACAACACTTATTTAATAAATCAATCATTTTAACCCCTCAGCCTCAGAATATAAAAAAAATCGATACTAATTCATCAATAACCATATAATATTTACTTAGTTATTATTATTATTTTAATATATACCATTACAATGAGATATTCTTTTAATTGTATAATTTTCTTAGATATTGTAAGGACACTAATATTGGTGAATCAATGACATCAATTTTTGAATATATTCATTTTAATTAATGAAAGGTGATAGGTTGAAATCTAAATCCACTAAGTCTATTTCAACCAATAATACATGAAAATTAAAGAATTTAATTGAATAGTAAACAATGATTTTCATAAGGATTTTCTTCAAATATAGATCTCAATCCTTTATATGAAACGTTAGACACCAGCAATGTATATTCTGTAATATAGATAATTGTGGTTTCATTCTGATTCTTCTCAATCCATTTATATATTATATATCTCCATATATTTTCCATACAAGTTTCTATGGTTACCTTGGAAGAATATTTTCTCTCTACTGGAATAATAATATAGAATCAAAATGTTAAATATCACTTCTTTCTCATTATATTCATTGTAATTATTGACATTGACCTTACTCATCTACCTTTTTTGTAAAAAAGTAATTCACATACTCACCTATTCTATAACATTTCTTTCTAATTGTTGTGATTTTAAATTGTAGTATTACTTTCTCATATAATATCTTTAATGATATGGTTCTTACTCAATTCAAATAATGAAAAATAACTTCAGGTATTATACTCGTTTTTAAAAAATCCAAACAATTTTCAAATTTATCTTTATATTATTGTCTTCTCAATTGATTCTCCTTGTATATATGTTATTAATTTGTTTCATACTATTTCGTTGTATTGCTGCTTAAAAATCATTATTTTTTATTTCTCATCATGTATAACATATTATATTGGAATCAAATCATCATTTTCATAGGACATTTATTCAATAATCTCACATATAAATTATTAGGAATTTAAATACATTCTGTAATTTCTTTTAATAAAATGATTATTCATGAACAATTTCTCATAGAACTAATGTTTTGTAAATTTAGATTCACATAACTGCATGTTCACAAAATCTTGTCTATACTATTTTAAATTGTTGACGCAATAAAAACCGGACAATTTTTATTACCTATACAATTTTAGAGAATGCCTTATTTACCTAAATTAAACATTTATCAAAAAATAAATACTTATAAACTATCTAATAAAATGATATTTATTGGTAATATTAAACTAATGATAAAATATTATCATGTTGAAAAATCATAGTTATCCATCATTCTATTGTCACACCATATACTATCTCACGTTCTCATAGAAATTATATAATCATCATATTTAATTCAAAAATACATTATAATAACTATGTATCTTCATTAAATACTTCATATACATCATGATTTAATACCTCATAGGGAATTATGTACTATATGATTACAAGAATATAATTTCTACCAACCACCACTTAGTATTAATTATTTATAGTCATTGAAAAATAATAATTGTATAGTATCATTCATGTTAAACCATCACATATTTTATATGCACATGTTAGATGATCATCACAAAACATTTGATAATATATAAACAATGTAAACAATATATCTCATTGAAACTTCGTGAACTTACCATTATATTTTATATATTCATAAATAATGTTATCGAACATTTCTCCTTTGTCATTTTTCATTATAAATACATGATTTCAATAATCTAATATGTTTCTTGAAACTATTTCCAAGACCTATGTGTAACAATTTTAAATGTGATATCCTTATACATGAAAACTCAATATGAAAAGATAAAGGAGATGAAGTGGAAATTTCATATAAAAACACTGAATATATGTTTTGGTTGTGAACATTTCCATTATAATTACTTGAATTGTAATGGGTGGAAAATTCTTATGGAAATTTTATTTTTTAAAATGTTTTATAATGTATTTCTCAAAAATTGAATAGGATCTGCAATCCATGTGTTAAGACACATTATTAATACGCTTATAGACCTTGAACAATGTATATTTTATTGTTTCATTGTTTAGGTGATGTTCTGGGAAGTTATAGGTGGTCATTCTGCTAAATGTTTATAGTATAATTCCTTTCACATCATCACCATAGTTTTCATAGTGACAATGCCTCATAGGAAACGGTTTGAAACCTCTAACTAGGTGGTTCATTGCTTATACTCTATATTCCTATCACGGAAGGGTTTTATAGTTTTTTTAAAATAATGGGAAAAATTTATCAAAGGTTATTCTGACAATGCTATTATATGATTGGGGAACATGTGAAGGGTTATGTTTTTAATTCCTTCCCCGCCTCCCCTTCATTGGAAGCCATGTTAAAAGGTTATGTCTTCTATAGATTATCTTTGGTATGGTCATCTATTTTAATCTCGTACCTCATATACATTTATTTCCGAATGATTTTACATGTATTTGGGATTTTTTGTGTATATTTGATCGTATTATATTGAAAAAATCTACTATTGATGGGATATTCATTCATATTGTGTATGATTCATCCTGAAATGGTGTTTTCAAATTGTTTCATGCCATTTTGGTAAGATAATATTATCATATAAATTTATTTAATGTTTTATAATAAATTACACGTAATTGAATAATGAATTGTGTGTAATGTTTAATGATTCATCATTTCATATGTTTGACTACATTTCAAGAATGGAATACATCTTGTTGCTCCAAATTTTAGCATACAAGAAGATTCCTGGTGAGTTTTTTTAAAACATTTACCATTTAGATTAATTTTAATATGATATTATATATATATTTTTAATTAATTATTTTAATATAATCCTTAATGTTGACTGAATTATAAAAAAGGGGGTGAATTGAGAATTCTTAAAATTATAGGAGTTATTAAAAATGAATGCATAATTTATTGGTTTAAATGGATTAAAAAAATATTTAATTAATGAAAATAATGGTGTATGTGTGAGAAGTGTATGCACAAAAATTTATATATGAAAATAAGTATCATTATAGTTACTCATTCAAAAAATAATATTCCACTATTCACATCCTAACCGATGGATCATGTCACTATATAAGAAATTGGATTGATTTTTTCATGTGGGAAATCTAAAACCAAACATATACAACCTGATGAATCTAAACCCAATACATTTAAATGGTAGTATCTACAAGAGAAAATAGAAATTTTTCTTAAGAAGAAAAATACTAATTCTTTTTAAAATGATAAACAAAGACCAATGTGTTTTTTATTTTAGTCATGTAAAAATTTGAAATAACTAAATTTTAAAGTTGAAATCAAATATTTTCTGAACAATATTATGTGCCAAAAACTCTATCCAGCCTTATTGAAATACAAACAAAATTAATTAAACATTTAAGATTTGTATAATTAATTTTCTTGATGAAAAAATTTATTAGTACCATTCAAATTGATTTGAATGATAAATTTTAGGTCTTCAAGATAAGTTATTCCTCTTCCAGGAAAATGATGATTAAGACGCGTTGTACAACCTTGAGTGATCTCCAATTGAAGGATTAATGTGGCATGTCACCTTTTTATAATTTTAAGATCCATAGTAACAATATTTCATATCATCATTTGTTTATTACATGAAATAATAAAATTTCAATACATACACAAATATTATTGAGCTATTCATGATAGTAATAATAATAATTTAGAATTATCAGGGATAGAGTGAAACATATTATTGTTTGAATATAAAAACCATTGGTACCATGGAATATTATTTTAAATCAAGCATTTTATGGGTTCATAACACATCCCTAATAAAATTATAAATATATCCAATAATCCCACAGAGATTAAAACTATAATATAAATAAATTGATTTAGAAATTTCCTTGCATTTTTAACAAGTGATAATATGAAATATTAATTCTTTTGAATGAAAAATTATAAAATTTGGGTTAAATTATTTATTATACTACATCCTAAATTTTTAAAAATAAAAAAAATCAACTCAAAAAAATTAATTAAAATTATATGAAATTCATGATATAATTATATGCTTGAATAAAAAATAGATATTCAAAGAAAAGTGTATATATCAAAGTTAATAATAATTTTAATTTGTTCTATAAAATATATATGAACTAATTTAATCATATAAAAATCAAAACATAATATACATTCATAAAATAAACTAATATAACAGAAATAATGTGAAACTACTCGAGAAAATTACAATTTTATACATACATATGTTTAAAATACTATTCTTCACAAATTAAAAATATAATATGTATACGTTGAACAATAATAATAATTATTTGAATCATGTTTCATATAGGTAACATGAAAAAACTATCGCACCATTACAGGTAGGATCAGAATATGAATAGAGGTAAAACATACCATGTATAATGTTAGAGTTAATAATCGATATACTTCATAAAGGTAAACATTAAAATATATATTTTATATAAAGTTAACAAGAATATTTTTTATGGGTATAATAAATTTTCTGTAATGTTAAGAAGGTATTTAAACTCTTCATTTAATGTTATAATGTAAACTATGTACTGGTAACTCATATATAATAAATGATATTTAAGGGTACAAATCATGTTGTGCATGTGTAATTGATTAATTACAAATATTTTGTTAAGGTTTAATATTTTTATGTAATGGTAAATATGAAATTAAACATGTTACATAATAATAATCAATAATATGTTTAATAAAAAAAATTCTTTTATGTCTTTTTTAAGAATAAATAACAATTTCAAAATATTTTATAAAGGTCAAACATAGCTGGAAAAAATGTAATGGTAAATTAAAACAAAGTACAATTGGGTGTAACTGATGTTGTGTAATGATAATGGAAACTTACAAAAGGGTAAAAAAATACATTCAAAAAATACCTAAATAAAAATAATTATTAAAATATCGTATGTGTAGATAAAAAAATAAAAAATGAAATTAATTGTTCATAATTTTAAACATAGTGTAAATATTGAAAATGATATGACTAAATAATATAAATTAATAAATAATTAATAAACAATTAAATTAATCAACAATGTTATTATAATTAAAAACAATTATATTTACAATTAGAAAAGTAAACAAAATTTGAAGGGTTCTATTGGATTCACTCCAAAAATCTCCCGCTTTTCCATAATTAAAAAACAAAAAATCTATTTAAAATAATATCTTCCATTTATGAATTTATCAATTAGACTAAAATTTGAAAATATAATTCCCCCCTTTCCAGTCATATATAAAAGAAATATCAAACTATCAAACACATTGTGTTCAAAAATAATATAAAATAATTAAATTAAGTAAACTCTATGTTATTTTAATTATGATAATAAAATAATCGATATATCCCCCTAAATCAATTTTTTTATAAATATAAATAATAATCTATTAAAACAAATACTATAAAATTAAATGAACTCTAAAATATATCTGAATTTTTTTAAAAAAATATTTAGAAAAATGATATTATACCAAAATATAAAGAATTTAATTTATTAGTATAGGCCTAAATGAAATAAATTTTAAAGAACATACTAATATATCATATGATAAAACAATAATAATATGAGTCATAGATTTAAATAACCAATATATATGATAATTCATAAAATTTTTTGTTTAATGGGATTTAAATTAGTACCTTAATAAAATCATGATTCAAAATGGTTAGTCCTTTTATCATCAAAATGAAAATTTTAAATACAATCTTATGAGTGAAATATTATTTAAACAAATTTTAATAAACAATTAGGAACATAATTTCTAAATCATCAACATCTAGAAATCTTAATAGATTAAATACCATCATTTTTATAGTTATAAAATATATATATAATAATCATAGGTAGTCTATTATCAAAACTAAGACATTTACTTTTTTTATATCAACATTTTTTCAAATATAATATATCCATCCAAATTATTTCCCACAATAGTAAATATATATAACATTTCTATATAAAACAAGATCTCTTCATTAAACATTATCTTTTTCTATTATATATTTTCAAAAAATTAAGACAACAAATCTTTAATACCAAAACAATAAATTTCAAACAATTATTCTCATTTACCATCAAAATATATATATTTTCAAAAAAAAATCATTATTAATCATATAAATTGAATTTTTCAATGTATAAATTTATAAAATAATTTTTTTATTTTTTTATAAACCTTATAATTATTTGTAGTTACCTTTTAATATATTTTATCAAAATTTTCCATTTTATCTTTAAATTCATCACATGAATCATTTTACAGGTTTTCTTTAGATTTGTCAGAATAAAAATTTTATTTTGATTCAGAATTAAACTCATTATTTGAATAATTAATAGAATTATTTGATAGAACCACTAAAAAAACTAGGGTTATTAACATATAATTAAAGGGATATATCACATCAAGATGTATTCCCATCATATCAAGGTTTCTAGTTTCCTTATCACTTCCTGATTCTTCATCGAAAATCAAACTATCTGGATAATATTTTTTCATTTCTTTATAAAAATTATTATCATACACTTATTTTTTCAACTATATAAACTCAAATTTGGTATTTTGGTTTTATATTCATTAATAAAAAATAATAGTGCATTTACCTTTCCTAACATTTCATTGTAAATAATTAATGTATCACATACATTTCTCTCAGTCCTTTTTAGTAGTATACTTTTTCATTGTGATTCATTGAATTAATTTTTCAAGTTTATTTTCAACATCATACATGTTATAGATAAAAGAATCAAAGAAATTAGCAGAAGAGTTAGATAATTTTATTTATATTAAAAATCACCTCACATTTATTTTTAGATAGATAATGTTAATTTTTATTCATATCCTTATCTTGTTATAAAAATAATACCATTATCATATCCAAAAGTATTCTGAAAAGTAATTTATTTCATCAATCGATTAATTATTTGGATAGTTTTTTGATAATCCTTAATGTAGTGTATCATTATTTAAATTATTCTTCCCAGTTTCAACACGTGTAACAATGACATTGGCCAAATTTTTTAATGTGTTAAATAAATCATTAACACTTTATAATGTCATTACATGATAATGAAATATTAAATTCATATATTAATCAAATATACTAATATTATATTTATATAATAACTGTACTCACTACTGTTTAAATGACATGGTCTCACCAGATTCAATAATTCAATCTCCTTACATTATATAACTAAAATATATTATTTCTTTATTCTCTTTAAGAACGATGAAAAAAACTTATTTGAGGAATGAATTCATATGAATAAACACAATGTTAACACTTTGATTTTATGGTCATCTATTGATATGAATTTTATTATGTAAAAATAGTATTAGAACTGATAAATTCATAAATATGTTCTCCTTAGATTCCAATTGGCTAGTAAAAAGGTCAATGTGAAGCAAAAATAAGGGATGAATAAGGTTTTTATAAAATTAATGTTGTTAATAATAATAATAATATAAAATTTTAGTAGTATAAAAGTATTAAAAAATAATTTATTGAATGAATAATATTAGAGGTTTTGTAGAAGGATTTAGATGATAAATTAAGATAGGGACATTAATAATTATAGGTTGGTTTAGTCTAAATTACATAGTCCATTCATTATGACCCAATCAATAGAGTGTGGTACCCTCTAAGATATGGAAAATATTTTTGTATGAAAGAAATATAAAAATTATATTTTATTGAGATATGAATCCCAATGTTGGTATTTCAAAATAGAGAAACCATAACCCTAACTAGGCTTTTATTATAGTAGGAATAACCCCGGCTTCTCAATAAGGACCAGTCTCTACATCTGTGTTATGCAATATGGTTAGGTGAAAATAACCATATAATAGTTTTTAAATATTTTATTAATTTTTTTGTGAAAAAAAAATAATATAAAACACTAAAAATCCATTAATAAATAATTATAAAAACCAAATAAATGTTAGAGAGTTGTAAATAGAATATTGGTGATGAAACACATAATCTAGGCTAATAAAGTGGATTAGATTGCTAATTTTATTGCATTCCAACAATGGTTCATATCTTCAAGGGAAATGAATTCAATGACGATTCATCCCACCTTTATAGTTTTTTAATATATGTAATAGTTTGTGGCATGATCTATTATAAAATAACCTGATCCATATTAACACACATTCATCTCAAACGTCCTCATGTCCTTCAACTAATTAATGTCAATGCATCAAGGTAGCTCAATAGTCAATTCAATATAACAATAATAATTAAAAATTATCAATGATATAGAGATAAAATTAATTTTATTATCTTTTAAATTATAAATCCATTTTTACCATTGAATTTATTTTAAATCATTCCATTAAATATTTAAAAACCAAACATAATAATAATTCAAAGATCTCTGATAATCTCAAAAAAACATAATAAGATATTGAAAATTTTTATTTTAAATTTATATTAATGTATAACATGAGATAATAGAGAATAATAAATATATTTAATTAAATATTATATAATATTTTTAATTATTTCAATAGACTACAATATTTATTTAAAGACCCTGATAACTAATAAATCAACTAAAATAAATAA
This sequence comes from Viscum album, assembly GCA_963277665.1. Classification (NCBI taxonomy): domain Eukaryota; kingdom Viridiplantae; phylum Streptophyta; class Magnoliopsida; order Santalales; family Viscaceae; genus Viscum; species Viscum album. The sequence continues at coordinate 1,419,857,099 of OY728142.1, forward strand.
ATTCAATATATTTTTGTTTCATGAAGTAAATATATTCATGAATGCAGAAAAATATCTCACATTAATGAAAACGTGTTTAAAATAATTTCAAAATATAATTCATATTCTCTATAAAATTAATATCAATTTTTAGAATCATTTCAACAATTAAAACACTTTAAATATGAATGTAGGAAATAAATTTATCATAAGCATTATGAAACAGAGGCATGGGTATAAAAAACACATTTTATACATATGTATGGATAAAAAATGACTTGTGAAAATTTAAAATATAAATTTTACATGTTATAAAATGGTAATAAGGACTTGGAACTATTTTCCTAATGTAAATAAGAAAAAAAGGTATCATGTGTAATGGTAATATTATTAGAGGTGGAATGGTATAACATACCTTTCTTGAGGGAAGAAATAAATAGCAAGATATTCTGTAATGATAAAAACAATAATTTACGTGTTAGATAATGTTAATATATATGTTCCATAATAGATTAATTAGTATTTTATAATGGTAAAAATGAAGTTAAACTCAATGTTTAATTGAATATAGGAATCCACATAAGGGTAACAGATATATTACTATTGTGTAAGGGAACAAAATTGAATTGTTTAAGGGTAACATATGAATTCCACAACATGTATAATGCTAAAATATATTTTTTTAAGGGAAAACATGAAATTCCACAAGTTACGTAATGTTACGCTAGATCATGAGAAATACTAAACAATAATTTTCAATACATGTGAATGGGTAACCAAAAATATCAATATATTTCATAAGGGTACAAGGAATTTTCAGTAAGGGTAATTATAATTTATGCAAGGATTAAAATTTACTTTAGAAACATAGTTAGAATAATGGAATAGTTAACAATGCATGCGTAAGTGTATAAAAAATATTTTAATTTTTTTTACTTTTTCATAATATTGAACAAAAAATTAATATATATTAAAATATGAATAATAAAAAATGATGAAAAAATAGTATAAAATGTCATTAAAAAAATTATTATTATCAAAAAAACAAATAAAAATTGTAATTCATATAATAAAAATTAATTAATGTTTCCCAAAAGAGATACTCTAACATTTTATTGATGTGATATAGTTTCATGGTATTTTGGATGTGGCTTGGTGGGTTTTTGATGATGATATATGGATAATTATGTGGTGTTAGCTATAATATCTAGGTATATGTCCCCGATTACATAATGTAATTTGTTGGATTATGAATGGGTGTGAATTCTTACATAAATATATGTGTTCAAGATATCTATTTATGGTTGAGTGTATATGAAATTGGGTATTATTAGAACCCTTATTTCTTATATAAGTGATCTTTAGATATTGGATTAATTGATATCTCTTTGAAATTTTATTCGTAAGGGGATAAATTCATAGATATGATGGAATAATGGCTTCAAAATAACTCTTGGTATGAGTAGTAGTGTATGTCTTCTTTAGTAAAAAAGATAGGGATTACGGGCAGGTATGAGGGACTTGGGACCTAGTGATAACACATGATACAATAATACAATTCATGGGAAACTAGGAACTTCCTCTTAAGGAAAATAGAGAGACATGGTATGGGAATTAAGTAATTTATGTCCCGGATTACTTGGAATATGTGTTGAAGATGGGTTTTCCCAAGTGAATATCTAAAAGATATCCCATTACAGATATGTGAAGAGACCCAATGTTGATAATTTTAATGTTATGATGGGTTATTTTAGGCATGATATAGAAAATTTATTGGTCTCGAGGGACTAGAAACCAGTGATCGTCTGGTGATCTATGTGACTAGATGCAATACTTCTGTGTTTCTTCATGTGGGTTCATATGATAGGTTACACCGTTTGGTGGGAATGTTGATCCTAAGGCTTAATTATTACATGAATGAGATGTCTATAATGAGTATCATGGGTTTGAAGATGTCTTTTTGTTTATAAAATCAAGCCACACCTTGACTAATAAGGAAGATATGGTTGAAGTCGAATTCTCCTGACTAAGAATGTCTAACTAACCATGTGTTGAGTGAGAATGTATTGATTTACGAATGATTAAATAAAACTGGAATCGATTTCTTGGGTTTCAAATTTCTATATTGCTAGGTAATGTTATGAAATAGATATTATATATGTTTTGTTGTTATGGGAGGATTCATTTCTAGAATAGCATCTCTTGTGAATGGGATGGGTCAGGAGTTGATATGAGATATGACTAATTGACCCTACCTTAAGAAATGTAGTAGAGGACCAAGTTGTGTATTCATGACTATTAAGTGTTTATTCGGGTAGTAGGTAACGGTTTGGAAAACACAACGCCCAATATTTTTTTAGTATATGTGATAAATCAATATGAGTCATTGTGACGACTGGATATTAACATGGTTTTAAATTAGGTATGGTTAAGCATTAGTATGCCCAAGTTATATTGTGGTACCATGATTGTAAAGTGTACCCTTTCAAGCATCATTGTGTCCTAGTAGGCACATTATGACCTGGTGAGCATGTTTATTGATTATATTTATTTTTTTCATGTACAGAAAAACATTTCATGGTATATATTACGGGTTCTTCATAAGATTATACTAAGTTAAATTCTCTCACATAACCAGGGAATCATAGTTCCTTTACAGAAATTATATTTTTTTTAGTCCAAGGATCATATATTTATTTAATTAGGATAGAGTTACTAGATCATATTGATAATTGGGTTTGGAATGATACTCAAGGATGAAAGTAGATTCTACATTATATTATTTTATTTTGATTTATCCATATACGGAGATAGAAAAATTGGTGACCAGTGTGTGTATTTTATACAATTTGTTTGAGCTCTGTATTTAATTGGATATAGAGTTCTGTTTATATATTGGCATTTTGTACATTTATAGGTTATTGATGATTTTTGTTATTTCCACTATAACATATTACATTTATTTGAGGGAAGAATGTTCTAATTTACTGAACTATGACCTCACTGATTGTATGCATCCACTAACATATGGGGAGGTGTGCTTGAGAACAATAGGAACCTCGACACGGAATGTGGATCCATAGAGGGGTGTTACAATGGGATATGAAAGAATTTTTCATTTCATAAAATTTGTGAGGATGATATAAAAGAGGCATAGGGATTTATCATAGAATGTTATTTATATCAAACTAAGGAATCACGAAAACATTTTTTTGGTAGGAACACTGGGTTAAAATTGAATGGGATTTTTATTCTTAGTTTCTTATGTTGTAGTTTAGTGATTTCATAATGGGATAATCACATTGGTTTTGAATTTATGATTTATTATCAGTTGTGTATCTTATTTCACTAGAAGGGGGTCGTGATCACACATAATGGTTAGGAAGATAGGATTCATAATAGATATGAATACATATGTCTGACTTTTTAAATTGAATGATGTTAAACTATTTAAGGTTTAAACATCCAATTATATTTTGTTTTTTTCTATAAATTTTTTTTCAAGTGTTCTACTAAATTTATTTCTTAATCTAGTGTACCACATGAACTTAAGAAGTCTTCCTCATATTCCAAAGGATACTAACATGTATCTAGGGTATAAAGAGTTACATGGGAAGACTATAAACACAATATCAGAGTAAAATATCATTGGAAATCATAATAAAATTGACATGAAAAAATAATAATTAATCATTCATCACATAATGTAGTCCAAAACTGATAATGTATCAACAATCTAGTAGAATAACATGTCAAGTAATGTGTGTATAATGTTACAAAGAGTAAACATGTATAATAAAATAACAATAATCCTTTAAATGAGTCTCAAAACAATGTATGGTCCCCTTATCCATTATCAATCCTTAGTCAATAATCTATCATAAGGATCATTCCGTAATCTAAAACGTCATCCTTGATTATTATGAGGTAAATGGTAGTCCAAATAGGGTGTATTATAATTTTTTAGGCTTCCACTCTTAGCGTCTAATTCAATATATTGTTATATCAAAATTGAATGGAAGTCAGATGTAATAATAGTAGTTAGAATATATGAAATATTTTTTTTAAATAACCAATTTTTCATTCAGTCTCTTAGAGAATGAGCTTCAAATATCTAGGGCCTAAAAATTTGGGGAAACATTTTGTAAGGAAAGAATATGGGTATTTCTATTACCAATCCATTCCATTTCACAGTGCAAATGGGTTCTATTCAATGTTTCCAAATCATATCTAATCATTTTTTCCAAGATCATCATGTCAACAGTAAAATCAAGAATATGAGACATCATATACATCATTTGAAATGATGGATATATAACACTATGAAATAGAATTCAACATCCAACATCATTTTCCATGGTGAAGTAATGTCATCTCCATCATACATACCCATGGGTCGGGAATATCATTTCCCGCATCATAAACAATGAAAAAAACAATTTATATGGTTTTAGAAAATTTAAATTTTAAAACAGGATGTGAACAAGGAAGTCCCTTTCTCTTAATAATTCATTATCACATATTCTACCACATTTAACCCTATTTAACCAAATATATAAATATATCATTTTAATAATTCAATGAAATTACCAAAATATATTCCCTCAATAAAATCATTAAAAAATATTATATTCCCATTTCAATCCATTTACATTATTTCCTTTTTATTAGGCATATCATATTTCAATTAAATTTAAATAAATCAATACCATAAATAAAATAATAATTACATATAACACAAGAATTGTTTTATCGCATAAACCCATGAATTCCATATTACTGTATTAAAATTTCTAATTTATAGTGGATGGAATTCCCATTAGGTGAACTAAAATCATGTTCTCATAGTCATCAACAGACCCATCATGGACCATCAAGGATTTCCCACATCGATATATGAAGAAATTAATCATTATAAATTAATTAAAAATATTATGTCATGAAGGAAAAAATATAACTCAAATCAGTCACATAAAAAACATTAATACATTGGGAGAAAGAACATATATCACATACCAAGGGATTTCTGACAAAAACATGTTTAATCGTGGCCCTTACATCCATCCTAAAAAACATTAATTTCCAATATATGAATTTCATGGAAAAAGGAATTTCATAATATTAAAAATTAAAAAAAAAATTAACCATAATTCTTCCAAGGAATATAAGAAGGAAGAATTTTTGACTCACCTGAATCATCAATTCACAACCAACAATTCCTTAAATAAACCAAAATAGATGGATAAAAAACTTTTAAGGATGACAGAGACCATGCATCATAAACTTTTTAACTAGAGGGTGAATGGGAAATAACATTGAGTGACCAATCTTTAATAATAACCTAGAATATTTGTAAAAGTATGAATTTAAATGAAACAAAAAATTTGACCTCATGTATTAATATATTGTGCACTAACCATGAATCATATTATGTATCTTCAAAAACAATGTAGGATGGATTTCTATAGAAGCACAGATATATTGTAAAAATATATAATGGTCATGCAATTTGAACTTTACATAGACTCATTCTTCCCCCCGTTCAATGTTTGGCCAACCAAGAATTCCTCTCTCACGTGTAATATAGTTATCATACATGTCTAGTATGATCCTTTTGATAATAGGGATCCAAGAACTCTATGACGCCTTTATTTATTTCCATTTCACATCCTAAAGCCAGATTAAGCCCATGATACATCTCATACTTTTGAGAATAATTTCTTTAACTATTTCATAATTGTATTTAACCAATATTTATTTCAATCAAAACATGAATAAACGATTTGATATTACTACTTTACCATCTTATAAGAACTAATCCACATTATACCTTATATACCATCACTATGCCTCCAAGGTTTTAATATTATCCCATCGGGCCCACACACCAACTTATCCCCTTTTTTCCACCTGAAAATGGTCATGCTATAACAAAACACTAACCAACATAACAGTATAACCAAACAAAACATTCCCACTATGATCCATAATAACAACTAGATACTTATAAAAATACACATCGATTTAAAGATCGAAATCATTATGATAAATCAAATTAGAATGGTTGGTGTGATACTTTTGATGATGTGACACATGGAAAAAATCATGCATAACATGATACTATTTTTGAAGATCCCATCAGTAATACACCAGCCCAATCCTCTACATGATCTCATATTGACCAACATACGTTGGTTCCTACATCACTATTTTGAAATTCAATTATGACCCAATATTAAAGAACCCATAGAAATAAACATCCTATATATGTAACCCACCTTAATCATTACATATATTTAATTTTAGTTAAATATTATAATTCATTCACTTTGAGGATCATTTCATGTTTCTAGTTTTGAAAAATTTACTCAATACTCATACATTGTATAACTATATAGTACAATGTAGAAAATCTAAATCAGTATCTATTTTCCCTATAATAAATATCTTTTGAAATAAATCATGATTAAATATCCTTGAAAATTTTGATGACATTCAACTTTAATTCATCTGTTCTCTTAATGGTCCATAAATCATATGAAAAAACTAGTTTAAAATAAATAATGTGCTCAAAAATATTAGTTAAGGATATAAATAATTTTAAAAAAATTATCCCATGAAATTATGAAAAATAATTTTTTAATTACTTTTACCTTTAAATTTTATATAAGAGATTGATATAAAAAAATCATCTCATGAAAAAACAATTTTTCTTCCAATGGAATTCTTAAAAAAACATATAAATCAAATAAAACCCCTTTTAGTAACATAGTGAATACCTGAAACGAAGATCTTAGTTCTTACAAACTTCCCCCTTTAAAGAAATTTGTCCATGAATTTCCCTAGCGAGACATAGAATATGAAACCCTGAACAGCTCCGGCCACTACGATCATACATCAGCCTCCCTCTCCCAGGTCTCATATTGTACTCACCCGTGCTACCATAGAACCTGTTCCCTAGGAACAGACTAGCCACGGAGAACCTTCATACTAAGATTGACAATATGGATTGGAAGCTCCTCGAATGACGCATCTACTTCAAGCTCAACCTCCTCGGGTTGAAAGACATGAGAGAGGTCTGAAAAGTAACGTCTGAGATGAGAAACGTGGAAGACGTCATGTATACCCCGATTCCTTTGAGGTAATTGCAACTGATAGGCAACTAGCCGAACTCTCTCCAACACCTCAAATGGCCCGACATACCATATTGAAAGATTACCCTATCTCCAAATCCTCTTGTGTCCCAACCTCGGTGTGAAAAGAAGGAAAACATGATCCCCAACCTCAAACTCCAGAGGTCATCTCTACTGATCAGTATAATACTTCTGTTGAGACTGTGATGTATCCATCCTCTATCGAATCAAGTTTATATTCTCTAATGTCTCCTGAACAAGATGAGGTCACAACAGATCTACCTCTCCTGCCTCCAACCAGCACAATGGTGATCGACATGGCCTCCCGTACAAAGCCCCGTAAGGTGCCATCTGAATAGTCATCTGGAAAATGTTGTTATAGGAAAACTCCACAAGAGGAATATGCTTGTCCCAAGAACCACCAATGTCTAGAATGAAAGCTCTGAGAATATATTCTAGCACCTATATCATAAGCTCGGACTGGCCATTAGTCTGGGGATGGTATGCTGTACTAATAAGAACATGTGTACCCAAAGCCTTCTGAAGCCCATGCCAGAACCGAGAAGTAAAACGCACATCCCTGTCTGAAACAATGAAGTGTGGAAAATTATGCAGACATACAATAGCTCAGATGTACAACCATCCAAGATCATCAACACTGATGGTCTTCTCGATTGGAAAGAAATGAGTAACCTTCGTATGCCTGTCGATGATAACCCAAACAACATCACTCCCTCAAGGCAACCTCGATAACCCGATCACGAAGTCCATCGTGACATCGTTCCACTTCCACTCGAGAATGGGAAACTGCTGTAAAAGCCCTGATGGTCACTGATGATCCACTTTCACCTACTGAAAAGTAGAACATCTCATGATGAAACCAACAACATCTCTCTTAAAACCTGGCAACCAGTACTGGTAGTGGGTATCACGATACATCTTGGTGACGCCAGGATGAACTGCCCTTATAGAGGAATGAAAATCCCACATCATCTCCTTGCGTATGTCTGCTGGCACCCATACACATCCCTAGAAACTCACGATATCATACTCTCATACTGTCCATCTAGGAGGAGGGACCTATCCTAACACACTCTCCCACAGGACTAGGTCTTCTATGTCTGATAGCTTCCTCATATGTACCCGACCAAGAAAGGAAGAGGTAACTGTTACCGAAGATAGAAAAGCCTGTCCATGTCCATCGTGCACCTCAAGATGCATCTCATAGAATAGATACATAAGCATCCACTCACTATTGTCATCCTGGACTACCTGAACTTTAGTTCTCTTGCTCAACGAATCAGCCACTACATTTCCCTTTTCCGGCGTATAGGAAAGCTCAATGTCGAAGGACTGAAGATACTCGACCCACCTGCACTGTCTAAGATTCAGATCATGCTGAGTGATGATGTACTTGAGACTCTTGTGGTCGGTGAAAAACACAATGTTCTCTCCTAGACGATTGTGTCTCCAACAGCATAAGGCATGGACAACTACTGCGAACTCCAGATCGTGCATCGGGTAATTACTCTCATGTGGCCTCAACTGCCGAGACCTGTATGCAACGACTTCATCTCCCTGCATATGTACCTCTCCAAATCAGACACCTGAAGCATCATTGTAGACTGTATATCTCTTTCATGTCTCTGGAAATAATAGTATTGGTGCAGAATTCAACCTCCATTTCAGCTCCTGAAAGGCTGTCTCACATGAATCTGATCATAAGAACTTCTCCCCTTTCTTCGTCAGACCTATCAGCGATGCTGCTAGTCATGAAAAGTCCTTTATGAAACTCCTGTAGTATCCGTCCAGCCCTAGAAAACTCCGCACATCAAATACATTCTTCGGCTGTTCCCAGAAAACTACAACTCTCACTTTCTCTGGGTCTACTGATACTCATGTCTCTGAGATAACGTGACCCTAGAAGTGAATCTAATCCATCCAAAACTGGTATTTCAAGATCTTAGAATATAAATGATGCTCTCTCATTGTACTCAGAATGGTCTTAAGAGGGGTAGCATGGTCATGTCTAGTGTGATAGTACACCAAGATGTGGTCCACGAAAACCACCATGATGGAATCCATGTACGGATGAAACATTCGTATCATCAGTTCCATAATAAACTGTTGGCGCATTCATGAGACCGAATGGCATGAAAATATAATCCTATAGAGCATACCTTCTCTTGAATTTTGTAAGAGGTATATCTGATAGTCTAATAGGAAACTGATGATAGCTGGATCTCAAGTCAATCATTGAGAATACTCGGGTCCTCAAAGCTGATCAAAGAGGTCATCGATCCTCGATAAGGGATATCATTTCTTGACCGTCAATTAATTCAACATTCGATAATCCTCGCAAAGCCTAATGGTTTTGTTTTCCTTCTTCTAAAACAGGACAGGCGAACCCCATGGAGAAGTACTAGGTCGGATGAAACCCTTTTCCTGATTCACCTCCAACTTCTTCTTGAGGTCCTGCAACATAGGTGTAGCCATCCTATAAAGAGGAATGGACACCAGTTCCACTCCTAGAATGAGCTCAATAGAAAAGTCTACCTCACGCTCTGGTGGAAAACATTAAAATTTCTATAGAAAGACTTTCTTGAAATGACACACCATTGGAGGAAATTCTATCTATGAAGTCCCTGGTCATCTAGATAAAGATTGGCAATCTGGGCTGTAGCTCCTCCTAGCCAATGATGCGCTAGTCTAGCTCTACCTGCCTGAACATCCCACTCGCCTCTATGGAGAAACGATCTACCCTCTGGTGATACGAAACTCTCCCTACGGTGATAACAATTGAAAAATTCCTAGAAGGGGGATAACCAGTCCATACTAGGAATAACATCATAGACCGTCATGTCTAGGACATAGAGGTCCCATAAGAAGTGACACCCTACAACATCAAGAGGGAACTCTCTGCATTGACGTACGCTAGATTTCCTTGATCCCAATGGTGTATCAAGAGTCAACATATCAGTATACAAAAGGATAAAAAGCCCAATGCTATCCACAACAGCAACAAAGATAAAACTATGAGAAGAACCAGTATTGAAGAGAGATGAAGATAACATAACGTCTACTAAGAACGTACATCGAACTGTAGAAGGTCTGAGATCCTGCTCTTGATGGGGCTGTTCCGCAGTAAAAGTTTGGCCTGTCTCGCAACCCTACTCCCCTGTTTGACCTCTCTGAGCTGATCCATACTGCTATCGCAGGTATCCTAGTGACTAACCACCACGGCCGCGACCTCCACCTCGGACCGAATGGCTGGAAGAACTCAATTTCCTTGACTGGTGAGACACTGGCAATAAATCTCCTATACGCGGGGTCATAGAAGAAACCGTACCCCCAGTTGTAGGTGAGAAGATCTGATAAAAACGCTGAAGATGGCCCATATTGAAACAAGATATGCACTCCACCGGGTCTCTCTGACACTTAGGCCTAGTATTCCCTCTCCTACCACACTGGTAGAATACAACCATGCTACAAGAACATGCACTCCACTGACTCTTATCTCTTCCTGAAAGCTCCATATGGGGCTTCCTGCTATCAGAAGGAGGAACACCAGTTCTGGATGTCGAACTGCCCTAGATCACTACTCCAGAATCTCTCATATTGCACTAAATGATCAGCTCCTAGTTTACAATCAAGGATATCGATGTCAACCTGAAGATTTTTACCTGGGAACAGACCTCCTTACTGAGATTGTCCTCAAACATCCTAGCAAGGAACATCTCTTCACATGCTTGAATCGGCGTGATGCGCTAAAACTCGGCAAAACGAGATGAGTACTCCATAACAAAAAGCGTACCATACTCAAGAATCATAAACACTCGGGCTCAGTTTTCCCATAATTCCTCTGGATAAGATTAATCATAGAAGATGCGCTGAAACTCACTCTAAGTCATCCCCTACTGGCATCCTAACTATGAGATCACCTCCCACCACCTATTGGTGGTGTGTCAGAGCGTATAAGTGGAAAGATTTACCCATTTCTCTGGAGGTATCTCCAGGTGATCGAAGATCACCTTTGTGGACTCTAGCCACGACTCTGCTGTCTGGGGTCCACTATCCCATGAGAAAGTTTGAGGATGCTCCTGTTGGAAAACCCGTTTCAACTCAGCCATCAATGGGACAGGAGGCATCCCTCCATGAATGGAATGCATCATCATCATGAAGTCCTCCCTGAACTGCATATCGGTGCCTGCAATGGGTATAACAGCTGGTGTCAAGGCTGGCACAATAGGAGGATCGATAGGAGGTTCCTGATCGGCCATATTCAGTGTCTGATCACCGTCTGGCAGCTGGCATATGACCAGAGGACATCTTAGAGGCATATCTCTGAAAGATAAAAAGCACACCCTAGATCAGGATGATCAAGGATGGAGAAAATGATAGTAAAAAATGGTAACAGGAGGAATAAACACTCATATTTACAAAACATGACTACATAGCATGTATAAAGCTACACAACGTGTTATCTTAAGCCCTTCACATTGGCGTGTACCTTTCCTTCTTTAGTCGTGTAACACCCCAGACTACACCACGTGTTGTCCCCACACAAGAAATTTACTCCATCTCCATCCCCTACTCGAGTCTCATTACACAGATAACTTGCACGGTCCTCTTAACTGTAGACTACACAGCGTGTTCACTAAGGACACAGCGTGTACTAGACAAGGTTCTTGCGACCCGTGTTTTTAGTTACATAGCTGGCTACACGGCTGATCCTACATGGTGTGTTCTGAACAAACACGACGTGTATAGTAGTGATAACACCGTCCCGTGTTGTTCGTGACACGACCAGGTACCTAGGACAAGACTACACAGCGTGTGCTTCCCCAACATAGGGTGTACTACACGAGGTTCCCTGACCCATGTTGTTAGTGACACCGTCGGGTACACGGCTCACTACTACACGACGCGTAACAACTGTACAAGGCATGTTTCAGAAAATTATTCCACCACCCCGTGTTTCTGCTCACACAGTCCGCGACCCGGTTAGAATCTACATGGTGTGTAGTCATGTACACAACATGTATTTTGTGTTTTTCTTTTCAGTAGCTCAAAAACAGCACCAGAGCCCAGATAATACTGAAAAATAAACATGAAGGTGCCGAATTCCAATCTGTGAGGGCCCATACTCCCTGCAAATAAACGCTTGGAATCTTCTACATATCATATACAAGGGAAATGAGTCAATGATCCACCAAGTTCAGATTGATGGGGGCACATAACACCTAAAGACCCAAAATTTGGCATTCATTTGAGCAAGGTACAATACAACGACTCCTCCATCAAACTGCAAGGATTGTATCAAAGCATCTATCACAACCGAATGAATAATCTACACAACGTCAATCACAACAACATGCAATCCCTAATTCATTCTATATGGCATGGAAGGAATACATGGCATGCGATTTCTAACAGGTGGTTATATGATGCATGAGATGGAATACACTCATCTCATAAGGATGCGATAGAAATAGAACTGCAATAACAACAAAGGTAACAACACAATGAATGTGAATCACTCTGGGAGAAATCATATCAACCGTAAAATCTCAAACCTGAAAACTACAATAACATGGTAGATAGGCTTTTCACTATACAAGGGTTAACTACACCCGGGAACATCTTATTAAAAAGTACTGAATCCGTCCTATCCTTGGCTAACGTCTCCAAATAGTAAATCAAGAGAAACAAATTCCTCCGATACCACTTTGTAACATCCTGGTTTTGGAATCCACCTAGAGCCGCCCCATATCCGGTTGGTCACATGGCCTCAAACGCATTTCCCCAAACACGAGAGGCTACTGACTAGCACTAAGGGCCTTGATTGTGATAGTGGAAAAAATATGCCATCATTGGCAGAGTACACAACGTTTGTAAACAATCACGCAATAGTGGAAGCAGAAAATATCCAACAACGATGCACAAGTAAACAACGGATGACTAAAATAATAAACCAATGGAGCACATATGTATATATGAAATGATTCATGATACATATCTTGGAAAATAGACAAATAAGTCAAAATACTGGAAATAAAAATAGTACCAAAACAATTACAAAAGAAAAGATAAACATCTCCTCAGCATCGCAAGCCTAATCATGGTTCCAAGCTCTCCTACTCCATGTAATCAAGTACCAGAAGTCGAAGGGCATTTTCCATTGTCTATACCTGCAACAACATAGTCTATTTGTGCCCAAAATCATGACCGAAATATGGTGTGAGTCTAAATCCTAGTAGGAAACCACCCGAAGATCTGTGCCTCACAGTCAGTGAGCATATGGTAGGTAATAGTACAGTAAGCAGTAAACAGTAATAGTAAACATCAAGTAGTAATCAGAAACAATAACCAGTAATAGTAAACAGCAGTGAAGCAAACAAATATTCACAACAATGCACCCTCTAGGAATTACTAACAGCCAACCCCTTCAGTCCTATCCAAGAAGTACTAACAACCCTCTGGGCAGTGCACTCAGCTTAACCCCTTTGGTTTGGTCATACGAAATTATAAGACTCTCTGAGGAAGCTCACTCAGTCAATTCCCCTAATAGTCTGGTGTTGTCAGGGACTCTCTGAGGAAGAACATGTGGCCTAACCCTCCTACAGCCCCATGGTCTAGAAACTCTCTCAGAAATCTCTCTCAGTCAATTTCATATATAGTCTATGGTATACCATAGACTCTCTAAGGATGTTTACTCAGTCAATTCCTTCTTTAGCCTGAAATGGTTTTATGGAAATTGAAACATGTAAGAATCTCTGGAAAAGATCACTCGGTCTACCCTCCTGTAGTCTATAATATCCAAGACTCTCTGGGAAGCTCACTCAGTGTATCCCATGTAGTCTATAATGACCAAGAATCTCTGGGAAGCTCACTGATTATATCCCTTATAGTCTATAGCACCAGGTTCTCACGGTCTCGTGCCAGCCAGTTCATAATAATGTTATAATTCCAAAGAACACCTATAGAGATACTTGTTTAACCGTTCAACAGAACCACAAGCGTGTCAAGGATATCATTATTTCATACGATCACAAGGCATGGAAATAGGTATAGCGGCCAAAGGATAACAAAACCAAAAGTCACAACAAGAAAAAGGCATGGAAAAAAATCCAAGAATAGAAATTATCCTTGACATGATCAAATTACCTCTACACAAGCATACAAGCAATGTAGAAAAACAACAGGGGCAAAACGGAAAACACACAATACCTCGTTCATGGGTATTGGTGGAAAGTTTCACATAAAACTGAATGACTTTGAAGGTTAAGGCCCAAACCACCTACCTTGATGCTTGGAGATAAATATAATTTGTCCATGAGGCTTAATTCTCCTAATAACTGAGTAGATCTACAAAAAATCACAAGACGTTCATCCCACGATATCCTGAGAATGAGGTAAAATCATGGAATGAGACTCACAAAGAAGGAAGAGATCACAGCTGCGGTTCCAACACAATCGTTAGCGATCTATTCGGAAAACAGATGGAGGCTAAGGAGCTCAGAGGAAGTTTGCGGTCGTACGGGTTGCTCTTATTAGAGGAACCTGAAGAGGAAGGTGTCTTCGTCGATTAGGTGCGACCACGGTCCGTTTAATGAAAAAACAGAAATTACATGGTGTGTACATCTGGGGTAAATGGCGTGTACATGGCCTTTCCGTAATCCACTTTAAGCGGCCTCCACATCGCCCTTACACACAGTGTGTGTGGACCAGACATGACCACCACATGGTTTGGCGTGGAATCAATGTACACGGCGTGTACTTATAATGTACACAGTGTGTACATTGAAAATTTTCATATTTTCCTCTTTTTCTCAAAAATGACCAGAAAAGGAAAAACATACCTAAAATGTTAATCTAGGTTCTTACATTGTACAATAAAGGAATCCTAAAAATGGGATATTAATAAGATCAACAATGGTGTTATACTATAAAAGGGATCCTAATAAATGATACTCAATAGAAGGGTCCTACATGGGACTCCATAAATTAACATAGGACAAAGGTACCCCTGAGTGGATCCTTAGAGGTATCAAATCTCACGAACTCATAGTCCAGAAGGCACGTCTCAAAAAGGGAATGTCCTCAAAAGAAACACATCATGAGAGCTATCTCATAGAATATCATATATAAAAATTAACAAATAGGATTGTTCAAACACCTAACTGATCATTTATTCCAAGTTTCACCCACTGGTGACAACTGAAAATGATAAAGGGAGGAAAACACATTCCATTTAGATTGAAGCATTAAAACACCCACAGGGATTACATAGAATTATAAAAAAGTTTCACCATCATGTTGTATGTGGAAAACAAATCAGAATGGGCTACTTCAGGTCAATTTTTGACCTAGGGGAAGGAAAGCATTAAAGACCTTCAAAGGTTAACAGATGATGAATACACTACGTGTTTGTCAGGTATTTGAGAATAATATATTGTAACTTCCCTGAAACCCATAATTTATAAAATATAATCTAATCAGTGTTCCAAATTATGATCCCTGAGGGTCCATACTCCCCTCAAATCAATTTTCGGAATCCATGCATAACATATCATAGAAATAATATATAAAAAATATTGTATAATACTCCTCAAATTTCTGGTCCAAGTTGGACCACACCCCACAAGGACAAATATTTGGTGTCCATCCAATTATAACAATAACATATACCAATATACCTATCACATCAGTAGGAATATATATCATAGTAACTCTCACAACAACATTCATTTAACTCATGACATCTATCACAACAGTATGGAATTTGCATGGCTACTAAATGACATGGAAGGAATGCACGGAATGGTATTCAAACAAGTTCCTAAATGATCCATGATATGGAATAGCTTTACCTGATCGGGTTGAAACAAAATAGAACCTGAAATTATATAATTAATCAAAACACAATACAATTAGGTCACCCAATAGTGAAATAAAAACATATATAATAGATCAAGTGACAAAACCACAATTTAGTATAAGGCAATTCTGTTTTCCCCTGTACACGGGGTAGCTATACCCATGAATAGATTAGTACTAAATACCATAAAAATTCTATCTCTTACCCTTGTCATCTAATAACATAAAAATCATAGAAAAAGAGGATCCATTGATACAACTTTGTAACGTCCCGAATTCGGAGGCAACTGAACTGGACCTTCGAGCCCAGTTGGTCACTTGGCCTCAGGTGTGCTTCCCCAAATACAAGAGGCGAAAACTCCAAGTTGGGGCCTAGGTTATGATATTGGAGAAACTATTCCATCATTGGTAGTGTGAAACAGAGGAAAACAATAATATACAATAGAGGATGTAGAAAAAACCATACAACTCAAACAAACAACGAACGAATGATATAAAGATAATGAGAAGTCATAACATACAAAATATGATGCATCTTGTCACATGTTTTAATAAGAAGCCAAAACATGACATTCTATAGTTAGATAAAAAATAAAATACGAGGGTATATAAATATAAAATCTCTGAAGAATCGCAAGCCTCATCTTGGTCCCATGCTCTCTTACGCCTAAATAGTATATCTAGTACCTGGAGAGGGGAACATGCCCTTATCAACAGCACCAATAGAATAATCTGTTTAGGCCCAAAATCATAGCCCAAATATTTTGTGTGAAATAAATCCCATTAAGAAACCAGCCAAGGTTTATGCCAATCTGTCAGTGTGTATATATATCTAGTAATGTAAAAATGAAAAAACAGTAAATTATGAAGTTATCAAAAGTAAAAAATCCTACAACTCCTATTTGCATTTATATTCAGTTCATGTTCATTAGACAATTATATTATAATGAAATGTAAATATCTCATGATCCTCCCATATCGCAACAATCCCATATGTCATGTAAGAACAATAGATGTTTTGAATGACCGTATAAATATTTATAAGGTAATACCAAATCCATGATTGCGATTTGTCATGGAAGACCTGTCAAAAGGTATTCCACAAGGTATTAGTTTAAAAAATCATCATTATGCATAACATAATCCTTAGTGTGGGCATTATAGAACCATGCCCACAACCATAACCAATAATCTCCCATAGGAAAAACCAATCATCGCATGCCAACATAACACACCATCACTCATAGGCATGGCACATCCATTCTCAAAGACATTCCACAAATCCTCGCTCGTAGGCTTGGCACAACAATTCCAGTAGGTATAGTGAAATCTCACCCATAGACATCTCGCATAACCATCTTACATCTCAATTAAACTATAATACGGAAAACATATATCAATTCATGTGGGAATCAATCATAAGAAAACACTATAAGTAATATAAACTATTACAATGAATAAAGACATATGGTCACATGGAAAATTTCTATAACAATTGTAATATGTGAATTAAAAAACACAAGACATAGACATTCATTATCCCATATGGACATCACATTCAATTGACCAATTCCATTATTTTTAAAACCAAAAATAGTGAATAAAATTATTTCCTAATAGCCAACCAATTCCAAACGGCTAAACATAGGTCATTCAAGGGAAACACACCCACATGGTATCCATTAATCAAATTAAGAAACTAGAAACTTCATTTATATCATTAAACCAATTAAATAATCAGAATTATGAAATAACACAGGTAAATGATCAAGAATGTGACATCCTAAAAATGGGATTTCACCACTCTAACACATATATACAATATGAAAATTGATGAAGGGTACAATACCACCAACCTCATAGGCGTTTTTCTCTCCTCATTGAGCATCAACTTCTAATTAGACCAAGAATAGAATAGATCTAAAAAATAATTAATGATCATGATTTTATAACAATCTTGATAGGAGAAATCCCAAGAAATTTATGTAGAGGAATCAAGAGAATAACTAGGGGATTATAACACATTTTTTGGTGCTCAAATTGGTGTACAGACGGAGAAATGGGAGCCGGAAAGTCCCTCCAACACTGGTTCTCAAAAAATCCCCTGGGTGAGGTTCTATATATTTTATTAGAAAATAAGGCTACTTCCCATTTTATTTACAAACCATGTATGGGAATTTTCCCAACGTGTACATTAATTTCCCAACATGATGGCATACGATGTGTACCCCATGTACATGGCGTGTACCTAGTATGTATCCATTTTTCTACATTTTCTTCCCTTCTGTCCCAATAACAACCCAACTGGACAATTTTCTAGAATATTGGTCAAGTTAAATGTAAAAAAAACATTTAATCCAAAAAAAGATAAGTACCTCATTAAGGACCTATGATATTTCAATATTACTCATAATAGAAACTCTTCAATATATTTCAAACTTTAAACCCCTTACATTGTTCATGGTTTAATTTTAATTGTAAAAAGTTAATATTAATTTATTAAAAAATTAATAGAAACCATAATTTTCATTAGGAATTGGATTATGTTTCTTTAATTAGTTATGATGTTTATTTAAAATTCAATTATTCTGAAAATCTTAATGAAATATTTTTTATTGATTTAATAA
This sequence comes from Viscum album, assembly GCA_963277665.1. Lineage (NCBI taxonomy): Eukaryota > Viridiplantae > Streptophyta > Magnoliopsida > Santalales > Viscaceae > Viscum > Viscum album. The sequence continues at coordinate 1,419,875,718 of OY728142.1, forward strand.
TCATTATTTTATTCAATGACAACTTTTTTAGTATGGGTATAATTGTATATGAACTACGTTTTCCAATAATATATCATTTCATCTATTTTACAATGATGATTTATTCAGTGTAAATGAAGATTGAGGTGTTGATTTTGAAACATATCTTTTAGGAGAGTATATACACAATAATCTAGAGGTTAAAAATAATGTTTTTAAAAACCAACTATATTTTTTGAAAATGAAATTCATTTTGTTAAATAATTAAATTTATATTTGACTTTGTTTTATTTAAATAACCTAAAAGTGATATTTTTTAATATAAAACCAAAAAATGAGTCATGTTTCGTAAAACAAAATTAAAATAATTCTTTTCTCCCTTAGATTAAATGAAATATTAATTATTACCTAGGGGTTCAAGATGGTGTTATATGGTGAATATATATTTTTTGAAAGATATAAAAGTAAATTACATTTATGGAATCAAATTCATATTGATCCACATGGAATATTATATATATATATACAAAAAGACGATGTTTCCTAACCTCTCCATGAGGATATTTAGTTTTATTAATTTTATTCCACGTTTTTATAATTTTATCAAAAATCATGAAAATGAAAAATAAATAAAAAATGTCAAAAACTTCGATTTTTTCAATAAAATTAAATATATTTTATTTCTATTTTTGAGAAAAAAATTATCAAAAAAAATGATAAAAAATTAATATTTTATAAAATATATATTAACCTAAAAAATTGACACAAATTTTTTTATTGTATATTCCATTTAGTTATTTTAAATACGTCTTTTTTGTTTTTGTTGTGGGTCTACTTTGTTGATGGTTTTTCATATAAAAAAATGATTAAAAAATGTATTTTTCTGTTCTACAAAGATGTTCCTACAGAAATAATTTTTTAAATAGTATTTCTTCATATTATTTAACGATTTTTGTTATTTATCAATTTAAATATTTGAAAAGGCTAAAAAATAAGATGAATAATAAAACTATGAAACCATTTTTTTTATAAATATGTTTTCTTATTCTTTGATTAATAAATTTTTTTTATTATATGATATTTATTTTAATTTTTTATATATAGATTAATTATATTCAATCCATTTTAGTATATATTTTACCAAATCTCAACCAAGATAACTTATCCATCTAGGTTCTAAACCCAAATGTGTCAGGACCTAATGGGCTTTCCCCATCCTAATAGGCTAGAAGCTGTCATCAGATAATAAAAAACCACACGGAACCATTTATCCAAACATGAATAAAATTACATGGAATATATATATATATAGAGAAAAAGGAAACATTATAAGTAAAATTGGACAAAATGTATTCCATAACTAAATCAAAATAGAAGAAACGACACAAATCAAAGTAATCAAAAAAACCCAATGTAAAAGTCCAATAGAAAATGAAACTTAAATAAATTAAAATACTCCCTGTGATTGCAGGTAAAATCCCACTATATCACCCTTGGTTTACAAAACCATACTAACAGATACTGGACCACCTTATTATTAAGCCTTACCTTTTCATGCATCAAAAATCATAACCAGGTCTACGCACCACTGATGTGGTGAAAAGGGTATAAGAAATTAGGATTAGTATAATCCAATCCATGTGTTCCATATCATTTATCTATATATAAAATCCATATATTCTAATTTTATAAAAACATGGAATCATAAAAAATAATGAAGACAAGATCTAAATCATGGTGAATATTTCCATTTTTCCTTCGTTCTAATGAATTTCATGAAAAACAGTTTCAAATCATTAATCAAAAAGAAAATTCAGATTCAAAAAAGACATATCAGATATATAATAGTAATAAAATATATCGTATGTAAAACATTCTACAGACCACATCAGGTAAGGCTAGTAGGCAACTCGTTCTATATGAAATGACTAGAGCTTAACAAAGTCTCGAGAATCCATGCCTAAGAAGAATAGAAATCTACCACTGAGTTAACCCCCAATAATTTCAAACAATGTCCACAGAACAATAATCCTCGGGATTAGAGGAACATCTCTATATTGAACCCCGCAAAAATAAAGTGGCGGATGGTTCTAGGATACAAATTCCACCAAAGTACCCAATGCTTCCAGAGTATTGTATTTCCCAAATCATTAGAAAATGAATTTTCAAAATAAGTTTCATCCAACCATTTTTTTAAAACATAATTAAAACATCATTTTGTAACATGTTTTAAAATACATTTAGATACAATTTTCCATTAACTAAAAAAAGTGGATCAAAAAAATTATAATATATAAGAAGTCATAGTTAAAAGAAAAAATATTAAATCATAGGTTGGAGGCACATGAAATAAGATCCACTAAGATATTATAGAACCAAAATACAACAAAAGTGGCCATATTCTTGATTCCAACAATATATAATCAAATTCAACAAATAAAAAGTATATTGGAGTGGGTAAATCACAATATTCATCATACAACATGCACTCATAGCACTATAGCCAATGAAGTACATATCCATGAAAGAAGATTGAATAATGGATATATGTGATTCAAGAATATAATCAACACATGTTAAAATAACCCAAAATATGGTGAAATATTATTTTCATTTACAATGAAAATGGGGAATCATAAAGAAAATTACTAGGGAGAACTGATGAAACAGACAGAGGGATAAAATCTTAAATAGAGGAACTCTGAATGTACTAAGTACACTCAAATCATACTATGAATTTCCTAGTGTTCGAGATAATATCTTTTCATGATTAAAAATGGCATTGGTCATGTAGTGTGATAAAACCTACAAGGATGATGATTTGTGGTGTAAAAATCTTTTTTATAGAAAAAATATTACATAACTCATATATAATATATAAAAAATACCTTACGTAACTTATTCATTGATTAGTGTTTATATACTATAAAATCTAATCATACTACATGAAAAGAATTTATGTTATTAAATGGATTTTTGGGAATAATATATTATTGTGCAGTAATCTATCTTACAGATGGTTTCCACTAATGTAATTATACTATATGATAGAAAATAAGATGTAAATGTGTCCAAAAGTAGTCTTCACTAAATGTTCTATAATAACTCCCTAGAAATAACTTATATTCCATCAAATCATAAAAAAATGGTCATAAATAATCGAAAAATCTTACCTTAAAATTAATGATACCAAAATCTCCCCATCATAAGGCTTTCTAAACCTAGGATTCCATGTCGATTATAGGTTTTCCAAAAAGCGATGAGGCCTCTAATACCTTGCCGACAATACATGATCTCATGTATCATTAATATATTATATGTTTATCAAAAACACGCTGACCAATGAGATATACACACCATGAAATACATTGACAAGAGAAACAATGATCTAAATGGCTACTCTATAGTTGAATCTTCTATCTCTAGCTAGATATCTTCCCAAATAAAAATTTTAGAGGGATCATGATGGTACATATTGAAGTGATATATATGTAAAACATTATCAATACCTATAAGTTGAGTTGGTAATGATAACTCATACACAAACGTCCAATGATTCTCAATGACAAATATTTATGATGAATTTTTTTCCAATGATTGACTGTATGGGGTTGAACATTGTACTATCACTCATGGAAGGCTTACCATGTTCAAATGGAATCTAATCGAATATTTTCATGGTTTCGGAAAAGCCCAGTAGTTCTACATCTATGAGGTTCCTATATTCTATTGGAAAGATTTCATTCGGATTTTTTTTCCAATTATTCTTAAATACAGACATTGGTCGAGAGGTTGGGAGGTTAGTCTCGTCACACTATTTTTGGGGTAATTTATTCCTACATTTTTACTCTCTTATATATATATAAGATATGTATTTTAATCCTTCAATAAATCAAAAGTACGTCATGGTTCACCCATTAATTATAATTCAATTGTCATCATATATGGAATTTAGAATCAACATTGTGTATCTAAGGTTATTCATTAAAGGAGATGTTTGTACGTATATGATGTTCTCTATCAGTGGTAACCACTTATGTACTTACTAGAGATTATTTTTGTCAACATATTAATATTATTTGTTTGAGTGACACGTTGAGGGACTTTGGGGTGAATCAACATCTAAGGAGAAAAGATTTTTTTTATATCAGGATATAACCCATAAGGTTGTCTTCTTATGCATCCTTATAAAAGGAATCGAACCCCATGTAGATTAATGCCACATAAATGGGAAAATAAAAACTTTTGTGGTAATCTCATAAGGACCCAACATTGTAGGTTATGATCATATGGTAAGGATATCTAGAAAGAAGGTTTATAGTAAATGTATGATTTGGGGATATTCTAAAGTGTAGAAGGGATAATGAAAGGGATATTAGATACCATGTTGGTTTAGTCTCTACAATGAATGTGGCCTAGAGAATATTATGATAACATTAGGTTTTTGGGAGTTTTCCTCATAGAGGAATCCAGTGTTTCCCATTTGAACTAGAATCTAATACCATGTATTTTTCTCGCGAGGACCTATGCCTATGGAGGACCTTTGAAGGTTTGTCTCGTAGGGGAGTGTAACACCCCAATAATTTACAAATTGATTTAATATAGAATGTAAAAAAAAAAAATTTCGAAAAAGAAACAATTTATTATAACCTATCCAATAAACATAATTTTTCCACTTCTATAATTGGAATTTCAAAAAACTGAATTACACAGTTGCATTCAGTAAGATATTCAGTGTCTGATAAGACAAGAAATTATTTTGATTAATATGAAAACTCCCTTATAAATAGTAAAAAACCCTAATAAATTGTATTTAATTGTAAATAATATTAAATTTCTCAAAATATATAACCATCACCAATTTGATTATAAATACAATTTAGACATCATATAAATGAAAAAATGATCATAGAATAAGTATAAGTATTTTTGTATATTGTAAATATTTTAGTTAAAATTTTAGGATAAATTTAATATTATAAAATGTAAATTTATTTTTATAAAATGTAATCATATATTGAAACTGTATTGTGTAGGGTTTATACGTTAATTTTCAGGGACATTGATTAATTTTTGAAGGTGTAATAAAATAATTTATAGTTTTAAAGTTTTTTTGTGGAATAAAATATAGTTTTATTTAAAAATAAAAATAAATATTTATAAATTTATGTCAATAAATAGATTCCACTTTTGAATTCCACCCATAAAAAAATGGTTGTGTATAATTTTTTGTATTTTTAAAAAACGTGAACTTTACGTGAATAGTAATAAACAGTTTTGAGTTTTCGGTATGTTTAATGACATCATTATGATGTAATATTTAAAATAAAATTTAGATCGACATTTGTATAGTAAAATATGAAATTTGGTTTCCTTCGTGGCTAATAAAATGGTCAAACTCCATGGTCAAGCCTATAGTTCTTCAAAAACCACTAATGACGTGTCATTCGAAATTAATTAGAACCCCCACTCTCATTTACTATAAATACTCAATCATTACTTCTATTTTATTCATTATAAACTCTTAATAAAATATTCTATAGTATTTTTATCTCCCTAGGAGTCCTCAGAAGGTGTCCTAAATCCCCCAATTTCCCATCATTCATGTTTGTGCAGTTACTCAACAAGGTAAGGGAATTGATCACCCTTCTCTTTTTAATTATTTCATTTTACGTTATTATATTTTATTATCAATTTTATTATGTTGGGACATGTCATTAAATATCCCCCTTTTTGTCCATATTTTTTATTAATGATGTGTGACACATTTTATATCATCAAAATATTAAATTAATTTCTATGTTACGCTGTTACGATGCTGAATTTTTGTGACGGATTTATTATCATTTCTTTTATTTCATGTCCCTTTATTTTCTTATTCTTTCTTCATATCCCCATATTCAAATTATTTTATAATTATAGTACCTTACATGAAATTTTATATTATTACTAAAATATAGTATTTCATCTACATCTCTCTTCCCCCTCCTCTTACACTAAAAATGAAAACACCACCCGAGATGTGTTAATTGATAACCTTGAAGGATTGAAGGTTCTAAATTTTTTTCCATCATCAATTCGGGTCATGAAACCATTTTCATGGTAGAAACATTTCAGTATATATGAACTTCATCTCATGCAATGTTCTGGAATCCATAAACAATTATAATATAAAATAATAATACAAAACATATTCAGTATGCAAAAAACTACCATGTTAATCCAACCATTTATCATTATCGTTTATTAAAAAATTAATCATAATGGTATTTAACCCAAAATAATTATAATATCATTTATATTTCTGTAATTTAACAAATAATAAAATTAAAAATTATGGATTTTTGAACATATTTCAAATGAACTTCCATGAATACATGTAAACCATTATTGAATGCCAAGATTGAAAATGATTCAAAAACAATATAATTGAACACCTTAAACCAATCAATAAGGGAATGAATTATAAAAATATCGGTATAATATATAAATTTAATTTATAGGATAACATTTAGTTATTAATTAATGAATATAAATGTGATTATTCAGGTCATTAAGATCATTCAAAAAACACTTTTGGAAATAAGGCATGGTGTTTCTTATCTCACGTTTAATTCGGTGATATTTCCATCATTCGCCAATTATTTCATGAATGTGGTGTATTTTATACTGGAAATTGTTATATATTACCAATTGTCTATTTATATTAATAGTATTCTGTGATACATTGGGTGGTTATTAAATTTTGGTTGTACGACGTGATTGATTACAGCGTTGTAAGAGACTCTGTCTCACATTCCATTTCATTATCATTCAATTGGTATTGTGCACCTAATATTATTTATGTGGTGTATTAAATACCCATTTTAAATAAATTTTCATTCGAAATTGTAAATATATTATATATTCATATTCATTTTTTAGGAATATGATTAGTTTCTTAATCTGTATTCCCTTTTACATATAGTGTTTTTTGGAATGTTGTTTTAACATTGGAAATATTGATGAATCTATATTATCTAGTCCATAAAAATATTTATAAGTAATAATTTAATTGTAATATGTATATGTATAAATAATTTTATGGACATTTATTTTGGTGGGGGGTCCCTCTCTATCCCATCAATGCATCGACATGTCTCATGAGACAATTTAGTTGGAGACAAAGCCATCGAGATTGTTTCCAAAAACAGATGGGTTTCTACCCATACACTTAAACCATTTAGATAATATAGTTTTTTAATGTTCCAAATAGATGAAATCAAATTAATAATTGAATATATTTAATCATTTTCGGTTATAACTATCCATGGGGTTTTTTCACAATGAAAAAAATATATGGATGCCTCTTTATTTTAAGTTTATTTATGGCGTAAGTTTTTCATTTATTCACAATGACATATTGACTATGAAAATTTGATTATGATTGGATAATTATTGATTAATTATTCCTCAATATATAACTCATACTGAAAATTTGAGCTCACCCCTTTCAGTTCATTACCTTCAACATGTTATAAATAGAAGAATATTTATTGACTTATTTTGGATACTAATTATTTTTTTGTTATGTATTTTATTTTTTACCTTTTCAATGTTATAAGATTTACATGTATGTATCTAGTTTATTCATGAATACTAATCTAATCATTACTTCAGGATTTCATTACTTTTAGACATTCTAATGTAATATGTAATGCACCAGATCTGGGATTCTGGTGTTAGGTTGTATAGATGGTATCAGAAAAAGTTTAGTAGAAAACCTGAAAAATTGATTTAGAAAACATATATAAAGGAAAAAATACATAATATAGTCTTGGAGGAAAACTATACAAGAACATCCTTCTATTTTTTTGGGTAATAGGTTCTGTGTATCATTTTATAAAATATATCTCTGTATGGATACTACAAGTGTACATGGTTTTGGTATAGATGTACCTAGAATTGAAAACTCTAACATGGAGTTTCGAGCTTGACCCGGAGTATTTTGGTACACGACAATGGGCCTTAATGCACACCTAGTTTGACACTCCCAGGGTATATTCTTAGGATAATAAACATTTTATTTACCCACCATTATGAATTAATTATGCCCCCATAGTTACCAAACTATATGGATCTAGGATTTATGAGGAATAAATTTTTTCTATGAGTTATGAAATGATTAGAGTTATAGAGGGGTCATAATTTTATGTGATAATATATAATATGGAATTCTTTACAAATTGAACCTACCAAATGGAATGACGACATCATTAATTCATGTGATGCGAAGAGTAATAATGATCATATATCGAATGGTCTTAACTCGTTTTTTCAAAGGAAGTCTATCCCCAAAGTATCCGTATCCTATGAGGAAATAGAAGCATGTGTTAACAAGTTATGTAAATACATATATAAGTCTTAGGTATTTGAAAGGAATAAAAATAATAATAGGATGGAAATTAAATAAAAGGATAAATTGAAGAATTATATGAAGGGTTTTCCTACATGTGTTAATTGGGGAAAGGATCACCCTGATAAATGGTTGAAGGGAATTTATTTTTGTTATAAGTGTGAAGGAAAATGACACCAAGTACAAAATTGAAAGGGTAATAAAAAGGTTTTAATGTAAAACCCCTCAACTGAAAGGAGACAAGACACTATGCAAGTCAATGTCCCAAACATTAGAGGAATATACAGAAAATCATAACTCTAGATAATGATCACGTAATTATGCTATCATAGATGAAGTAGAATGCTTAATATGTCTAGTAAAGAGTCATGCAATTTGAATAATTTGTCAGTAATGTACTTGTTATGAGAATTTTGGAATATATAAGAATGTTACTATAATAATTATTTATTACTGATTTGAAACCATAGGTTGAATGGTTTCATTAGATGTTATCCAGTGGATGTTAATATTTTGGTATAACACATGATTACAGAAAAAACCCATAATATATATGATCTTGAGATAATTATGATGAAATTATTGTTTCATATTTGTAATTAAAAAATTATAACTTATTAATATCTTATTGAGAAGTGGTTATTTCTATCATTTATAGAGTTTACAACACTTTTTTTAAGTAATATATCTAATAACATGTATCTAACTTACGGAATACAGATGAATGTGTTTCTTCATTATGATTTTTACAATAAATAAAGTGATTAAAATATTTCCAAAGGATAGCTGATGAAGTTATTCACATTCTTGGAATGTAAAAACTTTTAGCTTCTTCATGTCGATTAAGTGTTAATGATAATTTCATCATGGAAATTCAGAGAACGTCATTTTAAAGTGTTGAATAATAATTTTATGGAATGTTTATCCATTTTAAAAATGGTTTCTATTGATCATTGTATGATCTTTTATTTTTTAATTTATTACTTCACCATTTGGAATAACCATTGTTATGTGATTAATTTAGATAGCTGAATGTGTAATCAAATGATGAGTTTGTAAGTAGAAATGTATATTTTTATTCTTATAAAGTGGATTAATTCCTTAACTCATGGAAAAAAGTTATCGATATATTTCCCAATTATTATCATCATATATAATATCTATGAATTTTTAATAGTAGTTTATAGTTTTTTAGTAATCATTTTTCATCTGATGATATTATCTAGCATGTTCTCTCAGAACATTAGAGTTGTATTTTTCTTCTATTACTAGGTTTTTACATCCAACTAATGTCACCAAATTTGAAAGCATAATTTTTTTGGTGACCACCTCATTTCCCATAACCCCATTTTAGAAGGATATTTTATTAACCCTATTTTTGACGTGTGATTCCCACTACGTAATTTTCAAGAATTAACCTTTAACATTCGGTGTGATGTTTTGAATTTTGAGGACGCAATTCTATTGAAGAGTGAATAATGTAACACCCTGAAAATCATCAAATAGATTTAATATAGAATGCATGGAACACTAATTGTCTACATAAAAACATTATTATAACCTAACCATTAAATATAATTTTTCCAGTACTATAATTTGAATTTTGAAAAAATGACATACATAGTGGAGTTCAATAAGATATTTAGAGTCTGATATGAAAAGAGTAATTTTTTCTGAATAATAACATACCCTTATGAATAGAAAAATATCCTTATAAATATTAATGAATTTTAAATTTTACAAAAACAAATAAAATTCACCCATGACTGTACAAATACAATTTAAACATCAAATAAGTGAAAAATGATCATAATGTAAGTTTTGGTAATATTTTTTGTCATAAATATTTTAATTAAAATTTTATAATAAATTTTATAATTTAAAATTGGAATTTATATTCCTAAAATGTAATCATAAATATTTACGTTATTTTATTATTGTTATAAGATAATTTTATGGGACATTGATTAATTTCTCATGGTGTTATAAAAGGATTTATAGTTTTTATGTTGTTGTATTAGAATAAATTATTATTTTATTTAAAAATAAAATTAAACATATATAGAAATTTATTTCAAAAAATGGATTTCATTTTTGAAATCTAGACATCAAAAAACTATTGGGGTGAATTTTTTGGATTTCCCTTAAAACGTGAATTTTTCATGAAAATTAAAAAAATAGTTTAGAGTTATTATTATGTTTAATGACATCAAAATGATGTAATAATTAAAATAAATTGTTGGTATACTTATGTATAGTAATACATGATATGATATGTACATTGTTTCTAATACCATTTAAAAATACCATTTCATAGGCCACAGGTTTTCAAAAACCACTAATGAGGTGTCCTTTGAAATTAATAAAAAAAACTCTCCCTCATCTACTATAAATACACACTAATTACCTTATTTTCATTCATTAAAAACTCATAAAACACAAATATATTGTATTTTTCATCTTTAGTGGTTCTACCAAGGTTTCCTTAATCCCCCAAGGTTCCAACAATTATGTATTGTGAGTTTCTATACAAGGTACGAGAATATACCACCCTTCTATTTTTAATGAATTTATTTTCTGTTATTCTATATTATTTTTAACACGATTATGTTGGGATATTTCATTACATATATCCAATTATATATATATTATGTAATAATGAGGATATACCCCTTTTAACTCATCATATAATTTTATAAATTTATAAGTGACATTGTTTGTTTGACGAATTTTTGTGAGGGATTTCTCAATTTTTTTTTAATATTGAGTTCCTTTTTTTTCTATTCACATATCTACTAATTCAAATTATATGATAATTAATGTACCATAAATGAAGATTAATTTTATAAATCTAATTTAATATATCATCATCATCTACCTTTTTCTCCATCCTCTTATACTAAAAGTGAAAATACCATTCAAAATTTGTTAATTTATCACATTCGAAGAAGACAATGTTCCCAATTATTTTTACCATATTTTAATATTTTCATGACACAGTATTTGTGGTTGAACCAGATAATAATATATTTATTTAATCTAATTTAATGTTCTTTAATCCTTAAATAATCATTATATAAAATAATAATACAAAACAAATTCATTCTGCACAAAACTGCCATGTTAATCAAAGAGATTATCATTATCATTTATCAAACAAGTAATATTCATGATATGTAACCCAAAATAATTATAATATCATTTATATAATTGTAATTTCACTAATAATATATATTAAATATTTTGTATGTTTGAACACATTTCAAATGAACTTCCCAGAATACAGTTAAACCGATCATGAAAATCAAGGAAGAAAATGTTACAATGAAATAAAATTATACCTATTAAAACTATCAGGATGGACATGAATTTACATAATAAGGTTATAATAAATAATTTAAAAGTATAGGGGTTTCTGAAATGACTAATTAAGGAAGCTAAATTTTAATAATCAAGTCATTACGATCAATCAATGAACACTTTCTGACAAAATGTAGGGGGTTTCTTCTCTCAATTTAATTCTTTGAGATTTCAATCATTCGTTACTTATTTCATGAATGTGGTGTGTTATATATATAATTTTTTTATATATTACCATGATTCTATATATATTCATGTTATTATGTTATTAATTTGGAAGTTATTAATTTTTGGTTATATGCCTCAATTGATTAGAACGTCGTAAGAGACTTTGTCTCAATTTCCATTTCATGGTCATTTAGTTGGTATTGTGCACCTAATCATTATTATGTGGGGTACACACTAACCATTTTAGATAACGTCATTTGAAATTTTAAATATATTATATATCCATATTATGGAATCATGGGCATGATTATTTTCATAAGTCGTATACCCTTTTACGAACGATGTTTATTTGGAATATTGTTTTAACTGTGGAAATATTGATGAATCAGTATGCTCTACTCCATAAATATATTTAGAATGCATATTTTAATTTTATTAAATCTATATATGCATAATTATTCAGACATGAAGTATTGGGTGGGGCTCTCTATAGCCCCTCAATGAATCAACTGAACTCATAAAGCAAATCAATTGGAGATAAACCCTACGAGTTTGTTTCAAAAAAATCAAATGGATTTGTACCCATTGACTTATATAGTTTCAATGGTTTAGTGGTATCATATTCCAAATACATGAAATCCAATTAATAAAAATATCTATCTATTATTTTTTAGTTATTACTATTTATGAGGTTTTCACTATGACAATATCTATGGATACAACTTCATTATCTGTGTATTAATGGAATTTTTTTTCATTTATTCACCATTCCATATTGAAAATTACTAGTTTTTATAATTAAATAATTGTTTATTCATCCTTTCTCTAATCATAACCCTCAATGAGTATTTTATATCACCCATTTAATTTTTTTACCTTAAAAAAGATATGAAGAGGAGACAATTTATTGAGTTCTAAGCGATGTAGATAATTAGTTTTTGTAATGTATTGTATTTTGTTACCTTTATCATTGCAATATGATTTACATGTATGTATATATTTTCATCCATAATAATAAAGGGATTATTCCTTTGGTATTTTATACCTTTTAATCATTCCAATGTAATAACTAATGCACCAACTCTGGGCTTTTGGTGTCGGGGAGTTATAGGGTGTATGACCCTTTGAGAGGATTAATTTGGGGCTTATTATTTAAGACTATACAAAAGTTTTGTTGATACATACACATGTAATGATTCCAAAATTATTATTTATGGTGTGGTATTATATTTAATATGAGTCCCTAAATTTGGGCACAAGTATTTTAGGACCTCTTCCTATAGAGGCCCTCAAAAGGAAGGTGAGAGGAATATATAAAAAAATAATTTATACAATGAAATAAATCTAACCAAGTGTATGTATTGACCTATTTAACCCCTATGCCCACATGAGTAATTATCTATAAGAGAAACAAGAATATTTCAAATATCTATAATTCCATACAATACGTATCCCTCATGTGGAAGCGCCTGGTGATGGGAGAGAGTAAGAAAGTGCTACAGTTGGACCATTCCCAAATTTCATTATACCCAGGATTGTCACATCTGAAAACCCATATGGATTCAACCATGGGGTGTGGAAAAGAAAGAAAGAATTATTATATGGCCTTGAAGAATGGTTAGGGGTTTACTCTAAGAGGTATTACATGTAATTGGTATCTAGGGAAGAGGTAATTTATCGCTTTACTTGTTAAGGAATGTATGATCCTCACAATCTTGACTTGAAGCTAGAGGTCGCTGGTCTCTAATATGATGAAGTAGGGGAATGACCCTACACATAGTGTAATATTTTGGGGAATTCATGACACCAACACAAGTGTTGGGCTCATCATTATAAATGGGATTCATACTTACATGAACCTCAAAGACCGTATTTTTCAGTTAGGAATAGTGAATAACTATTATGACCAAAGGAATTCATTCCCCAATGGGAAACATATTTCGGTGCCTCATTATAAAAAATTTAATATCTAAGGGCTTATTTGGAGGTTTTAATTAGGCCCCCTTCTAATAAGGGATCCAAATGGATGTGATCTCTACCATTGGTGGGTCAGAATAAGACATAAAGGGGGGATCTGATTAGTCCTAGCTTAGAGCGAAAAGTTTCTTCACAAAGGGACTTGATGGAGGTGTAAGTGCTTCACACTGGTCGGGATTGGCCTACATGAGTTGGAGCTTCCTCATGAAATTGACCTCATGGGAAACAAAAAATGGGAGATACATTCACCTAGGCAACATTGGTCTCCTCAGGTCTCTCTGGATAGGTCTAATAGAAGTCCCTGACTAGGGAAGGGGCCTCATGAAAGTGGTTTTCCTCTTAGTGGGAATAGATTCCACACATAGTTGTCCTTTGTTTCATAACCAGTATGTTCTTTGATCCCACTGTCAACATTAAATCTGTATTTTCCAAAGTTGGATATGGCTACATAATGGATTTTGGAGGACCTAGGTGGAGGGGATACGTGACCATAGATTCAGGGTTTGGTTTTGATTTTCCCATTGTGTACAAGACAAGACCAAGTGTTATATTTATAGGTATAAAAGGAAAATATGATGAAGGATGATGTATTTATAGTTACACTGGATAGTTATGCTGGGTAAATACCCTATACTAGTTTAGATATAATTTTAGTACTAAGAAGGGGGGCTTCAATAGCCTTTTGATGCACAAGGATGCGCACAGAGGCCAGCCTAGGCATGTCCCTCTGATTCTTCTCAGGGTTATTCATCTCTCAAAAATTAGTATGGATATATTCAACATATCTTCATCCCACTTAGAAAAATATACATCCCAAAAATTCCCCCTAACGATTGTATATAATCAATATAATAGGATCTCACACTTAGGTATAATGTCGGAAATGATTATGATGGTGGAGTAGGTTGGCCACATAGATTTGTGATGTAGTTTGTTAATTTAGACTATGAATGATGATATTATGTGCATTTTTTGGATTATTTCTAGTGATTCGGAAACACGGGTTGGTTCCTGATGTCTATAAATACCACTGACCATTTGCTGATTTCATCCATTCCAATTATGCACCTCTTGCTATCATCATGTATCTCGTTCACCCAGTCATGATGCACTTGTTGATTATTCAGGTATTATGAGGAATAATCATAGTGAAATTTCATCGTAAATCCACTTGAGTGACATACATGTGTGAAAAACCTTTCCAATGAGCATAAACTAGACCACATTTTTGAGGAACCATCATAGAACCACATTTTTGGGTGGCATGCGTCCAGGGAATAATCTAGAGAACTATGTGGAGGATATTCCCTCCACTATGATTTTTGCGGATCCGTTGAAGTATTATCCTTGGAAAGATGTTTCAATTTATTTATAGATGATCATGGATGATTGGATATATTACAATTGCATGGTCGAATCCACTCTCCCTAGTTTAGAATATCATTTTTTTGTTTCATCAAGAATACACATGAAGAAACTACATTCCCATGTATGATCATGGAATTTTGGGATATTCTTTTATCTCAAAGGTTTATAGATATTTCTATATGTCCTTATTTTTTGAATATAAAAATTATCCTGCAACCAATGTCTCATAATATGGTGTCTAAATCATGGAAGGAATGGTTCCTACCAGTTTTTTCATCATAGCCACTGTACCCCATACTTGAAATGTCATGCCACAGATATCTAACCTAACTAATATGAATACAATTTTCATACTTCATAGGTATACCATTCAAAAGGATGGAATGGGATATTGTATTTTTTACTTCATAGTGGGAGTCATACTTGAATGTATTTAGGAATACTGGGTGCACAAAAAAAATTCATAATTTAAGAAGGAGCTTCTTGGTGTCATCACATATGAGGCTATTTGGGTAGGGAAAAATTATGTTTACAAAAATAGTGAAGTCAACACTATTATATATAACCAATGAACTGATCAGAAAAATTAATTCAATCAGATTCTTCGTCCAATTGGTATCTTTTTATGGGATATGTAAAATATCTATAGAGCCCTGATTATAGGTGATATGTTTGAAGAGTTAATCGACAAAACAAATGAGGGTTGATTCTGAATGGGCTCTACCTTTGTATTATGAGATCATTAAGGTGGGTAAGAATGTGAATACCATAAACCATCAACCTAAGAGTGACATACATCTAAGAATGTTGATGAATGTATTCTTAAATCCATAAGGGGAATTTCCAACTTTCTAAATTTTTACGGGATGTCCAAAATTTGAAAAAATACAGTGCATATGGAATATTATTTTCCACACTTGAGAAGGGAGGGTATACTTTATGGTAATACAAGTCCAATCCTAATTTTTTTGTGAAAAATAGTTTGGTCGTATTTCTAATAATGTGGCTAAATATATGCCTTCATTCGTTCAATGAATCCAATGGAGGTGAGAGACCAGGGAAATTTTTTATAGTAGATAAATTAAAATATAGTAATAATATAGGATTCAATACACCTCTCTTGAAATTTATATATAAGTGTTTAATACATTTGTACAATGTGAAGGCCCCATTTAGAATTATAGGGTTGTTTCATGTGTTGTAGGGGTGGAATAAAGAACAAATCATTTAATATTATAAAATGAGTTAATTAAATTTCCATCACACACAATTTTTTACATTTGTCAATGATTTTTATGGAATACATATTGTATATTTAAATTACACATATGTGGTGAAGTAGCTAAATGTATTGGGATAATTGAAATTTTTCGTGTATGTTGATCCGCCCAGTGAAAAAATTCATTGATAATGAAAATTATGATGATAAGTGGAGGTTTATATGATTTCATTTAGAGAATGTACTCTAGAAACATTAATTTATAATGAGATCATTAATGAAGTCGATTCTCTATATCATTTTACCCTCCAGTTCAAATGCCGACAATAGTTAGGCATTACCCTCATGCACATTTAGCTTGAGAACCACCCAATGGTGGCCTAAAATTACTTGATCCTGATGGACATGGAGGAGTAATAAAATTAAATTAAAGGATCACTATTGGGGCATTACTTTGATAGGAGGTTGGGTTTACCATTTATTGGTTTACGTCAAACCCTCAAGTGATATTATCAAAAGGTGTTCATTGTGTCACGCCCACAATAAATTATAGGTGTGGCATGCATGATTAAATGGTACAAACAAATGTTAATGATACTGATGAACCGAATTGTTCATGTTGATCTAAAAAATACCCCCAAGAAGTCTAGGGTCAAGAAAACTGCTCCTTTTAGAGCCAAGGAAGTCTATTCTTCATCATTGATAGAAGACTCATGTTTTAGTCACAAAATAATCTATAAGGACACAGATTCCTAAAAAAAAATTCAAGACAATAGATGTCAGGACTTCCTCAGAAGCAACAACATTAGATTCAAATTATCTGTGACCCAAAGTGATGGAATCTTGGAAGGGTGTATCTCGTGACATCTGGGATGCATGAAAGTTTATCTAAGATCCAATATGAATCTCAATGAGAGGGGATATCTTATTAATAAATAATATCAACTATAATAATGATTTGGATGAGGTGGAGAAATATTTTCAAGATCTAGAGACATTGATATACATAAATGATGATCATATCTATATCAAAAAGTGAGTTTTTCATGCTCTGGACCAAGGAGAGCTTGTGGGGGTATCCATTCTCCCTAAATATGAATTTGAATATGACCACGATAATAATAAATTTCTTATTTATTCCCTACTTACTTTTTATTACCCTTTAATATAACATTATTTATTATAAATCGGTCGATCTTATGATATGATGCCCAGTACCTAGTTCACCACATTCCCTCAAGCGCATTTCCTCAAACACCAGAGGATGCCAAGTAGTATCGAGGGCCTTGGTGAGTCATTAGGGAAACTATGCCCTCATTTGGTAATGTATACAAGGGATAAGAAATAACAGTCAATAGCGAAAGAAATAAACAACATACAAAAACTAAAACTAAATATCGGAAGCATTGACTATATAATAATGATGATAATGATGAAGCAGGTACAAGTATCTATGGAAAGCAGAAAACACAACAATGTGCTGAAATACAACTGAGAAAAAAAGTACGAAATGTAAACAGTAACTCCAGCAGCATCGCAAGGCTAAGCATGGTCCTATTCACTCCAGCTCCAACTAGAAATCATTTACCTAAAGTAAAAGGGCCACAATCTTTATCCACACCTGAAACCATATAACCTATTTGGACCAAAAAGCAGGACCCAAAAAGGGTGTGAGACTAATCCCATTAAGCAACCACCACAATATATGTGCCATACTATCAATGAGTAATATAGTAGAAGTAATGAATTTAAATGTAGTAATGAAATAAGAGTAAAATAGTAAAAAATCCTACCAATTTCAATATACATTCATTTAACAGTTAATTCATTCATTTAATTAAAAAACCAATGAATCTAGAAAATCTCTCTATTCCAAGGTAAACAGGCAACACAGCTGGCATCAAAAGACTACCTAAACAAACAAGCAGTCCAATAGATCCAAGCTTGTGATTTTTCTTGGTATACTCATATAAATTAACCAAAAAATCCACCTTCACACTAACTCTCTGGGTGGCTAAAACTATCATACCCCTATAGTCAAGTAAACATACAAAGGCACATACACTCTGTGAAGCACTCACGTCGATTCCCCTATGGTCTTGCAACGATAGCTACAAACTCTCTGAGGAAGCTCTTATGTCTAATTAATCCTTTTTTATCGATACGTGTGTAAACTAATAACACTCTTATGAAGCACAAAGTCCAATTACCATAGGTCATGCGTTCGAAAAAAATTACAACAGACCCTCTATGGAAGCTCTTAATCCTCTATTCCCACTTTGGTCTGCCGCACAAGGTTCTCACAACCCCGAGCAGTCTAGTCATCCGTAATAAACTGTCAGTAGCCCTATGTATGTTTATAAACGACTTTTCTAAAAGATAAAATTCATCAAAATCATTAAAACAACATGCTACACATGCAATCAATTATAACAAGCAAACTAGAAATTTCAATATGGTTTCCTTGCAGGAAAACATTGCCAAACGGCGATAAATAGACAAATAGGGATAACACCCATGGGGTGATCCTAAAACATGAAAAAGCTTTTATTTTTACCAATTAACCTTATGCTATCAATAAATATAAGGAAATTAAACAATAGGACCAAAATCCCTAACTCGGGATACCTGAAACATGGGAATTTGGCACTTTTGCACAAAAACTCAAAGACATTCATCATAAGGCAACAAACCACCTACCACGATCCTATAATATCGATATAATTGAACCTCAGCCTTTGAATCAACTTATAATGGATTATATCTTCATAAATGTCTAGAACGTTCAACCTACGATAACTCTCATAAGTGAATGAATCAGGAAACATGGACAAAGAAGAACCAAGAACTCACTGCTTTAATTCTATTTCAACTGACGTTGTTCGATTTAGATAATTGGTGATGGATCAGTGGTTTGGAGATGATTTTTCCTCCCGAACAATCTGGACGGAATTATGTGAAGAAGAAGAATGGAAAAAGTATTATACGCGACCCTGATCTGATTAATGAAATAAAAAGAAAGTAAATGATGTGTACTTATGGATTACACAACGTGTAATTTCCTTTTCTCTAATCCACATTAGATGGACTCCAAGTCACCCATACACGGCCGTGTGTGTGGCCATGACATGGCCAGCACACAACTTCCAGTGGAATCGAAGTACATGGCGTGTACTCATAAAGTCCATGGCATGTACTCTGAAAATTTCTATATTTTCTTATTTTTCTCAAAAACTACCATAAAAAGAAAAAAAATACCTGAAAAGAAGATTTGGGTTCTTAAAAACTTCCCACCTTAAAGTAATTTATCCCCAAATTTCCCAAACAAGGTGGAAAATAAGAAACTGCGAACAACTCTAGACACTGTGATCACATATTGGCCTCCCTCTCCCAAGTCTTATCATGTACAAGGTCGTGCTTCCATAGCAGCTGTACGATAGGAACAGACCGACCAAAATGTACCTTTGCACTACGATCACCAAACCTGATAGGATGCTCCTCAAATGATGCATCCTCCTCTAGCTCAACTTCCTTGGGTTGAAAAACATGAGATTGGTATGAGAAATGGAGTCGAAGATGAGAAACATGGAAGACGTCATGCATAGCCTGGTACCTCTGATGAAACTACAACCTATAAGAAACCATAATGACTCTCTCTAGAACCTCAAATGGCTCGACATATCTCGGTGAATGATTAACCTATCTCAGGATCCTTTTGTGTCCCATCGATGGGGTAACATGTAGGAAAACCTAATATCTGACCAAGAAATCCAAAGGTAGACTCCACTGATTAGCATAAGATTTATACCGACACTGTGTAGTAGAAATCCTTTTCCTAATCAACTCCACCTGTTTTGTGGCCTCCTGAACAAGACGAGTTCCCAGCAGAGCTGCCTCTTCTGCCTCTAGCGAACACAAGGGTGATAGGCACAACCTACCATTCAATGTCTCATAAAGTTCCATCTGAATAGTTGCATGAAAACTATAATTGTAGGAAAACTCCACTAGAGGTATACGTCTCTCTCAAGAACCTCCAAAATCAAGGATTCATACTCTTATCGTGTCCTCTAGAAACCGAATCATACGCTCTGACTGGCCATCTATCTAGGGATGGTAAGCTGTACTCAGAAGTACCTGTGTATCCAAAGACCTTGGTAGCCCTTACCAGAAATGTGACGTAATGTGGGATTTCCTATCTGAAATGATAGTACTTGGAACCCCATGAAAGAGTAAAATCACATGGATGTACAGCTGTCCAAGCTCATGAAAACTGAAGGTCTCCTTATTTGGCAAGAAGTGGGCAACCTTTGTGTGTCTGTTAATGAAAACCCATACCATGTCATTCCCTCGAGGCGATCTCGGTAACCTTATCATGAAGTCCATCATGATATCATTCCACTTCAACTCCAGAATGGGTAGCTACTGTAAAATCCATACTAGTCACTAGTGCTCCGCCTTCACCTGCTGACAGGTGAACACCTCATAAAAAAACCAGTAACATCTCTCTTCTTACCTGGCCACCAATACTGGCAGTGTAGATCACGATACATCTAGGTGATTCCAGGACGAAATTCCCAAACTGATGAATAAAGGACTCACATCATCTCCTCATGTATATCTACTGGCACCCATACACGTCCCATGAAACGCAAGATCTCACCCTCAGCTACAGTCCAATAGGGAAGAGGGTCCTCTTATGACACGCGTTCGCATAGGACTAGGCCTTCTGAATTTGATAGTTGCCTCATTCGAACTCAGTCAAGAAGGTTATAGGTAACAACTATAGAAGAAAAATAAGTTTGACCCTATATGTCGTGTACCTCCAAATGCATTTTAGAGAATAGATCCATAAGCTGCCACTCGCTGCTAGCCTCCTTGACTGCCTGTATCTATGTCCTCATGCTCAGTGCATCAGCCACAACATTGCATTTACCAGGCGTATAAGCAAGATTCAAATTTAAACACTGCATGTACTCAACCCACATATGCTATTTTAGTTTAATGTCATGCTACATGAAGATAAACATGAGGATCTTGTGGTCAGTATATACCTCAAAATGCACTCCCAGAAGATAATGTCTCCATCAATGAAAATCATGAACAACTACCACCAACTCTAGGTCATGCGTAGGATAGTTACTCTCATGTGGCCTCAACTGCCAAGATCCATATGAAACAACATGATCCTCCTACAAAATCACTGCTCCATGACCGATGCCAGATTCATCACAGAAAACTGTATAACTCTTGCTCGGCTCCGGAAAAACTAAAATTGGTGTTGAATTCAATATCCCCTTCATCTCATGAAAGGCCTAATCGTATGATTTTGACTAATCATACCTCACCCCCTTCTTATTCAAGCCCATCAATGGCGCTTCTAAGCATGAGAAGTATAGTATAAACTGCCTGTAGTAAAAATAAAGCCCTAAGAATATTCGTACCACGATGACATTCTTCGGTTGCTCCCAGGTAACTACTACTCTCAACTACACTGGGTCTACTGATACTCTTGTCTCTGAGATGAAATGACCCAGGAAGTGAATCTCATCCATCCAAATGTTTCACTTTGATAGCTTAGCATATATCTAATGCTTTCTTAGTACACATTAAATTATATCAATATGGGTAGCATGGTCATGTCGAGTGTGAGACTACACCAAGACATCGTCCATGAAAACCACCAAGAAAGAATCCAAGTATGGATGGATGACTCTGTTCATCAGTGCCATGAAAACTGTTGGTGCGTTTGTGAGTCCGAACGACATAACCAAATAATCATATAGACCATACCTGCTCCGCAAGTCTGTAAGAGGTATATCAGATGGTCTGACATTCAAATGATTATATCCGGATCTCAATTCGATATTCAAGAACACTATGGCTCCTATAATCTAATAAAATGGATCATCTATCAGTGGCAATGGATATCAATTCTTGACCATCAACTATTTTATCTTCCAATTATCAACAGAAATCCGTAAAGTATCATCCACCTTCTTTGCAAATAGAACGGGTGAACACCAATGAGAAGTACTGGGTCAGATAAAAGACTTTTCTTGCAACTCCTCCAACTACTTCTTGAGCTCCTATAACTTTTGGTTAGCCATCCTATAATGAGGTATGGATACCGGTTCTACTCCTAGAACAAGCTCAATATAAAAGTCTACCTCTCACTCTAGAGGCAAACCTGAAAAGTCTTTTGGAATGAAATCTGGAAAGCGATCAACCACTGGAGGAAAATCTATCTAACAAGTCCCCTGGTCATCTAGATTTCAGATAGTAATCTGGGCTGTAACCCCACCTAACCAATGATGCTCTGGCCTAGCTCTGCATGCCTGGACATGCCATTCACCATTGTGATGAAATTATCCATCCTTCGGTGTTTTGAAAGTCTCCCTACAGTGACAACAAACGAAAAAGGCCTGGAAGATAACTAACAAGTCCATCATGAGAATTAAATCATAACATGTCATATCCAAAACATAGATATTCACACAAAAAAAAAGAAACCCACCAACCTCAAGGGGGAAGTCTATGCACTGACACATGCTAGTAGTTATAATTCCCAAATAAGTTTCTAGCATCATCATATCCTCAGAAGTATAAACAATAAGTCTAAGGATTTCTATAGTATGCACAAAAATTAATCTTTGAGAATCTCCTGTATCGAAAAGTTCAGAGGATAAAACTGAGGATACTAAAATCGTACCTCATACTGTAGATGGTACATGATCCAACTCTTGATGAATCTGCTCTACCGAAAAAGTTTGTCCTGGACCATGACACTATGTAGCATCCTAAGATCCCTAAGATAACCCTCTCAGAACCAGACCACTACGTCCATGACCTCTAAACTGTCCTAATAAACTTGAAGAACTCTAGCCCCAGTCCTCCAGGGAACTGTTAATCCTTCTCCTTTACGTGGAGTCGAAACTAATCCTCCTTCACTGGTCGGTGGAAGGAAAACCTTCCATAAATGATACAAATGACACATTTTTCCACAATATCAGCACTCCACTAGGTCTCTCGAGCACAGAGGCTTCTTATCCCACTTTTTCCACACTGATATCACACCACCTGGTTACCATAAGGAAGATACCATATTCTTGAAAAAATACATCGCTTCCTCGAGTCATCTCGTGTAGACACTCAGTGGCACTTTTGATTGTCCATCTGAAATTAATCAACCATGGATTCTGAACTGCCCTAGTCCACCACTCTAGTCACCCTCAGATTTATCTTTTTGATAAGCACTTGGTTGACTATCAGAGTAATAGAATTCAACTGAAAGACATTCACCTGTGATCTAATGTCTGGTCAGAGGCCTTCCTCAGACATCCTCATAAAAACAACTCGTCATTCCCCAGAACTGTAGTGAAACACTGTAGCTATGTGAAGTGAGAGGAATAATCCATAACTGTGAGAGTACCCTACTAGAGGGTCAGGATCACTCTGGTTCTATTATCCCTCAGCATTTCTAGGTACAAAAAGTTGTAGAACGTATGCTGAAACTCATCTCGAGCCATTGTATGTTGGCGCCCTGCCTGCAAAACCACATCCCACCATCTCTTGATGAAATATCGCACAATATAAGTTGTGAGCTTCACTCTCCTCTCCAGAGGCATCTCCAAGTGCTCGAAGATGTATAACATGTCTTCTAGCCTTGACTCCGCAGCCTAAGGTCCTCCATCCCCTGTGAACATGGGAGGATGATGCTGCTGAAAAACCTGCGTCAGCTCTGCCATAAATGGGGCAGTATGTTGAGCTCCTTGGAAGGACTGCATGAATCTCATGAAACCCCCTCTGAACTGAGTTTCAGAACTAGTGTCTAGAATCACTACAAGTGTCATGTCCGGAATGATAGGCAAGAATACCGGTTGTCCCTGATTTTCCATATCCGGCATACGGTCACTGCCCTGTTCCTGACGTGCAACGGGGGGACGTCTTGGCGGCATGATTCTAGAATGTCATAAGCACAACTTCATAAATACGATTACAGTTGTATCTTAAGATATTAAAATGGAACAAGAGATAAAAACTCTAAAATTTGGGGGAATATGACTACATGGTGTGTAGTACCACTACAGGGCGTGTTTCTTGAAATTTTACCCTGGCCCTGTACCTTGGCGATACATGGATGTTTAATCCACCCAACTACATGGCGTGTTCTAAAACTACATGGATTTTACTAACCCTTTTTCTCTCTGCCCGGTTACTCCTACACGGCTAGGAACACGGACTGCCCCAGCAGGAAACTACACAGTGTGTTTGTCCACTACAAGGCATGACATAAGATTTCACTATTCCCACATCATTAGTCACACATGCTGGTATATGGACCACTACTACACGTCGTGATCAAGGTACACTCGGTGTGTACTCAACAAGCTTCAAGTGGCCCGTGTTGTTAGTGACATGACCTATGTACCATGATCACACTACACAGCATGTTCCAGAAGGACACGGCGTGTACTAAGAAGTCCTAACAGACTGTGTGGTTAGATACACGGCTGACACTACGCAGCATTTTTTAAGCATACATGATATGTATGAGAAAGGATAACAATGACACGTGTGTTTCGTGGCGCGACCGGGTACCTAGATCAAACTACATGGTGTGTAAAATTCAGACATGGAATGTAAGTTAAAAGATAAAACGACCATGGTTGTTCATGAAATAGTTGGGGTACCTATTTCATACTACACGACATGCTAAACTAGTACACGGCGTGTTCCTATAAGATTTTTCACAACCCTGTGTCCTTGCTCGCACGGTCAGTGACACAGCTATAGACTACATGGCGTGTAATCATAAAGTACACTCAGTGTATTCTGGTTTTTTCTGGTTATTAGCCTTAGAACTTCACCAAAGTCAAGAACACATAGAAAAACCCGCTTTAAGGTTCCATGTTACGATATGTGAAGGCCCATTCTCCCCACAAATCAATGTTTGGCATTTTTAACAAGTCACAAGAAGGTAAACAGTATAACAAACTCATGATCGACCAAATTCCGATCCTCGAGGGCCCATAAAAACTCTAAGACAAAATTTTGACATACATGATAAAGAATATCTAAACAAACAATGCCCTATCAACATAGTAGGTATTCTATCTCATCATCTATCAAAACAATATGCAAATTCTGTCACAATTTCTAACACGACAGCATGAATCTTCTAATGCAATTTTGATGGCATGGAAAAATGCATGACATGTGACTTTATAACGAGTTCCTATAAGATGCATGAGACGGAATACCCTCATCTCATCGGGTTGCATCAAAATAGAACCACAATCAAATAAACAGTAACAGAACAACACAGGTGCACCACACAATGGTGAAGTCAATTAAACTGTAACATTTGAAAATCTCTAAAATTTCAATATTTGAGGTAATATGGATATATTCCAGTACACGGGTTCTAGAACTCCCAGGCACAACTATTTACCATTTACATATTCCATCTTATCCCTGTATAATGTCTCTAAACAGTAATTCAATAGAAAAGAAAAGAAACCCCTCTAATACCACTTTATAACGACCCGAATCTGGAGCCACTCAACTGATACCCCGTACCCGGTTTTCCACATGACATCAAGCGCATTTACCCAAATGCCCGAGGCTTCCGACTAGTTCTGATGTCCTTGGTGAGTTATTGGGTAAAATATTCCCTCTTTTGGTAAAATATACAAGGGAAAGGAGATAATAGTAAATAGCGGAAGTAGTAAACAACATACGATAACTGAAACTAAACAGAGGAAGCATTGAATATATAATAATGATGATAATGATGAAGCATGTACAAGTATATAAGGAAAGCATCAAATAGAACAATGTGCTGATATACAACTAAGAAACAAAGTATGAAAAGGAAACAATAAATCTAGCAGCATCGCAAGCCTAAGCTCAGTCAAATCCTCTCTAGCTCCAACCAGCAATCATTTACCTGAAGTAGAAGGGCCATAGTCTCTATCCACACCTGCAACCATATAACCTGTTTGGGCTGAAAATCAGGACCCAAACAGGGTGTGAGAGTAATCTCAGTAGGCAACAACCACAAGATCTGTGCCCTACTGTCAGTGAGTAATATAATAGAAGTAATGAAAGTAAATTTAGTAATGAACTAGGAGTACACAAGTAAATAATCCTACCAATTACCATTAAATTTCATTTAAAAATTAATTAATTCATTTAATTAAACAACCATGGAATCTAGAAAATCTATCTAATCCAAGGTAAATAGGTAACACAACAAGAATCAAAATACTACCTAAACAAAAAATCCATCCAAATGATCCAAGCATGTGATTTGGCGTGGTAGACTCATATATTCCAACCAAACAATCCACATTCACACGGGCTCTCTGGGTGGATCAAAATAGAAAAATCTTATAGTTATGTAATCATACAAAGGCTCAGACACTCTGGGAAGCCCTCACACCGATTCCCATGTGGTCTTGCAACGATAGATAAAGAATCTCTGAGGAATCTATTACATCTAATTCTATCAGTGGCCTCGATATGTGTGCAAACTAAGGAAACTATTAGGGAGCACAGAGTCCAATTCCCTTAGGTCTTGTGAATGAAACTAATTACAACAGACCCCCTAGGGAAGAACTTAATCACATATTCCCTCTTGGGTCTCCCACACCAGGTTCTCACAGCCCTGAGCAATCCAGTCATGGGTAATAAATTGTCAACATCTGTATGTAAGTTTAGAAACTACTTGGATAAAATATGCAGTGCAAGAAAATCATTAAAACAGCTGGCAACACATGCAATCAGTTATAACAAGAAAACTGGCAATTACAATAGGGTTTCCTTGTAGTAAAATTGTGCCAAACAGCGATAAATACCCAAAAGGGATAAAACCCATGTGGTGACACTCAAACATGCAAACAATCATATATTATAATAAATTAACCTTAAGCAAAAAAAAATAATGGTAATTAAACAATAAGACCAAAATACCTAACTCAGGATACCCAAAACACGGGAATCTGACACTTTTTCACAAAGACTCAATGAAATTCATTGTAAGGAAACAAATCACCAACCTCAATCTTAGGAGATCGATATTCTTGAATCTCAGACCATGATTTTTCCTAGAACAGAGTAGATCTTCAAAAGAATATAAAACGTTCAACCTATGATAACTCTCATAAGAGAGAGAATCAGGAAACATGGGAAAAGAAGAACCAAGAACTCAATGATGCGATTCTATTGCAACCGACAGTGTTCGATTCTGATATCTGGTGACAGATCAACATCTTGGAGAAGATTCAGCCTCCTTGTACAATTTGGACGGAATTGGGCGAAGAAGAAGATGGAAAAATGGCTTGGATGTGCCCCTATTCGTTTAACAAAATAAAAAGAAAGTACACGGCCTGTACTTCTGGAGTACGCTGTGTGTACATTCCATTTCCGTACACCACTTTAGGTGGCCTCCAATTCACCCTTACACTTCCATGTGTGTGACCATGACACGGCCAACACACAACTTCCAGTGGAATCGATGTACACAGTGTGTACTCCGAAAATTTAAATATTTTCCTCTATTTCTAAAAAACTACCAGAAAAGGAATAACATACCTGATAATATGATCTGGGTTCTTATATACATGCCCTTTATCATCATGATAGAGAATGTGGAAGATGATGTTAAAATTAACATGAATTTTATGTTGAAGTAACTTAATGGGTAGTCATTTGATCTCATGACTGCCCAATATACCCTTTTGACCATAAATTCCATTTAGTGAATCTTAATTTATTTTCTCCAATAACATATTTGGAATTGTTCTTTCAATGATCAATTGTGGACTCCTTGTGTGAGAAATAGACCAGTACTGATTATTGCACAATATTAATAGATGAAGAATCAAGATACACAACCACATATTTTTGTAAAATAATATAGAGAGGGGTGAGACATTAATTTTGGATAAACATCAAAATGTGTCAGTTACAATTTATAATACTCTTATCACCATGATATTTCATATTTTTTCCTACACTAGATAAAATCACGACAGTCAGTATCATCATCGATGTCACTTTGGAATGAGAAGATAAGGATCTTTGATGATTCGAAGATGGTAATGATTTTGAACATGACTCCTCATGGCATGATGTTGTTATGTCTTTTGGGAAGTTGGAAGAGGGGATCAATGGTCGATCAAATTCTGGTTATGAGAAACTGATCATAGATACCCATACAATTGAGGATTCTTTGAGATTTGACATTTTCTATCATGAAACGAGGAACCTATTTAATATAGGAATTGATATGTCTGGTCCCTGAAGGATTTAAATTGTTTCAAAAGAAATAATGTAGACATTAGTTTTCACATACTTTAATTTTACAAAACCAGTTAACCTTCTTTCATCTGATGTTTTACATAAAATCTAAACTTCTACTAATTTTTCTATATAAAAATTTTCCAAGGATATTAGTGATCATATCATCCAATTCAAATATACTCATGTTTCCAAGGAAGTGATGGTTGATAATCTAAATGTGGAATATCCTTAAGAGACCCTAATCTTAATCACTAAGAAAAATTAGATGATTTCTCTTTATGAAGAGTTCATTATTCTACGAATTGAGGTTGGGTGTACATGGGACATTTAGATCCTAATGGTTTACCCAACAACGGTTAAGTGTTATTATCCACAATAGATTCTTTTCTGCCTTTGTTTTGTGTTGACCACCTCATGTTGATGTGAGATGTGATATGCTATTTTTTCCATTTACATTGGTGATTGATCCTAATAGGGGGTTTAAATTGAATCTCCACTAACATTGGTTGGTGTAACTGAGGATATTTAGGATGGAGTGGATCATGGTGACTCATTGTGTTCACT
This sequence comes from Viscum album, assembly GCA_963277665.1. NCBI lineage: Eukaryota > Viridiplantae > Streptophyta > Magnoliopsida > Santalales > Viscaceae > Viscum > Viscum album. Next base: position 1,419,905,054 of record OY728142.1, read on the forward strand.
AATCCTAGAATACATATATCCTTTTGAGGGTGACATTAAATCGTACGTGGTAATAGAGGAGGTTATTGACACTATGAACCACATTTTTTGGTTAGACATATAGATGATAGTTGATGAGACACCTCTTTAATACCTTTATTAATTAATTTCTTAACTTCTTTTCATGTATGGAATTTTATTATATGGTAGAATTTATTATCGTTATATACCTCGGGCGGTGACGTTTATCGTACAATAAAGGGATGAGGAAAGAATATCATAGTGGGATGAGACATAGTTACCATGCCATTTGAAAATATCATTGTTTTTGTATTCCTAACTATGTTCATTCATACCAATAGAGTTGAGGATTATCATGATTTTGTTGATGATAAATCCCTTTAAATGATGTTCCATCAAGAAGAAATAATGTTTTGTCAGGATGTTATAGTCTAACATAAAAAATCCTTGGCATGGTCTTTTCCATAAATGAGAGATGGAATTGCAATAGATTTGTAGAAGATCCATAATTATGGGGGTGGATTTTATTACACAATCATCAAAGAACCATCAGGTGGTGAATAATGAATTAACTATAGTTCACTTTATCAAATATTATGTTAAATAGAAACTAGAGAGAGTCCATCATGTCGATGTTCCCGTACATATTGGAACATAAATGAATGAATTTTTTTGATCTTTTTTATTTAATTTTTTCAACATTATAATCATAACACAACCATGAAAATGAAATATTTGTGTGAAATTTATTTATTTATAATTAAAATAACCCTTGTGAGAGAGAGATCTAATTTTTTCTTTATCAGGGGGCCTATCAATACTATACAAACTAATGTTAAGGGTACATGGTAAAACCCACATGATTTGGGTATTTTTGTTTCACTAAACTAAAATTTTCCTAAAAGTGATATAGAGAATACATAGAGAGAATGTATTTTTTAAAATATATTTTCCCTTATAAGATTTCAGACTAGCATTTTTTAATCCATTTATCTTTTCAATTCTATATTTTCCCCTAAACTGCATGGATTGAAGATCTATTTAGTAGACACTCGACTCTTAACAAGTTTTCCTTTTATAAGTATTCATGATGGACAATATTGTTTCTTTTTTTGGGGGGTAGTTTAAATTCATGAAAACTAGACTAAAGAGACCGATGTTTAAGGTCGAACAATATTGGCCATTAATATTGAAATTTTGACCCAAACAAGAATTTTGGGATGATAATGTTCTGAAATTATTCAAATATCTAATGAGTAAATTTCATTTGTAATTAGTTTATTTCCAAAAATAAATCATGATATCTGGGAATATATTATTTCATTCATGGGGATGATGTTACCATTAGATGAAAAACCAATTTTGTGTGTGAATTTACGTAAATCCAATTGGGGAATGTTACAACATAGTCAATTATCAGCATGATAAAGATAAAAAGACATTTATGTGGGAAAATAATGAAAATGCAATAATGTAATGTTACTACATAACAATGAAAATTATTAATAATGAATTCCAAAATTCTATTTCTTATATAGAAATTATGTTTATTTAGATTAAAATTTCGAAAACCGTTATTGGTGTTTCTCCATGGGAATATGTCAAAGAATTAAGGGAAAATATTTATTGTCATTTTCTATTAATGGGAGAGTTCTCCTACATGAATATTTTTTGGGTGGAGTAGGGAATATTATGTTAAATCACTTATGTCAGTGGGTAAAGGTCCCTTTCTGACATGGTTTGAATAATTATTAAATTTAATGTCATGCATCTATGAACTTGATCGTATTGTTTAACATCACAAGGAAAGAAAATTTTTGTTCAGTTTAACATCATGTGAAAAGGATATTATGATATCTAGTTTTATTTTGTATAGTGAAGTCATTGGATTATATAATTTAAGGTTTTTATATTTCATAGAAAAATTGATGATTCTACAATTCTTGGTAATATATCTAGGAATGTGTAACCATATTTTGGTGTGAATTTGTAAATTTGTAAGTTTTATTTTAGGGATCAATGAATTTCAATAAAGGTATGGGTTAAAGGGCTTATGTCGATAATGAAGGATTTTCACAAGGAAGAAGATTCCAGGGGTTTAGAAAACAATTTTATGGGATACATTATGAAAAGAAAACTAGGGAGGGTTATATAATAATTAAATTGTGGATTAATTTGAATAGTAGTCCCTTTATGTAGGGGAATTTTGAAAAGAAAGTTAAGGTGTGTTATGATATTGTCTTGAAAAAAAGTTCATGTGAATTATGATATTATATTAATGTTGTTCAAAGTATGTTTATAGAGATTCATATTTCCCCTGACACTGATTTTGTTTTTTTTGGAAGGAATGCACTAGAAAACTGGAATATCATTCTGAGTAAAAAATTACTCATTATTGGAGGAAAAAGTTTCCAATATAGGTCTAACCCAAATAGGGGATATAATGGTTTTATTAGTATTAGGATATAAAACAATTACCATGAATTTTGGAAATGATAGGGAATATATGGCCTACCGATCCATTGTCATTACGAAATACCATATACATGAGGGAGGAAACTATAAACCATACCCAGATTAAGAGAAATAGTATAGGAAATGTTTTTTCAGGGTTATCATGGAAAAAATTTGAATAGTGAGTTCCAATATAATTTTTTCAAATATAATGTATATAGAAGAGAATTCTCCTGATGGTAACGTTATCACTGGTTTACAAACCCATTTTTGACCTATTTAATGCATTGTTAATTAGGGAATGTTACTACATATTCAAACAATTCCAACCCCCTAGAGGACACACCCTGTAGGTGGGAAACTTATGCAAATCCATCAAGGGAATGTTACTTCATATTCATGAAGAGGAGTCCTTAGGTATCATACATTTTATTACAGATATCCATATAATGATTATGAGGATCCAAATGTTTGTATTTATATGAGTGTGATGTTTGCAAGATATTTTTTCCATCAAAAATAAAGTACATGATTCGATATCATCCATATAGTGTAGACTATATTTCATAGATCTATCTTATATATAAGAGAGGATATATCAGTTTTCTTAGTAGACCCTTGAATTAGGGATAAGAAATTATGATCTCACACATATATGTTTGTCTTTATATATAATGGAGTATATTTTTTATTTACCACATTTATAGGAGTAAGGTCTAAGGTCTAGGAATCACTACATATCTCATTTGGGTGAGAATCAAAAACATTAAGTTCTTAGTGGATGATGCGGTTTAATTTCATTCAGCAATGAAATAAACTGTGTTGTTTAATGTCATACTGTAAGGATGAATGTGACACTACTTGAATATTGAATATAATGAATGGAATTTTTTATATGAATTGGGATCCACTATATATCTTTTTGGAGTTAGAATTAACTTTCATTTAGTTCTAGAAATGATTCCCTAGACTGATTGTGTTCATGTGTTATTAAAAAATGGGTTTCTTTCAACATAGGCTGACACATGGAGTGAGAAAACATATTTAATCCTCTTAAATGTCTCTTACTTGTACGTAGGTTATTTTTGTAATTATCCATATTTTGGTGTGGATGGGACCGGGATTACAAATCCAGATCTCATTATACTTATCAATTAGATGAGAATCATGCCACACATAAATCTGGACGAATCCATGTATTTAAATGTCATGTAGGAAAGGAATTTTTTGTGACTATAATTTTCTTTAATAAATGACCATGATAACCCTAATACAAATTGATATGCCTTAAATGTGAATGAAATTTCATTTCCAAATATCATAATACCACTTGAGATATGCTCAATGTAATAAAAAATGATTGGTAAAATATTCTACCATGAATCAAAGGAAACACAATTGAATGTTTGCATAATTTAGGTTCTATGGTGGCTAATCCAGGATTTATAATCAAGGACTGTCTTCATATCTCATTATAATGAGAATAAATATGTATTTAGTTCATAAATCCCATTCATTTTACCCTCATGTGGTGAGAAATAATATTTCCCAAATTGAAAGACCTGAAAAGAAATGGAAGGGCACAATAATTAATATATGAGTTTATCTATGTATCTTGTGATGGTAGGAATCAACCTAGACGAGGTTCAATAAAGGTCCCATGTGAGGTATGATGTGAACATAGAGAGTTGGAATTAGTTTTGGGGATGAACCCATGGTTATAAATTTGTGTATCCTTAAGTATCTCAATAACATGATAATCAAGCCACATGTTTTTTTAGAAGATCGTGTAATTTATCTTCAAGTAATAATTATTTTAGTAGTGATGTATAACATCATACATTAATGATTTCAGAAAACTAACATGGAAAATAATATTGTTGTTGTTCAAGGGGATACAACCCAAGATTCTAAAAATATCTTATTGGATCAAGAATCAAGTTACACATAGTCCTTGAAAATAGTTCCGCACATAAATCATGTTCTGACATAGGGGTATTGGGTCTTTGATATTTTCTAGAATTATGGTTGGGACTAGGAAATAATGACAAATCATCATTATCTATCTCATTGGACTGATAATAACTTCACATGTAGTTATACAGTGATTCCATATATAGGTATGATTCATACACAGGGAATGGTTGATTTTTTATCGCAGTTGGACCCGGCATTAGAAGAATAGGTATCACTAAGTATCGCATTTTAATTAAAATCAAGAAACATAGAGTTCTTAAATAATGGTGTGGTGGGGTATCAATATAGAATATTATGTTCCAGTCAATTATAGATTTAAATTGTACATTTTTTTACATCATGCTATAACCATATGAACCTTGTAGTTTAACGTCATGAGGTCAGGATAATATTCCACCCAAAATAAATTCTTAAATCCTGGAATATATATAGTATTTTTTTAGTTTGAAATCATATATCATGGATTTTGAACATTCCAATTAAGGTCACAGGAAAAAAATGACTATGTAGTTTAATGTCATGGGGCTATGATGTGTTTGAATTTGTTACATGATGAAATTTCTGAGAAACCTCTCATTTTTTGGGGCCATAGTGAGATATTATTCCTTATAGATCACGTAATAATCTCTTATAAAGTGGAACTTTTGCGAATAATATGGATATCGCTATTTGTCTTATGTTTTGGAGGTTTTTCCCAAGTATCACTGGAGCTCCAAGCTCCAATACCAGTTCTTCTTGGAGGAACGAATGGAGGCGTGTGTCCATGTTGAAAGCATGTGCTATATTATTTTGTTGGACCTAAATGTGATGAAAGGTGTGGTTTTATTTTCTCATTGAGTCCCTCTAATATTTCTAGTACATTCTTTGATTTCACATCTATAGTTACATGGTCATGGATGGAAATATGAAAGGATTTAAATTTTACTTCAATGGGAAGGAATGACTATAACCCATAGCCATGTTAATTTGCGGTCACCCCTGATAACATTTCTGGTTATATTATGTTAATAAAAAATACATAAAAAGAGTTAATTAGGTTATGAAATCATATATTTTTCTTCAATGGAGTTAGTTTGACAAGTTCTTTATAATTTCCATTCTCTATCCATTAGATCCCATATAATAACATGTAGAGTTGTTAGAATTGATGTTATAATCCTAATACATCTTTTACACCTCTGAAAAATTAAAATTGGTTTTGTTTTTCATTAGTATTATATGAGGTACTCAAAAATCTATTATTGATGTTGGATTTTATTAGTCTTAATGTACATTTCCACCTGAAATATTTGAGGGTTTTTTCCTCGTCTAGTTTGTAGAAGATTCCAGTAGTAGATCGGATACATTTTAACTACTTGGCCATATTTAGAGTGTATGGTCATATGAAAAATTTCTAGGATCATTTGGTTGTTTATAGTAATTATGGGGGTAGATAGATGAAGTTTACATGCACATGGTAGGAATTAAACATCTTGGTGAATTTAGTGAAATCCTGCATCATCACTTGCTTGAAGTGTCCAAGATAAAAATTTTGGTTGTTTCTGATAACATGACTACTAGAAACCACATGACCCCAGTTTTACATCATTTATGAGAGAATGAGACTATTCATAATGAATAAACATAATAATGACTCCATAAAATCCTTGTTTATAGAAAAATTTTTTATGATTTGGAAAAAGTAAATAGTAAATTGTGTTTCTCATCATTAGATTTTCTCTTTACCATCTATTTTGGATTATAGTAATCTATTATATAGGTAGTAGAATATGGTTATTATCCACTAAATGATATGACCCAATAGTTTGGGGAAAAAGATTTTTTAGTTGACCTCATCCATTCTTACATGAATAGTGGATTAAATCATTCAATTATGGGTAATGTAGTTGACTATTTCATACCAGTTTGGATCAAAAAATGTTTCAGATTCATTCTCTAATGCATCATAATGGATATTATATGATTGTGAGATATGATTCATCATTTATTCCAAGGGGAAATAATCTATTTACCCATGGACATTATCATGTGGTTGGATTAAATCATATTTTATTATAGTAAAATACTTGTTATTCTAATTTATTATCAACTATGAGTTGACTTTAACATCAATGTAGTCCACTAGTATTTGGGGCACCAATTCCAGACTATACATGATGGAATGATATTCCTCTTCAGTATTTCTATAGAGTTATGAAATGTTGAAGGAGTATGTTAAAATTCCCTTTTTTGGGGAAATGAGTGTGATCCCCAACCTAGATTTGTTGAGATTGTGGAATTTCATTCTATTACATTTTTTTAACCTAGATTCTATAAAAAAATGCATGTCCCATGTTTAGAGTCCATCTTTAATAAAAAATACCTCTTCATATAAATATTCAATATTTAATTTCCTCATTTTTTTAGATGAGTGATTTTATGAAAATCAACCAAAGCATTGTCATTCACCAAATTTTGTTGCATAAAATGTATATCAAATAGCTACAACATTAACTCTCACCGTTCCAACTACTTTTTCAACTTACATTTAATGATAGTGTATTTGAGCAGGTTTTGAGATAGACCAAATTTATATCATGGTGTTTTATGTAGTGTCGTAGTATATAAACTATGATGATTAAGAATGGGTTTTTCCTCTAGATATTAGAATAATGAGATTTATAATTGATAATGGTTTTAATGAGGTAATAAATGTAGTTTTCTTTTTATGTATCATTATTTTTCAAGAGGAAAGCATGTAGTGACCCCTCCAAGGCTCTCACATATAGAATGGTTGGATTTCACTAAAAGGATGATATAAATGCTAGTGGGATCAAGATATATTTTGTGAGACTGTTGAAGACCTCCTGATAGACCTCCTTCCACTGATACATGAATGATTTCATTATCATAAATGCGATGTTAAAAATATTTAATGTGATCTTGGGTATAAATCAATGGATACAGTCCATTTGTACTTAAATACCTCTCTAATATTTAAGATTTCAAAGAGGTGAAATGCTATGAATAGTCATTTTATTCTCATGGTCGACATTTAGGTTGTCATGTCATAGGTTGAATCCGAGAAGGTTTAATATGATTTACTAAAAGAATTTTTCAAGGGGTTCATCTTCAGGCTATGTTATCATAGATAATTGAATATGTTCCTAAGATTATACAATTTTATAGAAAACATTTGAGATGTATCCATAAGATCATCAATGTATAATTCATAAAAATATACCAGGAAGGGTTTGAATATTTTAAGCATTGCACATTTTTATGTTGTGCCGACTTTATTAAACAAAAACAACATTACCTGATTGCATTGTACTCCCTAGGGGACCTAAGAGCAGCGTCTTCGTCATCATTGTGGACATATGCATTTTTTGTACACAGAATTTTCATATATCAAGAACAGGTATTGATAACTATATATCACATGAATCCATGGATATATGATTGGAATCTGAAATTCATCTTTCATATGGTACTAGTTTCGATCTATAAAGGCATTGAAGAGATTAATTTTCCCATTTTTCTTCTTTATGTAGGTGAAATTTTTTATCCATTTGGGATTGAAAACTTCTTTATGAAGTGTTCATTGGTGAGTTTACCCATTTTAGCCTGCATTTTGGAGGCATTAGTCCAATGTGTCATTTGGGTTATGAATTTTTATTCTCGCTGGTCTTCTAACAATCCTAAGTGATGTGTGGCTGCCTTAGGGTAATTCCATGGAATAGATTTGTAATTAAATTAAACATGTCCAAATGTTTCTTCAATTAAGAGGAATATACAAACTTTTCTTCAATGGCTCGGTCCACACTGACTTGAGTAGGTCATGGGTCATTTTTCTGTATAGAATAATTTTATTTATTTCATCGACATCGGTAGAGACCCATTCATTAAATGATGAAGGGGAATTCCTAAGGTCTTCCTCATATTTCCGTTCTTCCTTATTTACTTATTTCTCCTCTACCTAGAAATTAGGTTATGAAATAATTTTCTCAGAGTTAGGGGAGGATGTGACATTTGGACATTCATATGTCGAAACAAAAAATTTCAGATTGATTGATAGGGTATGTACATTTTGAAACTCTGATGGGGAGACAAATGACTGACAATGGACATCATCATTTTATCTCATATTCATGAAAATGTCATTTACTCTAGTTTTTTGAATGGGGATTTTATGAATCTCATTGATGAAATGAAGACATTTTCATATATGCTTTCATTAATATATGAAGAGTTCAGAACATTTACATTAAAGGATGTTTTAGTTGTAATGGATGACATCATATATGTTCTTGTATGAGCACTCAAATTTGGACCAACCTCTTAGTTAATGGAAATGTCATACTCTTTAATTAGATTCTTTAAAGGATTTTCATGAATCATCCCTATACCATTTGAGGATTTTATTATAGTGATATGTTAAATTATAGACCATATCCCTTTCCACTGGTAGAATCCCAAATCAATGCATTCTTAATTTTCAGATTTATATAATGATTTTGCAATGTTCAATGTCCCAAATTGTCCCTTCAAAAAATATTTGAGGCATCCTATATATGATGATTGGATAGATACATGTGTATGCATCCAATGTCTTCATAGAAGAAAAATAAAGTTTTTATCTTGAACCATGAATTATAATTCGTACAAGAGATCCCAAAACTGAGTCTCATGTCTGACTTTTCATGGATTGATTTTCATGATTTTTTCATAACCATGTATCATTTAAATGTAGAAGGACATGTGAGATTTGTTGAATCCCAATGCATAAAGTGTTTATATTAGAATAAGGATGACACATAGGGCATTATCAATGACATCTTACCATATATGAATATCATTTAACCTTTTATATTTATACAAGAGTCTCACATGTGACTATATAATAGAATCCTAATAATAGTTTCTAAATAAACGATCATCTTCCATTCCTCTGTATTATTATCAGCAAGATATACTTTGAAATTAAAAACCTTGACGTCAAATTCGTTAGGTCTTCACAAGTCCACTATGATTTCTTCTTGGAGGACAATTTTTAGGCTTAAGGAATCCAATATGGACAACATGGATGATATCATGGATAATTTTTTAAAAATATCATACTTAAATTCCAAAAATGGGGATAATCTTTTGTAGTTTATTTATGAACTAAATTATGTGATATGGATGGATAATATCTTAAAAAAATGATCAATATATTTCTTCTCTCATCTGATTAGTCGACTAGGTTTTTCTACAAGTCGAGGTAGATTCGGTGTTGATATATCCTCTAGAGGATCATATAAAAAAACATATTAGTGAATATCATGGAATGTTTGGGGTTACATAATTTATACTTATGAGCTCTTTTGATTCTTCTACCATGGTTTACGGTTTGGTAGATGGTTCATGTAGGGGTGTCGTTACAGTAGTGACTCTGAGCATGATTGTTTCTTCCCCTATATCATAGACAATGAAAGACTCTTCCCCTACATCCCCAATCATGGGTAGTTAATTAGGGTTTATTTTCACACTTGAATTCTAATAAGTGGTCCTATAAGGGAGTAACATTACTGAAACTGATGATCAACTCCTCGTCTGACGGAGATTCCATCTAGTGGTTCGACTCATGATTTACCATTTGGTGTGGTGGTACTCATGATTTTGGGACTGTAGGTATGATGTATAATCAATTTAAAGATATATTAAGGCTTTAAATGTGATCATCATCCAAATATTACTTTTTTATCTTCTGACCATTTTATTTTTTAGAATACTAGATTTATAAGATTGAGAATCTGATGGAGTAAGCAGTGTTGTAGCAGAAGAAACTAAGGAGATATTCGACTGTTGAACTACGATAATAGTATTTTATGACTATGAATGAGCATTTCTATGACAATACAATCACTAAATGTTTATATACCCCTACTATTAACTACATTTCATTCATTCTACTCTTCTGAATTAGTAGAAGAACACATGTCACTCACATTAGTGGATTTACTAGATTAAATTTATCAAATACGAGCATTTTATAGAGGATGTCTTTGAAATCAAAAAAACCCTAGATGATGTGCACCAATTCTAAATGGATGGTGAAATAGTTATATAGAACATCATTTCCATATTAACTGGTATTTTTTTGGATAGGAAACCTGATCATGTTTGCTTCCAATGTTGAGATATATTAGAAAATGATATTTCATCTAAAAAAACATTTTTCTATATATACTCAAACTATTTTTGTCTCATCTAAATTTGTTCGTCTTGATGTGGTTGATGTTTTTATTCACACTTAGTAAGTGTAGCCATCTGATATGGTGTATGATTTTGAGCATGAGCGGGTGCAGGGTCATGCATAAACGTAATAGTGGAAGAATATGCTATCCCCATTCAACTTCCTCATGCTTAAGGAATTACATGGGACATAGCTTTATATTATTCAATTGTGTCGTACACTCTTTTAGAAATCATGAAAAGGTAGAAAAACCATCATTTGTATTTCACAAGGATGTATGGTGTTAGAAAATCATCATGATGATTCCCTCTTTATATAGGAATCAATTTTTTGAGGAATCTGTAAATTTAGGGAATATGTCAACCATTTCCACAGATCAATGAAATATAACACCCTAAAATTCCACAAATCCTATGATTTGGGTAAATTCCCATAAAAATTTCAAAACACATTTGGCCTCTTTTTATGACCTCAAAGTTTTTGTTAAAATATAAACCACCCATATGTTCTTTATTTTCTTCTGGATGTCCATTTATACTACTGTTGCATGTACCCTTTATGATTTCATAGAGTTGGGTTCGAAAATGGGAGGGGAGCATCATTTTTTATGCACCAAAATTAACCTATTTAGAATATGATTGTGTTATTTACATAATTCTCACTATCGAATGAATAACATCACATAAGTGAGAGGATTGATCGATATTTTTATATCCCTAATGAAAAATTATTTTGATAACCTTATCCTTTATGCCCGATTCAAGTGAGAGTTGGATTGGGCCAGTTTTTTGTTGATCATGTATTTTCCCTATAAAAGATTCCATTTGTTCGAGAAATCCCAATGATAAAAAATTTCCTGATACAACCTTCAATGGGATTTTCTGGTTGAGGAGCATAGAAAAGTGAAACAATCTATGTTCCAACCACTTTTGGATATGTTCATGAGATGGGGATCTATGATTAATTGATGAGATTTTTTTAAGATGACAAGGCATGTGTATTGAATGGCTCCATGATGTTTCAATAAAATTGGATTTTATGTATATAGGATATTTACCCTTTTTTTAACTGAGTCATTTTTATTTATTTTATATGACTTTTATACTCATCATAGTGTAATAGATGTTCTATTAAATGAAGAGTAGAATTATTTATGTTGACGTGGATGTATTGTGAATAAATTTCATGAAACACCTCTAAAAAATTATATTAAGGTGAGGTAAAGTCTACAACCTGAATGTAATGTTATCATTATCCATCTCATTCATTTTGTTTAGCATGTCCTCTTCATTTTTTTCAAGGGTTCCTCAACCTGGTCTGACCAATAAAGATTCTTTCTCTGTAACATTATTATAAATAAAAATATTGGTTGGGGTACCTCTATCTTTTCTGAAGGTAGGTGACCTTACATTAGATTAGAGAATGGTCATCACTGTGGACTTCCTTCTGAATGAGAAATAATTTCAAGTTTCAATTACAAAGTGTCAAAAAATACAAACCCTATTTAACCAAGTACCTCATGATAAGAGGTTATTCTAATTATTAAACTACCAAGGAGAAACCATTTTGATAAAATGAAACACTTATGTGGGGAGGATTTTCATAGAGAATGTCAATATGGGGAGGAGAACCATGGTGGATTATTGTATGGGAAATATAATCTTCACTTTCATCATCTATCCATGTAGAGGGATACTTCTACTCTCATTAGAAGATCAACTCTAATGATTGATCATATTATGAACAAGAAAAAAATCATCACTGGTGAATTATTTAGAGAGGACCATAATAATTAATTCTCAAATTACCATAATTTGGTAAATAGAGTTTATGATCCTTACGTACCATAGATAAACATATGATTGATTCAATAATTGTAGCACTATGTAGAAAAATATCATAGATTTGATATTCATTTTATGATCATCATTGATGTGTCTTCTTTTTGGATGACTTCATTTGAGTAACTGAGGAAACATACTGGGTAACCTAGATTTTAGGTATGGAATCTTTGATGAATAGATCCCTTGATGCTTCTAGAATTTTATGACCATATTTTGGTGATTTGGGAGGGTTTTTTGAATGTCTTGTGGTATCCATTTTAATAGGACGATTAAATAATGCTGGAATCGGTGAATTTTCCTTATAAAACTATCCAAATACTATTGGGTAGTTTTCCTCACATCAGTAGTGGATTGGAGAAGAGGTATGTGTTTTCTCCAATGTGGCACGATGGTGATCCACCAACATTGCAGATGTTTCTATGTGATTGTCCTTCTATCATTACTTTTATCACCATTATGATATCCTATATGGTCTATATGATGTGGTCGTGGATTTTTCCAATCCCCTTTACCAATGTGAGGATATCTTTGTTGTCATTAGTGAATTGAATGGGGGATATATTACCATTATTCATCTAGAGAAGGGGAATGTTTATGGACATGTCTTCAATTTCCTACCAGTGGATATCGAAAGTACCCAATTGTGAGAGCAGAGTGTTATGTGTATCCAATTGATCATTGGGACTATCTGGATATCTTCTCCATGCGATTCCAGATGTGGCTTACAAATCACCTGATATGAGTGGACACTTGTGTGATCCTTCTCATGGTTTATTACTGAGTTCGATTGATAGTTTTCTTGAAATGAAATAAAATGAATCTACTAGAAGTCCTGGCTGGTGTGGAGATCTGTACGTTCCTAATTTTTGTGTTCCATCATATTTGAATTGAGATAGTCATTAGATAATTCCAACTGACTCTTTTATCTATCTGAATTAAGGTGGCTTGGTGAATGTTTTCACTTATAGTTTTTCACTAAATTTGATTGGTGGTCTTCTCTAAGGGGTAAAATGACCTGTCCCTTCTCCCAATTGACTAGTAGAGGCACTTGACATTCCAACTTACATGCATGGGTCTGGATGACCTGGGTGATACCATCATGTGTGAACCCTCGTCTTACATTTTTTTAACATCCACATGATTTTGGAAGCTTCAAATTTTGGAATGATCCCTTTGGAAGAACCCTTCTTTTTTATAGATGAGGTTATTTTTTGCCTAATGATCCACCTCCCTAATATAAGGGAGGGACTATTTGTTGTTTCTAGGGGATAATCTATCATAATGGTTGAAGATAACAGTGGGTGTCTTGTGTTTTTATATAACTATTCATTTCATATTGACTAACAAGTGGGGATTTTCAAGCTAGTTGGCATGTTAGATAGCCTCTAGAGTCTGGATGGTACAATTTTGGTTATACTCCTAAACATGTTAAATTTGAGACACAATGTTGAGGATTATTAGTTGGAAACTATTTAATCTAATTAGAAGAGGATATATAATGATTTATGGTCATGGAATAAATCATTGAGAGTTGGTATGATTATGTTTGGGTTAAATATAGATCCTCTTAGAAGTTCCTAGAAGATAGCATGAAAATGCAATCAAGAAAACCTCCTAAAAACAACATCTCATTAAACTAACTCATGAATGAATGATTATGATATTAAGATCTTATTTATTTTGAAAAAAAGGGGCCTAATACATGGTTCACACCATAATATTGGTTATTGATTAATATTGGGTTCACCATTTTTGTTTTTGATGAAAATATTGTATCCATTGATTGATTTCAAAGGGTGGAATCTTGTAAAATCACCCATGATGGGCCCATTATTTTTGATTGGCTCCCAAAATGGATATTCCTTCAAATCAGTAACATTTAAAAACATTATATCTAGGGGGATTGCCTTTCCCAAGGTTGGTTCCCATTGGTAAATTTGGTCAATGATACATAAGAACTCGTGTTGGCCGAGAAGATGAAATATTGGACTCATCACACTTTTTTAGGGGAATTATTAAATACTCTCGGACTATTTTATAGATTTATGATATATTAATTAATTCATCATTAAATCCTTAGTATTACATGGGTCACCCTTGATTTAACAAACAATTATTAACAATTATTGAATTTTGAATAATCTGTATGTATATATGGTTCTACATCAATGGAGATATCTATAGGTATCTGAGGTTCTCTATCAATGTTAACCTCTTATATATTGATTAGATATTCCCATTTTATCTTATTAATATGATAGCTCTGAGACACACATTGAGGTTTTACGGAGTGAATCATCATTTTTGGATATTGGAGTTGTTTTGATTTAAGAATCATATCCCATGTAGTTCAGTTCCACATAATAGTGTTTATCATTAAATTTAAGGTTCTCTGATATGTACAAAACCTTGTAGTTTATCTTCATTCAACAAAAACATCTAGGTAAATAGTACCTAGTCAATGTTTGGATTGTGACTTATGCTAAAGTGTCCTAGGGAACTTGGAATGTGAATGGGCTCCTTGGATGGTTAACAATATGCTAAGAATATGACCGAGAGGGAAATAGGATTGATTTGGGGTGTTGGGTTTGGAACTTAGGGCGGTTTCCAATATAACTTATTTGGATAGTATTTAAATCCCTTGTAGTTCAGTTGTGAGGATAAGCTCTTATGGAGTCCATGTTATGTTTTTTCACATATGGGGGTGTGGAACTTTAATAAGATAATGTTCAGGCTTATTTCTTAAAAATATACCCTTATTTATTTGGTAATTACACTAGTAATGATTCCAAAACACTAGGTTTTGATTGAGTATTTTAATGAATATGAGATCCCAAGGATGGACACATGGATTTGAGGGCCCACACCTATGGAGGCCCTCTAATGGAAGGTAAGAGGAAGATCTAGTAAATCTTCTCTACCAAGATAGGAATCTGACTGTGAGGATGTTAAGATCAATGTTCACATCTAATCCCACGTGATTTAGGCATAGTGTGATAAATAAAAGGATTTAAATGATCTAGAAAACCAAATAATGCATCTCCCAATGGTGAAAGAGTTTAGGGATATAATAGAAGAAGAAATTGATTTAGTGGGAACCTTACCTCATTTTATTGTACCTAATATAGTCACATCTAACTAACCATAAGGTTATAGACCTCATGCATCGAGAAGAAGGATGCAATAAATAAAGATGGGTCCAATAAGAACTATTATGAGGTTACCCATGGAGGTATTCTATTAAATTGGATCATGGGGAAATGGGGCAGGATATCATTCCTTATAATGGAAAGTCTGATCCACACCCTCCTCACCTGGATCTGAAGGACCCAAGTCTTAGAGATGTTTAGGGAAGGGTAAGGACCTTTCCCTCATTTCCAAGATTGGGGGATCCATAAAAGGCACCACAGGTTTGGGAAATTTTGACCAAATGGTTTTAATACTCATATACACTCTAAGGACCCTTACCATCATGTAAGAGATGTGTAGGACACCACTGATCGAAGGAATGCATACCCAAATGGGAATCATTTTTGCATTCCCCTTCCCATATTTTGTAAAGTACGAATTATTTCATGGTAATTTCAATTTGGCCTCCCATAGACGAGGGATCTTTGTTGTGAGGATCCTTACAATTGGTGGCATGAAAGTGGAATCAAATGGGGACTCACATATGTAATGTATTAGACAACCAAAGTGCATCACATAGATGTATAGGCCTATGCAAGCCCCATCTGCCTTGGGTAAAGGGCCACCAAGGTAACAAAAATTAGGTGTGGCTTTATCCTAGGAATCATGGGTATCCTCAAGTGTCCCTCGATGGGACTCTCTTTGGACCTTGATTATGGATGGTGCCTCACACACGTGGTTTTTCACTAGGGGAAATCGGGTCATCATGTCGGTGTCATGTGTTTTAGATCTTGGATGGAATTTTATCCCACAATCTCACTGAATTCATTTTTTTTTGTTTCATAAGTCTACTTGAGGTATTTTGGAGGACCTAGAAGAATGAATTATGTGAAAATTAAATCAATGATTCTTCTAAATTTATCATTGTGAAAATCAGTTTCCCTAGAGTTATAATTATATGAAAATAGTGTTCCCTAGTAATTGGAGATTTCTGAAGAAAGTAAAATACAAATTCATGTAGTGTATGTGCCCCTCTGTAGGAGTTTCTTTGATTTTAGTTCCATGTAGAGTGATTCAATAAGCCTTCTAATGTGAAAGGGTGTGTGTGCAAACCATCTTGAGAACGTTCCTCTAAATCTTCTCTGGGTTCTTAATCTAAATGAAATTATTATGGTACTATTCATTAATATTTCATCCAAATGGAACAAATAGAGTGTTGGTAACCTCAAATAGTCTAATATATCTTAGATCCTACTTTCTATATTTCCCAGGATGATGATTTCCAATCAAGTAGAATAGTTTACGATAACTTGGACACCAATGGTAAACTAAAAAGTAAAGAATTGACGGTTTGCATATGACTTCTTCAAATCCATCGATATGATTTGATTTCAACATCTATCTTGAAGTTTCACAAATATCTCCTAAACAAGACTCAATAAAATAAGATAATACTAACCAGCCTATTCCCAATATATACATGATTTTCATGGGAATCCATAAATATCCTCGATCAGACGAATTATAATTTATAATGGATAACTATTATTATACACAACCTCAATCAGCCTAGGGGATATCACATGATCCACTGAAATCTATGATTTTGGAATTGAGAGGAACCATTATGATAAAAAAAACATGGTCCATATGACCATAATTATAAAGGTGGTAAGATGTACTTAACCAAAATTAATCACCCATAAACAATTGAATAATATCAGGAAATTTCATGTTAATCCAAGGATCCCTATCAATAAAATCTTATAGATTACCCTATCAGACATGAAAATGTATTTCAAATAAAACTTACCCAAATAATCACCCTTTTTAGTATCCCGGGTGAACATAAAATGGGAAGATTTAGTTAACTTATCAATCACCATGTAGTCAAAATTCTTCCCATAGGGATTCCATGGTAATCCATCAAAAAAATTCATGGTCACATAGTCCAATTTTAAAATTTGAACTGGAGGAGGCTGGAAAAATCAAAATGGTTTCATGTTCTCTATCATTATGTGATGGCATTTGTAATAGTTGGACAAATAATTTTCCGTGTCATATTTCATACATGGTCACAAAAATATCATATCATGTAATAGTACATATTCATTTTTTCCATATAATTGGATTATAAATAAAATGATTGTAATGAAAAACTAAACTCCTCATAAATCCTAGAACAACAACTGAATTCATGAATATGAGAATACGATAAAAATGAAGATACTAACCTGAGTTAGCCTCACAAATATAATGGGCTATCTGGTTCCTCTCAACTCATCATCATGAAAATCTCTCTATATATTATAATAGAGGAGTACTGGTCAAAACCATACATTAAACATATTTATTAGAATCTAGATGTAACTGTATGAATATTCTCATAGGGTTTCACTCTTCCTTTGAACATAAGACATTATGTAATGGAACATTCATTTGGAGAGCATCTGTGATGAAATTTCCCTTTTCTAGGTGTAAAGGGTGTCTAAAATAAACATCTATAGGTATTCCACCCACCATGTCTATGAAATATTTATGTTTTTATGAGAAAATATATAAGGAACCATCCATAAACATTACATAAGATTGAATTAAGTTAATAATTCACATTTAGGATTATTTAAGGGTTTGAGATTTAGTGAAATAGGTCATAACTAATATATTCAACATGAAAATTATATGTAGAAACTTCTACTCAGTATCCATTTTTTAATAAAATAAAAACACTTAATAACCGAAACATGTTTATCCTTGTTTTAATCAGTATGACATTTCATTGATCCCCTATTTAAACCTATTACACATTATCTACTGTGAAAAACATTTCAAAAACATGGGATGAGGATAAAAAACTCAGTAAGAGATACATAATTAAAGAAAACTATTATATTTCAAAACAACATATAAACCATGAATACATTATCATAATGTAATAACTTCAACATTAAATATATATCAAAACTCATCACAGAATATAATCTCATTGATTACCCATCCTTTGTAACAAAAATATTACCATAAGACCTAGAGAATAAAACATATAGCATATAAAGGTTACATGGAACATAAAAATACTTAAATGGAATAACCATATGGTCAACATCCACAAATCATTCTCACAAATGGAAAAGCCATACAACCGACTTCTATACCCAATGCCTTTGAGGATATAACGTAACCACCCATCATTAGTTTATCACATAACCACCCATAAAATGTCCCTGTATCATTACATAATCATAACAAATAAAATATTGAAATATCAACATTTTAGTAATAACATTTAATTTGAAATCATAGGACATCATTTAAAGATATTGAAATACACAATCCATTTCAAAAACCATTTTAATACCAAAACACACAAAAAGGGAATAAGGGATTTATTTTCCTTTAAAAACATTAAGGCTTATAGAGGATGCCAAAGAATAATTACGGTGGAGGAGAGTTCATTATCACCGCATACATTAATAACATTACTTCTGTAGTTTAGTAAAAAAAATTAGTAGAAAAAAGATTCACATTGAATAAAAGTAAAATTAAAAGGGTTTTATTATAAACTGTACAAAATAAAAGGTATATATTATCAAAATATGCCCCAATGAAAGGAGATTAAGATAAAGTCCCTTACCTTGAGTCTTACTGGTCTCGAATGTTCCTTTATCTTCTTGAATAATAATGATAATTTAATTTATACTTTCTTTGGAAACTTTTTCATGTTTATTATTCCTTTTATATCAGTTTTTACCTTTCTATAACAATTACCTAATTTTTTGAGTTCATATCAGAGATTTTTTCAATGTTAAGAACTTGATTAAAAAAGAAACTTGTTATATTTACAAATTGTCCTTGTAGTCAAAAGAACATTATCTCAAAAATGATATTAATGATTTAGATATCATATATATTATATATATATCCATTATATATGTATTTATAATATTCCATCGCATTTAGATATAATAAGTGAAATGCTTCATTCATGGAGAGGGTAAGTCTTACGTACGCATGAACTCTACAATCATTTCTTGTTCATATTTAAATGAATGAAAACTAAATTATACGTAAGTTTATTATAATTCCATTATAATATCTATTTTATATATGTTACATAAGTTCATTATTTATATCCTTTATATGTTCCATGTATAGCATGAAAGAGCCTTATCTCGTTGAGTGGGTGGTAGTCCACACTTCCTCAAATGAAATTATCATATATATACAACAAGAAATGCATAATGGTGTGTTTAAAATGAGAATTATTGAATAATAGATAAAAATAAAATATCACATATTTATTTTATAATTACAGTTCCATCATAATGGCCACATTATTATATGGTAGGAGAAGATTTAATAATCATCGTTTGGGGATGCTGTTATTCACCGTCCACTGAAAAAATATGTTCTATACCCATTAGACGGATGATTGTGTAAGTGTAGTTATAATAATTCACATACAAATAACCTATTATATTTAATATACGTGTGTGGTTATAAAATAATATAATAATGAGAGTTTAGGAGGGTGGATAAGGAAAAATAAATGAACGAATTTTGAGAGTATACATTACTTCAAATCGGCTAACTCAATTGGATTTAATCTAAAAGGCCTTATTTAATTTCCTTATTCACAATGTACAAATTCTAAGAGGAATATAGGGATGTTGGGAGATTATTTGGGAATGGGATGGATGATCCATGGGGGCTTGAGATGTGTGAGCAAGTGTTATAGGTGGAATACTTTTATAAGAGGGAGGGGATCTTAAGTAATGTTTGAAAATAATATTTTATTATTAATATATTTTCGAATTATAATAACCCCAAGGTGATATATTTCGAATATTAGATGGGTATGGGTTGATAACCTCCCATAAAAATTATTTTAAACAAGTTTATGTTATATAATTAACTTTATCTTTTAGCATTAACCCTTAGTAAAGTAATTTAACATTTACTATGTCTTCCTGTATATTCCTAATATATGGTTACCATAGTTACAATAAAATTCCCATATACCTAATAATGGATCATTAATGACATTTTTGACATCATATAAGTCAATTGGAAGAATCATATACTTTTAGAACTCTTATATAATTAATTAATATATTTAATAATTTAAAAATGCATTTATGAAAATTTTTATACTATTCATATCATGACTTTTTAAATATATATAACAATATGATTAATTCGAAAAAACATTATTAATTTAAGTATAACATGTAATAATTCTCCATAAAATCTGTTGATGGAAAAAAATCAAAATAATTTTTTTTATATTTATAATCTCATTTATAGAAATCATTCAATAATAACGTAATGACTACATCACCATTGTGTCATAAATAAATATATTAATTTAAAATATAAAAATTATAAATAAAGAAACATGATATGGGAATAATATATAGCTATCAAATGAATATTTATATACAATAATCAACTTATATAACCCCATATAATTATTGTTTTACTGAAATATATATGTTTAAGTTATATTTTCTTTAACATTAAATTAAAAGTATTTAAATGTCATTTTCACACATAACTGGCTCCATGGAGTCCTAAAATAAACCCACAGATGCACATGGTCAGAAATATATCATCTAATCGGATTCTTACATGTGATAGTGTAATTATTGTTATTATAATTTTATTTTCCCCACATTTACCATATTTACCTTTTTACCATGGTAAATAAAATATTTACTGATGTTTCTATTCAAAATTTTTAAAAATAATAGTTTTATATTTACCCAATTTTTATTTCCTAATTCCAAATATAGAATCCATATTTATAAATTTGAAAAACAGAAATTTCATAAAATAATTTAATATTAATTCCACTTGTCAAAACCAAAATTTGTGTTTTTAATAAGTAAAAACTATCAAAAGATTCATATACATTTATATCCAATTTAATTATAAATTTACATCCAATGAACAAAATAGAATTAAATGATAAAAATATAATCAAATTACACATTATAACTATTTTAAATTAAAATTAAATTATATAAATAAATTAGATTAAAAGGATATTCTAAATTAAAATTCAGTATTTATCACTATTCATTAGAAAATGAACATTATCAAAAAATGCTGAAATTTAATTCGATGTAAATTGTTCTATCCTACTTATAGAAAATATATTATTTTGTTAAATTGAACATTAAAAAATTAACAAAAACTTTATTAAAAAAGGGTTCACCATCAAAATGAGGTAAAATGACCTTTTTTAAATATTAGATTTTTCATGATTAAAATCTAATTCATTCTTATTTATTCCTTAAATATTTATTGGATAAGTGTAAATATATTTAATAATCATATTTTCGTTAGTTATATTCATTCCCAGTAATACAAAATCTATGAGTTAAATATTATTTAAAATAATTATATAATTTTTTTCTATAACTCAATGTTGTGTGCAACGTAAGATTTAAAAGAAACATGTTGTTCCGTGTTGAGTATGCTTTCAGAAAAAGTTCCATCATTAAAATAAAATTAATATCTTATTCAAAAATAAAAATTTATTCTGAAATAAATAATCTGGTCGTTATATCCTTCCCCCCTTTGGATAATTGCATCCTCGAAATTTTAAAATTGTGCTTGGAAACATCATTAAATGTCCCAAATTGAAGAATGAGTCTATAAATATATCACATTAAAAGATATAATGATAAGTAAAAAGGTCACCCTAAATAATAAATACAATTAATCCATGAAAACATGGATATATAATAGAAACTAAATGTCATCTTTTAATGGAGATAGATATAAAACATGATAATGAGAATGTTAACCACCAAAAACCACAAACATGTGATTGGTTAAATAGACTTTGATTACCTAGTAAAAAAAGTAAACGAAATACTTTTATTAGTTCCCATTTTATAATTTTGAATAATTTAATTATGATATTTACTATGATAATAATGAAATATACTTAATTTTCACTTGAAGTTCAATCTTTCAATAAATTTTCTTAAAAAAATCATATTTTCTCCAAACGATGAGTATTCAAGATGACATGGTAACAACTGAAGTTATAGAATCAAATTCAAGATAATAACATGATATACAAAAGATGAACCATATATACCCCCTATAATTAGACATTATACCAAAACAAATGTTTAACATAAGATCGTATAATACCCAACAATGATAATCTTTTATTAAAAAAATACTACTCTTAATCTCTAAAATTGAACAGACAATATCCAAAGCCCAAAAAATACCATTAAATAAACAATTATCCTTAATCTATTTCAAAATAATCCAAATTATGTTTGAAACCCAAAATTTAGAATATTTTTTTTTGCACAGTATTCCTCAAAATTCATAACATTTATCTCCAAATAACATCAGATACTCTTAAAGCCTCATACTAAAAAGTAATTAACCTAATCACATATTTTTTATGACAGGTTAATAATTTACATACATAAATCAAATCTACATATTCCCACAATAAAACATATATTCTTCCAAAATAATATTTCAACCATTACTCCACAAATAAAATCCTATAGAATTCAATTTTCAATAGGAATATAGTGTTCCGAAAAGAGAGAACGTACTCAAAAATAAAACTTATCACATAGTCACCAAATCATTTTTAAATATTAAATATATCCATTTTATAAAACATATTTTCCAAAATAAAAGTATTCTAGATTCATAAAATTATTTAACTAAAAAGAATAACTTTTACTAAACAGGGACTTCATGTAGGTTAGTCTTAATTGATGCGCCCCTGTCACCCTTTGGATGTGAGTTCAATTTATGCGGCCTTGCCGGACACAATGGGTTGTCACCCATCCTATGAGTTGTCATTCGTCGAAAACCATTTAATTCTTATAACATTATAAAATATATGATAAATTCAAAAAAAAAAATTACCATACCCTGCTTTATCCTCATAAGTTATCTAATACCTTTCATTTTTCATCACAAAATATAATAACGATTAATCAAATTAAATACAAAAGATCATATGAACCCATAATGTTTTTTATTATCTTCGCACAAGAAAAAGTAATTATTCCTTGAATAAATGTTTCACATATCAAACATCAATGTTATATATATAACAAAAAGTCTTCCCAAAATAATTTCATCATCAAGAGTGAATTAATATTTTAAACATTTCATCATCTTACAATCGACTATAAATCTCGGATCCCTTAGATGCTGACTTCTTACTCGTTAAAGACTCTACAAAATCAATTAACTATGAATTTACAACCTATTTCATAAAAAATAAATCCGGAATATTGAATATCATCATCATTTATAAATATCAATCCAAATATGCGTCATTCTTTATAGATATGGAAATAATCCATACATCGAATCAAGATATCATAATCTACCAAATTTTAACGTTCCCTTTTGGCATGTTTATATACATTAAAAAAAGTAAATTTTTACCCTAGTTCTATAATTTATCTTTTAGATAGATTTGGAAAAGTTGAGATCTTGAAATAATATGATAAAGGTAACATGAGCCATAAAATTTTTCTAGAAAAGTGTATGTGTTTGATATCTCAAATAGTTTCGGGAATTTTATTTGAATAATCAAGAAGATGTCAAAATAATATGTACATGATTTTTCAATAATTTTCATGATCAAATCATACAGGTGGGACAAGAAGGATGTGAAATATCTATTTCCATTCATCATGACAAATGATCCTTAATCTATTGAAAAAAAATAAACACATAAACAAAAAACTAAATATTATTTTAAAAAAAAGATTCTATACAGTGAAGAAAATATAAAATATTTTATATTATTATAATAAATCAACCATTTACTATCTCTATTTTTAGGTTATTATTTAAACATACTATTTTACATTAAACCACAAAATGGTTTCATATGATAACAACCCTCTTGGTTAAATAGGATCCATTACCAACACCCAGATAACACCCCTAACCTCTAAAGTTATCTAAACCGAACAATTATTCTAACTATAAATACCCAACCATAAACATTAAAATATCTTGAATTAAGTTATTAATTAAAATTTAGGATCTATTCAAGTGTAGAGCATTAGATAATTACATCATTACATATACATACTACTTTAAAATTACATGTATACACTTCTACTCAGTATCCATTATTACCATAAAATAAAAACTCTTAAAAAAATGAAACATGATTATTAATATGTTTTAATCTGAATGACATCTTCATGATCCCATCTGTGACCATATTCCATTTTAAGTCATGTGAAAACAATTTAAAAATCATGGGATGAGCATAAAAATCTTACTAAATTATGTATAATGAATAAAAACTATTAGTTTTAAAAAAAACATGTAAACCATGAATAATTTATCATAAAGTAATAATTTTTACCTTAAGGATGTTGATAAACACTTCACTGAATATAATCTCTATGCTTACCATAATTTTGTAAAAAAATATCAGAATAAAACCCATAGAAAGAAACATATATCATATAAAAATAACTTGGTACAAAACATATTTAAATATAATAACCATACAATAATATTCCAAAAATAATTCTTACAAATGGAATAACCATACAATCAAATTCTATACACTATACAATGAAGGTTATAACATAACCACCCATATTTGGTTTATCATATAACCACCCGTCATTTGGTTTATCATGTTACCACCCATAATTGTTTTATCATGTAACCACCTATAAAATGTCAAAGTTCCATTACATTATCATAACACATAAAATATTACAAATAACATCATTTGCGTAATAACATTTAATAAGAAATCAAAAGATTTCATTTCATGATATTGAAAAACTCAATCCATTAAAAAAAATTCAATACAAAAACACCCAAAAATGGAAACAGGTATTGTTTTTTCTTTAAATACATTAAGGCTTACAGAGGAAGCCAAATAACGATTAAGTCGGTGGAGTGGTCATTTTCACCACACATGTAAAAAAATTCATTTATTCATTTAGTAAAATTCCTTGTAGAAAATATATTCCCTTTTAATAAATGTAAAAGTAAAAGGGGTTTATTATAAATTGTTTAAAATAAGTATGTATTTATATTTTAAATATACAATGATGAGTGGATATTGATACAAAATCCCTTACCTTGAGTCCGACATGTATCATATATTCCTTGTTCTTCCTGAATAATAAATGTAAATTAATTTATACTTGTGTCATAAACGTTTCCAATTTTATAGTTATTTTTATTTAAAATTTTACATTTCTATAAAAATTAGTTAATTATTTTAGTTTATATCAATCATTTTTTCAATATTTCAAACATTAGAAAAAAATAAACTTGTTATAATTAAAAATTGTCCATGCGGTCAGAAGTATGTTATATCCAGAATGATATTCATGATTTAGATATCCCATATATCATATATATCTAGTATATATGTTTTTATAATAGTCCATAGCATTACTTTATATGAAATTAAATGTACCTTTCAAGGAGATGGCAAGCTGTATGTACGCATGAACGCTATATTCATTTTTTCAAATATTAAAAAATGAAAACTGAATGATACATAGGTATATTATATTTCCAGTATAATATATATGTTATATAAATTACATTCATGCATTAATTTCATCCTTTATTAGTTCCTCATATATAATGAACATGTCTTATCACATTGAGGGGGTGATAGTCCACACTACCTCAAATGAATTTATTATATCCATATAACATGAAAATCATAAAGGAATATTTTAAATGATAATTAATGAAGCATAGATATAAAATTTATATCATCTATATCATTTATAATTATAGTTCCTTCATAATGGGAACCATATGAGGTTGTAGGATAAGATTGAGAAATCATCGTTTCGTGAGGCAGTAATTCACCGTTAATAGAAACAATATGTTAAATTCACATTAGACAGAGTTGTGATTATGTATAGTTTTAATACTTCTCATAAAAAAACCTAGTATATTTAATATAGTGATTTTTTTATAAAAAATTTAAATAAATAGAGTTTAGGGGGTTGGAGAAGGAAAACTAAATGAATAAATGTTGAGAGAATACATTACCTCAAATCGGGTAACTAATTTTGATTTAAGCTAAAATGCCTTCACTAACTATGTTATGACTAGTATAAGCCTTGTAGGTATAATATAGGGATGTTGTTAGATTATATGGAAGATGTTTTATGAGACAAGGGGTCCTGGGTTGTTGGAGTAAGGGTTAAAGGATGTGTACTTTTATAAGAGGGAGGAGGGGCACTTTAGGAATGTTTGAAAATATTATTTTACTATTAATTTATTTTCAAATAATTATTACCCCAATGTGATATATTTTGAATATTAGATGAGTATGGGTCTAAATCATCTCATCCAATGGATTTTAGTCATGTTTAGGTAATAAAAGTAACCTCATATTTTAACTTCAACCCTTTTTAAACTACTTTAACTTTTACCATGTCTTCTTGTATATTCATAATATATGGTTTGAAATTTACTATAAAATTAAAAATGACTCCAAAATAGATCATTAATTACATTTTTAACATCATATATGTTTTTTATAAATCATAGATTTGTATGACTATCATATCATTTTATAAAATATTAATTGTTTTAAATACACATTCATATCAATTTGTAAACTATTCATATCATAACGTTCTAAAAATCCTAAACAACTACAATAATTCGAAACAACTTACTTAATTCAAACATAAAAAGTTATAATCATCCATAAATTTAGTTTATGCCCTTAAAAATTTCCATTTAAATTTATTTTTATATTTATTATCTAATTTATTTAAATCACTCATTTAAAAGGTAATCACTACATAACCTTAGTGTCATAAATAAATAAATTTATATAATATCTATATTTTTTTAAAAAATACAATAATGTAAGAAATAATTTTATCTCTCTAATAAATGTTAATATTCAAAATCATAACTTATATAACAACATATAAATATTATTTACTAATAGATACATTTTTATGTTATATTTTCCATAACATTAAATTAAAATTAATTAAATGTCATTTTCACACAGAGGTAGCTCCATGGGATCCTAAAATCCACCCAAGGATGACCATGGTTGTTACTATCTCATAAAATAAGATTAAAATACATGTTAGGGTAATTTATTATTATAATAATATTTTTTCCCAATATTTACCATATTTACCCTTTAACTATGATAAATAAAATATTTACTAACGTTACTATTAATAATGCCTTCAAATAAAAGTTACCAATTTAAACAATTTGAAACTACTAATTACAAATATAAAATTAATTTTTCAACATTCAAAACACATAAATTGTAGAAATTAATTTTAAATTAATTCCTCTTGTCAAAACAAAAATGCGTGTATTTATGAAATAAAAACTTCCAAAAGATTAACTTGCGTTTATGTCCATATTTAAAGTGAAATTACTTGGAATGAAAAAAATTGTATTAAATGAGTAAAATATAATCTATCTAAACATTGAAATCAATTAAAAGTACAGTTAAATATATAAAAAAATTAGATTAAAAGGTAGTTTTGAACTAATATTTAGTATGTTTCACTATACATTAAAAATTGAACTTTATCAAAAAATACCAAATTTCAATCTAAATTATATTTTAATATCCCCCATCAAAAAAAGATTATTAATTTTCCGAATATAATATATAAAAGGGAGAAAAACTATATCTAAAATTTGTTCACCATCAAAATGCAGTAGAGCAATGTTTTAAAAATAATAGTGTTTTTCATGCTAATAATTGGATTAATTATTATTTTAAGGTAGTAAAATTTATTTGATAAGAATAAAGAAATTTAATAATAAAATTTTAGTTATTCATGTACTATCTTTCCATTAAAATAGTTAGGAATTAACTATTATTTACAATAATTATATTAATTTTTTGGTCTTACTCAATGTTTTGTGTAGCGTAAGATTTCAAAGAAACTTGTCATTGTATATTGAGTACGCTATGAGACACAGTGTCCTATTAAAAATAATATTAATATATTATTAATAAATAATAATGTATTATTTCATAAATAACCAAAAAATTACAAAATAAATAAATCAGGCTCTTATAGTCAGAAAATAATATAAACATATCCCCCAAAAGATAGTCCCACTAACATTTAAGGGTATTCATAACTATGATAAGCTCTTTATAATATTATGGGATGTTATTATAATTATTTTGAGACAGATAAGATCATTATTCCATATAATGATCATATTAATTAACCACACAACTCCAAATAGCACAATAATAATCATAGAATACAATTTACCCCATACATGGACCCAATATAAATCAATATAGGTTTCTATGTCATAATTAATTTCAACTCTTTTTAATTATTTTAACACATTGAATCCCATATGAATGTCACCCCATTACTTGTATGTGTAGTCAATAGTGATTTCAATTGGGTGAAAAACATGATGAAAACTAGATAGTATTTGTAATACAAGGAAATCCTTAATTCTTAATGATTTTTTTAGATCATCCCATGACAATATAAAATTTTCATTCAATAGATCAACTGATAAGAAATATTGATTATTCATGTTCACCACTATCATTAATCCATAGATAAAATTAATACATTAGAAAATATTTCTATAAAATTAGTGACTCGTAATGATATCTGAAGCCAATATCAATTAGATATTGTGCTGAAACTCAGACCTAGAGTTAAAAAAATATCATCTAATAACACAACCATAATAGAGTCGATATAATAATAGAGTATTTTATTCACTAGATCCATAAAAATAAAATATATATTGGTTAAACAGAATGAATCCTAAGATATTCATAATGGAAACACCTCCTCTTAAACTACATCTTCAATATATTAGACTCCCAAACTATGAGCTATGGTTAACTTGTCTGAATATAAATAATCAAAAACCACATTTCCCCTACTAAATGTCAAAAAAATCATCATCATAAGTCCATGGATACATATAAATAATCAATTTCAGTTACAAAATCCTATATTCCATATATAATCAAACTCAAAAGTCATATTTAATAATGAAGAACATATGGGATTCCCATTGAGAAACACTTTTGAAAATAAGAAATCTTCTTCTATTAAATAATAAAATAGAATCTTGAGATCATTCAAGTCTAACTGTGCCACAAGACATGGTCTTGGGATCAATTGTTTACACTAATTTAGGTGAATTAAAAAATCTACCTCCCTATCTGGAGTTACATTAGATATTTCATATAGGAAAATATAATTAATATCCTAAACAACATTGGTTAGATCAAAAATAGAAGAAACCATATTGGGATATAACATAAAAATTGACAAAAAAACACATGATGTATGGATGCCAATATCTTGAATGACTAATCCTCATATTCTACACTCCCTTAAACACCTGAGACCTCAAATTGAAAATAAGGAAAAGGATATAATGATAATAATAACAATTGACCTCAACATAATGATTAATAATCCAATCCATCCCCACGATGACATTATATAGTTTCATATCTAGATCAAGGAAATAGAAAACTAAATATGTGGTAGCTGTCAAAAGAGAATAACAAGGGAACCAAATCCCTTACTCTTTCGTATTTTTTATTAGTGTCTCTAATTCCGTGAAAATTAATATTAGATCTATTTATTGTTTCAAACCATAAATAAAATGGTTCAATATATATTATTAGGAGATACCATTTTCAAATATATTACTTGTTAAAAATGATTAAAAAAAATGATACCTCCCACTATTATAGGTCTCACATCAACTTATGTTGGAATGTCATTCACTATAAGAATGTGCCTTAATCTTGAAATCGGTGGTAGGATCCCTATGAACTTTTAAGCTTATGTTTTCATCTTATGTCCCTTGTTATTATGATCAATATATACACCAAGGAGTATTCATAGAAATAAAGAATATATATACCTTAATGTATAGGCGACAACCATTATACATTTTTGATCGGGAATATAAAAGCATCAGATGAGTCCAAAGATGTCACACTAATAGCAGTTTAGAAGCATGATACTATAGGTAATTGATAGTACAGAGGAGTCCTATTACTAGAATCCACATATAATAATAATTCAGTGTCAATTATACTTTCTTTTCATTCTATACAGACCATTTAAGCATTCACTATGTGGAATAAACAAGAAATAATGTCCTGTATTGACTCCCACATAAATATCGACCATCATTTCATTATATGGAATCTCATCATAGGTAGAAATATTATGCATAAATACACTTGATTAGATATCTATCTTAAAACCCTTCATTTACTTCTATTATTTAGGATAATCCTTCTCTACCTCCTCTAGAGGAAAATGAACCCACTCTATAAAACAATTGGTCTACTCTAACACTATGTGAGATCCTTACTTAACAGAGTGGAAAACTATAATTATTTATTCAAAATATAATATAGAAATATCTAATGTAAGATGTGTGTATGTTTAATGAATCCCTTTTCACATAATATTATATAGTTCTTAAAGAAAAATATATAATAAAAATAACATAGTAATTGTAAATCCAAGTGAATTTGGAACACTTGGTTCATAATACATCAAATTAATATAAAACATGGAATACATAATTAATTTCCATTGTGAACATCAAAAATACATTGGATATCCTAAATCAATATTGAATAAGTTGGGTAATTCCTCAAATAAATGGGTGTTATAAATTCTATACATGGTAGTAAGCATAACAGGGGAGCATAACATGTGATTCAATGTCATAACATGATATCCTAAAAGTGAAGTTGTGTGAATAATCCCATGGAATCATAACATAACGAACATTGTAACATAGAATCATGGAATATTAGGAAATGTGGAATAAAAATAAAACATGACATCAGAATAAGTCTCATCTAACTACCAAGATAACATTACATTGAAGACATAGTCCCATAATGGATTATTTTCACTCCCTAATGCCATAGAGAACATATCATGAGAATAAATCATTTCCCGATTAACTAGAGGGATATATAATTTTTGGAGAACATGTCACATTCATTTCATATACATGCATATGGGTGCAACATAAGGATATAAATAATAATAAATAAACATAATAATTACCCATATAAAGAAATGGGTTACATAATCTTATCTCATAAAATAATCAGAATATATTTTATAAATAATAAATTTGATATATAGTCATGATTTTTTTTAAAACCATCAAACGAAGAGAGAATAAACAAGGTATCTATGTTAGAGAAATATATAAAAAATTTATATTAATTATATAACAACCATGTTTATTATCATCGATGAATATAAAATAGATTAAAAACCTTTTTTATAAGAATATATTTTCTACATTAAAAATATTTTAAAAACAAAAATATAGCACAATATTTTTCATTGAAAATATTTGAAGATAAAATTTTAATAATACAAAAGATTAGTTAAAACATTTATTGGTCTTTATTATGGGATATTATATTCATTTCATTCATATTAAAATAATTTTTTTCCAAAATATATGTTGTAATGGCCCGGACCTCTCCAGTCCATTTCTTTGCAAAAAATTTGATGTGGTAAAACACGACACGTGTTGTAATAATAATTTTTCATAATAATAATTGATAATGGTGGCGTGAAAATATTTGGTGTTAATTAGATAAAATGGTTTTAATTTATGGTTAGTAAATTAAATTATTTGAATTAAATTAAATGGAATGGTTTTAACTTAATAACCATGGTAAACTAATTTAATGGGATTAAATTAGTACATTAATTATGGGTGTTATTATTATTAATTTTATTAAATAATAAAGTTGAAGTGAGAATGGAGTTTGGGGCATTCCACTTGGAGTAAAAGAAACGGGAGGCGCCACTTTTGGTGGTGGGAGAGAATCATGAAAAAAATAGATTGGAGAGAGAAACAAAAAATAATAATAAGAGAAATAAAATTAAAAGACAAATAAATGAAAAAGGAGGAATTGGTGCTTAATTATAGCGCCCATGAAGACTCCAAAACGTGATTTCTTTTGGAGTTATGAAAAATAAATAAATAATTGATTAATAATAATAATAAAATATTGTTATTATTAATTTTGTTGATAAAACACTTTTTTGTCCGTAACTTCTTCGTGCGACCTCGGTTTCACGAACCGTCAGTGGAAGTGCGACCCTGACTACGAGACGAAAATTATGAGTCCAATATTGGATGTCTTTTTCGGGTTTTTGGATTGGGTACCCGAAACACTCTTGAATTAATAGATTTAATATTGTTATTATTACGGGATCTTGTATCCAACATATCTCCCTCACATGGTACCGGATTGACGATCCGTCAGCGACAGTGTAACCCTGAAATTATGATGGTCATTTTAAGACCATTAATGAGCTACTTTTATGACTGATCCCTCAGGTCAACGAAACACACATATTAATAAAATTAACATTTTTTTTAAAACGCGTGGAAACCGCGTGACGTGTCGTGTGTTGACCAGTCAAAACATGTAACGTATGTACGGTCACATCGTGTATTCATTAATGCACGCTGAATACGGATTTACCTATTCTTTGCCTATATAATAACGAGGTCATGTTTTATCTTCCATATCGATCACTTCTTTGTCGCACGACGACGCTCTGGGACGATCGAGAAGTATTCCTCCTCTAACTTCTTTGTCCGAGCTCTGAATTACGATCCGTCAGCGGCCACAGGATCGTAGCGATGAGACGAAGCTTCTAAGCCCGGACTTGTCACCTTTCCTTCCGGCCTTCCTTCTCCAGCTTCCATCCTAGGAGGCGTTTGTCGGGTTTGGCGAAGGCAGAGGACACCGAAGGATGTCGTCGGAAGCGACGTGATCGAGACCTTTTGAGGTAGGGGTTCACCTTCGTCTCTCTTTTTGGTGCAACATGCGGGGTGGGATATTTTTCTTTTGTTCCATGGGATGCAGTTGAACTTTAAATAAAGATAATAACCGGATAAAGAAGGGTTTGGGGTTTTGGGCTGTTTCTATTGCCTTCCAGTTTCTTTATCGTCTGATTGTGATTTTGGATTGAAAGGCCTTTTCCTACTGAAAATCAAGGCCGTTGGTGGCCTTTGCGTGCGCAATTGATATTTGAATTGTTTGTGGTTGGTTTTGTTAAAACATGGAAAATGGATAAGCACGTAAAGACTGGCTGATTAAGTGATAATGAAAACCTTATGTGATCACCCCGATTGAACAAAGTTGGAATAATGAAAATGTTGGTGGTTTGGTTGTTTTGTGGAAAATGCCTTTATTTATGAAATGTGTTTTGATTATGAAAAGTGTTTTGAAGTAAAATGTGTTTTCAAATGCGGAAATGTTTTGTGTGTGGAAAGGGTTTTATGTGTGGAACTTTGAAATAAATGAAAGATGGAATGATGTAT
Organism: Viscum album; assembly: GCA_963277665.1. NCBI lineage: Eukaryota > Viridiplantae > Streptophyta > Magnoliopsida > Santalales > Viscaceae > Viscum > Viscum album. The sequence continues at coordinate 1,419,939,074 of OY728142.1, forward strand.
GGTTGTGATAATCTCTTGTAAATGAAATGGAATGTGGTTGCTTGCGTTTTACCTAACCTTGGTTGTGGATGGCAGGGATATGTTTGTGAAAGGTTTTGTCTAGATGTTAGTTGCCCAGTAGTAATAATTTTGTTAAACCATTGCATGAAACATGAAAACCTAAATGGGGTTAGGGGATGATTGTTTGGTTGTTGATGCATGCTTCGTGGTAGCAGTGCTGAGGCACATGCTCAGTTCCTCTTTTTAAGAAGCCATAGGTTTGGCTGTGTGTTTGGTATATGTATATATATAATTGTATCTTTGTGTTTTGTCGCACCACACCCATGTCAAGAACCTAGTGCCGAACACTCCCATTTTAGGGGAGAGGGTGTTCCCCCTTAGTTACTAGCTCCTTCCTGCTCCTTCTTCCATAGGCTATGATGGCTTGAGGTGACCTTACACCCAAGACTCTTCGGGTAGGTCTCGGAGGCTGTGATGACTTGAGGCGACCTTTAGCCCAAGACTCTTCGGGCAGGATTACTGTTCCCAAGAACCTCCGGGATGAGGCCCAGGTGTCTGCAGGCGGGTTAGTGGTTGTGGCCCAGGTGTGTGCGGGCGAGATGCGTGGTTGTGAGGCCCAGGTGTGTGCGGGCGGGATGCATGGTATGGCCCAGGTGTGTGCAGGCGGGAAGAGTGTGGTAGCGTCAGGACGTTTGCCGTTAGGAAGAGAAGCATCTAATTAAGTGGGAAATGGTGCGGCGTACCCAATACTTTTGTTATATATATATATACTAAACTTGTTTGTGTTACTTGGTGAGTGTGACCAGTGAGGCTGGGTGGATAGTTTTTGCTTGTTAGTTTCTGGTTCTTATGTTTTCTCACGGGACCTTAGGGTGTATCCCCACTTGTGAACGAGAGCTTTAGGTTTCTCTACTGAGTATACATGTATGCTCACCCTATGTTTACTTTCAGGTTTCCAGGAGGACTACCAGGGCCGTGCGGGACCCTACTTGTCGGGCAGTTGGAGTTGTTGCAGTTGATGTTCTCTTGTTTTCTTTGGCATTGTACTTTTGAGCTTCCTTGTACTTGTACCTTGTTATAAAAAATTGGTTAAACATGCATGTGGGATTGGTTTGGGTTTATTTATATACACTTGTTCTTTTCCCTTTTTGGTGGTTGACTTGTCCTATTTCCCGATCTAAAATAATAAAAAGGGTAATGCCTCCCATATTTATGAAAACTCATTCCCTTGGTGCTAGTCGCCAACCCGGGGCCTACTGGAGGCGGGACTCGGGGGTCATTATCTTCTTTTCACCATTTCCAGATCAGGAGGGGCATCTTTGGTGGGAGGGGGTCGTGACAGAATGGTATCAGAGGTGATGGTTGAGAGATAGGATGGAGTCTGGAGTTAGGCACAGTGAGGATTGCATGGGATGGTAGGGCAACAATGTTCGTTAATCTTGGTGCGTGACATAGGCCAGGGAAGACCGGCTAGGACACGGGATTTTAGGGCCCCCCGTGATCCGATGCAAGGACTCTGAGCCTACCGAACGACCAAGTGAGACTATATTGATTGCAGGGTAGAGACCCTAGGGAAGGTACATGCATCATCATGTTTGTGTTTTACTTGATTTGGGTGTTCTGGGAAAGAAATTGAAATAAAACGATAATTTAAACTTTGAGTTTTTCATTACTACTTGGGCTTAGGAATTCCCTGTTTACCGAACAACTATGGCACCTGGACGTCAACAGAATGGCAGAGGAGTGGGACAAAGACAGTTTCATGCAATAGAAGTGGCAAACCTAGCAAGGCCAGAGATCAAGAGAGATGTTTCCGGTTTTACTTAAATGCTCTCATTTATGTTTTGTTTAAATTCAAGATCATCACACTCCTTTGTTGAAACTCATTCTCACCCATGCTTTGGGCCTGGAAATTTTTTTTCATGAATTTATAATGCTAAGTTGTTTCCCTCTTTCCTTTAAATGTGTGTGAAGAGTCATAACATGTGGGGGTAGGAGGACCTAATCCCTAATCAAGACGCATTAATGTGGATGCGATTAAACCCGTGCAGGAGAGTCAGTGCCTCCTAAAGCGGATAATATCTCGACATGGGAGAAGGAATTCCTCAAGCCATGTGTTCGGGAAATTTATTGATGTTTTGTATGGTGTTGGGGGGCAGTGTATGTTGGAAAATCCTAATATATGGAAGTGGGAAGGCTCAGTCCTTAATCGAGTGGCATTAATGCGGATGCGATTAAACCCGTGCAGGCGAGTCAGTGCCGCCTAAAGCGGATAATATCTCGACATAGGAGAGGGAATTCCTAACTCACATAATTAGGGTTGTCGGTTGTTTCTTGTTATGACAAGAGGCCTGAGAGGTATCTTGATGGGTGGTTGTTCGGACATTTCCCCCTTTTATGGGTTGGTTTTAAATCTTGAGGACGAGAATGTTTTGAGAGGTATCTAGTGTAATGGCCCGGACCTCTCCACTCCATTTCGTTGTAAAAAATTTGATGTGGTCAAACACGACACATGTTGTAATAATAATTTTTTATAATAATAATTGATAATGGTGGCGTAAAAATATTTGGTGTTAATTAGATAAAATGGTTTTAATTTTTGGTTAGTAAATTAAATTATTTGAATTTAATTAAATGGAATGGTTTTAACTTAATAACCATGGTAAACTAATTTAATGGGATTAAATTAGTACATTAATTATGGGTGTTATTATTATTAATTTTATTAAATAATAATGTTTAAGTGAGAATGGAGTTTGGGGCGTTCCACTTGGAGTAAAAGAAATGGGAGGCGCCACTTTTGGTGGTGGGAGAGAATCATGAAAAAAAAATAGATTGGAGAGAGAACCAAAAAATAATAATAAGAGAAATAAAATTAAAAGACAAATAAATGAAAAAGGAGGAATTGATGCTTAAATATAGCTCCCATGAAGACTCGAAAACGTGATTGCTTTTGGTGTTATGAAAAATAAATAAATAATTGATTAATAATAATAATAAAATATTGTTATTATTAATTTTGTTGATAAAACACTTTTTTTTCCGTAACTTTTTCGTGCGACCTCGGTTTCATGAACCGTCAATGGCAGTGCGACCCTGACTGTGAGACGAAAATTATGAGTCCAATATTGGATTTCTTTTTCAGGTTTTCGGATTGGGTACCCGAAACACTCATGAATTAATAGATTTAATATTATTATTATTACGGGATCTTGTATCCAACGTATCTTCCTCATATGGTATCGGATTGACGATCCGTCAGCGAGAGCGTAACCCTGAAATTATGACGGTCATTTTAAGACCATTAATGAGCTACTTCTATGACCCATGCCTTGGGTCAACGAAACACACATATTAATAAAATTAACGTTTTTTTTTTAAACGCGTGGATACCGCGTGACGTGTCGTGTGTTGACCAGTCAAAACATGTAACGTATGTACCGTCACATCGTGTATTCATTAATGCACGCTGAATACAGATTTACCTATTCGTTGCCTATATAAGAATGAGGTCATGTTTTATCTTCCATATCGATCTCTTCTTTGTCGCACGACGACGCTCTAGGACAATCGAGAAGTATTCCTCCTCTAGCTTCTTTGTCCGAGCTCCGAATTACGATCCGTCAGCGGCCACAGGATCGTAGCGATGAGACGAAGCTTCTAAGCCCAGAATTTTCACCTTTCCTTCCGGCCTTCCTTCTCCAGCTTCCATCCTAGGAGGCGTTTGTCGGGTTTGGCGAAGGCGGAGGACACCGAAGGACGTCGTCGGAAGCGACGTGATCGGGACCTTTTGAGGTAGGGGTTTACCTTCGTCTCTCTTTATGGTGCAACATGCGGGGTGGGATATTTTTCTTTTGTTCCATGGGATGCAGTTGAACTTTAAATAAAGATAATAACCGGATAAAGAAGGGTTTGGGGTTTTGTGCTCTTTCTATTGCCTTCCAGTTTCTTTATCTTCTGATTGTGATTTTGGATTGAAAGGCCTTTGCCTACTGAAAATCAAGGCCGCTGGTGGCCCTTGCATGCACAATTGATATCTGAATTGTTTGTGGTTGGTTTTGTTAAAACATGGAAAATGGATAAGCACGTAAAGACGGGTTGATTAAATGAGAATGAAAACCTTGTGTGATCACCCAGATTGAACAAAGTTGGAATAATGAACATGTTGGTGGTTTGGTTGTTTTGTGGAAATTGCCTTTATTTATGAAAAGTGTTTTGATTATGAAAAGTGTTTTGAAGTAAAACGTGTTTTCAAATGAGGAAATGTTTTGTGTGTGGAAAGGGTTTTATGTGTGGAACATTGAAATAAATGAATGATGGAATGTTGTATGGTTGTGATAATCTCTTGTAAATGAAACAGCATGTGGTTGCTTGCGTTTTACCTAACCTTGGTTGTGGATGGCAGGGATATGTTTGTGAACGGTTTTGTCTGGATTTTAATTGCCCAGTAGTAATAATTTTGTTAAACCATTGCATGAAACATGAAATCCTAAATGGGGTTGGGGGATGATTTTTTGGTTATTGATGCATGCATCGTGGTAGCAGTGCCGAGGCACATGCTCAGTTCCTCTTTTTAAGAAGCCATAGGTTGGGCTGTGTGTTTGGTATATGTATATATATAATTGTATCTTTGTGTTTTGTCGCACCACACCCATGTCAAGCACCTAGTGCCGAACACTCCCATTTTATGGGAGAGGGTGTTCCCCCTTAGTTACTAGCTCCTTCCTGCTCCTTCTTCCATAGGCAATGATGGCTTGAGGTGACCATACACCCAAGACTCTTCGGGTAGGTCTCGGAGGCTGTGATGGCTTGAGGCGACCTTTAGCCCAAGACTCTTCGGGCAGGCTTACCGTTCCCAAGAACCTTTGGGATGAGGCCCAGGTGTCTGCGGGCAGGTTAGTGGTTGTGGCCCAGGTGTGTGCGGGCAAGATGCATGGTTGTGAGGCCCAGGTGTGTGCGTGCGGGATGCATGGTTTGGCCGAGGTGTGTGCGGGCGGGAAGAGTGTGGTAGCGTCAGGACATTTTCCGTTAGGAAGAGAAGCATCTAATTAAGTGGGAAATGGTGCGGGGTACCCAATACTTTTGTTATATATATATACTAAACTTGTTTGTGTTACTTGGTGAGTGTGACCAGTGAGGCTGGGTGGATAGTTTTTCCTTGTTAGTTTCTGGTTCTTCTGTTTTCTCACGGGACCTTAGGGTGTCTCCCCACTTGTGCACGAGAGCCTTAGGTTTATCTACTGAGTATACATGTATTCTCACCCTACGTTTACTTTCAGGTTTCCAGGAGGACTACCAGGGTCGTGCAAGACCCTACTAGTCGGGCAGTTGGAGTTGTTGCAGTTGTTGTTCTCTTGTTTTCTTTGGCATTGTACTTTTGAGCTTCCTTGTACTTGTACCTTGTTATAAAAATTTTTTTAAACATGCATGTGGGCTTGGTTTGGGTTTATTTATATACACTTGTTCTTTCCCCTTTTTGGTGGTTGACTTGTCCTATTTACCGATCCAAAATAATAAAAAGGGTAATGCCTCGCATATTTATGAAAACCCATACCCTTGGTGCTAGTCGCCAACCCGGGGCCTACTAGAGGCGGGACTCGGGGGTCATTATCTTCCTTTCACCATTGCCAGATCAGGAGGGGCATCTTTGGTGGGAGGGGGTCGTGACATTTGTAAACTTTTAATGTGATTATTTGGAAAATAACATGAAATTTCCCGTGATTTTTTTTAAAAAATAAAACATGGCTAAAAATTTCATTAATAATCACATTGATATGGTAAAAAATTTGATAATTTTTTATACGATAAATCTTTGGATAAAAATTTATCTGTGACAAAAGAGGGAAGTGAAGTCAGATTAAAAAAACACTTTCCCCATCAGTTTATGTAACAATGTTTTGATTATAGTATAATTACATTAAAATGTCATGAATAAAAAGAGGGGAATAAAATGAATTGTTTTATTATAAAATTAAAAAATAAATATCTTTAGTATATATTCAGCTATAAAAAATCCAAATTAATATCACATTGAAACACAGATATCGTACCATTTGGTGTAATTTGTATCATAATCACCATGAATGAAATAATTGATTTTTAATTTGAAATATCATGATGTATGAATTATTCTTGATTTATAATGTAAAATTTCTATATATAAAACATACAAATTAATTTTGGTGTATAAGAGTACATATTCTTGGACGAAAATTGTTTTGAGATAGAAAACCTTACAATGTATGTATCATTGAGGTGAGTGTATATCCATGATGAAATTTTATATAAAATATTCGGATAAAAAAATTGTAATTAAAACATAAGGTTATTTATTTTTATTTCACACTTAATCTTTTCATAAAATAACCAACTAAGTAGATGTGTAACACAATGAATGTTAATTGAGTTATGAAAACCACATACCTCATGCTTTACTTTAGTTGATAACTGTTTCACCAATTTTATAGTGGGTTTAAAAATGTTATTATGTTATACCATAAGTATATTAATATTTATAATTTAATTTACCTACCATTTATAACATATTATTACATTTCCATTAATAATATTTCATTATCCGTGTTGGTTTGGGTGTTAATTGTCGTGTTTCTTCACCCATGTTTTTTTGCGAAAGTTACTTCTCAAATACATAGTATGTAGTTCCATAATATACCAAATTATATTAATTTTATAAATATTTTATTTTTCATTAGATACTTCATTATAAAAATTAATTAAATTTTTTGAAAGAAAATTACTGACATCGCTTCGTGGAGATGCTAGGTCGTACGTATGCATGAGAGACGTTATCATTATCATAATTGGTGAAACTGTAAAGAATTGTACTACAAATAAATTTTATAAATTAAATATCAGTTAATATATATCAAATATAAACCTTAAATCTATTCTTCATTACCTTTCATGAAAATAATTAGTCAAAAATGAATCAAGTTGCTTTACGATGTACTAGTCTGCCTAAGAAATGATATACAATATTGTATTCAGTAAAGATCAATTTTTTATATTATATATATGATATTATAATTAAATGAGTATAATTTGTTCACAAATATTATATATAAACAATATATACATCATTATATCCATTTGTGATAAGTAGTGATGTAAAATTAATTACATTAGTTCATGATGTGGTGGTCCGACATAAAAATGACCAATCATTTTCATTCTCATTTGAGGGATTGGGATATGATTTTAGTTAATGTCATTAAATAAAATAATCCATGTATATTAATTATTACTAGGATATTTTATTAACATGTATTAAAAATATTTTATGTATATGGAAAAATAAATAAAATGAAATTCTCGTTTAGGGACGTTATGCCTATTTCATAATCATCATCTGATTTCCCCAAAAGCCTAACTTTATATGATTTATGGAACAAATGAGGCCTATAAGTCAATTTGATGAAATTATAGAAGTTAGATTTGGTATTTTATGTCAAAAATAATTTATTTTGTATTTTTGTAAGAGAGATGAGAAGGGGTGGCCTTTTATAAGTGGTGGAGAGGAAACACAAGGAGTTTTTGAAATGAATGAATTACACCAACTTTGTTCACTCCAAAAGACTCCAAAATATACAATTTTTCGTACCATATAAGATATAATTTATTAATATTAACTATAAGTAGATATTATGCTTGTTTTTAATTTTTAGAACCTATCATTTTAGTTTAACCACCTAGTAAAAATATTTTACCATAAACCACAGAAAACAATTGTTATAATTTTCACTATTAATTATAGTAATAAAATTTATATTAACTTATTATACAATATAAATAATTATTAATCTAAATATTGAGTAAATTTTTCTACATTTAACATGATTAAATAGAATAATTAAATTTTATAATAAACATGAAGATATATCAGGAAAATGATTTTTCTAAAATGTAAATTTTCATAAAAAACCCAATTATATACCCTAAGATAAATGTTTATAACAATTTAATAAATTGTGTTATTTTTTTTAAAATAATATATATTTAATTATTAAAAATTAATTAAAAAATATATTTGCAACACACGATAGAACATATTTTTAGAAAATTATAACTTTTCAAAAATATGTTTCTTTTTTCTTTAAATAATTCGTAAATTATTTCCAATAAATAATTAATAATTTCATTTTCTTTATATATGTTTAAACTATAAAATTTTCATAATTATTTTAGTCCTATTCATGCCCACAAATTTAATGATTATTTTATAAAAGAATATTAAAATTTTAATAGACTTTCTTGTTATCTTCAAATCTGATGTTGCGTGTGTTAAAATATATCAAGGAGATTGAATTTATTTAAAGATAAAAAATATTAATATTCTATATGTATTACATTATACCCCTATTAATAAATTCATCCTTATAAGTTGAATTTGGTCTAAAAAATATATACTTGGGATTTTGAAAATTCATTGGGGAGAACCCACATCATAAAAGAGGTTAATAAAAATTCCTCTAGAAATTAGGAAAAATGAAATATAAATGTCATTGAATAAATATATTTCCACAAAAGAAAACATTTCTGGGAAATAAAAATATGTATTTTGAAAAAATTTCGATTTCGGGGATAATGTTATACTTTTTAAGAGAAAAGAAACCATTGTGTTATCAATAATTAATGGAATTTTTATTTCACAATCCATTTCCTAGAGTTAAGGGATCTATTTAGTATCTCTATTAATAATATATGGAAATATACTTAATTTATGAGTATAATTTCATAATTTAATACGTTTTTATTTTGTTCTCATCTATTTTCCATAATTATGTATATTTAAAATGAATTTTTATATCTATGAAGCACTGTAATTTTACTTCTATCAAATCACATGACTTCAAGAAATTAATATGAATATTCCACTTTTATTTCGATATTATATAAACAATAAATGGTTATCACATTCTATGTTAATAACCAAACATAAAAGGAATATATAAATTTTAAAAATCCAATTATAAAACTAATGATTTAACATAATTCATTGAATAAATAAATCAATATCCCAAATATCATTAATAACCTTATCATAAAATAATTTATAACCTAAAATGATATATCATTCCCGTCAAATTATGTCTCCAATAAAATTATATTATTATTTCAAAATAATTCTTTATTTCAAACCAAATTTTTATATTTAAATGAACTCAATAAAATTTCTCTTAAAAAATTATTCACCTCAAAATCAAATTACATAAAACCAAAAAATGGGTGTTGCAATTTTGAAATTATGATCATAATTAATCACATAATCCTATGATGGTATCCATAAATCACATGTTAATATAACAATAATAAATATATTCTTTCAATACTAGCCCATGCCATTGATGTTTTATGATATTTATAACCAAAATTGCAAAGGTAAAAATAATCCTACAACAAAATTCATGAATTCATATACGAAAATAATTTAATTTTTTTTGTAAATGATTTTTTATAACATAGTTACTTTCGTTATTATAGGTGATAACCTTTTTTATAGAATTTTCTTGTAAAATTCAATTTTTCTCCACAAAAATTACATCAAATTACTTATCAATTAGTTGCTTTAAAACCACATTTACCACATGGAAGTCATCTTCCCTTAAATTATAGATATTATTATACTTTATAATTCCCAATTACATGAAATGTAATAAAATAAATATTTTTTCTTATATGTTAATTATCACAAAATCATTACTCAAAACCAACCCTCATATTATTTTACTTGTTAGTAATCTCACCAAAAATCATATTTTTAATCATATATCATGATATATTAATTGGAATAATTAAATTATATTTCTCTCTAGTTATAATCAAATTTTGTTTTTCATTTTCCTCAATGTTTCTCAAAATTTATTTTCTAACATTATTCCTCCCAGTCTTAGTCATAAAAAAATCCAACAAATCAAATTATGGTCAAAATTAATCAATATGAAAGACTAAATAATCATAAAAAAAATTATAGGATATAAAAAACATGTCACAAAATTTTATATATATTATAGCTAATGTTAATCCATGTACATCCATGATCATCATCTATGAAAAACATTAAATGTTATTTTTATAATGTTTCTTAATTTCGAGAGAATATCCCCATGGAGTGTAAAACTAGGTGCATAGTATGGAATGTCGTTGTCTACTTGTAAATAGACAAATCAAGACTGAAATAAATATTTAAGTGTAATTTGTCCAAGGTACTTCTATACTAGAACTTCTTTCACATGTATTAGTTATATACGGTTGTAATTTCTCGGTGAACCCTCACCCTAAACTTCTCCAAAATTACAGGATATATCTCATTAACCATATTCTCTCCTTAGACTTATCCTGAGGGATCACACTAAACTTTTCAAATCATATCCCCAATGGGTAACTAAATATTTCTTATGCTACCAAATATGGAGAAATAATAAATTTTCATATCTTATTATATTATTCTTATACATTAATATCTAATAATTACAATACCAAAATCATAAATTCCTAGTGTATTTTGATGAATTTGTTTATAATACATAAAAAAATCTAAAAACATGGTATCATTGATTTATATTTCATGTTGTGTTCCTAAATTCCATTTTAGATCATAAAAACTCATGTCATAACCTAGGGAATATGAGAAATAAATTGGCGGGATAAAATACCAATGAGTGAAGAAACATGGTAAGGTAGCATAACATGTATGTAATATAAATAACATGATAATATAAAAGATAAGTAACATGAATAATGACATGGAAATTTTAATTAATGAACAAATTATCATATGATCATTGAATATTAGGAAATGTTCATAAAAATGATACATGACATAATAATAAATCAAGGCTAACTACAAGAAAACATCAAATGGTGGAAAAAGAACAATAATGAATTTGGTTCACTATCTTATCATATACATGACGTCTCATTATAGAAAAAAATTATCCAATTTGTTGGTGGGATATATAATAATATTCACATTCATATTACTCATTTCATGTATATGAAGACTAATGCCACATAATTATATAAAGCACACGGAATTTACATAAGAGACCTGAGATCAAGTTTCGGGGGAGGCATATTTCCGGGCACTGTAGCAAGCACTATAGCAGGCACTCTTTGACACTGTAGCAGCTAGAACTATTCGTTCATTTGAGAATTCAGGCCATCGGTTTTGGCCTCGGGTCCTACAAGGATTTTGGGCCACTGAAGCCCGTCAGGCCAGTTGATAACCAAGGCCTTCAGGCCACCTTATGGCCTTAGGGCCACCTAAAGGCCTTCGGGCCACATTAATTCAGATGTACCAATTTGAATACAAGGAAGAAGGCATCAAAAAAGGATTCAGGGTATGTGCATTCACTAGAGCAGATATTACTAGATTTGGAAGAATGAGACGGTATGGATTTGCCATCGGTACAAGGCATGTGCAGCTTTTCATTGCACAACTATCTTACTAAACGTGCAATGGTGGAGTGCTGATATCAGTACATATACTAGGGAGGATCATATCCAGGTTTTTTTGTCTTGGTTATTCCCTCTATTACTTGTAGGTAATGTAATTTTCTATGAGCCTTTAGGCCTTGTAAGGGTTCCACCTCAGCCCTTTAAAAGTGGATTATTAAAAATTATAAAAAATTATGGCCTTCGGGCCACTACGACTGAGAGATATTCATATCGAATGTATTATTTCATCAAAGGAAGAGTCAATAAGAAAGTAATATATGTGAGAGATATTAATATAGAATTACTAAATAATATATAATATAAAATGTTATAGTTGATGATGAAAATAAAATATATTAAAAATATTACCCGGGAGAATAACCTCTCCACAATGAAATTATTTCTTAACATAAGTGAATAGAAATTTTTTTGAAAATAATTTCCATTAAAAATAATCCTTGAAAGCTATAAATTATTCGTTTAAATATTTATTGTTCCTGATTATTTTAGATTTCATTCATTTCAAACGTATTAAAACAATCATTCCATTAACATTTTATCCAAAACTAGTTTTCTAATATTTTTTTCATAAGCAAAGATTCTTTTCAAAATTTATCTAAAATACAAATTGAAATTGTATGGAAATAAATAAATATTACTTTAAATAATTTTTAAAATGTCAAACATGGGTTAAAATTTCATTAATTAATCATTTTGAGAGTGAAAAAATCATTTTTGAAAAAATATATTAGAAAACATGGGTACGGATGAAAAAAGTCATTTAATGAGATAAATGATGTTATATTTTATTAACAACATTTTTATCAATATAATTAATTACCCAAGTGTGATATATTGTAATATTACATATACAACTCATGAATAAGTAGTGTAGAACAAAATAAATTCGTTTTTATATAAAATTTCAATAATTTTCTTCAATATAAATTTTAGTATACAAAATCCCTTTTGAAATAAGATTGAAACATAAATACCATACCATTTGGTATATTTTTATTCATGAGAAAAATCAATGAAATAGTTGAATTGTACTTTATATTTATGTAAAGATGATGTTCTTGTAAAATATTATGTAATAGGCCATTATATACACCCCATAAGAGAAATTAGGCATATAAAAAGGATATGCATCCCTAAGAAGGATGTTTTGAGGAGGAAACACTCAAATTGATTTTAACAATGATGTAAGTGTTAATAAATTATGTCATTTCAGGTCAAAAATTAGATCCTTAAAAATTCCAGTGAAATTAAAACATAATGAAATAAAATTTTATTTCACACATAGTCTCGAAATAATATAATCAAAGATATAGACATGTAACATAATGTATATTATTTTAGTTAAGAAAACCCCTTACATTGTGATTCCCTTTACTGGATTGAACATTAAACTCCATTATGGGGGTTTTAAACATTTTATTATTTTATTCCAAGAGCATAAAAATGTTGATAATATCATATATTATTTTTTTATAACATATTATTAACCAATTTTTAATAAACATTCATTATCATTATTGTTTGAGTGTTAATTTCCCTATTTCATCAGGAATAATTTTTTTTCAAAAAATCAATAATTACATAATATAAATAATTATGTTAATTATATAGAGATCAATTTTTCATTATAAACATATTTATAATCATTATATTATTTTGAACATAATGAATAATTCACATCAATTCATGGAGACTATAGGCTTCTTGTACGAACGAGATGCATTATCATTTCCATGAAAGGTAAATCTTAAGAAGTTAGATTGTATATTAATTTTATAGAGTCAATATCATGTAATATATTCCACACATATCCATGTTATTTATTCTTTACTACCTTCCATTTAAAGAATTAATGATAAAAAATCACATCACTCCGTGAAGCAGTGGTCCCTCATACACACAAGAGACGTTATCATTTTTATAGAGAATATAATGTAATAAGGTACATATAATATTTTAATTAAATAACTATAATTTTATAATAAGTATAATAAATATTTTATTATATACTACATTATATGTTTTAGTGATAAGACACGATGGAAAATGAATTATGTCCGTTCGCGGGGCGGTAGTCTGTCGTACACTTGGTCCACAATTTCTTTTCTTATTTAAGGGGGGAGGAGATGGTTGTAGGTATTATCCCTAATATAAAAACATAAAAGTATATTTGTAATATTAAAGTTATTATATTATCATGTTTTATTATTATTTAGAGGATAATGTGGAGGAAATAATAAAATATTATCTGTTCTGGATGTTAACTCTTCTTTAGAAAATATTTTTTTTGGTTTTTTTCAAAATCCTTCCAAGGATATATTTATGACCAAAAATAATAATAATATGATTTTATGTAACTAATTAATTAATTTATTTTGGTATTTTACAATCAAAATATTTTTATATGTTGAAATGAGTGGAGAGGGGGTGGCATTTTATAAGTTGGGTTGAGGACACAAATGGAAATCATTAAAAGAAATATTTCGACCAACCATTATCTCATTTAAAAGGATTAAAAATGAAAACATAAAGAACAATAGAAGATATAAGGTACAATTATGTCCTAAATATAAGAATTATAATTTTTTTTGTTCATTTATCACAATTTTATTATTTTAACATTTTTTTAATCAACATATAAGTTGAATTAATTAATTAATATGAGTTATTATGATTAAAAATATTTTTTTTTTCGATATTCAACTAAAAAATTGGCACAATTAAATAAAAAATTAATCCAATAAATGAATTAAATTTTTTTTAAAGAAATTATTTTATAAGTTTAAAAACGTTTTATATAAAAATTCAATATGAAATTTGTAAATATTATATAATATAGATTAATTAATATATATTTCATCTATTTGTACTTTTAAAAAAAATTAAAACAAAATAATAATTTTAAATCCTTTAATATAATATGTAGTTTTTAATAAAAAAGTTCTTGTTCAATATTCATTGATAAATGATAATTAAAAAATAATAACTCGATGATAAATTTTATATAATGATTTAGAAAAATTATTTTCACACTTAAAATTATATTTTATAATATTAGAAAATTTTAATATTTAAATAAGTGTGCATAGAATAACAAAACCACTTAACATAAAAAAACTGCTTTTGTGAAAAAAAAATTGTTTTATTTTAAATGATTATTATTTTATTTACAATAAAAATTTAATAATTGAAATTATATTATACATGTGTAAACTGTAAAATTTTAATAATTTAGTATTTTTTATTAGTACCCTTAAATTTAATGACTAGGTTATTATTTTCTGGATCATCATTTAATATTTTAATAGTGTATAGAGTTTTGTTTTAATGGGGGTATTTTGTGATGTAGGATTTAAAAGGGATTGAATTTATATAAAGATAATAATAGTTAAAATTCATTTGGTGTTATAGAGTGTATTAAAACCATTCTAATCATACACCACTTCTGTATATTATTATACCATTGAATCACAACATCTCTTGTTGGGACCCTCAAACTTAAACACTATGCATTTCAGTTTTATATTCTACGATATGTATATTAAGTATAAGATTTGACCAGTATTGTGTATCTTCTAATTCAACTATTTGGGATCATTGATATAACAAAATTATTTTGGTTTCCCATGTAATAAATCCCATTATTGATCCATGTCTCCTCCTCATCATGGTTTTACCACAAAAACAATTTTTTATATTTGTGATAAATTATTTTCTACATTATGATCTTATTCCATGATTACATTTATAAAATAATAAAATGTAGGATGATTTCCTTGAGGAGTATCTTTTCCATCCCTTGTGGATCCCGCGTTAGGCACCTCAGAGGCATATAACTGCATACTAAAAATAGAATAAATAATTATCCGACCATAATAATCTCAATTCAAAGAATAATAACAAAAGACAAAATTAAAATTAATATAAATAACATGAAAAAAGAAACATGTATCCCAACTTCCTATGGAAACTATAGTCCCCTCATAGTTAGAGCGAACTAGGAACTCAATACAACTTATCACCAAAGTTAAGAAAATACAATATCTAATATAAAATAATCCCAATACTGAGCATAAACAATTCTGATACCTAATTGTAACATATCGATCTAGAAGACTCATCCACCTATGATCTCAACTGATATATATCAAGACATAAATGGAATTCCTAATACCCATGGTCTGGATACTACACTTGGGTATTCACAATAACCAGAGTGGATGGTTTCTCTGAATGACATGTCATATATATATATATATAAATTATAAAAAACAGTGGAAGGAAAACAAGAATAAATATATTCCATAACTAACATAAAAAAATTGATTCAAAATAATGAAGTTAGAACAAAACAATAATACATGTCCAATAGAAAAGGACAACATAAACAATGAAAACAGATTCTAGTGATAATTTTAGAATCCTACTACCATATCATCACAATCTACCAAAACCTAGCTGATAAAAACACCATAAAATCACAATATTTCTATTGATTTCCCTACATCAAAATAAATAACCAGTTGGACACCCCACATAAGGGTTGTGTGGGTTATTATATAAAAGTATTAGTATAATCTAACACATGTTTTTGATATCAAGTTGATATTAAAACAATCAAAATATGATCATTTTAATTAATATGAAGCGTGAATAATGATAAATAAGATTATATACAACGCTAGGTAAATATTTCAGTTTTTATACTATTTTAGAAAAACTTTGTAAAACAATGTTTCAATGAATAATATCCAAAAAAAATTATCAGAGTCGAAATAGGTATTTTAGATCCATTATAATCCATGTTCTAATCTTCAGTAAAACACACCAATGATTACATTAGGTTATTATTAAATATTAATTGTAACATAAACAATAAAAGTAGTGTAATACAGTAATTAGAATAGAGGCCTAAGAAGAAGAGGAAAACTACAATAGTGATCCCCTAATAATGTCATGAAGCCCCTAGAACAATTTCCCTAGAGAGAATTTGAACACACCCTTGACTACCCCCCACCCAGTAAAATGGATGATGTACCTAAGCTCCACCTTCAAACTAAGTATCCAATTATTCCCAACTACTAGACTTCCATAAAAATTTCAAAATAGATTTCCTATTAAATTTCAATAAACCCTTATATTTTATTAAACCATCCCTAAAATCCCATTTCTCCACCACTTAACAATTTATTTGAAGCACAATTTTCTTTTACCCAATACCGTGGAAAAACCAATATTTTATCATAAATCCATATATGCACACAAAACAATCAATAAAATTTAATTACAAATCAATTTATAATATTGGATAAATCATTGTTCATTCATCAAATTCATGATATTGAACTACATCCCTCACACTCAGGTCACGTGTTCCAACAATGAGATCCACAATAAAAAATGGATGACTTATGATTCATTTCGGCATCTTATAATTTGAATCCACACAAAAATAGACTAGATTGTGTGTATATCACAACATAACCTAAATAAAATTCTCCCGAAAAACTAAATGAAATAAATTACTAGCCACTAAAAGAAGATATCACAACATATCTAGAAGAATGACAGAAAATATCAACATGGGTATGATGAATTCAAAATTGGGCACAATGTTTTTGTCAAACCAACATAAATGAGGATGTTGGAATTTTAAATACCAGGGGAAGAATCAGAACAACCACATAGATAAAATATCTAATAGTGTAACTAGAAATTTTTAGAGACATCCCAAATCACACTAATAATCACCTAGTATTTTATAGAGAAGTTTTGTATGATGAATAAGGAAATTGTCAGGAATGAATTTTGATAAAACCTATAAGGTTGAAGGTTTTATGGTATAAAAGCCTTGTTTATGAAATAAATATATCATAACTAATATATGATGAAGAAAACACCACCTCATGTTAATTGTACATCAATAATTGAATTAATAGCATTAAAGAGAGTCTTTTGACAAAAAAGTAATTTATTGCATAAAAAGGATTTTATATCTCACAATATTATCATGTCGTAATCCATCTTATAGTTATATACCAATGATTTAATTACAAAGTATGTTATAATATTTTATAAAAGTGTCCAACAAGTATTATTCACCCAATGTTATGCATAAAAATTACAAAAAAACACAATTGATCTTCAAACATAAAAACACACTCTTAATCATTGAATTAAAACATCTTAACATCCATGATATTATAGATTGAATTTTATATATTCAATGACTAGTGATTAATTTTTTTACTAATCATGGTAAATTTCCTAGTTGGGGTATTTTATTTTCTATATATATTATGTGATATTTGATGGAATATTTTAATTTATGAATAATGGTAGTTCCATATTTCCAATAATCTCAAATTTTATTATTATTTAAAAAATTATACCCCATTTTATTTAATATTTGGTTTATTTTTGAGATTGTGATATTGTATTATTACTACTTACACATTATATAGAAAATAATTTTTTTGATGATGCTATATATTATGAATAATTACAATTCATTTCTTATTATTAATTTCTAGTATTAAGGTGTGTTATAGTCGTTTCATGATATTATTTGTATCGTATGTTAGGGGCAGTTTATAATTTATATTTATATAAAATTGGTATAATATTTTTATTAATGTTTTTGAGTGTTTTTTGGGAATATAATAATTTTATTAGTGAAACTATTATCTTATTGTATATAATTAGTATTTACAAAATGTAACAATTTTTAGTAATATTATTATTTAATTTCAGTAAAATTGATTTTTTTAATTTATTATCTCCGTATTAGTTAGTAATTATATGGTTCAATATTTTTTTTCAAATATTTTTATATTATATAAATATTTATCCTTTTTATGTATATTTCTTTTGATTGTTTTAATTATATTTTTAATTTATTATATTTTATTAACACAATTTTAATCTCATTTAGTAATTTACTATTTGTAGTTAATATCCGAATAATCATTCAATTACATATTTTTTTTATCTTAATCAAAAAAATTAGTTTTGAATAACTTTTTATTGTTTATAGATCTATTTTTTTATGTTAATATTTTTTTGTTTACCTAATTTTTTATAGATAAAGAAATTAACAATTTACCCCAATATAGTATATTATATCATATTTGATGTTATGTTGGTATATAATAATTATTATATTTTATATTTCATGTCTCATATAATAATAGATTAATGGAAACTAGATATTCATCATAATATAAAAATAATCATATGAAATTAAAAAAAGTATCCTAACATGAGATTAAAATATGGTCACTATAGCTACATTAGATGATGCTAGTTTTGGTAATGTAGATAAGAAAGCATATTTCATGAACCACTCCCATCAATAACCCTCTAGAGATGGCAATAAATATAGGGACTGATTCCAAAAATTCACCCCTCAATTAGAAGTGAATTTTAGACTAGAATTGAGTGTATCATACAAAAAATGGAAGGAATTATCATCAAAAGTCTTATAAATAAAAGATATGTACACTAAGTTTCATCATATAAAAATGAGTTCAGTAAAAAAATCCGAAGAGATGACATGCCATACAATAAACAATTAAAGATAAAAATAGTGTACATAAATACTCCTGTTGTATTGACCATGGTCTCCAGAATCATATGAATAACCTCAAGAGATAGTATTTCATGTTCACATCAAATCAATTGTCCATGTACCTATAATATCATGTACCGAATAGTGCTCACTACATCAACATCAGTACCACATCTTGTAACCATGTAGTAAGACTAAATGACACCACATGCTATGTATCATGCATTACAGATCAATCCATCACAATCTGGATATGTCTACATATATAGTCTTCTAGATTTAGATAGTGGGTAGGAGGATCATACATCCATCAAATCCCTCAACAACTAAGAAGTTGAAAAACACATGGATCCCTGGGATCAAATCTACATCATCTAAAAAAATTGAATCCAGTGGTAGAGCCTAATAAATCACATAATATATGGGTAAACATGTGACATTGCCATAATAGGGGAAATAATATACCCAAAATGGAGTTATAGTTAGAGTACCACTTGATACCTCGACTTCCATATATAGGAATGGACCAATAAAGATATAATCAGACAATCATTAATGGTTCCACATCATATTAAATAATAAATTTAACTACAAAAATTTCCTTATAACCTAATCAAACAATTCATTTAAATTATCACATAATCATTCATGTTTAAGGGGATCATTTTTTATCATTTAAAGACCAAATTTCGTTAAAATTATCTAATTATTTTGAAATTTTCTCTTGGGTTTAATTTACATTATCATTTCTTCATTAACACCCCTTCACATGGGTTCATGATAAATTAATCAACCAATACACTTATTATATATTATAATACACAACTAGAATAATCACTAAGGGTGCTATACCTAAAATAATTTGGAAGATAACAAAGAAGAAATAAACATAAAATAAATCATAAATCCAAAAATGAAAATGTGAAATCATAGCTCAAAAACAATAACATTCATTCTATGCATCATCCTAGTAACATAAATAACAACAACACCCTAATAAATAAAACCATTAAATCATAAATGAATAAAACATATTAGGATCCACATAAAATCATAGAAAATTATATATCCTATAACTACTTTCAAGTACAAAATATTTCAACACAATGACTATATATTCAAATAACTCTATAGTCACAATAGTTATCAACACAATGTAATCATAACCGGGTATATAATAACCAAAAATATTTATTCCAACAAACATGAATTTTTAATTTACATTATTTATGAACAATTTATTATAAATAGGATTCACAATCTACAAAATCAATTAAATTGATACATTTAGTGAATAATAAATCAACTTAACACACTCATGTAGGTATTCATATTTCTTATCAATTATTTGGAATATTTATATCAATTACATATAGTATTTCAATATTTATCTTCTTAAATTTTATAATATAATTATATAATTTTATTTTTTACATATTATAAAAATTAAATAAACCATTATTAATTAGTTGATATCTTTTTTTATAGTATACATGCTCATAGTAACACGTATCACAAGATTCATTCTATAGAAGTATATCTAATAATGCATTCATTATATATTTTTGGGATTGAATTTATTTCCAATTCCATCATTTTAATATAAGACGGTATGCATAAATTATCATGGAATCATGTTTACACACTACTTACTCAAATCACATAGAATCAACATCATGTAATAATTCTTTAATGCATGAAATCAAATGAAACCCTTAATTTGTTTTGTTTTATTCTTTTATTGTTTTCAAAATTCTAAAATCCAATCAGTTATACTTACCCTAGAAAATGAATCATTATATCCTAAAATGTACATATAAAAATAGTAATTTATGAATCCTTTAACTCAAATTCGAATGGTCTGTGTACCCACTACACCTGAGGATGAAGATGAATAAAAGGTATAGATTTTTTTACCGAGAACTATTATGGAATTAATATTGAATCATATAAAAATAACAAATAATAATGTGCAATTAAAAATGACCAAGGATTTCATAATAACTCTAAGAAATATCATTTGATCATGTAGTACACATTGGAAATTGATGAGATTATATTCGAGAGGGAGATAGATAGAGAAGAAGAGATATTACAATTTCATATATAAAATGAAAACAATGGAGCAGCTCAAAGCCCCAACTAATTAGACATAAATATGATTTGAAATGAAGTGACTCAATTATGCACTTCACATAATTCATTAAATGGTACATACTAAAATAACATTCATGGGTAAATAAAAATATATAAGCATGCTATATTTTTTCTCATAAAAAGAGAGAGATATATATATATATATATATTAATTCCCCATCAGTAAATTCCCTGAAAAATTTTGTTACAAAATTAACTAATTATGAAACTAATATTTCTTATTTAACTCATTTTATCCAATTATTCCCCATGATTTCAAATTCAAAAACCAAATTTTATCCTTATAAAAATATATAACAGATATTCAAGGAAGAATGGAAATATTTTCTCAAAGAATGTGTTACCTTTAAGAGAAATATTTATAGAGGGAAATGTTAGTTTAAAAAACCATTTCACTATGAATATAGCAAACTATCCCACCCTCATTTGAGACCAAACCAACCTACGTGAAAGCTATCAAAACTCATGTCATTAATTCATTAATAAATACCTGATATATCAGGAAACCATTATTATGAATCTTATAGTACCATTATACAGTCCTACCCTTGCAGAAGTGAAAACCCACATAATCTTATATGGAGATGAATTGCTACTGCTTACCTTTATAAAGAAAGGAATGTATGTGGTTAATTACTGGAAATTTAATTTTTTCCTTTATGGATTGTGAATACTACAATTTTGATGTGGATAGGACTACCTGTAAGTAGTTGTCCAAAGAGATGGCTTACCCTAAAAAAATAATACTAAAATTGAGTGTTTTATTGGTATTTCGCTATACCTATAAGCAGGGATGGATTGTCGCACAAGGGTAAAATTACTATTCAAAATATTAAAATATCAATTAAATAATCATATTAATATTGATTAAAAGACACTGATCAACCTCAAGAAAATGGAAAATCCATGGGGGTTCAATAAAATGTTTACCCAAATAGTATATCACCCAAATCAAATTAAATTGAGGAATAAAATACACAGGTAATATTAAAAAAAGTATATTTAAAACCTAAGAATAAATAATAAAATATTTCTTTCAGAATAAAGATAGAATCTTGATTGCATGATAAAATATTAATTCCCCACATTAGAGTTAAAAAATTCAAAACATGCTTGTATTGGAATAAATTATTGAATTTCATGACAATTATACATTGGATATTAAAGACTAACCATGAAATGTTTTTTGAAACTGTAAAATATGTGCTGATAATATATGTTTTTAAATGTATTAAAACATGTGATTATGAAAAATTATGTTGAATGAGTAATATTTATTGGGAATAATGTACATTTAACCATTGGTGGTGACTGTGGATTGAGGAATTCATGTTTAGAAAGGTGTAATATGGAATGTGATTCAGGATTAAAAAAATACATGGGCGTGGAGTTTCAAATCTAGTTATGGGTTGTGTTTTATATGATTATGAATGTTGAAGGTGGTCATATCTCCCAAAATACAATGAACAAAAATATTTATAGAGTGTGATTCATATAATTTCAAAATATTAACACATGCTTAGATATAATTAATGAATTATTTAATGGTGGAAAATAAATTACCAAACATTGTAGCTTTTAAAGGAAGGTCACAAAAGATAAATTCCTTTCTATATAGATATTGGGGTTCACTTATATTAACTTTTTTATTAAATATTTTAGTAGAGTAGTAGTGTATATTTTAAAAAAATTGGAATCATATTTTATTCTTTTTTCCTTCTAATTTTGTTGTTGTGTAAGGAAAATTGTTTTTCCTATATAAATTTTATTTCTTTCTAATATATGTAAACTAAATGATCTAATTTTATTTCTCCAATCTATTATTTTTTCCCCACTTCTAATTTTCTATATGATATTCAATTTAATTTTTTTGTATAATTTTTTTTGTGATGATTTAATTACTCTATTTTCTTAATCTATTTATTTTTTATGATTTCAAAATCAATAAATTTTGAAAACACCATATTTCAAAATAATAATTGATATAATTCACTTGTATTATTATGTATTATATTTATATGTTAAAATAATAATATAGATATTCATTATAATTTAAATAATATTGTCTAATATATAGAAAATTATTAGATTGTATGTTAATAAATAAATGCTTCAATATAATTATAATCGAATAATTTTGGATCTTTTTTTGATTATATTTGAAACTTTATTTTTTATTCTGTTTATATGATCATAAAATTTATCTATTTTTTCTTGAATTAAACCATCATCTGAGAACATTAATACATAAATTATTCTATACATCAAATTGAAAACATATTCAAAATTGAAAATTAATCTAATTAATAAAATAACATTCTTGATATATAATGACAAATATTCACCTATAGTGTTATATTTGTAAGGTCAACCTCTAATTTGAGTTTGAAATCACCTAATAAAATGTTTTACAAAACCTATAAAATAATAAAAAATTTGTTTTCATTCATGAAAATTAATTTGTTAATTTGAGTAGTGATACAAATTTTATTTTCATATTAATAGTTGAATCTTCATTGGGAATAAATTCTAAACCATGTAGTAATATATTGGGATATGGGTATTAAGGAAATGTAATTGAAATAGTATGTTATTGTGATTGGTTATTTATTATTATTTAGTTGGATACATTTTTAATTCATACCTACCAATTTATCACCAACAGTAGGGTGTTGAAGAAGTGTAAAGTTATATGATAAGTTAAAAATCCTTATGATGTTCATTGGGGACACTTGAAAGGATTATTTAAGAGGGGGAATAATTATATAAATGTGTTCATAAAAGGATTTTCAATTATATAGTATTAACATAGGGAGTTATATTCAATGATACATTTGTTCTAATGATACTTTGGACTAATTGGGACAATTTTGTGTAGATAGATTTTCCCATATGTATCTCCATGACTGGAAGGTGGTATTGGGATTAGTGGTATTGGTACCATGATCGTTTGATAATTTTGGGTTGACACACGATAATGACACAAATATAATTATGATTACATATATGACATACATACTTCGAATATTGACGATGGTTTCATAGATGTTATAGGAATAGTTTATGATACATTCCTAATTGGGGGAATGGTATTATTTATGTTATTTATTATATTAGTTTATTCTTTTTAAGGATTGATAGTAAAATACACTATGAAACCTCTACCTGAGGTGGGGTTTCTTTTGTGTAACCCAACATTAAAATATGGGATCGAACCATTGAAATGGAAAGAATATTATGCCATTATTTACCCCATTAGTTGGTATAGTGTACGTGTGGATTATATATATATTATTTATGATGTGGGATTATAGTCTCCATAAGACCATAAGCACACCACCGAATATTCTAGAGGATACAAACCATAAATGGGGATCTAAGATGGTACATTGGGTTAAGAGACTATACCTCCTCTATCATAGGTCATAGAAAAATATTAATAACCTAGCCTCATACATAAATAAATAAACAAAAAGTCGAATTAGATAAATATAAATGAGGTTGATATTAAAGGATGCAGTAAAACCTTGAAGGATCATTCAATGCATAAAATTGACTAAACACTGTAATTGTTACCTATAAAGGCATAAATAATTAAAAATAAAGACTCTAGATCCATGAAACCCTCATTCCATATCAAAACTCATTATCATGACTTTATTTAATCTATCCATATGAACATCAAATATGTAATCAATTATCCTCATCCAAACCTACACGTGCAATTACCACGCCAAATTTTCTCATTTAACCATGTTCCATAGCTTATTTAGGAGGGTGTGGGAAATAAACTAAGTGGGGAATAATATATTATTTCCCATACTAAAAAAATATGTGGTGATATGTTCAAGTGATATAAACTATATAAAATAATGAAAATAAACCATCATTGATCACTAGGTTCATATCCCAAATTGACAATACCTTCTTCTAATAATCTCGAGGTGTCTCTGAGCATGTTATAAGGATAGTGACTCTCAAGAAACATGTAGGACCATTATCCATTGAATCCATAACAATATGATCTTGAATATGGGGATCCATCCCATAGTATTCTAAACATATGATATATAAATACGTGGAAGCTCAACTATGATTCATCGTACAATAGATAAATCCATTACCATGTCCAAATGAATCTTAGTAGTCATCCCTTAAAGGGGAATGAATCCATATCGATATCATAGAATAAATAAACATATCTCCATAATTTTTGGATCCATACCATGGTAGTTTTTTGTCCAGATCCAAATCCTTGGTATCTATAATCATATCTCTATGGATCAGGAGACCCATTACTCAAAAGACTATGATAATAGTTCTATATCATGTAAATTATTACTATATATCTACAAATATATGTATCCACACAATGATTGTTTGTTCATCCATCTCCAAGTCAATATTAATTGTACCTATATTGGCATGACATTAAGGACCCATCCCATAAAGATACATGTGTTTGAATCTAAATCAATGGAACCAAAAATAATATACCAAAATCCATCATTGTGGTAGATCCAAACATCATTATTCAGGCTTATGGAATCTATATCCATTTACCAAATCTAATACATGGTAGCCTAAAATAGATCTCTAACTCTATAGAAGCTCTTATCTTTGTCACATCGAACCTATGGTCATATTCTATAAACCACTATAAAGGAAATAAAACAAAAGTGATGGTCGATCACCCAATACCATCAAAATCATATATTTCCCCTCAGTTTTTCATCCATGTTCATTTTTTACATGACATCTAAATAAATTAATACCCATGTCCATATGTACCCGCTCAGTGTTGGTATGTCGACAGCTCCCCCACTAGCGTTCATCCAATAAAACCAAATGAAGCTTCTCTAATGGGAGACCTCATTGTCAAAAGATTCCTAAGTAAACAAGTATGACTATTCGTACATCATATCCCTCAACATCATTAATATGGAATCACATCCTTAGTGGCTACATGAGGAGTTTCCAGATGGTGACATTCAAGAGATGCCACATTACTAATCTTGATGGTCAATGTCACTCCATGTTAGTTTGGTCACCCATTTAATTCCTTGTTTACTTTACTTATATCCACCATGGACATTATATTGGAGAAAAAGGAACACTATGTTTGGAATCAACAACTGATAGGTCTAGAGGCCGTCAATGAGGCCTAGAAACTTTTTATTCTTATCAGGGGTGATCTATAGTCCATGCCCTTGGATTTAAATTAAAATTTTAATTTAACAAAAGAATATTATCAAATTGTTTTAACTATTGGAATCACTAGCATTATAATTCCTAACGAATTCACATGCAATATAAAAGGAACTAAATCCATTAAAATAGTACTTGAGATCACTTTCATTCATAAAAGCATTCAATGTTTATTTCCAAACACCAATAGTAGAAGTTATGTATGTTATATCTCATCCTTGATCAATAATATTATCCCAATGACTCAAGGTCATAGATCTATTCAGGTATCAATAAATATTTAATTATTACATTTATATGTAATGACTTAACTCAATTAATCTATACAATATTCATCCAAAACTCACTAGGTCAATACATTTCACTAGAACCCAGTCCAAATGCTTGTTTAATATCCGTAGAGTACTCCTGACACTATTATCAAGAAAACATCTATGATTTAGAACCATCTCAATTTTTAATTAAATATAATTTAATTAAAACCAATTTATAAATTTGTGGCATTATATATCATTATTTAAATGATTATTAGGGGAAATAAGACATCATCTTATGCTATTCACTTTATAGACTCCACAAAATCCATTGGCTAAACAATTGAAAAATACAAGGTATTCCATACCATACATCATCACTATTAAATACACATGAAAACCACCCAAGTAAAATTTATAAGGAGTAATTTGAATTTTAGTGTACTCCAGATTCTTCAAGGAACAAAAATGGGAGATGGGAGATAACCCATATAAAAATATTTGGGAATAAAAATTTATTTTGTGTTATAGTCCACCAACTACCTTGTATTTTTTACTGGCTAGCCAATGGAACCCATGGAACTACTAGACCCAATTGACTACCATTAGCAGATATAGTCATCAATATAGTATCCAAACCACCACATGATACCTCTAATTTTCTAATTATCCTTCCAACTCATTTACCTTCCTCATACCCCATCAAAATTACCTCACATGAGGATTATAACCCTTTATAATTAAATTCCCAAATCTAGTTAAAATTGTACTAGTCCACCAAGAAAAATTTCATTGATTTCAAAAGGCCTATATAGGCACATGTTTTTACAACCTCCTCACCTAATACTTATCACCCATTAGAAGTTTCAATAGTCATTCAACTGCATGTATCGACCGTCATAGATATATATTTACACTCAAATGACTATATTAAATTATGTAACTCCCTAAACTCACCCAACTCACAATGATTTTTTATGGTACTTAAACTTATAAAACCAAGAAAAAACACACCAAAAATATTGAAACACTTAGATGAATCTTTTGTAAGCCTCTATTTTTTAATAAATGATCACATCATTTTCTAATTCATCATCATTTTATTTTTATCACCACCATAGAACCTAGACTATAACAACCAATTCTGATTCATGGAACTCGAAGTCATTATAATTTTATATCAATCTCAAAACACCTAAGAACAAGACACCTCAATCATGGTTCTTAATTCACTACACCAACTCTTATAAAACAACACTACTCACCATTCTTGATTATGATATGAATCTGTATAATTCCAGTTAACCATGCTCAAGACCCTGTCATCTAGATATTACTTTAAATTCATTTTTTATCCTCTTGATAGTTCCATATTACATTGTATGACATAATCTATGAGAATACATGGTATCTATATCCAAAACCCCCCAAAAAATCTACAAGTTGGACCTCATTTAATTGACCCATCCTAAAAATGCACTTATCTAAACACGGATATACCAAAAAACACCTTGATCATGACTCATTTATGATTAGAAATATCCCTTGATCAAAATTCATCTTAGGAACCTTACCCTTCCTTAGTCTCCCCCTTATATCATATTAAAATTTGATTTTGAATTAAATGATAAATCTAGAAGTATTGAGGTTCATTTATTCAAAGACATAATAATGCTGAAATGATAATACCATAGTTAGTCCCACACACTCATGACTCTTCTCACTTGAGTGACACATTCTTATAGCTGACAACCTTCTCTTTATCATAGTGTAATACTTTTCACTATTTTACTAGAAAATGGTTATGATCACTAGGAGGTATTATATGTATATTAATGAATATGACCACTAGCATGGACATATTACCAAGTTATTAAGTTCCAATCCCCAACACCTAAAATTAAACCAATTACCAACTAAGGGAGATATTTTCCATGACCTTTACGTAACTAAATCCTTAACAATGTTTATGAAACTAAATATGTAATAGGTTCACTTTCCACCATATGGCCTCAACCATTATACTCCTAGAACTCCTTATTTTAAGGATCCCCCAAAAAAATGTGTTCTACTCCTCTTGATCCATTCACATTATTTCCTCATTCTATTATGTCAACAATAAACATATATAATTTCATAATCCCTCAATCCATATTGAAATTGACGATTCAAATTAAAAAAAATAATGTGAGAATATATAATATTACCTTGTCCTCCCTTAAACATGAGTGGTATATAGTCATGTACCACTAAATACACCACAACTACATGTAAATCCCTTTCCACTAATTTTTTCTCAATACAATACATGAACATACTTGAACCAAATGACTATGCGCATGTTTCACATTACCCTTATCAAGAAAGAATCTCTTGTCACTCCTCTTAAAAATTAGAAAACTTACCCCTGTAATGAATCATTATACACTAACCAATAATAGCCATTATACCAACACTGCAGTTGTGCACCCCTTCTCCATTTCATGTCTGTCTCATTCATATTCTTAGCTATTGTCTACTGTTACTATATTCATGAGTATCCGCTCATTTCCGGACCATGCCTCTAAAAGTGAATCTAAAAGTTCACCAGTCAAAAAAATCCCCCAAGTCAATCCCATGAAAGCAATCCATGAAACATTAGTCACTATAAATCAAGGTGATCTCCATAAAAACCCAAGGAATCACCATGCCAATGTCACATACCTTATAGAACCAAAACATCAAAGATCTAAATACAATAGTACTATGAATCCTATCAACTATAAAGGAACCACAATTCTATGATAAACTATATGAAAATGACCCTCAATTATAGAAAAGTTTTATTAACTAATGTATGAGAAAAAGAAGGATTTTAGGTCTTTAATAGATTCCTACTAGTTAGGTCTCACATCTGGGTCACTAGGTATGACTACCTATCCCAAGACCAACTAAATGAAGGGTTACAATTTATCGGGTTTCATCCTTACAAAAAACTCAAAACCCCATGGCATTGATCATTCTGTGTCATCCACAATAGGTTCTAAAAGAGGATATATATAACATTCCTAATCTCTTATCTTATAGGCCCTAATTCTCATAGAAATCCCTAAATTTGAATACAACAACATAATCACAACTCATCAGTAACCAATGTCTCAAAAAATGACAATTTATTTGATGAACCATAATAAATAAAACATAGCTATAGGGTCCGGATAAGTATAATTCCATTTTAGGATATATGGAAAATCCATATCAGTTGTCCCTAGAACTATAATTAACTGAACTTGAATACTGATGACCCGCAAGGGTTTTACCAAAAATACATCGCATATATATGTTTAAATAATTGGGTATCTTCATTTAACATATACTAAGTGATAGTTACATAATTATTAAGAACACAAAAAAATAGATTAAATAATAATTTCCATTAGAAAAATAGACATATAAAAGGTTTCCTATCTCCCTAGAATACCACAAAGTTCATAGATTGGAAACATTTCTTGTGAATTTTTTCAAACATTAAAAAAATGTGCCTTATCCATTAGAAATATTGAACACTTATTGTCATATATGTCATGTCAATCCTAGACAGTATATATATAATTCATTATACTCCTCTTCCATAAATAGGCCAATAGTCATAATACGAACATGTCTCTTGCCAATGGGACAAGATAAAATACCTATTACAAATATAGAATCCAAAATTCCTATGTGAATTAGTTGAGGTGAAAATAATAATAAAGAATAACATCAAAAAATTGTTACATTAATTCCATCCCTAGTAACCATGACTTTTTACCGAATTAAGAGTTCACGACACATGAATATAATATCCATTGCAGGCCTTGACACATTCCTAAATATCATGTCTACCTTGTCGAAAAATAGTAATAGATAATAAAATCATATGTGATACAAATTTATAATATCTCATCATATCTTATATCATGAACAGAAACTATACTGGATTTTCATAAATAGTTTATAATGTTCTATGGTGTCTCAAATCATGTAGTGATGATTTATAATCCCATGTAACAAGTGGCCTTCACATCCATTACATCTTTGACTATATCCTCAGGACTCAATAGACCAATACCAAAATATTATAAACATCCATGATTAAAATACATGGTTTCTCAATAGTGTGTCCAACTCCAACCATGGAATCAATAACCATAACCCCAAAGCTCCAAGGAAACATCTGTTATTAGTTTGTCTATATAAAAATGAGGAAAAGTATCCATTATAATATGTATATATCTATTGGGATCCATCCCATGAGAATTCACGCATCCAAATCCAAATCTATGGTAGAAATAAAGTTATCTCCACATCTTTAAATACCCTCCCATGGTTGTGCATATGTCAAACACTAAACCAAGGAACCAATTTATTTATGGATCCATATATCTATCACTTTTTATTCAATAAATCATGATATAAATCAATTCAATACATAACCATATATCTATGTCTATAGGGACCCATCACATGATATTATGTGCATCTCGACCAAAATCTATGGAACCAAAACCACATACATTTATATAACACCCTGGAATCTCCAAACATATGGATCCAATTCTATGGAAACTCTATCATTATACCTACTTCAATTTATGGAATCACATCACCATGATCCAACTCTATTGAATCTCTCATCTATGACTCATCCTCAATAAGGATTCATTCTATAATCCATAATAAAGTAAAATAATAATGGATATATAAATTCCCATTGAAATCATTATATTATTTTCCCTATCAATGTTACACATCACTTCATATTCTACATGTCAAGTAAAACTATCTCCAATAATATACATATATACCCAAAAATAGAAATACTCTCAATGGGAACCCTATGGGCTCTCTTTGGACAGACATAATAATGGCACCCCACTCTGAATCCTTTACCTATATAATGTATTTATTCAACATCTCTGATTCTATGTACATTTCATCCCTTTACATCATCAATAGAGTACTACATCCAGGACTATAGTACTTGTAATCACTATAGGGCACCTGTCAAGAGAGAACCCATGGACCATCTCGATAGCTAAATTACTCTTATTGGTCCCTATCTACCTAGAGTATATCCACTTAGGTTTGTAAATTGGAAAAAGTAAACACTATCTGCAAATTCACAGCACGTGATATTTGGAGGTCACCGTGTATCCCAAGGATCATGTATGGCCCCCTGGGGCTGATCATCATATGTCCTTGAATTCCTCCGATAAGAGGCGTACATAGTCCCTACATGTGGTACTCTAAATCTCCTCAATCTCATTCACACCCATTAGGGTTTTGAAGGAAATAATTTATACTATATTCTGGGCCATGTCCTTTAGAAATGATGGAATCATGATAATGAACTAGGAATAACAAGGATTGGGAAGTCTAGTCTACTCT
Organism: Viscum album; assembly: GCA_963277665.1. Lineage (NCBI taxonomy): Eukaryota > Viridiplantae > Streptophyta > Magnoliopsida > Santalales > Viscaceae > Viscum > Viscum album. Next base: position 1,419,971,150 of record OY728142.1, read on the forward strand.
TTTAAGGTATTCTATAGTCCCATACATATGACATAAATTTTACATTAAAATTTAATTAAAACATTCAATTATATTAACTTATTTAGAGGCGTCAACATCTATGGAATTCATGTGTATCAAAAATCAACATATAATATAATACAATACATAGGGATAGAATATGAGAATTCCTACCATTTTAGTTTTTTTTCACTTTTTTTTAGATTTTTGGTTAGTAGGATTCATGGTTTATCAATGTTCATCGAGCCTTTTCATTTCCCACAAAAATAATCTCAGTAACAAAATCACTAAGATCATGAAAGGCTTTTAAAATTATATAACTATAAATTTTATTATTAAATAATTACTATAGATCAACATCTTAATAATTGATAAAAACACATTATATCATCATTTGGAAAAAAATGTTCCAACATCTCATGGGAGATCCAGTGAGGACATTCAAAATAAGCGTTGATAAAGTTAAAATATTTAAACCATTTACATATGTAATTTGAATTAATTTAATGAGATTATGAATAAAAAATCATAGATTGAAATAAAAATAGTGAAATGAATATCACTGGTATGTGGAAATTATCTTAAAAAATCCTCCTCCAATGATGTAAAAAATCCCCATTGAAAATATGTGATATCACAATTCTCTATTGAAATCAACATTTTCAAACAAAATTGGAACTATTCTGAGTCAATGAGAAGAATGGGGAGAGGTGATGAGTGGAGAAATATGATATCATTCCATGTATCATTGCCTAATAAACCAATTAAATCAACCATAAGACAAGGGTTAACCAAGCAATGAGAGGGGAGGGGTTCTCCAGCCATGTTAGTCAAATAATAGGGAGAAGGGGACTACCCCCACCACTAAATAATTTAGGGTAAAGATGGAATTCCCATCTAATTTAATTTCTTAGGAAAGTTGATATTAAGCCACTAGTTAGTAGATGTCACATATATTACCACCAGGACACTGCCAATCCCACAGACTAGTAGGTTCAATAGAACTAGCTATCTAGTAAGTAATATAGTATATATTACAGCATGGAAGCTAACCCAATAATCATATGAATCTACACTTATCCGTAAAAATTTTTTATTAGCCTCCATACCCACAAAAAATACATAACTTTATTGGTATACAATTTAAATTTTCAATCCTAGCTCAAACTTTCATCCATCAAAACAATAGAAAACTAAAATTACCTCTAAATTATGAAATCCTATATGTACATTGGGTACTACACATAAGATTATGATAGTATGTCTATGATAGGATACTAGGTGTTATAGTAGTTAATACAAACCATTGTGAATGTGTCATAGGAAATATTTTACATTTTTAAAGAAATCGTTATAATAAAAATGCAGTCTTATTTGGTGAGTAATGTTTTTATTTAGATTTGGAGTAGGTAAAAATGAAATTTGGAATAATTAATGTTGAAATATATATTTCTTCAATTAAATATCATTAATAGTTGAATTCTATGTCGTTTTAGAGTTGAAACAGTTAATTATATGATGTTGGATAGAGAATACATTTTCTTGATTAATTATTTTTGAATAAAAGTATCTATTTTTATTTGATTATTTTGATTTATATAAATTCATGATATTATCATTATTTTCCTTCCTTAGGGGATGTACTACTGAGTTTTTACATTTTTGGGGTAATTTTTATATTTTTCATGAAACATTATCTTAACTATCATGATTGGTAGAATAAGAATTTTTTAATTATTATTTATGTACCACTGATGTGAATTTATTGACTATTCTATTTAATATGATATGGGACCATATTTTTTTTATCTTTCCATTGTTTCAATATATTTTTATCATTTTATATGATCATTTATTATATTTTAACTTATCTATATTGGGGTTATTCAGTTGTTAATAATTTAGGTTTACATTTTCCTATATAGTCTAATGAGTTTTTATACATATGGTAGTTCCTTCTAATTATTGGATTTATACCATTAATTTTTGTCTACAAATCCTGGCCAATAGGATGAAGACATCGGTGGTTACACTCTATTTTTTCTCCCATGTAGGTGGGATTAAAAATCAGTTCTATCTTGAATGATATATATCAATTAATTTGGATTGGATCTAGGTTATTTCTTACAGTTATAAAAATATAAGGATTTGGTCACATTCTAAAAAAATAAGGAATTTGACTTGTATTTATTTTAGTTTAGTTTGGAACGGAAGATAATCCTTTATAGGGTGTAGTGTTTGATTCAGTCCAATAAAAGTTCAATGAATGACTGCTGACTATATTTAGTACATATATCATATATTGTAGGGATTGTTTTACTTGGTACATATATATATACAAGATATTACATCATCAATGAAGTTTTTTTATGATGATATAATAACTTTTCTAGGTTGGATAGAGATGAAATTGTAATGATATATTCTAAATTTATCTCCTTATATTCAATGATTCAACGTATATTTGTATATCATTTTAAACTTATTATGAAAACATATATAAATCATAATTTCAATTCATGAGATAAGGATATAAAGTTATTTAGTTATCTATGTTCCTCTCCTGATTGACCGTAAGGATGATAATGACTATTACTATGGACCCATGTAAAAAATTCACTAAATGTTTACATATGTTGTTTTGGTCTTACTATGAGGGTCATTTTGGAGGTTGATATAGGTTGTATTTATGAGGAGTTATATGATATGTATTGTTTTTTATTGTTGTATTGGATGAGTTCTAATCTAGTTAAAACATGTCTTTCTGTAAAATACTATAATATGTTTTTATACTAATAAGGACAATTATATATAAATATTGTTTTCATCAATTGATTATTTTGTTGTGGATGGTTAGGTCGTTGAAAAAACCATGTGATCTCAATAGATGAGTTATCAGTCCAATAGACCAAGATCCATGATGTTTCTATAATATTTAGATCAACATATCAATGATGGGTATATTTAATACACAATTTGTTTTTATAATTTTATTGAAATATATAAAACATAAATTTTTATGTTACTTATTTGTTTTTCAAGTGGGGATGAGTTATGGGATTTTGAGGCTTTTTTATTCAATCACTGTTTCTAATAGGAGTTCTAAAAAAACATTTCTTTTAAACTTTTATTGGGTTGTCTAATATATTACCCAGATTGATATAATTTTACAGATCTATAAAGGAAAATTGTAATCCCATTAGTGTTAACATGAGGATGATGTAATTGGTAAGAACAAATAATTTAACGGTTTTATTATGATGGTATATATGGCACATGAATTTAGTGAATAAAAACACACATGTGGGTTTTCTAGAATATTAAAAAAATTATATTACAAATGGAAATATTTTGTAGGATTGAGTTTTCTATGTTTAATATTCTCGGATATAATATAAGTAGAATAAAATTGAACAATTATATAGGTAAAATTACCATCAGTACATATAATCAAATTTAACAATGATTAAATTTTGGAATTTGTTTATATGCTGAGGTACTGACATTGAAATATATTTTTATCTCAATTAGAGTCTCTTTATCAGTAAAGTGAATTATTTGGGTTTGAAATATATATTTAGGTCCTAAAGATGAATTTAACTATGTTCACATTATATTTCAGTGGTATATAATAATATTATGTTATATTACTATTTATATTGTACATATATACACACTATTATTGATATAATTTCACATTTTGGTGTTAAAGGTTTACATTGAAAACTCTGCCATGACAACCTTATTAATTATTAAACAAATGTTCTTTTCAAACTATTGAATTATGAATGGAAGAAAATATAATGGTTTAAGATGTTATGAATCAATAATGACTATAATTAAGTCAGTTAGATGATAAGAATTAATATTTTATTTTAGATAGGAAAATGTATGGATTTAATATTAATTGTGGATCAATAATATTTGATTAGATGGTTTTAAATTTCAATGAAATTGATTTATTTACTATAAATTTGTGTCTTTTGGATAAATGTTTGAGTTGAGTAATCTTAATTGTAAATGAATCAAACATAATTATAATCACCATTAGCATATTAGACCCAAAAAGTGACTTCCCTATGTTATGATAATAAATTATATTAATTCTTTATAAAGTGATGGATAACCCAATAAGATATGTTAAATTGGAGGTCTGTTACATGATATGAAATTTTGAGATGATGAAGCATATATTTATTCTATTTAATGTTAGATATCTCCATCTATATCAATTGAATAAAATGGTGATATTTTCAGAGATATAGAATTTGAGTTTTAACTTGTTTTAAAACTATAATATTTTTTCCAAATAAGTATTATGAGTTTTTATAATTTATTATATTTTCCACAAATCTATTTTGTTAAATGAAAAACAATTACTTTGTACCTGAATAAGAAATATTCTATGAATGAAATTGTTTCTTATGATAATTTATCTTTTCATTGGATAAAATACACTTTATGACTATTTTTGATTTTATATGTTTTTATTACTTTATAAAATTTTGTATTTTTTACAACTTTATATACATTATTGTGGGTATTGCAAAGCACACTACCAAATTTTTTATACCACTGAATTTGTTTGATTTATTTTAAGGACATATTTTTCATGTCTCTGCAGAAGATTTTGTTTTAAGTTATTCTTTATTGAATTATTCATTTAATACAAACATATTATTTTGATCTTATAAAATTTAGTATGTGATTGTATTTCTAAACAAAATTATGATTTATCATATATTATTGAATTATGGGTAATCTTTATGAGAAATTTCTTATGGATAATAAAATTAAACAACTAATTCATTAGTTAATGGTATTGTGGGATCATTATATATATTTTAATCTTATATATATGTACATATTGGATGACTAAGATATGTTGATGATGAAGATTATGGGACCCTTTTAGGCCTTTTATTTTGTTATAGTATATCATAATTGATCTTGTACGCCAATAAACCATATATTGTGTGAGGGTAAATTTATCTTATGGTTCAAATTTGAGGAGGTTGGGGAGGTAAAAATGTCATTACCAAGGAGTACGAATCCACAATATTGGTCTAGTGAAATTATTATTGTCATTTTCATTCCATCTTAAAAAAGTTATTCATGTGGTGTGTATAAATCATCAAATTGAATAGATGTCATAGAATCTTAGTTATATTAGTGAATACCTTTATAACCTGTTAATCATTATTTTTAAACAATTATTTTTATAGATATTTATACAATTTAATATGGGTGATTTCATATTTTAGAAATCATGAGGTTTTTTGATGTGTTTTGGATTTAACAGAATAATTTTTTCAATATTTTATATATTGTAATGTTTGTAAAAAAATTATTTTATTATTATTTAAATTATATGTCCATTTTAATAATTTCACATTTAGTAGAACCATTTAAATTTTAAAAAACTAAAATCACACCCCCTCCATCCTGAACCCATCCTCCAAAAAAACTATTATGATGGTATTAATGAGTTTTCAATAGAGTATTTTACATTTTTTATCATTTTTTAAAATAAAAAAAAATTGATTTGTAATTTTTTTATTTAAATATTTAATTATTTAATTATCATTAATTAGGAATTTCACTATTTATATTAAAATTAATTTCCCTTCAAAATCATTTCTCAAAATAAGTTTTTGTCACCATTGTTTTTCTTAAAAATAGTGTTCATTTTTTACATTTATAGCTTCTTTTTGGCATTTGAACCTAATTAAAGATCATTATTCAATAATTAAATAATTTAACAACATAGACACTACATTTATCATATATATCAATGCATGATGATAGAAAATATATACGAGGATAAATGATCCAATAAGGTATGACATTCAAAACCCTTGTCCACATATGTTATGTATTTTAGTTTATATAATTGAATAACAATAAATATTTATTGTTTAACGTAATTTAAATACTTATAATTATTAAATAAAAATAATTTTATTTACTTATATTTCATTAAGGGGAGAATGCTCCTACTACCACAATCAATACCCATATCATTTGATAATTTTCTTTCGAAGATGCAACACCACATTGGTGATTTTCGTATCCGCTTTACTGGGAAGTAGTCATCCTGTGATAAATATATTATCATAGTTTTCCATTAATATAAAATTTCATGATTACTTCTTAGTGAAAAACCCTATCCATTATCATTGTATTGAATAGTGTCATCTTTTTTAAGAAGTTTGATATTAAGAATTTTAATAAAAAATATTTCCAAAATATGTTAATTTCATTAATAGAAATTAAATAATTACATAACTATATCTGTATAAAAAAATGGAAAATTTACTATTAAAAAATATAATTCATTCTACATTATATATGAGGACATAAATGAAGAATCCTCCTATATATCAACAACGTAATGGGGCCTTAATATTTACAGTGTGTTCTACCATCATGAATCACTCCTTGACTCTCTTCATTGAAAAAAATTTGTTAAAACATGGTTGTTTAATTTCAACAAAAAATTAATTAATATTATTCACAAAAATAATATACATTAATTTAAAATACCATAATTTTGTAAATCTACATAATAAACCTAATAAATTATATAGGAATCTTTAACAGATCAAAATTTGATACATTTTAAAATAATATTATGAACCATATATTAAAATCTCACACATGGTCTATACTAATTAATTCTAATATATAGATCCAATCTCCCTTCTTAAACAACTATTATTATTTGAATAATAGTGTTATTTCCTTTAAATAGTAAAGTATAACTTCTATATTTTACAATATACTACATATGATAAATATATATAATTATTATCCATTACCACATGGTTTATTTGGTATCCATAATATATTTCTCATTTAATACCATTATTTTCAAAAGTATAAAATATGAAGTAAACTAGAGGATTTTCAAAATAATAATTTTTTTATTCAATAAATTTTCAAGATAAAACATTATCATATTCATATTATATGATGTATTATTTTAAATGGATAAATTCCATTATTCAACGTATTTATAGTAAACAATTCATCATTTATGTGATAAATAAGAAATTTATTTCCATTGCAAGATATTTAAGGATTAGTACCTAATTTGGATTTGCTAACTTTGAATAACACATTTATTATTACCTTAAACAATGATAACATATAAAATATTAGATTATTTCCTTAATATCTTATAAATATAATCAATAAAAATAAAGTGTTAAATGAAACACCTTCTCCATACACAATGAGTTATAGACAAAAAATAAGAAATGAACATATCATCCATAATATAAGTAATTTATTTGGTCTATTTAAAACATCACCAAGAAACACTATATGTACAAAAATTTGTGGTCAATCATATAAATAATATTTATGATTATTTAATGCTCACAAAATCTCAATTTATTTTATTAATAAGTTAATATTAAGCTATAGCATGTTAATACATTATATTTAATTATTTTTTCTTTCATTTAGATTATTTTTAATCTATATTTTTTTTATTAAGAATTAAAGATTAATACTAAATAAATTATCTGATTCACTAATAAAATTATCATATAGTCTCTTGAATTTAATTCCTATATGTAAATTGGTTATAGTTATAAATTTTTTCCTACTATGCAATTCATTACATTGTAATGGAATTACTATTTTGATAGTCCCTATAACTAAATTACCTTTTTATGTGAGTAAATTATCTAAAGGATAAAGAATGTTTTCTTATATGTAGACATAATAAGTAGATTATATTATCAGATCAAAAAGTAAAAGTGATGATATTTAGAAAATTCAATTATATTACATGATTTAGAATCATCATATACAAACCTTGATTATCATGAACATTCTTTATTTATCATATAGATGATGGATTATCATATATGAAGACTATTTTTGAAAAAATTTATCTCACTATGATAGAATTATATTATAAGGAGTTTAATAATCACAAATAGATCAGAATATTCTTGGAATAGAATGTATTTATAAGGTGAAATTGTCTTCATCGATATCTAAAAAGTCATTAGATCAAAGGAAATAGGAAATTAATTAACATTATTTAGTGGTCTTATTAACATAATAGTATATATAATATTTAATTACATTATTCAGAAAATTCTCATCAATTTTGTATCACATGGAATGTTTATATACTTTTTATTTTAATTGAATATAGAGTTTTTTGAAAAATGATAGAAATAAGTTATAAATGATTCCATTTCCAGAAAATCTCATATGTCCAAGGAATACTATATATTATCTAAATAGTTTTTTATTGTTTTTTTCATTTTTAGAGAACTATGTAACTTGAATGAAAAGGTAGTGTCTCATATTCACTCTCATATATATATATATATATATATATATATATATATATAATATTTCAAATTCCAAAATTAAGAAAAAAAATTTATATACTCATGAACAAGACAAGAACATACTTCATTTTAATTAATAGATTATAATTATTTTACAACTATATAAAGATAAATGGTTCTAATGATAATAATTAAAAAAAATCTACTGTAGTCAAAAAAATATTTCAGAGCAACAATTAAAAGATATATTATTACACATGAATAATTATTTACCATTTTTATGTTTTTTCATAGAAATTTGTTTCAAAGATGATATATTTCCCTTATTAATTTTGTTTATATATGTATATTAGTACTCTTTATACTATGTGTTATTAAGGTTATGGATAGTATATTCAATGTTATAGCATGTTTGAAATATCTGAGAACTTTGTAACAAGTGACAACTATATAAACTCAAGAAGGAAAACCCCATTAAAATAACTGGTTTAGAAAAAATCATCATGATCATGATAGGTTATTATTTTAATAGACTATGGGATCTTTGTTCATTATACAACTATATATATTATGTGTTATATAATTTCATTTCTATTTTAATTTCAACATCATATATGATATGTTAACAGTATCTAATAAATTTAGTATTTAGGATTGTGGTTTTACATTGGAAATCTTCAGCATCAAACATAATGTTATAAATTGTATTTGGTATTTGTGAACAAAGAAAAACAACTTTGCAGACATTTGGGTGTATAATAACTTCCAAACTATCATTTCATCAATTTATAATCATTATTTATTTATTCCCTTTATGTAATATCAAAGCCATTATTACTTCCTCCAAGTGGATTATACATGGATCACACTAATATCACTCAAAAATTCCTACTACAAATTAAATGATAGGACTTATATATACCAGATCATATATTAAACTACTTACAGTGAATACATACAAACATGAATTCATATTTCAATATTTGGAACAATTTTATAACATTAGTTCATATTTTATTTACCCCATGTAACATGGGTGGTATAATTTTGGGATAGTATTTCATTTGAAATATCATTAAAAAAATATTATTTTATGTTTCTTAAGACAATCCCAGAATTATTCTCAAATTATCTATATGAAACATTAATCCAGTTATATAAGAATCATCACCCAAATTTTTAATCATGAAAATTAATGATAGATACTATTTAAACCCATATATAAATCCCTTATAATTATTAGAAGATAAACTATTTTCATCATAGATAGGAAAATAATAAATCACACTGACCTTATATTATATTCATTAATTAATAATGTTTTCTTTAATTAAAAATTATGAAATTAAATAATTAAATCCTAAATAGAACAATTGGGATTATTATTTTAAATTGTATATTTGCCTTTTGATCGTGCACACAAAATTCTCTCCATTACAATAGAGAAAGCCTTTTAGTTGTTTCATGTATACATTATTGTAATTATTACCATTAAAAAATATAGTTTCACATCCATTCATTTTATTTCCTAGTCCAAGTGGGTTATTAATTTCAATATAATACATATATAATCATGTGTGGTTACCAAAGAAAATTTATAAGTAGAATTGATCCCTGGATTTAGAGTGAAGAATTTAATAACTAGTCAGACAAAATATCCCTCAATCTTTCCCCTTGATGTTTTCTTGTATTTAAGGATTCGTTTATATTTAATAGGGTATTAGCCAATTATAAATTTTATAAAGTCCTGAACAAAAAAACCCTTTTGAAAATTCATCTACATAATCATGGAATTATACCACATTATTCAATTTGTATAACTGAGTGTCTGTGAAAATGTTTTAATACCATTTTACTGCCTAAAATTGTTGAATACTATTTATTAATACTCTACAAAATCACAATAAATTGATCAATTTATCACCCATGTAGATATTTTTTTATTCACCATAATTATCAAAAAGAAATAGGTGTTTAACTAGCTGTTAAAATGATTCTAATTATTAAACATCCTAATAAAAAAGAGGATTACAAAAAAAAATTGTAATGTTATTTTTTAGAAGATTCAGTTGCTAAAAAATGATTATTAAGCATAAATTTCGCTTTATCACGAGATTTAGAGAGACGACATTCATAATTATCATCTCCAAAAATATAATTGAACAAATCGGTCCCAATTATCCAGTTATTTCAAAGATATTATTCATTTCATGATTCCATAATTATAGAGCTCAATTTTTAATAATAAAAATTTTATAATTTAAAAAATTAAGGATATCCCAATAAAAACTTGAATATATTCCTTGGAAACAACTTATTTTTATATCCTTATAAATATACACTTTTTATGCACATCCTCAAATGATCACAAGTCCTATATTTATTACAACCCATAAACAATTTAAAATCTATTTTTGATATAGAATTTATAGAAAACATATGAAAAATGAATGATTTCATTTTTGTTCATTATTACAAAAAAATAATTGACCTTGATAATTTAAGAATATTTTGAATTTTATATTAATGATGTGATTTTTCATTCAAATATACAATTTTTTTCAATTAACGGAGTAATGTGAATTGAGAAAAACATTCATTGTCTTTAAGAAACAATAAAAATTAATTGGGTAAATTGTTATTATTAGTGTATCTCCTATAATATTCACTACTATGATATAATCTCAATATCCTAATATTATTCCCCATTGTTTCACAATTATAGCCTTAATATACTTAAAGGAATCAAGAGTATCATTATTTTACAAATATAGAAATACATATTTAATGAATTTTTCTGAATGAATAAAATTTATAAATTATCATCCTTTCATTCCATTATTTAGAAATATATAACTATATGTACGATTTTAAATATCACTAAACTTATTGTGGAACCATACATTGATTTATTTGTTTTTATAAACATGATATTTTCCACACTAGTTTTAACAATTTTTAATTAAATTATACTCTGTACCCCATCCTTAATTAATAATTTAATCCTCTCATTTAGGATATAACCTAGTTTTTAATTCTATATCCTAGAATAATTTTTTATTATAGTGATTATTTTAATACTAATATGAAATTACATGTTATCATTGTCAATAACACATTTAAAATTAATGGATAAATGGTTATCCTTCAATTTACCAAATCTGATGATTTAATGTCCACATATTAATGAATTATTAGTTTTACAACGATTAAATATATAACTTAGTGGTATATGATTTTATAATAAAATAATATTCCTAGAGAAAAAAAACTAAATACCATTATTAAATACAATGTAAACCCATTTCTCAACAAAAAAGGATGTCTTTATAGAATCCATAAGTGATATTATCTCGTTTCCAAAATTAACATCATGATCACAACCACTAATTTCTTTCTTATTTTCAAACCATAAAAGATATTTAAAATATTTATTGTTCAACATGAATTAATAGAACATATTTCATAAAATTTATTAAACAAATTTTACTAAAAAAGTCTAAAAAATGAAATAATTTTACTATCAACCAATTTATAAATTCTAGAACAAATTTTCCTTTTCTGACTATTTATATAGTAGAATAAACAAATGAGAAGAAATATATTATTATGTATTTTTTGAAATTTCTATTTTCCCTTGCTATTAGATTAATCATTAAAGTCATTTTTTGTGCTATTTTCCCCATATTAATGTTTTCAATGTCTACCATAATCATTTAATCCTCTATAACAAACATGTTCATTCACAAAAAAATAATCAATTTATCATTATTTATTTTATAAGATATTCTAAATATATTTTATTGATTTTTAAGAGTATTCAAAAAATAATTCACAATAAATGAGACAAATATATCATGCTTAATATTTTTACGGTGAGCCTACATATCCTATATCTTTATAATCATCTATTGAACATTTTTCATGATGGAGAGTATCATAGATGATAAATTTATGGTTAATATGTTGGGAATTTAATTATTTAAATATACAAACTGGTCATATATATATTTTATAACTTCATTACAATTATTATTAATTGTGATTGAACTTTGAAATTTATCACATAAATAAGTTATTATGAACATTGTGTTGAGATGTATTGACCTCTCATGTTATTCATATAAAATTATTTCATCAAATATAATATAGTTATTCACTATAGGATGTAGATATTTGTGTATAAAATTGTCAATTTCCATCAATCCGAGATGAATAAGTGTTCTCTCCTTTAAAATATTATAATTTTCTATGTTTAAATCTGGAATCTAATTGAGGATATCAAATAAACAAATATTTTAATTGAAAATTAAATACATTAATATAAGTCTACATATCATAATTAACATTGAAAATCTAGTAAACATGAATATGAAATATATAAAATTAAAAATGTTTTTAAATTTTAAATTAAATATATTCACATAATTAAATAATAATTATTAGTCATACGATGATTCACTACATATTGAATTATAAATTTTAATTAAATAAACCACATGTCAAAATAAAAAATTATTTATTCATATTTATTGTTGGTAAATTATTAAAATTAAATTTAATATCTCATAAAATGAAATATATTTTTTTTTAAAGTATTGGATAATTTTTTTTATACTTCCCGTTTATATTATTTAAATTTATATAATAAAAATATATATTTTATTTAATCAAGAAAACTATTTAATCATATATTAAATAATTTTAAATATATATATATATATAATATTTTATTTCATAAAAATTTAAAAATATATAATGAATATAAATATATAATTATAATTAATATAATGGTTTATACATATTTATGTGATTTCCAGGAATATGTATATTTTTCAAATTATGAATTATATGGAAATATTTAATTTTAATAACATTCATAAAAATCACAATTATATAATTATTGATAAAAATATTTAAATATATTTAATTGATATATTTGATCACAATTTTTTCTTCAACTATATCTTTTAAAATGTTATACATTTTTTCAAATGGAAAACAATTACATTAATGTGTCTTCTGTGAAAAATAGAATATTAAAAATTAATTGAAATAATAAACACCAAATAATTTAAATGATTTGATAGACTAATCAGAATTTTTTCATAAACCTATATATTAAACTAAAAGAATAAATTGAGTTTGTGTTAAAAATTAAGACATGATATTTTAAAATCGGTGTTTCCCATTCAAAACAAGAATCTTACGTGTTTCAATTTTTTGACTTGGGCCTTCAATAATCTGCCTATAATAAAATAGTTTTATTTGGTTTTGGTCACTACTTATGATGAGAAAAGAGGCTTGGAATATTAGGGTTCATGCGTGTGTGTTTTTTTAATCTCTACTATCAAATATACAATAAATTTAGTTTGAATAATTCATTAATATCAGTGAAATTGTTAAATTCATTTATTACACTTCCAACTCATTTAATTTAATTTGAAAAAGATCGTTGAAGAAGGAAAAATACCAAAAATAATTACATGAAGATAAATAAATGAATACAATAATTATTGATAATGATTAAATCATTACGTACCATCAAGTATGAAATGGTTTTATTCAAAACCCACTGTTTGTAAATTTTATAATTGATATATATATATATATATATGAACTGATACAAATTTTACTAGATTTATCAAAAAATAACTAATTTTTTTTTTAAATTCTTAAAATCAAAATAAATTTTTACTTTCCACCAACCATTATGAAAAACACATAAAATTGTGGAATCAGAAACTGAATGTCTTGCATTCTCAACATGGGGGGCTTAGATCATGTATAATCCTCAATGTCTATAATTAATAAGGGTTGACTATCAAGATTTTCATTTATTCAATGCATCCCTTTATAAAAAAACAGGATAAAATGAATCTTTTCATGAGCATTAACTAAAATCAATGACAAATGTGACATTTAATATTTTAAAAAAATCATAGATAAAATATTAAATATTATCAATGATTTTCAGATGTTATATTATCTTCACTATTTCAGCAGTTTATTAATCAATTTATAAATTATACCCTTTATAAATGCATCAAATTTATTGATAATGTTTAATGTGAATAATTTAATTTATATATACATATTCATGTTGTTCAAAAAAATTTATAAAAAGAGTTATATTTTTATATAAATATAGTATAAATATTGTGAAATATATAATATAATATATTATAAATCATCCTTCAAAGAGCATAGAAAATAGACATATTCACCCAAGGACATGAACCTAAGTGAATTAACCCCCATAGATTGTATATATATATATGCTTCTAAATTCATATAACAATAATACATGTATTAGTAAAAACAATATTTATAAAACTTTATTATAAAAAAAATTATTTTCATTATCATTTTCATAAAATTATATATAAAAATTATTCAAATTTAAATATTTTTTAACATGTAAGGGACACACCTCCTTTTTTATTGATATAGAGAGAACCATCTTATTATTCATTGAAGACCGATTGCCCTTTTTTATATTCATGCTAAATAATTAAAAATATATGCATATATTTTTATGTATGTGTATTCATCTATCATTATGCAGATATACAAGTATGTATGTATGTGGGTGTATATATGTGTATGTTTTTGTATGTTTTTGTACGTATGTGTATATACTTGTATATATGTTTATATGTTTGTATATATGTGTATATATATATGTGTGTATATAAGTGTTTTGTTTTTTTATGTTTATGTATGTGTTCTGAATTTGTATGTTCATGTCCATGTATATATATAGTAGGTTAGGTAGTGCATGTGTATGTTTATGATAATGTGTATATAGGTAGACATGTGTTTGTGTTTTTATGTGTATATGTTTTCATATGGATGTATATGTGTGTGTATTTATGTAGTATATGTATGTTTATGTAATATGTGTATATATATATATATATGTTTTTTATTTACATGTTGTCATATCTATGTATATGTGTATGTATGTGTATATGTTTTTATGATGATCTATATGTATTTGGAAGTACATGGATGTATGTGCCAGTATGTGTGTGTGCATGTCAATTTAGTCTTATGTATATTTGTATATATGTGTGTACATGTATGTTTGTGTATACGTATTTGAATATATCGTTATATAACAAGAAAATTTTGTTTTTCAATTTTACATATCTCATTTTAGTAAATATACACACACAATGACATGCATTTACATACCCACAATCTAAATGAAAGTCATTTTGTTTTTCAAATATAATAAATCTAATAATATATATATATATATATATATATATTATTTATATAATTTATTCATTTTTAGTATTTATTTGTGCATTTCAAAATATTAATATTTAATTTTTTTAATATTATATTATATTATATTATAAGTATTTATTCATTTTTTATTTTTCTTTATTTTGTATTTAAATAATTATATAATAATTATTATTTAATTTTTAGTTCATACTCTAATTCTTTTTTCTTGTAGGGAATCTATTATAATATTATTATATTACTTCTTTAAAAACATATATGATTTCATTATTCAAAAAATCCTTGGCATCACTAGTATATTCAAACCTTTTGATGGATCGTTCGATTTTAATAGGAAAGACTTGTTTAAAGGATGGGTCAAAATCAATTTTCTGTTAGTTTCTGACGCATTCCATTAGGGGTTTCCACATGCACGTGGTGGCATTCACTAATGGTTTATTGTAATATGCATTCCTGATTTCCAAATCCATGCGACTTTCATCACCTTCCCATAAATGTTTTAACCTAGATTACAATGAGGTGATGGGAATCTAGTTTTCCCTTATGTGGATTCCTCCTCAGAATTCATTTACTAGTACAGGTCTCTCTTATAGATTAGGGTGTTCTTTGAACGACAAATTCTCAGTGTCATCTCCATTTGAACACCATTTAATTATGTTTTTCTATTTGGACATTTCATGGGGTCAATCTAAGGAAGCAACCTTCACTCGGACGTGTAGTCATGTTGGGAATAACTGAGTATGTCCTGATGCAAGAACATTGGAGCACATATATTATTACATATAATAGGTCTTATCGAGGATGAGGAACATGATTCAACCTATGAAGATCAGATGGTATTTTATGCCAGAGAGATATATTTTTAGGTTTTCATTAGGAATCCCTTGTTTGACATTGGGTAGGTCATGAGTTTAATATCTTGTTGAGACGGTTATACCAAAGGCATGTCATTTGATGTTTTCTTTAGACATATCATATTTAATACGAGGTAGGTAGTGGGTTTAACATCATCTGAAGACAATATTAGGTTGATCAAAAGGCCCCATAGAGATAGATCAGAGAGGTTGATCCCTAGAAGAGGGAAACTAGAAGGTTTTCCAGATGGATGGATCAAAGTATCCAGTGAGAGCGGAATCTGGGAGGGGTATCTCAAAAAGAGAAGGATCCAAACCTTAAGGGTAGATCTGTAAGAGGGAGGTACCAATGATTATAATATGGGTGGATCAAAACCCATAGTGATTTCAAAGACGAGGTGGTGCATCTCAAAATGATAATGTTTCAAAACACGAAGGCTGATCTGGTGACCACTAATGGTGGATCAAGGAATTTCACCCCAAATATGGGGACACCATGGTTTACCATTGTATGGGATTGATCCTCATGGAGGATTCCTATGTGTCATGTTTAAAATACCGAGATCCAAACTCACATAGTTCAATGTGGTGATGTGGGGCTTATGAGACTTCTCATCACAAGAGGATTTCCCTTGGTTGGAAGCATATGGATTATGTGGGACTTATGCTCTTAGACATCCCAGGTACATATACCAGAAGAAATGATGTGGATGGGGTATACGCACAGAGATGGACCAAATGGATGGAATGTTCTCACCAAGATTTATTGTCATGGTTAAGTATCAGGATGGGGTTGGGTAATGTGTTTAAGTTGAATAAATGGAATGTATGATGTGATTGAACCTCAGGGAGATGTGCTACGTATAAAAGATGGATGAGAATCAAATTTCATATTGTTTAGGATATGATCTTGGGATTAGTCAGGGTAACGGATAAAATGGATAGAATATGATGTGATGGAGAATAAATTAGAACACCCCATAGAGGTTAATCTAGGGTTGACTTCCATAAAGGGAAGATTTAACTTCATGAGGGAACGTCCCTAGGAGGAAGCACCACAGTAAACAATTTCTTGAGATTGAACATCATGGAGGATTCTTGCATAACATGTTTAAGATATTGGGATAAAACATAGTGTAGATTTAATGAATTTTTTTTGGCTTGGATTGAACCTCAGGGAGTCTTCCTACATACCCTGTTTATGAGACATTTATTGAAACCTCTACAGTTCGAATGAAAAATGGGATTGAATCTCGGGGAGGCATCCAAATTATCCTAGTTTTATGGGAATTAAATTCCACATATTTTAAAAGAGAAAAACATTTCTAATATTGAAATTCATAGAGGATTCATTCATACTTTTTTTAGATGAATGATATTAAAACCAACGTAGTTTGATGTTTATAGGAATGGGGATTACTCCAGGAGGGATGATCAGAAGTATGGATTTATGGATATAGTTACCCTTAATCCCTTCTTATTCATGCTCATTGTGAGAAATAACAGGTATAAGTAGAGAATATGATCATTTCACAAAATCATTGACCACGAGATGTGATGGTGTGGGGATTATTCACATAGAATTCCAAGGGTGATAGCGATTGAGTCTTACTCTATGAATTATGAATGAGGGGAATCATGATCAATGCAAGGAGGATATCATTTCTATGATAACAATGAGAAAGATCAAACTTATGTGGAGATGATTGGGTATGGAAGATTCTTGAGTTAGAGCACCCCATGTTCATTGCATGGTGTTAGAATATAGTTTATCATTTTTTAATAATGATAATGGGTCTTTCATGTATACCATCCTACATCTCGGATGGGTAGGTCTATCTATTTGACCCTTTGTACTTATATAATTTCAATTTTTTTATTATTTTGTGGTGAATGAACTAAAAGTTTTCTATGGGAGGTAGTGGATTAGTGGTTTATTGTGGGGTCCATGATAGAATAAATATTCCCAAAATAAAAATCCATTAGAATTCCAATGCCAAAATAGAAAGATTTATCGACCCTAAACATGGAACACCACACATTTGACCATGAAATAACTATACACAAGTCTGGGGGGATGTACGTAATATGGTCTCACGAAGCACGGGGCCCCGTTAAGAGTATCTTCACGAAGACTGGGGTTTCATGATGGAAAAGGGCTTTGATAATAAAAGTGCCTCATTAATAATGTTAGCCATTCTTTATTATGGATTCATAGATTTAAGGAAGAGTGTGTCATGAATACTTAATCCTCCTTGAAAACATGAACAGTCATAAGGGGATCATTCCTCTATGAAAGGAAAAAACCTTTATAAAAATCATCCTTTCCATAGGTAGGTCTAATGAAGAACAATGGAAATAATTCCCCATGATACTCAAGTAACATTGGTGATCCATTCTCTTTCTAGTTCATGGTGTTCCAGAGCTTCACAAAATGGGAAGCTGAAAGTTGAATGGTTAATGTACCCATGATTTTTAGGTGGGGTATCTAGATACATATAAATTATGATTTATCATGATGTTGGGAAGTGAAAAACTAAGTTAAAGGAAGCCACAAATGGGTGGGGATCTATTAGGTATGTGGATTCTTTCATCAAAAATGATTGTAAGGTTGTGTGAATTGTCAAACTCTAGATAGCACCATCATCCATATTCACACCTTATTGGTGATGAGGTTTAATTACAAATGATCTTTAAGAGGAAGAACCCCTTGATGAATATAGGGGCTGTTTTAGAACATACTAGATTCAATACAATCATTAACTTCTACACATCTCTATTAGTACATATTTCGGCACCAAAAAATGCCTCCCCCTAAGAATGCGAGCTAATGGGAAATGTAGGTCCGAATTCTGAGGCCAAATTGTGCAATATTGGATGCTCACGATGCTGGATTGCAAGGAACATGGGGCTTGAGGCACCATGTACCTCAGGGGAATGAGGGCCTTCGTAAAACTCGATTGGCCTTACCCTTATAAATTTTGTGTGAGGGGACCCTTATCCATTAAAGATCTTTGTGAACCTCATAACTGGATCATATTATTCACAAGGCTTATTTTACCCCACAAACTATCCTTTGTGAACAGGGTACCATGGGAATATTCCCCCAAAATTCATTCTAGAATACCAAAGAATCATGTTCCACTATTTCATCATGATGCATCTGAAGTATATGGATACTCAGTGACCTGATACTCCACGAACACCCTTTGTGGTCAGCAATTTTGAACAGTCTTAGAAAATTAGATAATTCCTTGATTAATGGCCACTCATGAGGATTATCAATTGGTTCTTGATGACACTACCCAGAGATGAGGAATGAAGAACTACATTTTTTGGGGGAGTATTTTCAAAACCACTCTTGTCATTAATCACTCTTGGAGCGACTGTCAGATGCATAGAAATAGTACACTCGATTCCAAACGTAGTTGTTATACAGATTATATTTGAGAGATGACGTATTTATCCAACAGATCAGTAGATATGAACTGATGTACTGGTTAAGAGTCACTTCATTATAGTATCAGTGTTACAGGGCCACTGGTGGCCACATCAGGTTTCACCACTCCCCCATAATATAAAACTGCCTCTATAATCACACCCACGACATTGATAGAAATCCACTTCTATATAAATAATCCACACCGCAATATAATAAGATCATCAATGTGTATATATTAAACGTAGATAAGAAATATACCGATGATTGTGATATATTCAATAGTAGAAACAATATGGATGAGTGTGCATGGGCCAACCAGGCATTTGTATCATTCATTAAGTTAGTGGTAGAGCTAAAGCAATTTTCCCTATATGAAGTATCATGGGACTCCTAGTTTTATATATATCAGCCAATGTATATCAATCATAAACAATGGAAGAGATGTCACCACCAACCAATACATTATATCTACATAATAGGGTGGTCAGCAACATCATCTGGGACCTCCATCAATTTTTTGGAATCCCAATCTAGGGGGAAATGTATGAAAAATTCAGAAAACCCTTTGGATGTCAGTAATTCCCATTGGGATTCCAAATATATAAATTTATAACATGAAATAAATAAATAGTTAATTACAGGGTACTATATGATTTTCAAGTTTGAGGTCAAACCCACAAAGACATGGATGGGGAATATATATATATAATAAAATAGACCTAATTTAATTTTTATTTGAAGAAGATAAATATAGACTACTGAGAATTGGTTTGGTGAAAAAACTGGGAGATTAAAATATAAAAAAAGATTTGGGAAGAAATGAATCAAGCTTCATGGGATGAAAATTTATTAAATAAATTATTTACAATTATGCAGTCATTGGAATCAGGTCCTAGTGGAAACATTTTTCCGAAAAATGCTCTTCATTATAAGTTCTGAATTTCTCATTGTCAGGCACTTTAGATTAAAAATTATGGGTAACCCAGAACCATAAATAATCATAGTGAAAATAAAAACCGAATTTTGATGTTGTAAGTATAAATCATTGATCTCATATTAAATGAATGCATTCAATTCAATCAGGAAATAATCAGGTTCATCGAAATAATTAAATAAAACCCCATCCCTAACCACACTCACAATTATCATTCAATAAGAAATAAAAAAAGGATAAAATTATAGGATGAATATGAATTCCCAACATGAATTGCATTAAAATTTAAAATACATCATACATTCAATACACATACATCGCACTTGCCTTGGAACAACTAAATCACCTTCTAATGCTAACCTTGCGTGATTTTACATAATTAAATAAAAATCTTAAACAATTTGGTAGAAGCAGTAGTTGTGCCTTCATCCGACAGGTGTCCCTTATTGATATTTCTCAAGAAATGTCTTCACAGCAGTAGATAAGTCCTCTATTTTTATGTTTATAATTGGTTATTTCATGACATGTTCCATAATGTGTAATTAGATTACACATCGTGTAATATTGATCCATGGTTTCCTCCATGTATTTTGAATCTCGGAAAATATAATATGTGGATTCGAAACATTTACTTATTTAAATATTTTGTAAGTAGGAATATGATGTGTAATACATAAATCGTCCAATCTCATGAATCTTGGTGTATTTCTGTCCAAAAACATATTCTGAACAATTTCACATTTTGTAGTGTAGTCACACGATTTGTAATGGTATTTCACATTGTATTTCCACATCCTGATGTGTTCTGTGTGAGAGTATTTTCCGTTGAATATGTCATGACCTATAATTTCATTACACTATATGTAATCTTTTTTTCTTCAATTTTTTTAACATCATTATTCTTCAAAAAACCGGTTTCTCACCACGAGTGAAGCGAAGGAAAGAAAAGTGTCCTTATGATATTATTTCCACCCCTTTTTATTACTTTTTCAAAAAATCATTTTATCCTACCAAAAAACACCTAATATGTTAGATCATTCAAAAAATGATATGATTCATTAATAAAATCCAATAATTCATTCACTAAAACACCTTAAAATGTTTGAAAGAAATGAACTTATCAATTACCCCCACACTTGAATTCAGTCATGTCCTCATGGATGGAGTATCAACATATTACAAAATATGTTCACCTTAACATGCTTCTAATTCAATTTAATTAAAAAATCTTATCAAATATAAAATAAAATCTCAAAGCATCACACAAGAAAATTATTCAGCACCACATTTTAAAAAAAATAATTATCGACAATATATTTTACATTCCCTCTATTTTAATAAAAATACATCTTCATTTATCTGTTTGTAATTTTCAATTCATTATCAATTTTTTTACGACATTCAATTAACCTCACATGTTTTTTGTCGCTCATTATCAGGGAAAAATTATTAATAGAATTTAGAACATACCTCACGATCATGTAATATACCAAAGTATTCCATGACAAATAAAACAAACACCTAGTAAATATAGACATCACAATTACTTTTTATGGAATCACTATTAAGTATCAAATGACTCTCACACCTTAGGGAAGGTAGGTAAATGATCAAAAAAGTAAGGAAAAAAAATGCGGCTCAACCCTAAATTAATTTGCATGATATCAAAAAATTAATATCATTGAATGTATCGCTTTATAAATTCTATTTCTCTTTTCAAACTAAAAGATAAATGTTTCCCATGATACATGTAAGATAATTGATAGAATCAGCCTATCTTGCACTTTTTTTTCAATTTTTTTGAAAGCTAGGCTCTGGAGAAATCTCTAATCCATTAGCAAACCACATACAATCAAATGGTCATCATTTTGGAATATGCAGATTTCTAATCAACACAAAACACAACCCATCTAATTTTTTTTCTTTTTTAGCAAGAAATATAAACAATATAATACAATTAATGATTTAATTAACTCTCCCATATCATAATAGTAAATCCCAAAAAATAATATCTCCAGTAAAATATATCCCAATACACCCATAATAGTTCATCCCCCACACTTATTCTTTTCAAAATCATGAATATGATTTAGAGGAAGGTATTAATGGATAAAATAGTCTTTTAGCCATGGCTAATTTCCTAAAAAGGATGTTCATTGATTTTACGGTATTAATATGGATTAATTCCAGGAAGGTCACAGGGTCAGGGATAACAAAAATAATTCCTAAATAATTTTAAATGTTATATAGTTCATTCATAGATTTGATAAGATGAAAAAATAGTTCATGGAGAAAACATTCCCATGTATTTAACGAAATATACTATTGAAATAATATAAAATATTAGGTGAGTGGATGCCTCCGGAATGAGATGAATGGAATGGAATATTACTCATGGAAATTCCTATAAGAATTTAAATAAATTTCAAAAAAAAATTAGAAATTTGAAACACGTCCAAATTTCATAAATATTTCATTAATAATGTTTAACATGATCCTAAAATCATTATTTTTTAAATCCTAATCAACATTATTATCTTTACTAATTCACTATACAATTTTTCTTATTCAAATTTTTTGAAAATGTAATTTAAAATTACTAGAATGGTAAATATCTGGGGTATTTTATGACTCTTTGATTGGTTGATTATATAATTAATCAATTTTGGTCATTTGATTTTTATTTAAACCATTGAAAACATTAAAATGTGGTAGTAAAACTGAAAAAAAAAATCTAAATTTAAACTCTTACTCCCCTTTCAATTAACTCTTCCAAATCAGTAGTGTGGGTTTATTATACTACATTTCACATTATGGATGTTTCATTAATGGAATTGAAAACTAATAGAAACAAGTGAAATAATATATATTTTCAATGTGATCCAAGAGATATTGTGGATTGAAATTAAATACCAATATAATATTAAATTATATAAACAAATAAATATAAAATTACTAGCATGGTAAATATCTGGGGTATTTTATGACTCTTTGATTGTCTGATTAGATAATTAATCAATTTTGGTCATTTGATTTTTATTTAAACCTCTGAAAACATTAAAATGTGGTAGTAAAACTGAACAACAAATCTAAATTTAAACTCTTACTCCCCTTTCAATTGACGCTTCCAAATCAGTAGTGTGGGATTATTATACTACATTTCACATTATGCATGTTTCATTAATGGAATTGAAAACTAATAGAAACAAGTGAAATAATATAGATTTTCAATATGATCCAAGAGATATTGTGGATTGAAATTAAATAACAATATAATAATAAATTATATAAAAAAATAAATATAAAATCCTAGAATCCAATAAACATCTCAAATTTCATTCTAGAATATTTTCTTTTTTAATGATGATTTAGCGTGACTATCCCTGGGTTAGCTGATTGGATATTGGTATAATGCTAACTTTCACGAGTTCACCCAGTCATGGATTTGAATTCCAAAACATGAATTTTCCTCAATATAATTGGCATGGACGATAGATGTGGTGACCAGAGTCTGAATAGCATGAGTATAACCAACTGAATTTTATAATCTGTCTAGAATCAGTAAAATTATTCTTCATTAACTTATAGCTATGTCTGATAGACTTCATTAATGATTGCTTCTTTTTCCACATCCATCTTCACAATTATTTTTTATTGATGCTAATTTTTGATCGTTTGAGAAGTCAATGTAGGGTATGTCTGGTTCTTATTCTTCTTCTTATGGATAATATAGATTTTATAGAAATCTTTTAACAAATTTGGAAGTTGGCATCTCATCCTCATATTCTTCATCTTATTCTTAATTTATTCTTCTTTCAGATACTATCTCTGTTTTTTAGGAGGCATTTTAGTATCTCACTAACTGAGTTTCCTTTTTCATCAATTTCATCATCATGTTATTATTATTCATTCTTATATTCTCTAATGTGTTCTTCATACAATTCAAGTTATGAAGTAAGGTCACCCTCTTCATCCACCTTTGAACCAAAAAAATCATATTCATTTTGATTAGAATAAAAATAATCATCAAAAGTGGTATTTACCCTTATTTCATTGTCCATAATTCTTTAATAGGAATACTCTACTAATAATTATTGATACTGGTTATGGGGTGCTATGAATTCAGTTCTTGGGTGTAGTTGTGGGAACTAATGGGGTTCACATCAAATTTCTTTAACATCAATGACTAGATGCACAATATCCTCTACCATGAAGGTGGACCTCTCCTTGGTAGTCATTCTGCTCTGCAGTTCTACCATCCCAACCAAAAAGACATTGTGCAGTAAAAAAAATTTATATAAATACCATAGGATAAAATTAGTAAGCACAAAAGATGGGAAAATATTTTTTCTAAATTATTCAATCAATAAATTATTTTCTCATATACCCAAAAATTAAACAAAAACTTGATATCCCTACAACTTCCATAAATTCTCACTGTTTTTCCGAATTAAAAAATTTGTAACATGAAAAAAAAAGTTTTTAAATGATTTTTTGTATAGGATTTCCTTGTTCGTGGTCGAACCCATAGTGAAAGGGATAGAGAAAACATTAATTAAATAAAATAAACCTAATCTAATATTTATTTTAATAAAATAAATGTAAACTACTAAGAATTGGTTTTGTGAGGAAGGAAGGAAATTAAAATATAAAAGGTGTTTTGGGTAATAATGAATATAGGTTAATTGGATGAAAATGTATATAATAATTAATTTAAAATTATATACGCAATGGAATTAGGTCATAGTGAGTATAATGACCATGAAAAACGCTCTTCATCATATGTTCTCTATTTCTCATGGTCAGGTACTTTGGATTACAAATAACGGGTAACCCAAATACTTCTTTAAACATAGGTAAATGAAAAACCCAATGGTCGTGTTGGATGTATAATTCCTATATCTAATATTAAATTAATACATTAATTCTACTGAGGCAATTGTTAGCCTTAATGAAATAAAAATTTTAATCCCTATCTGTAACCCAACTCAAAATGATCACGCCATAAGAAATAAAGAAGAGGATATAATTAAATAAAATATATGAAATACGGACAAGAATTTCATTCCAATATAAAAAAACACATATATTAAATCATCATTTGTCTTGCATTCCTCGACTCAATGAAATCACCCACTCATGATAACCAAGTGCGGTTGTAGAAAAAATAAATAAAAATCTAGATGAATGTTCTGGTAGTAGTAGGTGTGCCTTCATCTGAAAAGTGTCCCTTATCGAGAATCCTCTGTATTTGTCTTCATAATAATAGATAAGCCCCCTATTTATAGGCTTAAAATTGGTTTTTCCTAATAGGTATCACAATATGCGATGATATTACTCATCGTGAAATCTTGGCCTGTTTTTTCCATCGCATATTTTGAATCAGTGAAAATCTCATATGTGAATTTGAATCATTTACTGCTTTCCATGTCATTAAATCCAGACTCATGAATATTAATACTCCAATCTTCAGACCCTGAAAATCATGTCATATTTCTTCTCCAAAAAACATACCTCAAAAAATTTCGCATCATGTAATTTAGTTACACAACGTGTAATACTCTTTCACAATGTGTTTTTACTTAATTACTTGTTCTATGTTATGGCAGAATCCTTTGATGAATTCATGACATGTATTTTCATTATATGGTGTGTAATCATTCTGCTTCAGTTTTTCCTGCATCATTTATCTTAAAAAATATTATTTTGGGAAGTGATAAAAGCAAAGAAGTGTGATGTGTCTTGAATCTTTTAATTTAACCACCTTTCATACATTTTTCACAAATTCATTGTATCCTACCAAAAAAATAGATTAATACAAATTAGGATGATTTTTTTAATAAAATACAAGAATTCATTTACTAAAACATCTTAAAATATATTAATGTAATAAATTTATCAAATTACAAACCATAGAACATGCTTTGAGGTCAATATAGAATGCCACACTTGACGAGGATGTTATGGTATCAGGTGCTAAACAATGATAATGACAATTAGACAAAAGGGATGTCCATTAAAAATAATGTTTTGACTGATTTCCTAATTACCAAGTGGATGTTCCTATGTAGGGGAATTAAGTTCCCATGAAACAACCAACAAGGCCCCACACATTTTAAAGGGATGATTAGATAAGAAATGATGAAATTTATTGGTGTATCTTTGAGAATATCTTGTAAAAGTTCAACTAATAGTTAGGCTGTATGGATTTATCATTATTATTTTCATTGGGGGGATGATGTCAGTAAGGGATGGACATTTGTGGGTGAATCCAAGCATGTTTACTAAGGTGTAAATAGTAGAATTATGTTATCAGATAAACATTGGGATCCTCATACATGAAAAATTATACATTTCGATTTATAATATCAGTGAAGGGAAGAGGTTACTTCATGTGTCTGGTAAGCTTCACATCTTATATATCTTGATGTCAGAAAACAAGGGAGATTATTAGTGCCCAAATATAATTATATCTCATGATATGAACTTTCGGCCAGTAATTCTAAATTCTATGTGGAGATTTCCATTCCAGATGGGCTCGACAAAGGTATGGAGCGAATTAGAGAGAGAGAGAAAGAATATATTTAACTTTTACAACTTAACTCTATCTACAATAATAATAATTTATGATGGAAAGGGGACCAAAGAATATTTCTCATATCACTTAGCCTTATAAGGTGGAGTAGTGGTTGTAAGGGTGGACTATGATCCAGTCATTGAACAATACACCCTTAACCCATTTGTGAGGAAATTTTTTTGCTTATAGGAGCTGAACCCAATGGTATACTTAGGATTACACCCTGAGGACCATCCATGTGTGATGAGGATGTCATGGATTATGTTTGTGCATGAGGTTGGAAAGTTGATAAATGAGATGACTCCACCCACATTCATGTTCGTCCTAGTTTATGATTATCTACAGAGGTGGGAGTCAACCTATCTAGGTGAAATCCTATGTTAACAAACAATCCTAGATAATGAAGGTGCGGCTTATATAACTCAGGCCGAGGCTGTATAGTGGTAAGGGGGAACCATAAGGGTACGTATGATGCACATCATGGCAGCAGAGTTGTAGCAGCGAAGCCGAAGGTTTGGTGGTATACACTGATCAAGGATGAGAGAGTGGTAAAAGAACCAATTGGATGAACTCTGGAGGAAGGGGAACCATCAAGAGGGTTATACAGGATACCTCTCAAATATCTTTGGATGTCAATGCATTACACATACATTCATAAATATGATGTCTATCCTCAGGCATGGGAATCGTGGGATCTCAACTGCTAGTTCCAGGAAACCAATTGGATGTGTAACCACATTAGTAGGTTTGGGATTGATCTAGCTATAATTTTTCACACCAAAGGTAGTTTCTTCATGGATTAGAGATAATGGTAATGATACATGGTTGAATTGTAGGACCGTGTACACTATCAAGCAAATTTGCATCTAATGATAGTATGAGTTAGGGTGATGTTTGGAATATCCTTTCCTCTATATCATTTGGTGGATGAACTATAAGAGAAAATTTCTTTTGTTTAGTAATCAGAGGGATCCTTGGGCGGAGGGCTCTAATGAACGAAGACCCTGGTGGATGGAGAGTTTGTATCCACTAAGGACAATATCTTGAAGGGATTCATTGAACCTATGGGTGTATGAATTAACTCATCATTATTCTCAATTACTTTCATTATTATTTTTAAATATTTCTTGTCTAACATATATTTGAATAAGAGGTTCTTGTGTAAGGGACCCATATTGACGGGGTTGGTGGAATTGAGGTAGGTACCGAGATCCATACCCTATGAGATGTATTTGGGGAAACATCGGTTGTGAGAACAATCAGTGTTACAGATGGAAGAGTGGACACCATATAATCTCCTAATATGTCAATGATATATGGGGCCACATCCAATTATCATAACCATGAAATTAAATAGGAAGAAATGTCACCGGTCAACGTGTGTATGTTAATATTTTTTCTTACAGAATCATCTCAAATGTAGATTTACAAGATTTACTAACTTTCTTTCTATCTGAATAGTGTTGGGGTTAGAAGGACCTATACTATAGAGCATGTTTAGAAATTCTGGGATAGAATCTATCATCCCCTCCCCAATATAGGTGTCATTCTATGTGGAGCATTCAATTCAAACTAATAGGGCCACAACCTCTGTTGATCAGTAAGTCATGGTTGCGGGTAGTTCCATGGGATGGGTGGTACTTGAGGCTTCCAGTGGTGGAATTATCGAGGTGGATTCAAGTGACGATGAACAAACATATGACATAGTGCCCATCCCATATGTCTGAATCCTGGAGGAGGATCATACTACTCAACTCTTGATCGTATTCCTAGATTGTGAACCTGAGGACGCAAAGGAACTAGATGGTTCATACTATGATTCGGTCGAGGAGGGTCACATGACCCGAATTAGGGTTTTTAGTGCATAAAGTGTTTCATTAATGACAAATTGGAATAATGGATGAGAAGGATCAGGTCTCTACAATAATGGTTGCATTGTATCTGTTCTAGAGGTGAAGATGATCGTGATTTTTATACATAGTTCCATGACAATATCTCTATGAAGATGCAAGAAATGAGTCTACACATTGATGCTTCTTGGTTCTATGAAAAATCGGAAAGCATGAGAATTATTTTTGAAGATAAATATGAGATCCACCACTTATAATAATAAACTATCAAATTCCTCTTCATCTAAAACAGATAAAAAAATATTTCAATACATTTTCAGGCCCACATGGAGGTGGATCGAGTAAATTTTAGACATGAATCTCACCAAGGGGATGAACATTGGGTTTAGATGGGTAGGACATAGATCAAGGTTGATGGGATCTATCCTACAATTGATAATAAAGAAATGTATTCAAAATGGAGACAAAATAACACGGACCCCAAACACCAAAATGTGGTGAAGTTGAACCACTCCATTGAAGGGGAAATCCATAGGATACTGGAGAGAATCCATCATGTGGATGACCCATCATCTATCAAGACATATTAAAATATAAAATATTCTCTGTGCATAGGAACATTTTGGTTTCTTTAATTACTAAAAATCAATCAAAAATATGAAATAACTAACGGTTGATCCCTAATCTCACATGTTTGATTCACAGTGTGAGAAATGTGGGACGATCACATAACTAATCACATTGCGTGAGAGTGTCAAATAATCATCAAAATCTCAATCTCTACCACTGATGATTGACTACCCAAGGGTTTCCAGTTAATAGAGGGCTTATATAAGAAATATGGCTCTTTGAGTATCCAACATGACATTCCCTATGTACTATACTGAACAATAGGGATTATTCCAAGGTAATTGAAATCTATCTGAACAACGTGGAATGAAAAGTATTAATCACAATGAAAAAAATTCTGAATCATATGTAGGATGAAATGTCTGTATGGGATGACTTGTGACAATTATTTCAATATAGAATCTATAAAACTAGACTTAAAGGGAGGAAAAATGATGTTCAACAATTTTCCATGTTTGAAACACGGGACCTAACTCAATGTTTCGTCTGATGTCTTTTGGAATGTTGGCCGAGGATGGTAGGCGAGACAATGTGGAATGGGACCATGCTATTAGGGGGCCCCTTCAAACATGAAATTGAATCAGGATCAAAATAGAGGGGAATGAAAAGTGTGGATATAGAGTGAGATAATTTTCCAATGTCTTCCAAAACACTCGAAGTTATACCATCATGATTGAGGGCACACTAGAGTGAGGAAACTGTTCTAAACAATGATCATACATATTGTTTTGGGAGGACCTATCGAGTGAGTGCATATGATGCCTTGTAGTTTGAATCCATGAATGTGGGATGATTAATGGTTATTTTAATTTCATTTGTAAAACATGATGCAAGATACAGTGTTACGTCATGTTATCAGGAAGCATTCAACTTTTTAACGTTAGGTGACTGGGATGTTTCCCATAGTTTATGCTCTTACTGCCTAGACCCCATCAAAAACTATAAAGTCATTTCGTAAGGAATATATGATTTCTATTCACAAATTTTTTGTTTGAAACAGAGTGGATATAAACTCGATGCGAATGATCTGAAGAAATCTTGTGCCCCACCCAAGTTTCATGGAACATGTGGGAATGAATTTCATGTTATATGGAGAGAGGAAAATATCACATTGAGGCTCTTAGTTTAGGGTCATCGATTTTGGACCTTAATTGAGGTCAAAGGGAGCAAACATGCCAGTGTTTCTGTATCTAGACCAGTGAAAAAAATTAATAGTTATTTCTATATATCTCGCATGTATGGGAATCCATCCATACATAGTTTATGAATTCTTTGCAGTTTAACATAATGTGGTAAGGATGTTGATTAAACAATGTGATAACTGGAACATGATGTTGCAGATGGACTAGAGAATGATGATTCAAGTGTCACTACATATACCCTAATTATGGTAATCAAGCTATATGTTATTTTGAATGGGAAATTTCCCAGTGAAAGTTTTATATATACATAGAGAAAGGGGTAATTGGATAATTTATTTCTTTAGTAGCTAAACTAGGAAAGAGTGTTCGGGCGTCACTATGGAAATAAAACTTTTATTTAGGTATTGATAGGAGGAATGGTAGGTGACAAATGTTAGGGTTGATAACTTATCTAGTTATAAAACCATAATGTTGTTCCATATATTATTATGTTTCTTGGATGATGATGTTTTAGTTTAAGGTTGTGTGACAGGACCTGCCCGTGCATTTTAACGTCATGCAGTAAGGATGAATATGTTACTCAATTTACTATCATGTGGGTAGGAAATGATGTGTCTTGACCTAAATATTGAATATATGGGTTTTATTATATATCCCATGACGATTAGAATCAATCCATGAATATTTCTTGATATTAGAAGGGTGGATGAATAGTACCGAATGTTATTTCACCATAGGTTAGAATACCATAGTAGTGTTGTATTGTTTTGATTCATATATCATGTATTGTAGGGTTCTTAGTTTTAAGGTCATTAAATTGGGACAAATAGTGATTGGGTATCTTCAGTAGATGTATGCATTGTGGGGGAGTGAAAAACCCAATGTGAATGAGGTCTGGGGAGGCCCAATTAAAAAAATACACTCCTAATAGAACATGAAGGGGAACTTGTTTTAAGTCCATAAAATTTTTACATTAGGGTTTTCAACTTTTATATGTGGTTAATAACACTACCATGGATCCTAAGACCATGTGATCCATGCTCTGTCTGAGAAAGAAGGAGAGTTTGAGGCTTTCCCCCAAAAATTTGAGTGAATACAATGAAAAATAATTACCTAGTAGGAAAGTCCCAACCACACTAACATTCCCATTCAATGTACATAGATTCATGGAGGGGGTGGAATATTGTTTTTAGACACATCAGAAAATATGTATTTGAAAAGTGTAAATCCTGATACCTGAAATCTAGAACATAATGAGGATGGAATAACAATCTAGGATAACTACTGAACTTGTTCAAAACACATCATTCACACCATGTTACTAGGTATGGGTGTTTGTAAATGGTGGACAACCTCTAACCATGTTCGAAACATTGGATCTTACTCAAAATGAAATCCAATGTCCTCTAAATAATTTGATGAAGATTGTAGGTGAGTCGATGTAGCATAGTCAGGCTATTGTGGGGTCCCATGAGACATTAAAGAGGATGGGGTCCCAGGTTAATGGATTTGTCAAATGTGGAAATGGAATGGGGGAATGTCCCAATAGAATCCAACACTCTATGTCCCACACCACAATTCATTTAATAATTTTGCTGTTGGACATCTGTAGGTGGATCATCAATGATTATGTTCCCTAGTGGGGAAAAAGGCAAAGATAGAACTTGAGTTATATAACCCTAGTGTTGTGAATTGTTTAATGACATATTTCAAAAAAAAAAGGCTCCTCATTTATGTTTATAGACCACGGATCATAGGCTCACAGTATAATGTCATGTTCTTTGGAAATATCCATGCAGTTTAACATCATGTTGTCTGGATGAATATGTTACATAGTGGATTTTAATAGAACTTGATAATTATAGAGAGATATGCATCCCAAAGGGGATGCGTGTACAAATCTCAAAGTTAAAGGTGACCTAGGAGATCCACATCATTCCAAACACATTCAAATAGATTCTCAAACCAAAGTAACTGAAAATATTTTGATCCTTTGGTTGGGCCCAATGATAGAAAGCTCTAGAATAGCTACATATCCCATATGTATGGGAATCAAACCACAAGTAGTTCATGAATTCTATACATCTTATCATCAAATAGTAAGGAATAATAGTTGGAGGATTTTTTTAAAAGTAACTTTCATGGTGAAGCTACCATAACCCAATGTGAATGAGGACCGAAGAGATCTCCACCACACCACACATTCCTGAGGATGGAAACTAGGCCAAAAAGGCTGAAAGGATTGTTATCTTGTGGTTGGTCTTAGAGATTTAAATATCATGTGTCACTACTTATCCCATAATATTGGTTACGAATCCCTATGTAATTCATGAAGATGTATTGGTATATTACTTGTGCCAATGGGGGGGAGACATCCAATAAAATGAGGATATCGTAAATGTTGTGCAGTCTATTATCATGCAACCAGGACACTGAAAATATTAGTTATGGTCACATTATTTGTAAGAAGGGGAAAAAGATTATAATATGTATATGTGTAGCGTCGAAACTTGAGTCAAACTATCATCAAATAGAGATAGAGGGACCAGCAAATCACACCATGAATTCTTAGATGAATCTTTGTCTAAGGGGGTAAACATGTGAGTTTATGGATATGTCCTCAAATGAGACACATGGGTGTTCTTACATATTCTATAATGATCAGAATCAATCCATTCATATTTCTCAATGATGGAATGGTAGATGACATATTCTGGGATAAATGTCCTCTTAGTTTAAGACTTTGTAGTGTTGTTTAGATTATCATCATATATCCAAGATGTAATAGATTAATGTTGTGTAGGATACTAGATATCTTAGTTCAAGGTCATAGGGATCAAACTATAGGGTCATTGTGTATCTTGTCATCTTGAAACTAGGGCTTTAGTTTTTATGAAATATAAAATAATGAAAAAATATTGAAATATATGTATATCACTATGTAGTATGAGGAAAGAGGTTTGGGAGAGTTTGTGGTTAGGCCCAAAGGTGAAATGTTTTGATGTCACCATGTATCCCATAATGATGGGAATCAATCCATATCTTGTTATAAAATTCCCAGAAATTTAATGTCATGCGGTAAGGATGATATTTATGTTTCTTTGTAAGGATATGTAGAAATTACCATCAATGTTGTGTATTTTTTATAATCTTAAATCATAGATGTATCATTTTAATGTCATGAAGGTTGTTATTGCATACAGTATAGGGTCATCCTTCTTAGACATTTTAGTTGTTTCACATCGTGTAGAAAAATATACCCATTTATAATAATAATTTTTTGATGTAATTAGCATTGGTGGTAGGAGAAATTCACTCACCACCTATGGTGATCAAATACTATGTACCATTCTGATAGTTATTGTGGATGAGGTAAGGTCCATCCCAATTGGGCTCCAACATTGGTGGTTTCTTACCAAATATATTTGGAATATTTAGAGACAATACTATTTCACCTTGAAAGATTAATAATAGAACAAAATTATTATTGAATGAACAAGCTAAATTTTACTACTGCCCCTATAGATTCTGCATGTTCCATAGTATGTTCTCATCTAGGTCCACCAATTCAGTTAGTTGGAATTTTACTAGTAATTCTAACATATGATGATCATTGATAGTTGTTCGGTCATTGGAAACTAAATATTAATGGGGTGGATTTACTATGAACCATACAATAGGGAATAGGGAGTCACCTGGGTGGAATTACAAGTCATCTTATGATAAACCTAGACAACATTAGGGATTTTTTCTGGACTATTTTTTTATTTTTGACATACAAAATTCTGAAAAATTATTTATAGGGTCTTTTTGAACACCTCAATATTCCCAGTATCTGGTGAATTATAATAAGATGTGTGGTTGGGATGGATACTCTAATTGGCATACAATTTGTATAGCTCAGCTACATAAAAGTAGTTATCATTTTTAGTGATAATAACATGAGGGACTCTGAATCGATAAATAATATTGGAGCTCAAAAATTCATCAATATAATGGTCCGACACATCCTTAAAAATAATAAATTCTTACCAATTGGAAAATAAATCTATTTTGGTCAGAATGAACCATAAATGGGGAGATTTGGTTGGTGGATATGTTCCCATAACATCAAGTCCCTATATAGAAGTTGTCCAAGTGTACATGGTATTATGAAGGGGATTTAGTGTTCGATGCATAAATATTGCATGGATCTGACATGCATGGAATGTCTTGGATAACATGATACAGTACTGGACTATAATGGGCCAGAAATATGCCAAACATCAAATCTGGTGGGGATTATCAACCCTACCTAGTGAGCACCCCAGTACCACGTATTAAATTCATGAATAACCTGGGGAATCTTGTCTCCTTGGATGAAACAAAGGAGTATTCCATCCAAACCATGTCTTCAGAGGGTCTGTTCTAGGATGTGGCCAATAATAAGGGTGAGATGTGTTGCATTGTGATGGATTCTCTCATGTATGGCTCTGTACAATTCGATATTTTCATACTAGATATACTCAATTAAATAACTAGTCTATTCGAAAGATTCTTCTACTGTAGGTGGATCAAATGTTCTGGATGTGGAAGTACTAGTGGTAAGGTGGATTATTTACAATATTTCATCATCTTCCAAATGGATTGAGGAGATGACTCTTCAACACAGAAGATGAATGAATAGATTGTTTTTTTTTGGGATCTATAAGAGAAGTGGCTTGCCTAGCCACAGAATCAGATCCACTATTCTATGATTGGGGAACATGAGTCACCTTTAGTTGAGAAGGAATCTAATCCATTAAATGAAGAGCATTCTTAAGAAAGGGTATATGAATTTCATTGATAACAATGTACTCACCATTGATCTGGTTTATGACTAACTCAGAATATTCCTACACATACAATCGAGGAACATCAATATAAAGAGAAAGATAAAGAGCAATGATTATAGACCGATACATTTCCTCATTGTCGGTGCACCCTTCTGATAAAAATTATTATTAAGGAGTAACATCATGTGTAGGACTGATAAATAAAATTCCCATACCCAGTAATTTTATTTTAGGATTGTTGATGCTTATTCTAGTTTGGCAATGGGAGGCACCATCAAAATGCATCTTCCAAAACATCATAGATTGGTCCTATAACTGGAAAGCCTCATTTGCAATGTCAACATCCATATTTATTTTCTTTTGAGTGAAGATGTGTGACAATAAAATATTCCAACACTTGACCATTGATAGCCTTCTATAAAATGAATATAATGTCACACTTCTAACGAATAAATTACTATAATTCTAGTAATCATGTCAAAATTAGCATGATCTGAATGTACTTTATCATATCAACCTAAGACAACAACTATTTAGCATGATGTTGCAGATAGTTCCACCACTTCTGCACTATGAAAACCATCAAAATGATTTTTTTTTCAAAAGAATAATATCTAGACTCTGCAATGAGGAGCATTATACTGAGATAGAACAAACTGTTTTATTTTCATTATTTATTCTTTTGGGTGAGAAGAGCATCATAGGATCAATACAGTACGGTGAAATAATGGACCACAATCATTCTAGAGACAGGTGGCATCCCGACTAGAGGATATAGAAGATACTGTTTGATTTCCTCAAAAATTATTTCGCATTCTTATTCAAATTGATAGATGGAACATTTCTACATTAGTATAGAAAAGGTCTTATAGTTTCTGGTCAGATTTTGGATGAATAAACGTATATAGGGTAATTGTCTATAGAGGAATCAGATCAAGCAACGGTTTCTTATAGGAGGATTTGGATTGATAGCTTTGATCTTCTATGGGTCGATATTTATGTCTATCTATCTGTCAATGAAACCATGAAACATTCCAGTGGTCTCCATGAAAGAACATATGAAGGGGTTTATCTTCAACTATCATGAGAAAAAGAAGTCAAACACTTTATAAATATCTCTGAGATGGTCTAGAAATTGTTTGGATAAGACTATAATATCATCCACATACAATTCCACTAACATCCTGATGATTGTTTCTCCTACATTCTTCAGACCAAAAAGAATTTCCTTATAGTAGAATGTGCTATTTGGTGTAGTGAAGATGGTGAACTCTTCATCATTGGGGGATTTTCAGATAATATTATACCCAGAATAACCATCCATGAAAGAGATAGCTTGGAACCCATATATGTTATCAATAAGCAATTTCCCCACTGGAAGGAGAAAATCATCCTTCGAGTTATGGAGGATGGGATCCTGGAATTCAATGTGGACACTGATTTGTCCGCTCATCTTCATAAATATCATTTTATAGGCCATGCACATTGGTTACAGAAAATCATTTGAGAATTTATCATTGATGATATTATCAACATATACCTCAACATTGGAACCATGAGATTGGAACATCATCTTAAGAGTCTTCGTGAGCCCACGATTAATCACCAGGAGACCATGACAGTGGATAATGACCTTATAGTCTATCCCTAACATCTATTCGTACCTCCATGAAAATACATCTCGTTGCTACATCATTAAATCCACAATTTGATTCCAATATTCTATAGGCATGGCTACAGTAATCAACATTGGAATCAAATCTATCTTATTCTATGATTCACATGTACCAACACATCGATGCTGGTGCAGAAATCCTCTTTACATGTGGCAGGAGAATCCTCCAAATCCTCTTTATCATTCGAGAGGGTTGGAAGTGATCATTATGTGTCTGGAGGAATGTCGATATAGCCTTGAGCATCAGTGTAAACTTCATTAGGAGACCCATGCACTTCCTAAAAAGTGGAAAAGTAAAAGACCTGATTCTATCAAGCCATTACACCTGGGTCCATTCTTGATGAGGTCATAGTAGTGGTGATGGATCGATCTAATTTGACACAACACATTTCAACAGAATAGTTAGGTATGGTAACTACTTTATACATGGGGCTTAATTCCTAATACCTCACTGGGTTAAGGGGATCTGGTATCACATTATCCTATCCTATGTAGGATAACGAGGTAATATTACAATGTTTCTTAAACATGGGAATGTTATCTTGGTAACGAAGAACCAACATCCCAATAATGGTGTTATGGACTCCAAAAAATGAATTTGATGGATGAAATCACTGTCTATGCCTTTCCATGTGTCTTCCATTGTGATAGTGACCTAAAACTCATTGATTTGAGAATGGTTATTCTTTTCTATAGTATTAATCTGCATCCATATTGTGGGATTCATAAGAGGAAAATGGATAAGCATCAACGTGGAGAATTCCTACATAACCATTGAGGGAGTACTTGAGGAACTGGTGATATAAAAAGGCAACCACTGCATGTAGTTGGATCTTGGGTAACCCATCAGGGAATTGTAGAATGTTTCCAATCAGAAAACAATTAATTTTATCTTTTCAATAAGACCATTGAAATGGGTATTTAGGAAAAAATTTCCACACGAACTATGCTCGATCCTATAATAACAATGAATATTTAGGCCATAGGGACTATGATCTACTATAACCAGTCCTTGGTTATGGAGCATCCAGGTTGGGATGCGATTGATCCAAATTCCTAAGTTGACGAGACATCGACAACATTCCATAACATTTAATTGGATTAAAAGTTACAGTAGGTGGATATGCCCATATACAAGTGACCTCACATATTCGTTTTTGAAAGAGATTATGGTTTGGTATTATGATTGCTTGGAATACTTTGGGTGACATGTATCAGCTGAAACAAACTCTATCTCAAACTAGAGGGGTGTTTAAATGATTATGATGTTGATTCTGACTAGTATTATAACAATTAAAGGGCCTCTAGAATTGAGATATTTTTTGGAATAATAGAAATATGGTTTATAACATCATACATCCATGTAGGGTGAACATTTGTACATGTAAGAGGTTGATCTTTGGTAAGAGGACTGATGGGAAATACTAGTGAAACCATTGTATTATTTCATGTATTGTAAGAATCCAATTTCTCACTAGCTAAAACACATAATGTTACTATTATCTTATTATCATATGACTGAGGATTGATGATGATTTTTAATAGCCGATCATGATACGATCATGGTGGTTCTGTATAGTCATGTATCACAGTCATTGGTGGTAGTGAATCTGATAAGATTATATGGGAGGATGATACCTAATGTAATATACCATGAACCTACATTCTATTCTCGGTATCATGCATCACTTGGCAGCTAGCACTAGCTATATCATACAAACAATTCTAAAATCCATGGCCCCTTTGTTGATTTCATTGTCTAGTGATATTAGGAGGACATTCCTGATACTATTCAACATTAGTAACCATACATGGATACAACATATCTATGGTACTCAAAGATGCATAATCATTTCCATAATCAGAGTATTATTATAATATTAGAAAGAATCATGTGGTAATTTCCATCTTGGGAAACATATAATCTTCAAGAGTGATTGATAGTTTCATAACTAGTGGGTGGCTCAACATTTTCAATAACTATCATTGTTAGCTATTCTAAGAAGTATGAGGCTGATATGTGGATGTTGAGGTGGGATCTGAAGATGGAACAATGAATTCAAGAGAGTCGGTTCGATCAATGTGGAACGAATGATGCAATGTGTGCGAGTAACTTCTCTTTGGGCTAACCAATTTTCAATATTCTATGACCCGCAGGTAGTGACCTATATAAATTCACAATCACATTCATATTTAGATAATCCAAAGATTAAGGTCACTTATATCTGGAAAGTACCTAATCTAACTATATTTTTATTAACCTAGACCTAGGGCCTATCTGTGAACACATAACACTATGTGATGGTATGTACAATGATTTGGTGTCAGAGTAATCTGTGAGCTCAGTCTCATGTGATTTCTTATTTCTCAATGCTTCATAATTTCATGATTCAATTCACTTCTAATGATTCCATATACCAGTGAATCATTGAATGAGTAGGTCCGTATTATCCTTTTATGGAAGGGAACAATGGGATCCTGACCATGATGACGGGATGGAGTTTACTTATCTTGCGTAGGTGCTGGTGAATTACATTGAAGCGATCTATCAATTCTTAATTTGGATATTTTGAGCCAAAGGATGTTCTTGGGGATATTTCACATAGAAATTTTGTGGATGATGCTCTTTGGGTATCAATTCTTTCATCCTATGGATCTCTATATACAATAAATTTGTAGTCTCTGCCTTAGTAGATCTTCTAGAATGAGTTTGAGGAGGAAAAAGAATCACCCTCATTGCATGTTGTAAATATTCATCATGGTGTTGAGCCTTTCTAGATAAAACAGAAAATCAACCTTCAATATTATGAGTGATAAGAGAAGGAACCAATTCAATATTAATATACCCCACTGAAATCATCCACACATATTCTTGAGTCAGTGGCATACTGAGTGAATATGTGAGTCACATACACCTGGAAACAAAGACTATGACTTTCTAATCTAGAAATTTATTTAATTTGATTAGGATATAGATACTTGTATTTCATGTGGTGGAGATTAATTAATAGATAAAATACTGAAGAAGATCTTCCTCACTAGTGATAGAACCAATAGGTAACTAGTTGTTCAAGTTGAATGGAGACCCCTAAAATTCATGTAGGAAACACTAGAGTTTGGAAGCCTTCTACTATATTGAATTTACCATCATCGGTCCACAACATAAAATAAATTGGGCCAAAATCTGTATTTGGTCCCACATTCTGTTGAAGGGGGATATGGTAAGATTCATAAAATCTTGGGATGCAATCATGTCATCCACATATTCTAGAGATGGATTTCAACCATGTGGGATTTCTTCCGGGTGTTTCTCAAGGGCCACGAGGTAGGATATGATATTGGACATTGGATCATCTTGAATTTGATTCAGGTATCGATATGGTTTTCTATCCACCAGCATGTTTATGGGAACATTAACATGATTGGTGGGCTCGGCGACTCCTGGGGATGCTAGAATGGCATGTGGAGCTACTAGTGGGGCAAATTATGGAGCTACTGGTGGAATAACCTATGAGGTGTCTCGATGATGGTTCTAATACAACTTGAAAAAAAATTCGATATAAATATCATGATCACATGCTATAGGATTTGGTCTATACCCTTTCATGATGCAGATGATTTTCCTAATAGAAAGGAGGAATCATTTCAAGGATGACATGTCAGTTACCCTTCTTAGAAAATGAATGAGGGAGGATATTAAAATGACGACCACCATTTAATGGATGATAATATACATGGTGATAAACAATGAGATCATCAATGAAAATTTTCTATTCTAAAATTTATTGGAGAAAAGAAATCTTAGAGGGATTATCCTCCATCTTCTACACTAAACTAGATGGGGATGAAGGAATATAGGACTCGGTCTATCCTTTACCCTTGTTTGTTTCTTGAATGAATGGTAATGACACAAAGGTCACCTTAAGGCCATGTATATTCCATTTTGGGGAGTAATGATGCCTATACGAGCAGCAACATGGTACTTTTCTAACATGATAGGTGAGTCCCCTTCATCAAGCCTTTCCTAAATTACCTTTTCCTTAAGTGGGTTAACAACATCCATATTCACCATGAATAAACCTTGCGGCATATTCATGGTATCTCATTGAAAGTATCATCACATAAAATATGAAAAGATTGCTGCTATACACATTAGAAAAGTATCGGAACATCGACCAGTCAATATACAACAATCAGCTGCATGTTTTAACGAGTGAAAATGAAATTTTACAAAGCATCTAACTACAGTTGAGGATGCAGGAATCCATGAAATTGAAGGGACATACATTTATATTATCTTTGATAGACTTACAATTCAACAAACTGTGATTGGATTTATTTTAAAGCGTTGTGAGAAAAGGAAGTGGAAGGCGATGACCCACTCTACTGATAGTGTACCCGATAAAGAAGCATAGGGAGTGACCCTTGGAAATTCAGTGACCAAATACTAAACCATGTAATGGAAGTGATCATGGGCATAGAATATCTAGCCTAAAAATTGGACTAATTATTGGTAGTGA
Organism: Viscum album; assembly: GCA_963277665.1. NCBI lineage: Eukaryota > Viridiplantae > Streptophyta > Magnoliopsida > Santalales > Viscaceae > Viscum > Viscum album. The sequence goes on from OY728142.1 coordinate 1,420,013,163, forward strand.
TCCTTAATGAATTCGGTACATCAGCACATTATCATTGTATACTCCTTGGACATAGCCCAGTGAGGGTGAAGAATATAAAAATCATTGTGTCATGTTCCTGGTTTAATATCTATTCATATATTTCTATGGGAGGAAGATAGAATTGAGTTTTTCCTAACAAAGAAATAAGATCCTGATAGAGGAATGTTTTAATCAATCATACCCTAATTCATCCCCCTCTCATGATATTTTACCAAGTAGACCTAACAATTTGTATTAGAGGGCTATGTTACTCTTATCTAATTTTTTTCTCAAAACTGGTTCATTCGATCATTGAATCTAGATACTTTGTTAGTTATTACTCTTTTTTTCCATGAAAAATGAAATAAAATCCCAGAAGATATAGAAGTCTAGAGGTATCCCTTGGTGTGGAAGTGTCTATGGTAGAATTGTGATTGAGTTAAAGGAATCCAACAATTTTCTAAAGGAAGGTTTGGATAAATAAGGTTGGGAAAATATGGAATCACTGAATGATGATGTAGGAATGAGTGAAGTACTTGATGTTCAATGTGATTCTAAAACTACTAATGAGGAAGGAGTTACAAGAAGACCGGAAATAAAAGCAGTCCACAAGAAAAAAAATTGAATCAGAAATTGGTTGATGAAATCAAATATAATGTTATCATTATTCAAGCATCAAAAATTGTGTTCAACAAGCTAAGAGGAGAAAATCCAAGGATTATTGACTTGGGTACTGATCTAAGTGAAAATATTGATTCCCAAGATGATGTACTACCAAAGTTGTCTACAAGGATAGACAAGTCAAAAGAAGACGAAAAGGGAATGAATCACAAGTCATATGAACTTCAGAATCTGAAAGTCAAAAATGATGATCTTTCTATACAATTATTTTAACTAATTAAGAATAAATAATGGCTACAACAATAGAATTCATCTTTCTCTAGTTCTGTTTCTCAAGAAAAATTGAAAATAAATTAGAAAAGTGATATGGTAGACAAGCTTACATGAGAAATGGAATATGAGATGAGTAGTAGAAGGAATCTCAAAATAGAACTCAATTCTCAACTAGAGTGAAGGGATAAAAATATTCCACAATTAGAGGAAGAGATATAATTTTTTAAGAAATAAATGGTGAAATTAAATGAAAAAGGAAATCATGTATTAAAGGATTTACTATACACACTATTCGATTGTCCTTTGGCAGGTGATGATGAAATGAAATCCATAAAAGCTACTTCAAATGAGAAGCATGAAATTTTAATGTTATCCCAACAGACATCCATTTTGGGAGAATCTAGAATTGGATATGACAATTCTCATCTTTTGCATGATAGGATGAGAGGATTGAAAAGAAACAGAGATGAGAAAAACATTGTAGGGGCTAAAGATTGACGTATAACAGATTTTACAAGAATTAACGATAGCATGTACTGTTTTGGTGGGATTCATGGTTTTAAATCAAGATTTGGTCCAAAGGCTTGGGAATACATTTCATGATGTGAAGGTAGATGTTTTACTAAATCTATGAATATGAAAAATGGGACATGCCATCATAATGTGTCGAGAATCTCAATAGATCAATGTTAGAAAAAGAACTCATGCTGCATCAACATCTTGACTAAGAAATGATGAAATAAGGAATAACTTTGGTGGAAAATGTTTTACATGTTCTGATTATATTAATTTTTCAAGACATTGGTGCAAGATGAATTCAGTTAATGAAAGGGGAAAATAATAGTGATTTTTGACACTAGTGGTGTATGATGACAAATCCTACATTTTTTTGACAAAGTGGTAAATTGATAAATAGGCATACTACCTATGGGTAATAACAAGGAAATAAACAAAATGTGTATAAATAACATTCTCTATCACACTCACAACAGCTCTCATGGAGATAATGTGAACAACCGTAGAAGATTAAGATGAGATCCACACCCGTTATGAGTAAGATGACAAGCAGAGAGGTTCCAACTCAGAGAAGAAATCAAGGGAAGATACATATTGGTGTAACATCAAAGGAAAAAATGTGTTCCAGTGGGATTAAACCAAATATTTTAAGAAATGCCAAGACTGTATAATCTAAATATCATAAAGAGACTCATCATGTGGGTAATGGTTTCCTAGTCATATGGCCATAGCATTTGATGTTGTCTAGGCAGCTATAAAAAGCAAGGAAAGAGTGTGATTTTATAAATGAAATAATAAAAGGGTTGACCCATCAGGAACTACCAAAATAATCTCATTTTTTATTCAAGAATTTCCCCTATCCCAATGTATATAAATGGTATTAAATAATGTTAATGTGATTCAAGTTCAAAGGAAGATACGATCCTTGGGGAAGTGGCATTAAAATATGAAAATCAGTGATGTGATGTGATCCATAATGTCAACTAATTCAAATCATTTACTAGATTTTGAGAAGGAGAAGTTTAATGATTTTTGGTCTAAAAATATTCCTTATAACTAGAAGAGTTTGACAACATTGGTAGAGATTTCAACTTCCTAATAAGATTCAACACAATGTTTCTATTATTCAAATAATTATCAGAAGTGTGAATTCTATAGGAAGAATATGTGACATGATGAAGAGTATATGTTGAAAATTTAAAGTTGTCAAAGCTATACATGGATTATCCAGGGATTCTAGGTTTCATTGAATATCTTTCAGTTGGTATAATGCCCTGGTTCCAGAGTTAGTTTTCCACCGAGAGAAGATGAATTTCCATGAAGTAGCAACAATCATGCACATCATGATTATGTATTTTTTTCTTACAATGTGATATCAGATGATAATTTTTAGGATACATAGGATCTTTGAAACTATATCAACACTGTTTCAACAAGATTCTTATCGAATTTTAGAAATTGGTAAGATTATCAAGAGGAGTAGTTCTGTAATGTTGATTAAGAAAAAGTATTAGATGATAAGAATAAATAATTTACTTCCCAAAGACCAGTAAGAGGAGATTGATCAAATTGAAAATAATCAAATGTGGGAAAATATTTCTAGACCAGAAGATAAGAATTTCATAGGGACAAAGTGGGTATTTTTTCCCAAATTGAATGAAGATAGTGTTGTGATTCGAAACAAAGCATGACTTCTGTTCAAATGGAACTCCTAGATAGAGGATATCGATGTCGAGGAAACATAATCACATGTTTTATGGCTAGATAAAATTACATTATTCATGGCCATAACTGTGAAGTGAATGTTTAATGTTTTAATTATGGATGTGAAACTGTCATTTCCAAATGGTGTTCTGGAAGAAGAATTCTACATTGAAAAACCAGATTATTTTCTCATTCATGAAGATGAGAATAGTGTTTTTTGACTGAAGAAGGATTTATATGGCTAGAAGCAAGAACAAAGAGCATGGTATTCCAGGTTTGATTTGTTTCTAATGATGCTCAGTTTTTAGATTGGTGGGGTGGATTTTAATTTTTATTAAAATAATGGAAATAATCAAAGTCTAATTGTGTTGGTTTATGTAGATGACATAATATTTGCTTGATCAGATGAAGAAAAATGTAGACAATTATCTAATGTCATGAAAAGAAATTTTGAAATTTCGATTCTTGGAGAGCTTTCATTTTCCTTGTATTACAAGTGTAATGAGGAAAGAATGACACTTTAATTTCTCAATTTATATATAACAATGATATTTTTACAAGGATTGTAATGGATAATTTAAAAAAGATGATGGCACAGGTTGCTACCCAATTGTAATTTTCGTGAGATGATGAAGGAAAGACAGTTAATATAAAAGAATACATGAAAATCATTAGAAGTATATTATACATGACTACAACATGTCCTTATATTTTATTTTTCACATGCCATGCAGTGTGGTTTGAAAGCAATCCCAAGGAGAGACATATGTTTGCTGTAAAAATAATTATGTGGTATATCATAGGAACATTAGATTTTGGCCTATTGTATAATGAAAAATGTCATCTAGAGTTATTGGTATATAAATATGCATATTAGGCTGGTATAGTATATGAATTGAAGTAAACATAAGGAGGTGCCTTTTTTCTTAGAGGGTTGTGTATTTCTTGGTTAAGAAGAAATATCTATTGAATTTTATTAAAAACCGCTGAAGCTGAATACAGTGTAGCTAATCAAGCTTTCACACAACTTTTGTAGAAAAATAAGAAACATAAATATATGGGAATTGAAGTGAAATATATAATCAAAATCCACTATAATAATTCAAGTGTAGTAAATCTATGAAAAAATACATCCCTTCATTGAACGAAAAAAGCACGTGGAAATAAATTATCATTTTACCAATGAGAATGTGAAAAAAGGGTTTGTGAAGTTGGAGTATGAACCTACTGAACAACAACATGTAGAAAATTTGGAAAAGGCCTTACCCAAAGAAGCATTTGATAGTAATCGACTTTCTCTGGGAGTCTAATCGACTTCATGTAGTTGAAAAGTTGTGTATGTGGGACCACTTATCTGTGAGGTATGGTGATTCTTTTAAATAATGTACTAATATTTGTTCTTTATACCGATTGTATGTATCCTTGATGTTCCCTTCGGGTTCGTTGAAATAGAGGATAAAATGTGACTTCTAAGGGGAGAAAAGACACGGGGAGATGTTATTAAGTTGAGAAGCATGATAAGGGGAGTTAAAGCTGTGATGAAGATGTTTGAAAGAGATATAAGATAGAGGATCATTAAATATGTTGATGATAGAAGTGATCGATCAATGATTATATATCATGATTAGTGAGGATCGTTATAAATGAAGAATAGTTGTGTTGGAATGATGTTTAAAGGTTTCAAGAAGTTAGCAATTTGTATGATTTGGTATCAAAAATTGGTGGTATAAATGATGTGATTCATTGATGAAAATATCATTTACTCTTGTTTATCACAGTAAGCATGGATCATGTGGTATTTGAGTATGTTTTGAGTAAATCCTTGATTGCTATCTTAATCACATGAAGCGAATAATCATTGATGATGACAAAAGCTTTATCAAGATATCAAATTTCAAGGAATTGTTTTTAATAGAGTGGTCAATTGACCCAAAGGGGGAGGTTGTTGGGAAAAATACATCAAGGAAAACACTTGGTTTGTTTTAAGAGTGGTTGTGTTTGTTGACCAAGCCAGATGACCAGAAATGGGAATGGTTGGTGTTTGCTGATGACATGTTCTTAATGTGGCACAGTTTCCCAACAGTTGAAAAAATTATGGGCCTCAAAATCGTGAATTTGTGTGAATAATGATGAATTAAATTGGCAAAGGAAGAGAAATTAGGATCCCATGACATTATTCACGTACCATGATTGTGTAGGGTATGTGGTAATGTACCAGACAGAGAGAACTATATGCGGATGCGGTTCATGCAATAGAAAATTGTTCGTGGTGGATGGCGGTGTAGTTCGCGGATGAACTAAATTCGATAGAGGAGTTTGATCATGTATGAGTACATGCACTACGAGGGAAACCTAGGAAAAATATTTGTGGATGTATTGAGGTTCGTAGAGGATGATGATTGGTTGGTAGTGGAGTCCAAATTAATGATTTAGAAAATCTTGATTCGGAGGATTAAGAGAATATATTTTCTATAAGTATCTCTAACCCCACCAATTACTATGGTGATGGAACATCATAATAATTAATATTCTTCTGTAAAAATTAGGCAAAGACCAAAGGTAGTTTGTGAAGGGATGATCGTGAAGGATGAAGGGTTCGTGCAGATGGAATTCCCTTGAAGGTGTTTATAGGGATTCATAACCCGCAAAGGAAGTCTGGTACACGAAAGAGGATGTCTGGTATGTGGATTGAGTTGTCTTGGTACGTGGAAGAGGAATCTCCGGTATGCAAGCGGGATAATTCTGTAGGTGGTACATAGAGGGGGAGCTCCGAAACACAGAAATGAAGGTAGTCCGTAAACTATTAGAAGTTTGGATAAAATAGGGGTTTCACAGAGGAAGTTCACGAAATCAGTACACGGTAGCAGTACACGATTGCGAAGGTATACGTAGTGTGGGAATGAATGGTGGTTCATGGAACCGATTATGGTACATGAAGAAGGTGTTCCAAGTACCTAACTAGGTACTAAGTATATTGAAGAATAAGTATGTTCTCCTTTTTTCAATGAAGCTTGAAAAATGTTCAATTTAGTTTGAAAATGTATTTTACCATGCCTAAAAATAATCAGGAAGGTGTAATTTATCTGCGAGTGAAAACAGAACATCAATAGAGCATCTACATACAGTTGATGATGCAGGAATACATTATAATGAAGGGACCTAAATGTCCATAAATTGTGTTCGACCTAGAAGTCGATAAACACTTAGTGAATGACTTTCCAAGATTAGTGAGAAAAGTATTGGAAGATGTTGACCATTTCCGCCAGTAGTGAGATAAGGTAAGAGGAAAAGGGAGCTACCCATGGGAATGTAGTGAGTAGACCGAAAACATTGTAAAGACTATGATATTGAACATCGAAGATCTAGCCCGAACATTGTACTCATTATTGGTAGTGATCCATAGTGTATTCCGTACATCATCACATTATAGGGGTATGCTCCTTGGACATCGACCAGTGAGGGTGAACCAAGTAAAAATCATTATGTCATGAGCTTGATTTCATATCTATTCATATATTATTATGGGAGGAAGAGAGAATTGAGATTTTTCTAAGAACAAAACATGATATGAATGGGAGAAAGTATCAATCTATCATACCATGATTCACCCCCTCTCTGGGTATTTGACCTTGTGGACCAAACAATACATATCTGGAGATGAATTCCCTAATTTATGGACCCTTCAAGAAAAATGTGACTTATATATAACATATCTCATCACAAGTGTTAATTTTTTATTTAGTTAATATAAGCAATAAATTTTATTCTTTAACTCCCACCCTCATGATCATGTAACTCATCTCTCCAATTTTTAATGAAAATGTATTTTATTTAGGGAAAAGGACCCATCCTACGTATATTAAGTAGTAAATTATTTCGAATCATTTGTATTTAATTGTAAATATATATATATATATATATTAATGATTTTTTCATTTTTCTATTTTTCTATTCTATATAATCAATATTATTTATTTATTTATTAAAAAATTTTGTAATTTATATTGTCTTAGTAATAAAATATCATTCATTTTTAATATTTATCTATTTGAAACTAATCACTCAATTTTAATATTTATCAATTATTAATATTTTCTTTAATTTACTCATTTACATTATTATTATTTTTCATAATTTTTTTGGTTAATACATTTGAAATGTATTTAGTTTTTTATAGTGATTTATACATTTTAAATATTAGTATTTGATACTTTTAATATTTGAATGATTTATATACGTAATATTTTTTCCATTTTATTTGAATATATTTAAATTTGAACCATTACAGAAATATTAATTAATCATTATTAATTAGTTACATATTATAATTTTTGTAAATGTTATATTTAATAATTTTTTATTTTTATTTTAATATTAGTACTTTTTTTATTTTATTAATGTTTGTAAATAGAAATATTAATTCATTTTTTAAAATTTTATTCATTTTAAACATTATTCTTTCATAAATTTTAATCATTTATTATTAGCTCTTATTTTTTTATAATAATTCACATCTAATTTTTTTGTAATTTATACATTTTTTTAATTAATTCAATTAAAACAAATTAATTTAACTGTTTTTCATGTTTATTTATAAATTTTTATTTATTGATATTTAATATTTAAAATATGATTGTAATTTATATATTTAATATATATTCATTTTGATTTTAATATTTCTGTATTAAAATCATTACAAAACTAATTTTTATTCATTTTAACTAGAATTTTATTGTAAATATTTATTATTTAAAATCAACATGCATTTTTTTTATGTTATTATTTGTTCATTGATATTATTTTTATAATATATATAATTTTAGAATTTTTTTCATTTTTTGATTTATTCTTATTTATATAATTTATGTCATTTTTTTATTTTTAATATAATCATAATTTATTAATATACAATTATTTATTAATTTTTAATAAATCTTTAAATTTATTAAATTAATGTTATTTAATCAAAATTAATATATTATATATTTTTTCATTTATAATTTTTTTTAAAATTTGTTAATTTTTAATATTTATTCTTCTTTATTTTAATATGAAATTTTATATTTTATTATTTTTAATAAAATTATTATTTTACTAGAATTTTAAAATATAGTATTGCTTTTTCAAATATTATTTTTTTTCGTTGCAAAATTTACCCTTTCTCTGTTCTAAATATAATACTGATAAAGGGTAGCCCAACCTCAGGTAAAGGTAACCCATCATCTAGTCATGGTAGTCTCCCACTTGTGTAAATATAATTTGAGAATACCATAAAACAGAACACCCTTATCACATATAGTTAGTGTTTTCTTGTATTTGTGATAACTAATTTTTGTGCTAATAAATCCGTTTTTATTAGAACTAAATTAAGTGATAATAAAATAAAATTTATGTTTTTGTGATGGTAACATATTGTTTTAAGATCATATTCTTACTATCATTGATAAACCATTTCTATTATCTTTTTAAAGAAAGCACACGGTTGATGAAGTAACATGGGAATCTGAAAATGCTATGATAGTAAGGTACCCTCACTTGTTTAACATGTGAATAAAATTATGAGCATCCAATTTTTATAAGGGGGAAAGAAAGTAACAACATAGGTAATTGTTAAATAATTATTTTCTTCAGGGAATTAAATATTTAAATTAATTATAAAGGTATATTTAAATAGTTTTATATATAGAAATTAATAAATCTATACTAATGGAATAATAACATGACCATTGGAATAATAATTTTACCTTAAGGAATAGTAATCTTTTGAATAGAATAATAACCTAACCTATTAATTTATAAATAAAATTTATATATCTTATTATTGAAAATATGATATATTTATATCATGCAATAAGTAAATAAATATTTTTTAAATTATAGATTAAGTGTTGTCATTCTTGTGACATGTAAAGTTTTATTTACAATTTTATAATTAACATAGTAATTTAAAAGATAATTTATTTTCATAAATTTAATTAATAAAATTATTATTTTAAAAAAATTAATTTATATGATAATTTTATGGGACCTTATTTATTTTTTAAGGTGTCAATACATCGATTATAAAAGTAAAATCATTAATTTTCAAATAAATGATGATTCGAATTTAAAATAAAATTTCAAATATATACATTTTATATTTTAAAAAAATGTGTCTATTTTTGAATTCCACATGTCAAGAAATTCTTATCTTTATTTTTTTGGGTTTTTTCTAAAATAATTGAATTTTTTTTAATATTGAAATACGGTAATTTGTGATATAATAAAATAAATTTTTTATTGAGTCGTTGATGATGTATTGGTGAATTAATCACCCATTAGTTCTAACTATCATGAAAAAGTGAATATATATACTCACAATAATCAATTCCAATGATATTCTTGAGTCAAAATAATAATAAAAATGAATAAAATAATCAAAAACACCCTTCTCCTCCCCCGTTAAATTCCACACCTCACCATCCCATCTCCTCAAACCTCCAATACCTTTTAGATTTTAAATTTTTAACCAATTCCCTTCCCAAACATCATTAATCCAGGACTTTATGGTCTCACATAATGTCCAAAATGATGTTCCTTAACAAGGTACTCAAGGAGGCAACATTCAAGGGTTTAAAACCTCCATTCATTCTCTTTTAAATTCATTATGTATTTCATTCTACATTATACTGACCTCCTTTATTGAAATTATAATGATAAATCCAATATCTTACATATTATAAATTTATTTATTTTAATTTAATATCCATCATTAAACCTCTTCAATTATCCTCATATTCTAGAAAAAAACATATTTAGTGACGTGTCGATTCACCATCTTCATGGATGAAGAGTTTTCTTTTTCTATTACCACAAATATGTGTAGCCATAAAATCATTATTTTACGTAAAACATTTATAAATATATATATCTTCAATTTTTTTAATTTTCTAAAACTAATTTATAGAAAAAATACCTAATAGAATGAAAGTAGTTTTTGATTGTCGGAAAATACATCCAATAACAATCAAAAAAATTTACATTAAAACGTTTTCTAATAGATCATCCTCATATCAGAAAAAATTGATATATGGGATCATTTAAAAATTTCAAACAAACTAATACCATTATATTCTAGTAATGGAGTTATTATTACACTTTAAAAAGAACTTTCATAATTATACTCAATGGAGATGACCATCATGCCATGAAATGAACACTCTCGAAAGGATGATTCTAATACTTATAACTCATCAAAATGGCCCTAAATTAACATTATAAAATGGTAATAAATAAAATATATGTTGAACAGTTTCATTATTATGTAATTATTTAATCTAATTTGATTATCCAGGATATTATATATTAATTTATAATTCCTTCAGACATATAGTATGAGACATTCTTGTTAAAATTACACTTTTCATGTTAGAAATACTATTTATTAAAGTATTGTTTCTTTTTTACTAATATAGAATAAGAGTGTTTCCCTGTTTTTTGATTCCTTATTGATTTTATGTTACGATTATGTTTTATATGTTTATTGTTATATAAAATGGTTTAATTTATAAGTATTCATTATCTTTAAAATGAAAAATTATTTCTGAATAGAAACATTATTTTTCTCAAGAATGATTTGTTTTTGCATGATTTATGTATTATGATCATATTATTGTTCATGTAGATTTATTTAATGATTTATTCTTCCACGATAATCCAAGTGCATGTTTTCATGTTATAGCTCTATAATTATTTGTACAATGAGATATAGTTAATCTATTATGATTCTCCAAAGAGATTTTTGGAATATAATGTGAGGGCTATTCAAATTGTAACCATTATGGTTACTCCAAGTGTAGCTTGGTGAGATATATAATATATTATAGTGATATGAAAATAATTCCACAAGATACCTTTTATGATTTATATTTTATTGAAATGGTTTTACAGGGAACATATAATTTGATATAGTAAAAAATTAGAATATGTATAATGCGTAAATGTTAAAAAAGGTAAAAAAGTTGGTATTCAGTTAATAATAGTGTATTTATATTCCATTCTATGTAACATAGTAAGATTTTTATTCTCAACAAATGTTTTTAAAAAATTTATTAGGTTTTATGGTTGGGTAACAGAAAGGAATAATTTATGTTTAATGTCATGTATTTTTTATATGGAACGAAGGCATCATTTACTTAAAAAGTTTCATATTTTGAAAAAATATGGATATTAAGTATATGTGTCAACTATTTAAATATATGAGTTTATATGTATAATTTGTTACCTAATTATCTAAATATATATACCTACAATATCTTTCATATTTAAGAATTTGAATTATAGTTGAATTTACTAGATTATTTAATGTTAAGGATGGGTCCATACATAGGGTCCATGTACTTGATCATTAATCATACATATTTTTCACTTATGTTTTAAATGGGTAGGAATTTGGATTAGGTTGAAACCAAAATAATAAATATTAATTATTTAACAGTAAATATACATATTTTTAGTTTATGATCCCCTAGAAATTTATTATTTTATAAGAATGGCTGTATGTGGACATCCTCATTGGGTTCATGTCGATTATTTTCTATAAGATATAATCAAACATAACCATAGACTATAGTTAGATTACCATAACACATGGAAGAGGAAGATATCATAGTTTCAAAACTATAATATTTAGAAGTATGAGGACTTTATTTCAAAATCAATGATAGAGTAATGGTTAGAGTAGGTGAGGATAGCATTTAGTTTGATATATGAATAGAAGTATAACAATGATTCATTGGAATGGATGATTATGTATGGGAAGCTATGATCTAGTAGTTCTTATTCCACATGGATCGTGAGAAGTCACCTTTTTTGTTAGATAAATTTCAAGATCATTTAAAAGATAAGTTTTATTTGTTTTTCTGTGAAGGTGGCCAATAATATAGGGTTTCTGACCATTCTAGAAATATGTTATATGGTGTGGGATTATATGGTCTATTTTTATACCCTTATTTAAAATGATTTGAACCTTACTCCAGATGACAATGCAAAGGAGTGGCATTTTGAGGAGGCCTTGCATCAGGAGATCCATCACTATGTGACCCTATTTATATTTTCAACATAATTTGTTATTCATCCAAGGGTGTTACTCCTTAAGGGGGTGGTTTCCAAAACCATATCTTAATGATATGGGATTCATCAAGAATATACATGTTTCGTATCTATCTTCTAAGGTTATCATTTTCCTAGATATTATAGTTCTTAGATAGCTAAGGGTTATTCACAACCTTCACTATCTCATTTATATATGGGAGGCACGTCTGAGGCCCCTACTAAGGGATGAAATAACTATATTATATATGGAGGCTATGGATATCATGGTTAGATCTATAAAACATTTTAATTATTTAATGTACATTATGTGTTCCACTTTTGATTTCAGCATTATTGTAGTATCAAACATGGACAAAACAGTATGATAATACAAATGTTGATCTGTGGAGAAGATATTGGGTATTTATAAGATATCTCTATGATTATCCCCACCCTCATTGAGCATATAGTGACCATGTAGGTGATCCTGATTATATTTAGAGTGTTCATGGAGTGGTTCATGGCCAGTTTTATGATATATGTATATTAGTTTTAGGATATTATGGAGGATTTTGAGTACCATTTCCTTATTTTATATTTGTATGTATATATTATTTTATTCAATCTTTATATGTACTTCATATCACATATCTTGGATCATTAATTAGGACATGAGGTGGAGATACATCCTGTTACATTGGTTTTGACTATGCCAAATGGAGGTTAACCTTATATGTATGTGTTATATAGATTCTGTGAGCTACTGTTGTGTAATCACAAGTCTTAGAGATACATTCAATATTTTTTTATGAACCAATATGATACAATCCTTATTATGGATTTGTTGGATTTCTTGTAGTATATAAGGATCTATTGAGGATAAAAACTAGGTACTATTATGATGGTAGATAATCAAAACTGTATATGTGAGAGAGATACCCTTACATAGGTTGGAGTCATTCTCTTACATTTTATAATATTATATTTGAGTTGAAGTTGAATTTCTTAATGGTTCAAGAACCTCTTTTTCTAAGGATTCTTATGTTTAACCTAATTTCATCCATCAGGATGTTATGGAATTACTTGCCAGAGGGAGATCAGGTTCGAGATGGAGATATAGTTGATACATTCTCTAATATCTATGTAATCATATTGTATGGAATCTATTCATTTTTATGGAACAAAAATAGAAATTGATGATATCATATTGTATGTTTTTTTCCCTGGAAAAGCATGTAACCTTGGGGTGGTATTTTATTTTTCATAAAGAAGTTTTATGGTAGTATGTATTTTGATATCAATTTTCATTTCATAAATTTGAAGATAATTAGGTATCACTACACTCTTCAAGGTATTGATGATTTATTTGATCAGCTAAAATGACCTAGTTAATTCTAGAATATAAATACGTGGTCAATATATCATCATCTATGGGTAAAGATTGATGATATTCCAAGTAATACTCTCTAATGTAATTATGATAATTATGAGTTTGTAAAAATGTGGTTCATTGTGATAACCACAATATATGTATTCATGGATATAATGAACAGAGGAATTTATAGATTTTTGTGGCGGTATTAATAAAATATATCCTTCTCTACTCTATATCATAGGACATCCAAACATATCATATATGAGAAGCATTGCTTGTTATTTATTATATTTATCTAATTGGGATGCTTTAAAAGTGTGTTTTATAGGATCCTGAAGTTTGTTTCATTGTAATTTGAAGTCCCAAAATGGATTATTTATGGATCATTTAAACATTTAAGCTGTTTCAATGGGTTTCCACCAATAATGATAAAGATTTAAAGAACATATTCACTATTTCAAGATATTATAGGATTTTTGTAAGAAAATTCTCTTAGATTGTGACTCCTCTGATATCCATAACTAGAATTGTGGAATAGTTTGGACGTTCCAATTTCATGTATATTTTTAGTACTGGAATAAGAATTTTTTCAGAAATCTATTCTATCAGTTCCTAGAAGAATGATTTTTTAATGGGTTTTATACCTAGTCTATTGTATTAGGTATTGTATTGATAACATTGGGATTTTTTTGTTTCTTTTGGGTCTCAGAAAATATTTCTAATGAAACATAACTATACCAACCATACTCTTTATTAGAAATAAATTTCTTTTTTTAATGTTTTGGAAGAACTTTACAATCAATGAGTGTTTTCTATTTTTCACTAATCACAATTTTGAAATTTATGTCTTCTCCCAGTTATACCTAAACTAGGCATAATGAAATTTGATAGATTACATTCACGACTATGAATTAAATATTTTCTCTACCTTTAGAGGGTCATGTGTAGAGGATTCTCTTAGAAGGAAATCACATAGTGATGTCGTGTGTGTGTTTATATATTTCATTGGAGTTGGATGATAGAAAGATTCATGATGAATCTTTAAATGGTAGTGGTTTGTGGATGTGTATAAATTTTTTTCTTGATAGTGCACTATTTTTAGTTTTATTCTATATAGGATTCCCTGTTATGGGATTCCTTTGTGTAGGTTTGGAATGATCAAGTTGACTATGGTGATTCCCTTGATGGACTGTACGAGGAAGATAAGAATCATGTTCTTTTCAAGGATATACATCTCTTCCCATCAATGGTATGTGATGATGGTCAATATGAGTCCCATAACCATCTTTTATTAGTACATTATAGAATGAATAATATGTGTCTTTCCTTGAGTGGAATGTTATGATAGTTTGGTTAAAGCGTATTGTAAGGATTTTTGTGTCATGATTTTATGTTTTGTGAAAGGTCATGTTTGAGCATCATGTTTCAAGTTGGTTTAGCCAGCTATTAGATGTTCCTCAAGGAATATGGTTGAATATTTCAATGAACTTAATCATTTTTTACCATGATCTTGAGGAGGCTATGAATCTATAGTGGATATAGCGGATTTTTTGATAAAATACACTAACCTCATAGAAATCATAGAGTTTAGCCAATTGAAAGTTTTGTAGATGTAATACTTGGAAGAAGAATTGATACTCCATGAAGTCCCTGGGATGATAATATTAAATCAATAACCATTTTATGCCTCTAATGTATGGTTTGGTTTCCAATATAATTTTTGATCTATGTTTTTTCTTATAAATTGTTGTCACCCATAGTTAGATAAGTAGAAATAGGGTACCATGTTGACACTTGAATACTTGTTGTAAGAATTTGTCTTATATTTTAGAGATGCATGGATGATGAACCTGCCTTTTTATGAGTTTTATAACATTAATATTTTATAATACACTATATTTGTGGCACTATTTGAATATTTTTATTACAATTTTTTTTTATTATCCATAATTATAGACTATAGTTTGAGAGTAAATATTTCCCTAGATGGAACTATTCAAGAGCATGCTAGATATGGTTCAAGCGATTTATTAGAGGATGAAGACAATGTAACATCATCATAAATCCTAAGTAAGCCATAGTTTTATACCCTTAATTTTCAATGTTTGAAATATTTAGTTCTTGATGATGACTTCACATCATGAGAAATTTTGGTTTGGTTATGGGAGTAATATTTATTCTATGTTTATTGGGCCCTTTGAGGTGTTGGTTCATGATGGATTCCTTTCAAATTAGATAGTAATTCTCTCACAAATAATCCACATTCATGATTGTTTTAGGTCTTATTGCATTATCATTATCTTCATAGTGACTGTCACATCATCTATTATGGTTAGATTGATGTTGACGATTATATAGAATTTGAGGAGTAGCTTATTGAGATCCCATACCACCAAGAAAATGATTTATGATAGTATGTTAGTTCATTGGTTTTGTACTTTGGTAATAAGATTTCATAGAGGTGATCACCTAGGAATGTGAGCCACATATGTATGATTAGAAAATTCATTTTTTATTATGATTAGTTATTCATTTCTGAAAAATAATTTTTTTTCTTGTTGGCAATGCTGATCTTTTCTTGTTTATGAGTTATTTTTCCCTCTCTCTTGATGTATTGTTTTTGTGTTTTCTCTTATTTTATATGTATCTCTAATTATATAGTGTTCAGTATCTATTATCTATTTTTGGTTATTTTTACTCAATTTACTGTATGTGAGGTTGTCGCGCTCCTGTGATAGTGAGATTCTAGAGAGGTATCTCACTGGGTGTCTATTCTGTTGAACCTTCTTCTTTTCCTTTACTCCAGGTTTGGATTTTATTCTCATGAAAAATAATTTATTAACCTATATCTTTTAATGACTATGGTTTTATTAGATTCATCATTTTAATATTTCTATATATGTATCTAGATTTATCCTTATATTCGATATGGTGTTAGGTTTCTTTGGAACCCATAATTAATATATTATAAAACCTAATATATTTTAATGCACTCACACACATTATTTTAGTGTTTATAATTTTTCCATTTATTCATACCCATGATAGGAAATATATGAATATATTTAAATCTAGAATGTGGGGTTTCCCCAATACATGACCTAAGTTTGATTTTCCTCAGCCGTTCCAAGGAAAGTGTTCGTGGGAGGGTGTGTATATACAATATAAATAATTGTATTATTTATTTTATTATAAATGAGATACATTATTATTTTTTACATATTTCATTATGGAATTTCACTAGGGTTTGCTAAAAAAACCCTAGGATATTTTTATAGGTTATTTGGGAATTCTTTGTTGGGGGATCGATATCCAAAAACAACATGCTATATGATCATGGAATATTAACATGTAATGTAGGAATCAGGTATTATTCATCATTGGAGAATGAATTCATCACCAATAATCATTCCAAAATCTGGGTAGGATGAATAGTTGTTGGATTTATTCCCTCATTTTAATTATTATGGCTGTATTTAGATATCTTCAATCAGATATGGTATTATTTTATCACTCGCATTAGCCTGATTAAATGAATTAAGTTATTTTTTTCTAATTTTTTTCTTAAACTTTTATGCTATCACCCTAAAATTAATGTTTATATGTTAATTTTCCAAAATATATTTCCAAAGTTGGATTCAAATTAATTCATATACATATTTTCCCATTATTTTTGGAATTAATTATTGTTTTCCCATGAGGTCATGGTTAGATATTTAATGGAAGGTAAAAATGAAATCAAACCCATAAATTCAAGGTGAATTGGAGAATGATTATCACAAGGGTGTTTGTTGGATTGATCAGCATAATTTGCTATTTATTTATCATGGATCTAATCTATTGATCTTAAATGGTGATGAGTTGTGCTATAGAATGTGTGGTGGATCATCAACTGGTGAATATATTCTGATTTCTTGCCATAAGATGCTTGGAATCGATGGTTAGAGATGAACCCCACAAATTTTAGTTATTTAAGTAGAAATATTCATAGTGAAACGTGTGGATATATATATCTCATGACGTAACTGGTCATTTTGAGAGATATTTCACTACATGTTGTGTGGTTTAGAAGAATATACACTATCCACATCATTTTTTCATTAGAAAGGGTTTTTATCCATGTTAAAATTACAAATCATATGTTGGGCTCACATTCCTGGTGACCCAAACAGGGAATCCAATTTTTTCCCAGTTATACGTACCCCGGGACCCTATGTGGTCATACATGATGTATTCCACAAGAACACATATTGTGGTTGTATATGGCCATGTAATCCAGGTTTTAGGTTTATGTACCTAGGAACCCAGATTGAAAAACAATACATGTTGTATAACATGAATTTATAAACCATTTATTAGGGGGAACATAAATAGGTGGTTTGGTAGGTTCGCATGAAGGGTGGATCCCCATACACTCCGTGTATTCCCCCATTATTTTATTCCTCCCAAATATCATTTATTAGGTATCATATTTTTACTAGATAATATCATATACTAAAATTATTTCTATATAGAGAACAAGGGTTGAATTCATTGTGTATATTGAGAAATTATGTGATTTATTATAACAATGATTCTTTTTCAAGAAATTCTGTACTGATATAGGTGATCGAGCACAATCATTTGATCGATGCTAGTTTTAGAAACCCATTTATCGCACCTGGGTGTGGGACCATAAAATTCCATTCTATATAAAAAGTGAAACCCATTGATGCCCTAAGGAATAAGTTCTCTATTTACTGAGTGGTAACTCCCTGATAAAACAAGGTGTGGGACCCCTACACACCTTGTGGCACACCCTATTATAATATTCTGTGGTCCCTTCATTAACTATGTGTCACTCCCCTAACGGAATAAACATAATGTACTATATTTTATTCAATGTGAGTGGTACCCCCATTTCCTACTAAGGTGGGGGTCCTTTTTTTCATTTGTTGGATCCCTGTATCATAGAAAGGTATGAGTACTAAACATATTCAGTGGAACCCCATTATGAAACTAAATCATAGGTCCTCTATTAAAGACTATTCCTCCTTGGGATGAAGAGTATTAAATAGGTGGGGTACATCCACAATGCATTATCACATAGATGTGTGAGATCATGGGGAATAGTGATGGGCCTTTGGATCTGCATGAAGACTCATTATCCAATATTGGGTTATGAGATGGAGATCCCCTTTCTCTCACATCTTTGTTTCTTTATGAGCACATACAAAATTTTGGTTTTCTTATGGCTTTTTATCGGTTGATATAGCATTTTTGTATATTTATATTGACCCCATTTTACATTTATGGGAATTATATAGTGTATGTATATACTCTATCTTAAATGTTCTTCTCTAATATGCGACATTACTTATCTAGAAGATAGACAGTTCAATGGTGACATTGATAGTTTTTAGTTGTTCGCAGTACATTTTCACGCACAGTGGTTGGGACATGGATATCAAAATATGGGTTCTCCAAATTTTCCTTTATTATAGTTATTGTCATGTTAGAACTCATTTGTATTTGTTCATGTATTTCAATCCTTTAACCATTGGTTTTTTGGTACTATGATTTATTCCCTAAATGATAATTCAATACCGGTTAAACTTAATATGATACGATATTTTTATTATTCCTCTAAAATGTTTTATTGATATAGATGGGAGTGTGTTTATAGTTACATTAGTAAAATTCCCCCCACATCATATTATTCCTTAATTGTTCTTTTCACTTGTCCCTAAACTAGTTGAGGCAATCCAATTTTTGTAACAACATGGCATTATTAATGCCAGGAAGGCCCCATATAGATGAGTTATTACTGAGTGGTATTAGAGGAGTTCCTTCGATGGGATGGTGTTTTCAATTTTTCCCTTATGATCAATTATTTTGGAAATAGAGAAAAGGTTTCGAAGTGTCTTGAGAATATTTTTCATGATAGGTAACCTAGTTTTTGTTTGTTAGAAGATTTACACACCATGACTATGACTATCTACGTGTCAACACGGAATAGAGAGTCACTAGTTATATGGATCAACTATACATGGATCATCTATGTTTGAGTCCTTTTAATATAATTCTTATGCCATCTCCCCCAATATATATTTTCATTTAACTTTGGTACATCTTGATCACATTCAGGATGCCTCCACGTTGAATGGAAACTGGGTTTCTAAATCTAGATCAGGATTATGATCTGATGAGCGAAGGGGCCTCTATTCAAGGTCCATCTACAATGGTGTTTCTTCCAGGTGTGTGAGAAAATCACCCCAACCTTTTGATTAGAATTAATACCAATATTTGATATTGATGATGCACATAGATGTTGCATTATCTATGAGTTACAACATTAGGGTACACTGATGTTCTATGGTGATCCATATCTACAAGAATTGGATGATTGGATTGATTTAATGACTTGGTTATTTGGGTTCTTGAAAAACCCAATTACTTATATGGTTTCATTGGAAACTACTCATTTCCATATAAATAATTTTGGAACAAATAAAGCATATTCAAGTAGAGTCATGATGAAATGATTATCTCATGGAAAAACATCTAGTTATATTTTCTTGTGGAGTATTACCACTCTTAATTGTGCATAGTTTAGATCCAAGAGCTTCTTAAGGAACATATATGTAATATGATAGATACTGATTATTTATTGAGTTTCAATGACTGTAATTATTCTCCATTGAAAAGATATAGTATTGTTGCATCTGAACCTGGCTGTTTGAGTATGGTCTCCATTATGACATTCTTATCATTATGGAAAACTTGTAAATTCAAACTCTTAGTTTAGTGCTAGAGTATGCCTTATTAAAGGATAGATTCCAAAAAAAGGATCCTAGGTATTTGTAGATAGATTTGGTCATCAAGGGGATGAGTCATGTATCGCAGTTGGGAGGATCCTGTTTGTAGGTTCCCTGTATTTGAGGCATTCTCATTGATAGGCTATGTCACACGAACATGTAGAGAAAGGTTGTTGTAGAGGTATTAGTCATCCTAGAGATGGAAAATTATATGATTTTAATAAAAATAGACACATATAACATGATTTACATACCCAATGTGCTATGTAGGTTAGGCATGTATTAGATAGGAAACCACGACAGAGGTAGTGGTGTGATCATGGATCTCCCAACCACAACAAGGGTTTCCCCCAAGGAGGCGGTGTTAGTATAAGAGAGGGTGTATCCCTTGAGGGAGGATCTATTGGCGTGGGAATAGATTTAAGCTACAAAAACACAGAACACCACCACCACCATGTATCCCACTCTAGTTATAGGGATCTTATAGTTTGGGTTGTGGTCTGTTTCTAGCTATGGAGGGCTATGTCCAGTCTACACACGAGAAAATCTGAGCTAAAATATGTATATATAATACTAATTCCATAGTAATAATAGATATAGTTTCATTTCATTCCTTCATCTCCCCATTTTGGGTGTGAGATATAGAACATCTAGATGGGACTTTAATCCAAATGGTAAAACTAAAGGTTCCAACAAGAAATAATTCTTTGATATCACATATCTATCGGTGGGCCAAGTAGGAACTTCGATGATTGGGTCTCTAATGCATCACCTTGGTCATCATGATGAAACATTATGACAGCATATTTTTTATGAATTTTTTTCCCATGATTTGATCCCTAATTTATGATCATCAAAAATCATTTAGTTGCATTTGGACGTATGGGATGTGATTTTCATTTACGGGAAAGAGATATCACATGGTGGAGTGGGGCGATATTTTGAGAGGGAAGGTGTAACTCATCATATATCAGTTGGAGAGATTAACCCTTGGTGTAATGGGCTCTACAATCATCTATATTCCTTCATTATTGGAGGAATTTATGGATTTCTTCCCCAAGGTTGTTATGGGATAACTTATGAGGTGGTACGTGTACATATGAATTGAAAAAGACCCATGACCACACCAATATATTCTCTAGCATATTATTAGGAAAAAGCTAATTTCTGGGAGATGAGGGTTTAGTTGGAGGACCATTGAATGAACGAATTTATGAAGAACAATGTGTCCCATTTAGAGTCTCTAGTTCTGTTTGTAAAAAAAGAGATTTGGATCTTGATAATCTATGTTTATCATCATTATCTAAACCATCAAATTATAAAGGAAAAATACCTACGTTCAAGGATTGAAGGCCTCATAAACTAATATAGTGGTGATATATTTTTCTATAAGATCAATATCATGTCTAGCTATTACTAGTTGTGGGATAATGAGGATGATATTTCAAATATGTCATTCTGAGGTCACTACAGACACTATGGGTTCCAATTTATTGATTAGGATGTGATGAATTCATTCCCAATGTTTATGGATCTAATAAACATGACCGTTCATCCTTACTCAGAATTATTTGTGGTTGTCCTCACAAATGACATACAAATATATTCTGTATCAGAGGTGGAGAATGTAGGTCATTTTAGAATGGCCCTATAATTACAAAGGGAATACTATCTTTATGTTAATATCGCTATGTGTCACATTGGGATATATGAGGTTCACTTTTTAGTGCATGTCATTATTTAACATGATTGGTTTTTTGACCTGGAGAAGATTGATGAAATTCTTACTTGGGAGCCACCCTAGAGAATGTATGAGGTGTGGAGTTTCATTTTCGTTGTGAGGTAAAATAGGGTGTTCATAGAATAAATTTCCTTCAAATAATCTCCTTTGATAGCCCTAATATGGAAGGGGAATATTCTTTTTTATAATGATCATTGTCTAGGATCATTATATTAGTTTAGGATGAGTTTAAACAGTGATCATGTGTTGATACTACCAGAGGAGGATGTGTAATATGTAGTTTTTTTATATTACCCTATATCTAAGATTCAATAAATATTGAAGAAGAGGTTAGTAGTGATAAAATATAGTCCAAGACAGTTGATACATCATAATATAAACTATTCTATTAAATAACATTTTTTTTAATGGCTGTATTCTCTCTAAATATATGGAGGCATTATCATTTGGATCAGGTCCATGTTTTAAAATCAAACCATTCAAAGTTTAAGGTGTGTCATTATTGAGAAATATCTGAACCTACGGTAGAGGATTTGGTTGGATTTATAATGTAAATAATAATTCAAAATACATTATACTCATGGGAAGGAAAATGTGGTGGAATATCCCCGTAATAGGAAGCCCCACTCTCACTTGCTAGAGGAATCTTATGATCAGTTTAATTCATTACAACTGACAATGTTTTAATATAGGGTGTTGTTTTTCATTAGTTAATGTATAGAATACAATTTTTTAATTTTTATGTGAGAGAGTATCCATTGGGAGTCAATATTTTTGACGTTCTAGATGACCAAATATCCTCAGAAGCTTCACCAGATAGATTATCTAAATTAGGGTAGAATTTCATCCTTCTTTAGGTAGGTATTATGGTTCTGATCATGTTGTGTGCGGATGTGATGTCTTATTTTAATAATAGACAATTTTAGTACAAACTAATATGGAATATATTAACATGTACCTTATGTTGTAGTTTGGGTGGTCTAGAATGAGGTATAATGTTACTGAGTTCATTTCTCAGTGTCACACATGTGAGAAAGTAAAGGCTGAGCACCAAATTTTGTAAGGTTGAATATAGTCTCATGATATCCCAGAGTGGAAATGGAATGACATATACATATAATTTATGATTCGGATTCAATATAAATTACTATTACTTGATTCAATCTAGGTAATTTTATAATTAATTTAAAATTTATTATACTTATTTCTATCAAGAAGAAATGTTCGGCTGAGATCCTAGGGCAGTTGTATGTGCGAGAGGTCATTCGACTTCATGGGTTCCACTAATGATTGTCTCTAACTATAAAGGTAGGTTTACATTATTTGTTCAAAGAGGTCTATAAGAGGAATTCAAAAAAATTTGAGGATAAGACCAATGTTTCACCCCTAGAATGATGGTAGGACTAAGAAAAGTATTGAAGTGTTGGATGACATGATTCAGGAATGTGGGTTGTATGTCTTCTAGATCTGGGAGGATCACTTTCCGTTTTTTATAGTTTTGTTAAAATATCATCTACAACTCTAATATTGATATGAATCATTTCAAGGACCTGTCTGGGATACCACACAGGTCACCCATGTACTAGACTGGTATTGGTGAAACATCTCTTGTTTGGATAGAGATGGTGACAAAGACGATGTACAAGGTTTTGGTGATCCATAAGCATACGATGATAGCCCAAAGGAGACATAATTATTACACAGATAAAAATCATAGGCCCTATGTGTTTTTGAAGGGAGATGGTGTTTTCCTTAGATTCATTCCATGATGATTATTTTGAATATTTCTGTTGGGATACAGGATATCCATGATATTTAATGGTTCATATAATAAATTATGTAGCTTTGGTGTTGTCTCATACCATCATTCCATACCCAAAATTTTGCATAGTGCATGTCATCATCCATGTGTCACATAAGAGAAGATACATTCCCAATCCTATGCATGTTATTTAATGGGGTAATACAGACATCAAATATTAAACCAATATTCAAAAGTACTTGGTGAAGATTGGAGAATGATAGGAGGAGAACCAAGAAGGATAGAATATTCTTTTGGTTAATGTTATTTAAAAGTATGGGAGAATGCATGATAGCTCTTAAAATTTTTATATCAATATATGTGTTCAGTGTCCTCATATATTAAATTAGATTGTTCATTTTGTGGTAAATATCTGGGAATGAGGTTAGAATATAATATCTTTAGTTTTATTAGATTCTTACATTTAATATTTTCATGTATGTATCTGTATTAATCCTCAAAGTCAGAGCAGTCTTTTTCTGTCTTGGGACCACTACATTAATATATTGCAATTATTAATGTATTTTAATGTACAAGTGGTAATCATTTCAAGTCTTCTAGTTTTCACATTATTTTGAATATCAAATGGAAAATATAATACCAATGTTGAATCCAAAACATGGGATTTTCCCAATGTGTGGCATAGGTTTGGTCTTCATTTGATGTTCCATGATAATGAATTTATGGGAGGCTGTGTTTAATAAAAAATAATAATTTATTGATTTATTGAATTTTTAATGATTTAAATTAAAAAATATATAAATATTTAATTATAAAATTCCTCCATTTTTAGCTAATTAGCCCTAAGATATTTTGATATTTTATGGTAATTATTCATTCGTGTATCAATATAGGAGAAAAATGTGTGAATACATCAAGGTAGATTAAGAGGAATATATTGTATAACGTCATATTAATCACTATAGAATTCATTATTCACAAAAATACTTTCCTAAATCAATTTATGGAATGTTTCCGTTGGATTCATGGCATAATTTTATTTTACATGTATGTATTTATATATATATTCTACTTGATTCCTAATTATTTGATCTTCTAAAAGATTCATATTAAATGAATTTATTTTTTATTCCAATTTAATATTTTAACCCCATTATATCACCCTTGAAAATCAATTGTATTTGATCATTGGAAGAGAATTCTTGTTTAATGATGGATTCATCTTTTTTCTTGTGCAGTCCTCACCCTAACACTTTGTGTAATTCTCCATTAGCACACATGGTCCTAGTTTGAAATTGTTAGGAAATATCAAGCATGATTTACCCCCATATTCTTGAAAACTTGGTGAATAAAATTATGATGGTGAATTTTAGATCAGTAAGGGTCATTTATGGGGGATGATTTTGGAATCTACGATTCTGAGTGTCAACCAAGAGGGGAGGTGCTTCAAGATTAGTGTAAGATACTCAGGGAGTTAATGGAATATGATTTTTGACCATTGAATTCTGGGAATAGATGTCAATAGAAGACACCCACTCATTTCAGGTGGTCAAACCATTGGATTTTTCGAATTGAGTATGGATTTAAAAACCATGTGAAGGAATTGGTCTTTTTGTAAACAATTTCACTACAAGTCTTGTAGTTCAAAAGAACACACATTGTGTACATCATTTTACCGGGTGAATAGGGTTTATGACTAATATAAGGAACACATGTTGTGCAGAAAATCCCATATGTTGTGTGGACCTATCCAAGGAGACAAGTTATGTTCTTTTAGTACACACATTAGGGCCCTAGGTGGTGATACCCACCATTTCCATGTGGAAATGCCAACTGGATATACTTGGCAAACCAAACCATCATCTATGTGTAAATAAATAGGGTCCTGGGTTGGATGGAATGTTGTACGCTTCCTAGACACATCATGTGGTATGGTATGTATTACAAATCCATATCCATAGGATAACATAACAATGCAGCGAGGCAGGTCCACACACTGTGTGGACCCCCATGAATTCCATGTATTCCAAAAAAACATCTTCCTCTAATATATTATCCTATTAGACTATTACATCATAATGTGATTATCTGATTCTTAGATTTTTCCCTCATATAATGTGATGGTGTCCTTCATAGTATCTTTTGTGGTGTGATGTGAGGTATTATGAGCATGATTCTTCTTCAAGTGATGCTAAACTGATAGTGGTGATCAGGGAAGATCCTTTGAGATATGTTGGGGGTGTAAACCCTCCCATCTCACCATGAAATGATTCGACATAATCATCTATATAAACTAAGTAATACACCCCCTAATGCACAAGGGGATGGGTACTCTCTTTATAGAGTGGTACCCCATGATGGACTAGGGTTCGGGTAGTCTACCAAATAAAGGGTACCATGGACATACTAGGGAGTGGGTCCCATATTCACTAAGTGGATACCATAACATATATAGGTATGGTTTCTCTATTTATATGGATGATGTGTTGTATCCCCCCTGCCCATGTTCTATGGTGTGGGTCCCCCATTCAATAAGTGTCAACCCCATGTCACACTGGGGAATGAGTCCTCAATCTATTGAGTGTCACCCCATTATCATACTATTGTGTGGGTCATATATTATAGAATTTTCTCCCTCATGTTATAAAATAATATAATTTTTTATGTCCTCGACATTAATTCCTCAGTCTAATGGGTGATATTTTGGGCACCAGTGATGGAACATTGGAGATTCAAGAAGGCACATAATCATGGGCAATATATGAGATTGATATCCCCTTTATCTCTTATGTATTATTTTTTATTATTAAAAATTTAATTTTTTTGAAATATATCTATTGTTATGGATTGAGAAGACATTTTTTGTGTCT
The DNA here is from genome assembly GCA_963277665.1 of Viscum album. Lineage (NCBI taxonomy): Eukaryota > Viridiplantae > Streptophyta > Magnoliopsida > Santalales > Viscaceae > Viscum > Viscum album. The sequence continues at coordinate 1,420,039,894 of OY728142.1, forward strand.
TTAATTCCCCCCTTTTTTAAGGCATCAAATGATGTATGTATATACCCATAAATACATGGGATTTTCCTACACATGTCAGGTCTTATGTATATAATGAAAAATTTAGTGGTGAAATCAGTGGATCATAGTGGTCCATAGAATATTACCTTCAAATAGTGACTAAGGCAGGTAGATCATTATCTAGGCTCTATCATTTTTCCTTTATTCCAATCAATTTCATATTGGGTCTTCATTTATGTTTGGTCAGGTATTTTTCCAATTTACACATTGATTTTATTAATTTTTAATCTAATTAATTCCCTAGATGTTATTTTATTAATGGTTTTACTCTTTTATTTTACATTTTTATTATTCCTCTGCATGACTGTGTGGAGATGGTTGGGTGCCTGCATATATGTAAATTAGGAAATGTAATCCAATATCTTTTTATTCATTCTTTATAATTGTCACTTTCACCTATCCTATTTAAAGTGATCTTGTGTTAAAAATGTATCATCCATCTACTAGTCAGATGGGCCCTAGAGGGTTCAGTCATTACATGTCTAATATAATAGTCAGGACCATCCCAGATATTCAATTATAGTTTCCAAAGTTTTGGTAGTGATGAGAGGGATTTTGGGTGATTTCAAGAGGATAGAGCGGTGTTATATATTTTTAGAGGGCACCACACCCTTGTGGTGGGTCTAGTAGAGGCCATTTTTGGGTTTTCAATTGTGTTTTGTGCACAATGACTAGAAACATGGATTTTTTTCCATTTTTCATATTTATTGTCCTTAGGCAGTTCTTGAAATAGATAATAAAAAATTCTTAATTTGGTTATGTAGTGTTGGAGAATTTATGTGGTTCCATTACCATGTTATCATAAATATTCCCTTGGACATGGGTTAGGTGATGGAAAAATACCCTAGGTATGAGAATTATGCTCTAGAGGAAACCTCTTTAGAATGGTGGGCTCAAGAACACCATGAACAAGGCTATTCCATGGTGGAAACCATTTTTATTGTTGGGATTATTTTATAAAATATGAAATCATCATAATTATTCATGGATATTGTTTGGACCTATGGAGGATATTTATGATATGTTAATGAGGGTTAAAATGAATTTTTAATACTTTATTCCCCTAATAATTGATCTCTTCCACCTACCTATAGTGTTCTTTTGAATTCTAGATATTTTGATGAACCTAGAATGTGTTTGGTTTTATGTCACATTTAGGATTCAAAGAAATAAATTATTACCTATTAAGATTTTATAATATATCCTTGGTGATCATTGATAAAATCATTAATGTTATAACCAATAATTAAATGTGACTCAAACAAATATGGTTCAAGGTTATCATTTAAACCTTATTTTCACCATTCACATGATCTTACATTTTCCTAGATTAACGATTTTCAAGTACAAATTATTTTGGGATATGATCTAGGGATGGTTATTTTGGTGGTATAGAAGTATTAGGTTCAATAAGTTCTTGTGTTAATTTTGGTGGAATATGATCTTTGGTCTTCTATTCTTGTGTGAAGAACATAGAAAATATAAATTGGGGTAAGATTTTAATTATTTCCTCTGGTTTATATTTAATTATAATTTTATCATTCTTTATATATATCGATAATGGACGAATTGTTCTCAATTATGTTTAAACTAGATTATAGAATTGGTTTTGTCATTAGTTGTTGTGGATGTGTGTCTGTCAACCATGTTAATGGTTTCCATTTTATTTTTAATGATATTGTTATATATATGTTTTTTCAAGAAATGGATTACCATTTTTTTATAATACAATTGGATAAATTAATTATATATGTAAATTCCCGAGGGATTACTAATAAAGAAGAATTTTTAATTTAAGACAATATTCCATATAATTTGATTGTAATCAAAGTATTTCTTGAGGTATTTTTAATTAAAAAATTTCATCAATATTTTTTGATGAAAATGGAATTAATTATTAAAATAATTATTAAATATACTATATATATTGACATCTGATCTGTTGCAATTCCTCTATTTTTATCAATTTTTAAATTAATTTTTTAATTAAATACGTTAATGAATTGGTTGTTTGATAAACGTAATGGTTTCTAGGTCAGTTAGACCCTATGTTTGTGAAGGTTGGATGCCTTCATCTTAGAGACTATATTCTCAATGATATATATTATTTAAATGATTCCATGTTTGATTAATCTATACTTGATATTTTTAATTAAACATTAACTTATACATGGAAGGCATCTTGTGTAAATAGACATGGGTGGGAGTTCTTGGGTTTGTAGATGTTGTTATCAAATAAGATAGTTGGATGCATGGTTATATGCATAGTGGTTTTAGGGATAACATAAATAATAATAATCCATGTTGATGATAAAATTTCCCAACATTTTTAGGATGAATATTATAGATGATTTAATGTTCATGATTCTGATTTATTGGATGAATGTGCGATTTTCTTTTTTTTCTTTCATTCCTTTCCCAACTATTTGGAGCAACAGGTTGTGGTTGGATTATGTATCACTTTTTTAATGACATTTTTGAGCCATAGTGTATCAATAAATATGGAATTGTAATCTTGTGGATTGTTAAAAAATTTAACTAGTGGTGTTTATTTATGGATGTAATATTAAATGATTTTTACTCTTGAAGAACTATGAGTTCAATTGTATTATGGCCAGAGGGAATTGATTCCCATTTGAAATTAATATATGGTTATAATTTAATAATAATAATTAATATATTATGAATTAATGGAAACTCACATGCAATGATTGGGTGATTATAGGATATATATTCTTTAATAGTGGTAGTCAGGAGTCTTAATGAAAATAGTTATAGTCAAGCTTAAGTCTTGGTTGATTCCCATAGAATGGTTGTTAGATATATATATATATATATATATATATATATGATTGTGTGTTTGTGTTTGAGTTCTTTGAATTCATTGGATACCCAACCAATGTCGATATAGTGACCAACACCATTGGGCTCTAAAGGTGGATTCCCCACTCTAACAACTCTATTTTTTATTCCTTGATATATACTTTTCTGGTTTACATGATGGTTTCATTTTATATATATATATATATATATATGTGTGTGTGTGTGTGTGTGTGTGTGTTTGTGTGTGATTCATTGTGTGTGTCCAGAGTTATGTAATGTTTTTTGGTTAATTTCACTCACATGTGTCTCAGAACATAGTACCCTAGGTAATATTACACGTATGTTGTTTATGGGTTGTTATGGCCTATGGATTAATTCCTAACATATAGATAATGGTGTCCCTCATAAAATACTCATCAAATATCTAGATTTTTGAAATTTATAAAGAGATTATGCTATTCATGGCGTGTATGGTATGTGGTTATGTTCAAGGTGTATGGTATGTTACTATTTCTATGATTCATTGGGTATGATTATATTTATAGTGAAATATATTAGGATGTATAACATTGGGATAGAGTGGAGAACTAGAAAGGAATTGGAAATCGTGTAACGTAATTTATTTTAAAATTTGGAAATCATATAATTACATTAATGTGTAACTTGGTGGGAGAGAGATAGTGAGGTTTCTAACAAAATATACCTTCATAGGTGGGATTTATGTTTCAATTATTCATTCATTGGGAATTAGAATACATTATTTATCATTTATATAAGAGGCTCGGGTGTGTATCCTACTGAGTATACCTATTAATCTCACCCTATGTATATATATATTTTAATTCTATTTTTTCAGAGTTGTTTTGAGATTGGGTTTGACATTACTATATTATGGTATCATTTAGGAGTTGTTTAGGATATGAGTTCAGTATCGATACTTTTCTTTTGGATCATGATGTTTTTATATATCATATTTTGTATGAAATTTCATGCATTTATTAGTAATTAAGTTATCTTTTATAATGACTAGTGGTTATTTGGTGGTAATATCTTATTTACTATTCCTTAAATCATATATGGTAATTCCTCCCAGTTGTGTGTATGGAATACCTTTCATTATTTTTTCCAACCCATGGTAAATTATATGTGTGACTCAGGAATTATTATCCCCCTTAACTTATTTCATCCCCAATGTGTTACATTTTGGTGGAGGTCATGATATATTATCCCAATTATTAAATTTAGGTACATACAATATTTTTTTGAAAACATTTTCTGAGTTGATATTATGGGGGATTTTTTGGTGAAATATGGATGTTTTTATATCTTTTTTGGAAATATTATGTGTTGGTGAAAATATAGGGAAATCCATTCATTTCTCCCAGGAAACCATGTATCATGTTTTGGAACTCCAATAGAGGTATATTGGTTTGACACATGGTTTAGGAAAATTTTGGAACTTTCCCTCAAATAGGGAAACCCCTGATTGATGTTTTTTAATTTTTCACATAGTATGTAAAAATATTACACTAAACCATGTTGATCTTATATAATTCCATAATTATTTTTACGATTGGAACACATTTGAAAAAATGTGTGGCCAAACCATAGGATTAGAAATATTAGTTTTTTCTATTTTTTGAATTTATTTCAAAAACTCATGTTTTTACTCTAATATCTCCTCTTTGAAAACTCATTCAAACAATATGATCTTGGATGACCTATTTTGGTGATTTTAGCCATATCCTCATTTAATGCACATGGGCCTCCAACCAGTTGGGAAGGACTCGACAAGTGGATCCAAGAGACCAGAGATCAAATCTAGGTGGAGACCTATTTTTGGGGGTTCTGTAGCAGTACTATAGATGTAATGTAGTCGGAACTATAGTAGGTAATATAGAAGGTACTCTTTGGTATTATTGTAGCCAGAAGAATTCATCCATATGGGCCTCTAGGCTACCGGTTTGTTCCTTAGGTCCTATAAGGTTTATAAGGACCCCATGCCTTCAATCCAGTTGTTTCTCGAGGCCTCCGGATCACCTTAATGACTTAGAGCCACCCCAAGGCCTTCGAGCCACATGATGTTGATGTATTATTCAGACTAAAAGGGACAAGGAATAATATGAGTATTCATGGTAGGAGAATTCACTATAGAAGAGCTAACTTGAATCAGAAGAAAGAGAGTGTATGATATTGCAATCAGTTCTGGGCTTATGCATCATTTCATATGACAACTAGCAGACCGACCTTGATAAGGTGGAGTGTTGGTATCCTGACATATACTATGGAGTAGCAGTTCCATGTTGTCTTGTTTGGTTTATTCCCTCTAATACCTACAGGTTATGTAATTGTCTCTATTTTAGGGTTCCACCTCACCCCTTGAAAGGTGGATTATCAAATCAATAAAAAATGAATGCATTTGGGCCATTCTGAAAACAACATTGAATCATCACTAATAAATTTTATAATCGATATATTGAATCAATTTTGATATGTATAGGATATTTATATATTGGATTTATATATTCCTCATCTCTCTTTATTTTAGAGCAGTGGATCATTTTTTGGTTTAGGGATTTATATATTTATTTTGGGAATTTTTTTGTATGATTCTATCTTGATAGGTTTTATCCTTTAAACTCTCCAAGAGTTTGGATGCTAAGTTATGTTTTTTTGATGACATTTTGACTAATGACGGTGGTTTCATAATTCAATTCTTATCAATTGAAACTATTTTTTCTCAATTTATTTGATGTGCAATTATAATTTACTCTAAAATCATGATTTGTGGCTTATGATAAATTTTTTTTCAATCCAATGATGTATGTGTGATTAAACATCATTGATAATGGATTTTTAAATTATTTTGGATTCATAGAAATGATTTGATTCTAAATGAATTATTTAAAGCACTAATTTGATGACTTTTGAGAAACAGATGATAGGAAATGTTTTATAAATTAAATTCTTTTGATTTTTTTTTTGATTTCCATGATTATGTTTGAAGTTGGTTTTAAAGTTAAATCTAATGTGTGAAAATAATATTTTTGGATACATTAATTACTATTGAGGTCACTAACATGAGAGGAATTATAATTACCAATGATTGATTTCTTTGAAGCACATGAGATCATAGGTAGTTATGTGGTGGGACATGAATATACATGTTAGTTTTTTATTATATTTACTGGTAAATAGATTTATGATGAAATGTTGAATAAAGATAATGAATGAATGCAGTTTATTCTTCATTATGGATTCTTATTAACCTTAGGATTGATAACTATCGAGGTTTGCACAATGTTAATTATATTTCACTATGAATGTGTAAATAATTTAGGACAAATTAACTAACCTCTATTCTAATAACAACAGTGATTCCATATAAAATGATTTTTACATGACAGTGTTTATGAAATGATTAACTAATATAAGAACTGATTTAGATTCCAATCCATACCCATTTTAATTGAAATGTTTATTTTTAATTTATTTATACATGCCATTAAAATTATTATAAAAGCATAAATTATTATGAATTATGAAAATATTATTATTAAAAAATTTATATAAATTTATGAATATCTGGTTTCTTTGATATTCCCTACTAATGGAAATCTTAGTCTGAACATACTGGACTGTTTTTCTTAACACACAAAATTTTATTTTATGTGTTTGTAAAAATTATTTTTTTTGGACAAGTAAAAGTTATATAACCTATTTGAGGTGATTAGGGTTATTTATAATGGGTCCTTGGGAATTGGTGGTGACAAGAATAATATGTCTTACATATATTATAGGTTTATATTTTTCATTGTGATTTTTTGGATTAATAACCCATTTTGCGATATGGTCTTTTAAACATGTGGTACATTAGTCTTGATTAATATTTTGGCATACCAAATATTCACAAAATCCTTACACTATTTACATTTTATCTGGTTGATCTTATCGATAAATTATTACATCTTTTGTTAATTCTTAGGTACTAATATCTAGAGCTTTGTGATAAAGAAAACCCATTAAGCCATGTCAGTATTGATTTTGAAACTAGTATTATGGTCTTTTTGGGTTAGTTTGGGAAATTTCACGGCAAGGGTCTAGGAGAGGAGACAATAGAGATATACCACTAGGGAGAAACAATTTAAAATAAGTAAAGGACTTATTGAGAGTGTAAATTCGTAATTATTTTCCATAATAATAGAAATTAATAAATATTAATATATAAAAAATATTTATTTTTTAATGATATTCATTATTTAAAAATATTTTATGGTTTTTATTCTCAATGTGATACGAGAAAATAGAATTTTTTTTATAAACATGGTTCACATAAATGTGGGACTTTCAATGGAAACTAAAAAAATATTAAAATTAAATAATGAACATATAATTAACTTCTTATAGCTGTATGATATATATATATATATATATATATATAATTATTTATTTTATTGTAATAATACTTCATAATGTTAGAGATAAAAAAATAATGTGAAACTCAATAGTAGAGAGGGTGGTGTATATGATCTCATACATAATGTCTGAAAGAAATACGAACATTCATTTAATTTACAATGTAATCAAAAAAAGTTTTTTGATTACATTTCAAAAAAACTTATATTGATATATTTAAATTTATAATGATTATTTATCATCACCTGCCACTATTTTATTATAATATTTTCTCATATATAATTTACAAGAGGTTATTTTGTTAATTTCTTAGAAAGTTGAAATGTATATCAACCAAGCTTAAGATGTAGTAAAAAACATTCATTATATATATAATTTTATATTATTATTTAATTTATTATTAAATTCTATAATAATTTATACATGTAAATTGGTTTTCCATGAATGTGATCTAATTATAAAACACACTCTTATATGACCTTTTTTAGCAGTCAAATTTACATTGACAATTTTTTATTAATATCACTAATAAAATTCCCAATATTATAATAAGATAATATAAAATGTTTATTAATTTTTTTTGATAAAATATAAACATGATTTATTGAACCCATGATTGTTGGTATGGTAAAATAATAATAAACATCATCACATGGAGGCAGTAGTCTGTACACACACACATACAGCACTCCCATTTTTAATGAATATAAAGATAGTAAAAAATAAAATATAATATCATTTTAAAATAAATAAAATTATAAAAATATTATTTTATCTTAGTAAATAATTTTTTTAATTTGTCACTAAAGGCAGTTATTGAAAATTGAACAAGTCATTCATGGGTGTGGTAGACCAAATAATTGCTGGACAACAACATAATTTTTTTTTGGATGAAGGTTTAAAATTGTTGTAAAATTAAAATAAAATATAATATAATTCTATTAATTATTTTATTTTCATAATCTAATGTATATATTAGTTTTTTTGTGGTAGATGTTTAAAAAAATTTGAAAGATGTTGTTGAAAATATTTCATGTCACATTAGATGTACTCCTTTGGTCACTAGCTTTTTACAAATTTTCCTGGTCTTTTGGAAAGATAAATTATTCTCATAAATGGGTATAGGGTTTATGGGAGACTATGGTAGTGTGTTGTTTGAGATTAAGGGGCTTTAGGTGTTTGTAATGGTGGATGGGTGGTTGATCCTTTTATAATAAAAGAGTAGGTAATTTTTTTTCACACATAACTCATTAATATAATTTGATTACATGTTCCACATGGAATTTAGAAATAAATTGGGCAGTAATAGAGTGTGTTAATTGGTAAAATTGATAAATACTTAACTACACATTTCTATAAATTTTCTAAAAACATTTTTATGTTGTTTAATCATAAAAAGTTTAAAATTTTAATTTTTGGTTTTTACCTATGAGTCTACTTTTTACATCGTAATTTATTTTTATTAGCAATAAACGAAATGAATCTAATTATATAAAATGTTATAAAATGTTATGAATGGAAATGTATGGAATGTTTATTTTATAAAAACATTAATAAGATATTATAAAATTTTTAGAATGGGGTTTTTATCAATATATACTTATAAATAATTAATTAAATGTTACAAAATAATTTTTTATAGTTAAATTGGTTTCTTAAAAATTCATTGAATTTTTAATTACATTTTTTAGAAGTTGTAATATTTATTATATCGATATTTATAACTATTCACAAAAAAAATTTCAAGAAAAATAATAAAATTATATGTTAATATTTAAATTATAGGTCCCAAATTGGTGTAATTTTTTCAAATTAAAAACAAAAATTTATTATAAATATAGTAAATCAAAATTAGATACTCATATCTATTTCCAATAGTTTCATGTCTATAACAGTTATATTTAAATATTTTATTTAATTAATGTTTCTTGAATTTTGTTATTCACTAATTCATGTAACATAAAATTTTCTATCAATTACATACTAAGAGTAAATAATCACTAGTATCTTCCTTTATTACATTTTTCCAGCATTAAGAAATTTCACATTGGATTTTTTTCATATAATTAGGTGAAGAAAATGAGGGAACCTATATTTCATAGTCTCTTCAGGTTCCAATGATGTCTCTTTATATATAAGGTTTCTTTAATATAATTTGACAAGTTTAGTTGTTTTATTGCAAAAAATGTTGTCTCATTGGACCATGATTTTCACATGAACCTCCTTGTAAGTGATATCATTCTCTAAAAATACCACATATGAATTCAATAAATGTGATAAATATGGTATGTACTACATCAATTGGGATACATGGAAATTATCCTGTGATTTTTACATGTTGTTTGGGATCACATGTTGATGCGCCTTAGCTATGAATTGATAAATAATCACAAATGTGATATAATATTTTATACTTATCTTCCCCTTTTTCTCAATTCTCAGGAAACTAATATATTATGATATAAGGAGGAAAAAATTATTATCAACCTCAAAATCTAGGTCTCATCAATGCTTATTAGCATAAATCTTCTATTGAATCCAAAATACATTGATTTATTATTGTATGATATTGAAATATATTATCTTTTCTTAAACCATCACAATTCCTTGAAATTATTGTTCTCCAACTCTATACCAAAGCATTGGTGTTCAAAATATTTTAGCATATAGGAATTCTTTTTTGCCCAATTGGATGCTTCAGTAAAAATATTGTTCTAATAGAACTTGACCAGAGGAATATGTTGTCCCAGCCTTCCATGAAGATCATATAGTAAGGTCGTAATATATCACATAGTGTTTTGATAGCCCGTTTAGATTCATTATCGGTATGGGGATGATATGAAATATTGATGTTTAACCATGTTTTTATACCTTGTGGAAGATTATTTTAGAACATTGAGTTAAACCTGAAATCTTGAACAGATAAAATGATAGTGGTGTTTCCTTGAATCCTCACATCATATCGACTTCATATCATTAGAAGTTGGTAGAATGATTATTTCTCTCGAATGGAAATGAAATCATGATTTTATTAAAAATTCGTCTATAACCCATATATAATTATTTCCATTTACTATTATTTTTCTAAAAATCCATTGCTATTATTTTCCATCAATATGGTTTTATCATCCCTTTGTATTTTTCCTCTTACACTTCTCCTAATGACACTCCATAAAATTTTATATATACTCCACAATATCCTTCTTCATATTGTACCAAAAATAATGTTCTTGGCGATCATTATAATAAATTTTTATTCTGGGGTGGATGGAGAATGTCTAGATATGGGAAACACTCAATAGCTCCTTCTTTATTTATAGATCAGGTGGAACACAAATTTATTTCACAAATATCATAGCTCTTTAATAAATAATCTTGTACATCAAGGATTTATCTTCCTTATGACATCCAAATTCTTATATATTTTCATATAATCCCTTTGAAATTTCATAATTTTCAATATTATTGATGGATTTGTAATCATTTTAAAAATGTAGAATGATATTCCTTTCATTAAAATTTCAAAAATTATTCATTAAATATCCAATTAGATCAGATCCTTCTCAATTTTAAAGATATATATGGTTACATGATATTATCTACATAGAGAATATCACTCTATTTTCACCTTCCCTATATTTTATTTTATATTTAAATCATAATACACATGAATCTCTAACCATATTAATTAGAATTTTTTCTACTCCTTTTGTGTGAATATTTATTTCCTGATATTTTGGTTCATATATATATATCTAACGTTTATCTATTGATATAATTCCTCTAAATGTTTAATGTGCATATTACATTGGCTAAATCAAGATCATGAAATGTATTATTCCATTATTTTACATTCAACTATATTGACGTATAGTCTATCACATTATAATTCCATAAGAGTAAAAATCCAAATCATTTTTTAGATGCATAACTATAGATAATAAAATCTACAAAACAAATGAGTATATTGAGTGCAGGTTTTGTTGTTATCCACATCTTTAGATACATGAATATTTCTTCACACTCATCAGGTTATACATATTTTACGACCATCCGTGTAATCTTCGTTAAGGGGTTTGAAAATCATGAGAAGTTTCTCACAAAATTTCCATACTACCATATTATATAAGGAAATAGTGCATCTTCATCACTTATAATGGTATAGGTTAATATTTCATCACTATGGACTCTGAAGGGTCTATAGACACCCACTGATATGTGATTACATTCTACAAACATGCTACATGGCCCATTCAAAATGCATAATTATATATACCAGGAAAGTCCAGTCAGGGGAATAACCTCTGACCATTTATTAAAAGAAATAAAAAGTGCAGTAAATAAGGAGATGGATGAGGGCGAACATCTTGCCCAAACCCAATGAGGAGTCCCCACCAAACATAGCCAATTACAAACCAAACCATTACACCCAAAACCAAAGACCCATACTGCTGATACAACACTTCAACCAGCAGCTCATCATCTTCAAAAACATCAAAACTTCCAGATTTCAACAGCATATCTTCACTGCAATTACTGCAACCGCGACTTCATTCCAGAGATCTTCCCAAAAACAGATCAATCACAAAATCAGAAATCCAGAACAAACGGCCATCGATCAAACACAACCCCATCTTCACCAAATCAGAACCTCAAAACAGCTTCCATCCGCACCAAAAACCACCAAATCAAAATTCCTCCCCCCTCCAAGACATTGGAGCCAACACTGAGCAAACCGTAGCACGCCATGGTCGATGTCAATCCAGGATGAAGCCGAGCAAGGAACAAGATCCGCCGGAGCTGAGCACATCAACGCCGAGCACACCGCCGTCGTGACTGAACCGAACAACAGGTCCCACGAAGCCGACGACAAGCCCACCAAGCCGACGACGATCCGAAGCCGCGACGAGATCCTGAAACTAGGGACGACCCAAATCCAACACTGGCACACCAGATCTAGCACCACGCACCTGGATCCGCAAAGAGGACCTGGGCCCGGAAGCAACGAACACGTCACCGAGCCGAGATCCTGAATCCGAGACACCCGGAGTCAACGCACGCCAACGCCGAGATGAGATCCCAAATCCAAGAGAGCCGAGGCCACCTCTAAGCGCACCAGAGCCGACGATGAACACACCACAGCCGAGGCAAGATCCCGAAGCCGAAACGAAGTTGCCGCTGAGCCCAAAACGAATCCGGACCACGCGGAACTGACACCCAACAACGCCAAGCCGAGCGAAGACAGCCGCCACCGAGGTCGGGCCATGCCGGATGAGGGAAGAAGGCACCGAAAAATGGAAACCCTAGACCCACGGGGGAGAGGGGAGTCACCGCCACCCAGAGGCCTTTTCTTCTTTATGACTTTTGGAGGACATAAGAATATCATTTATAAATACTATCAAATACTAATCGAGGTAATCCCTAAATAAAAACATCCTTATATCCATGAAGTTTACTATAGTATTCATGATTCTAATTGCATGAATAAGAATATATAGTGCATATACCTTGTAGGAAAATAGGACTTATAAATGTCCTCAATCACTTTTAATAGATGATATCTTTACTAAAATACTAGTTTATGTAACTATTGATCAAAAAATAAATGAACTTATGATTTGTAAATCCAATTTATGGGATACTTATTGATTATCAAGATATTTTTGAGGTAATATTAGTTGATATATAGTTTAATATAACCATAATTTTCATTGAAAAATATCCCCACTTCACCCCATGGTGAAGCACATAGGCATATAAAACACAAATCCATATATTCATTAATTTTATTCTTATATTTATTCATTTCAATTTGGTATATTCTATATATAGTCTTGGATATAAACATATATAAGAAAATAAGAATAATTTTGATCTCAAAATCTTGATCAAGAGGAACACCATTACATTATTTGGGGAACACAAATGTATAATTAATTTCAATGGGAACATACTCAAGAGTAGTACTCTTTATTGATTCAATAATTTGAGATACATATACTTTCTCACATGTAAATAATGAACTTTCATCAGAAAAATATTCCAAAGGATATTCATCCTTCTCATTAAACATGAATAGAATCAATGGATGACATGTGATTTATAATATGATGTCTTTCTCCAAGCAGTTGTTGTGGGATAAATATATATATTTTTCGTATTTTTGTTAGAATATTCTCATATACGACTAAAGAAATTATGATAGAGTTCACTGTTAGATTCATCAAAAATATACTAAATGGGGAAGAGTTTATACATAGGATGCAGCAATCACTCCATTTTAAATTTTCACCAATAACATTTCCTTCATATATTTGGTGGTGTTTTAATAGTTTGAAAAAATAAGAATAATAAAGAAGGGTGTATAGAACCAAAATCAAATAGTATCATCAAAATAAAATAATGAATAACTATCACACATTCAACCAAATTTTTTCATAGATCCACATATGTAGTAGTAACAACATAATATCATCGATTATTTAATATACATGGGATTTTTTTCATTAGTTATCTTTAACAACCCATCGATTAGTTTCGTGTTTCTCATAGTTTCTACCTTCATTATTGACACAACATTTACAACAGACAGATTATTTATCTATAATTTCATTCCTTCGATCACATTATTGGTCTTACATATCTCACCTATATATATTTATTTCTAGATGTCCCTCCAATCAACACTTGAATCATTTCTTTTTTTCCTTGAGATAATTTTATGTATGATTCTATCTACACATTTAACATGTGGGGTGTTTTATATTCTTACCCCAATGAGTTTTATTTGATAATTTCAAGGAGATAAACTTCATTCTTGGATTCTTATTTTGTGATTTATTAGATCATTATGATTCACTCATTTCGATATCAACATCAAGGGGACATCAGACAAATTATTCATAGCTATAAACGTATTTAATTTAGAAATCTCTTCATAGAATTTTCTTTTTCCCACTAAAGTAGCAAGTGATTTGACATTCAATGTTTCTAATAAAACCAGAGGCATATAATGAAAGCCTTGTGAGGTTCACCAAAAAAATTATCTTATATTATCATCATACATTCTCTAATGTTTAAAGAACATAGTATCCTTATAAATATTATTCTTGTAATCTAAATTTTATGTATAAATATTATACATAATTCATCAGACACTATATATTCAACATTATTGATGAGAATTTTGTTCTTGATCAGTTTCCACTATTGACCAACTTCTCCCAAAAGGAATTTAATAACATGTATGACCTTCTAATTCTATGAGGATTTATTTATAAAGAATATATCCTCAAATGAGATAAGAAATTGTATAGTGATTAAGGGGAAAAAATATCCACCAATAGTTGGAGGCCTCAGGTGCCTAAATGACTCAACTGAAACCTTATCTCTTAAAGGATGTTCTAAATGATTAATGTTATTATTTATAAATTTTAGTTAGTTTGGTCAATAAATCAATGGTGATCTCATATCCTACACTGATAATGTTGTTGATTTAATTTCGTAACCCATGACATTGCCCACTGCACATTTCATTACTATAATTCTTAGTGAGCCTAACTATTATTCTAAAATAATTTATTTTTTGGGATAACGATACATCGATCATTATATATATAAATTCTAAACCATAAATCATGATGAAGTAACTCATATATGATTTATAGAATATAAATTATGAATTTTTATGTGTCAGTCTATCATTTCTAATGTATTTTTCCTATTATGATCCCAAACTCAATTATATTCCATAAAAACTTGATCAAATCCTTCATAATTGATTTTAATAAAAATGTAATTTATCCCAAAATACCCCATGGGAGTGTCTCAGTATGTGTAAAATTAGGTCTCTTTGTTGTGCACCCAATCATGGTTTCAATAATACCCAACACAACCACTTCCTAGATTTTACCAAAATTTATAACAATTCAAGAGCTTGAATCTACATTCCAGTATTCAGAAAGGTATGTAATTTCAAGAAAAAACACACACAAAATCCATACACTAATTTCTTTGTATGTTCTCTTGTACTTAAATATAAAAATTTTACTTATCCCTACTGTAATCACAATTGATCTATTATCCGAATAACCAAAAACAATGATAACATCCTTTGAAAAAAACTATATTGTACCAATCCTTATACCCATTTTATTTCATAAATCATAACTTATTTTTCCAATAAATATAATCTAAAAATTTATAGGTCTAGTTTCATTATAATATTAGACATAAAAATTGGCTATCAAAAAAATTAAAATCTACCTTATATATAACAACATGTAGTGATCCTATCTCCCATTGATCTTATAAAACAATATTGGATATGATAGAAAAAATATATAAATAAATGTATGATCTAGAAATCAAAATTAGGTAATAAACATAGAAATAAATCATGAAATAAATAACAATAGGCGTAAAATTATATTATACATAAGATAATAATAAGCATGGAGACGTGTAATAAGGAAATGATTTCATAACATCATAAACATATATAAATAAGATAAAAATGATATCATATAGATATTTCAATGGTCTCTCTAAATACCAACATCATAAAGTTCACAACATCCCAATGTGTATTTGGTTCACTAACTAATAAAATATATAAAATCTAATGAGATATAAATCTTCAACCAGTTCATTAAAGTAAAATATATGTTTAGTACCAAATTAAAATCATACATATACATTCTATATGAGAAAATAATCCCGTCATAAATTTAAAAAAATTATCAAACCCATGATAATGAAGTGGGATTTATTGGTTCGAGTGAGTATCTTAAGAGGGGGTGAATTGAGTTCCCAATAAAAACTTATATCTAAAATGGATTATTTTAAAATCCCCCAAATGATTAAATACAACCCTGTTTGTCAAAATATGTATATATGATATATATATATAAATTTTTATAACTATTTCTATAAATATTTTTTATGTCTCGGATGAATAATACACAATATTATTGGATTGTTAGAAATATATTTACTAGATCAAAATATGAAAAGAACACATGCTAAGATAAAATATGAAAGTATATAATTTTTTATAGTTAAAACTATTTTCAATTCTAAAATGAAAAAAATGTAAAAAAATTTAAATCACACAATAGAAATAATGGATAAAATAGTTCAGTCACAAGTTGATAATAGTACTCTACACTTTTTGTCTCCCACTACCAAGAATTATAAATAAAATAAACAAGAAGATCAACAATCTAGATCATGATTTATAACATTTTACGAATTATATAACTCACATAAGAACTATTCCATATTTATACATAGTATTAAAACTATGAGTTTTACAATTTTCCCCTTTTTATGATCACATATCTTGGAATCAAATGTATTAATAATTGTTAAATATGATATCCATGTTAAAAAAAATATAAACCATCACTTTTCATTCACAATATGTGTATATGGAATCAATGAAAAATAATAAATTTGTATGTAATAAAGATAAGTATCATGATTCAATGAAATAAATATTGAAAACATTGAGTAATAATGATAACATAAAAAATTAAAAAATTCTAGAAACAAATATTCCATAAGAAATTTTCCCTTTTAGGATTATCAAAAATGTAAATTTTAGTATAATAATGATAGTAAAAGGGGAAAATGTTTAGGAATATAACCATAGTAATAAAATATATCCAAAATGATTATTCATTAGTAATTACAACTTAGGTCCCATCAATAATATTTATAATTCATGAAAGGGAGTGGTTCATGATTTAGTAGAGGGGTCCAATGGTTCTATTCCATTACCCTTGTCCTTTGCTTATTTTTTATCTAATGAATCGAGATTAGCACGAGGTAGAATAGATGGACCACTATATGAGAGTCAAGATATAGTAAAAGTTTGATCTTCTACAATGATAATATGTTGAAGGTGTCTCAAATATTAATCAAGAAACATCAGAAAAGGATTAATCATGGAAGGTAATGGGGAAAGAGGATCCCTAAAAAAAATCATATTTTGAGGGACATCTTTGGAGTAATGGGAACTGCTTATGGAGTAATATCATTTTGGAAATTAAAATTAAGAATATAATATATTTGATTTATATAATCCATGAGGATCAATCCAACTCTATCCATTACACTAAATAAAAAACATTTATCTGACATGAAATAGTTTAAAATGATAGTCATCACCAAAAGAAGTCTTGCTCATTCTTTGAAAGCTTTAGTCATTGGATGCATCCTAAAATATTCAGCTATGATTTTCAAATTTGCATCCATTGTCTGATTGGTATAAATAAACAATATATAAAACATTATGTTCTTATTAATGGTTTCTCAATCAGATTTTATGTCATTGGAATGGATGGTAAACAAAATTAGAATTTGATAAAAATTATATCTAATTATACTCACTGTCACTTGGGGATAATTATTGAACCTTACAGAATAGCAGGACGAAGCATGTCTCATCTCATCTCAAATAACATTTCCTATCTGATCAACATCCACTGCTAGAGTATAAGGGTAAGAACAATCTGAAGTTGTATCCCCAATAATTTTAAGGATCCCATATAGAGAATCATTAAATGTAGAATTCAATTCCTTGAGCATATCTTCGAAAAAATCCAACCCATTTCCAATTCTCTTAATCACAATGTAAACGTATCATATGTGATGCACCTTATTTCATATGATATTATGAATAATGAAATAAAAAATATATCATTCATCTTTCCCAGAGTTGAAATAATCTTGAGGAGTTCTATTCTCTAACATTAATGAAAAATCAAACAACAAAATTTTACCAAAACTATCGAAGATGCTTATAGTGAACCCATCATCTAGAACAAAAAATGGAGAGAGAGTAGGTTTAGGTGAAAGAGTTATAACAGAAGTGAATATTTATAGCAAACTCGCAATATATACATATGTTATTAATGATCCCTTATTATCTAGTTCATCTCGAACCACAAGCCCACAATTATTTGAGGGACTCCTTACAACTTTGGAGTACTTTCCACATTCCTCTTCTATATGATCAACAGTCAATCTAGAAAGTAAAAAATGATAGATTAATTTTTTGGAGGTACCACAAAATCATGATCAACTGAAAAATAATGATTTTTCTAGCCATCAAAAATTTGTGTTGTTAAGGTGTGTTCAACATCGGAAGGATTACCAGGTTTACCCTCTTTCTATTTATCAACAAAAGTTGTTTCTTTCATTTGAGCATCATCATTTTGATCGAAAATTGTAGAAAGCACTTCTATACAACAGAAAACTGAAGTATTATTAGTAGATAACTATACTGATTGAACATCACTTCCTTTATCATTAAATGGAATCTCCATTTCTCTTTCTCAGCTATAAGGTTTTTTATAGTAGTAACCACAGTCAACTATTCAATAATAATTGAATTTGAAACAGTTTGACCGGTAGAAATAGATGTATCCATAACATTATTTTGCCATTGGATATTAATGAAAAATCTACACATATAAGTATTTCTCCTCCTTATAAATTACATCATCATCCTTCATCACTAAAGTAATCTCTATATATTTCCACTAAATTTGGGCACCTGCACCACTATGATCAGAGCCATCACCATCACATCCATTAGTGGAAACCCTTTCATTTTCATTACCATTTTCATAATTTTCATATTCCTCATCATAATCACATTCCTCATCTTCATAATTATAATTAGTGGATTTTTAACTTTTATATTACTCTTATCAAGAGACCTCAGTGTCATATTAATCAATTATAACTAGATTTTCTCTTCACGGAAAACATATAGGAGGGATAGGACCAACAAAATTAATGGGAGACGATTTGGGAGACAAATAAAGATCAATATCTTCATCAATAGATGGTTCACATTCTTCTTATTTTGTGGAAAAAATATCTTCATCCTCATTGGAGTATTCGACAACCTCATCATGTTCCTAACCTAGATCAACAATATCCCTGGGCCTGGTAGGATGATCAGCTAGATTGAAATCAGCAAATATTTTTTTAGAATCACTAACCAACTATTTACTCGAGGGGTTATAGATATTCATCATCCTTGAACAAGTAGAACATGCAATAGATAAACCATTACATTATATAATTATTTCTTCATCATAATATATTATCCCCTTATTCATTACTATGGCAGAGATATACATTGGGTATATCAATGAGTTAGATTCGGAGGATGTACTTATCATCTCACACATATGAAACATGAGATATACACATAAAATTATTAAATAAACTTATTTCATAATATATAGAATATAAAAATCTTGGACCCTGCACTTGTGAAATCTCCCTTTCATTGGAATTGTATGTGCTGTAAAAACATAAATAGCATCCAACACACTCTATAATGTTATGAATAAATTATACTTCTCGTTATTCCATTTCCTAAAATTTCTATCAATGCCTATTCATAAAAAACATCTTACTAACATCATGAATGGTACCTTGGTAATAATAATATTCTTTTCATCATGGGGTACATTCTAACATTTATCCCATTTTCACTATGAAAAACCAAAATGGATCCCTTTGAAACTACATTTGATCAGATCAGTACCATCATGATCAAATTAAAACTCTATATTATGATAGAATTCATAAAGAATTCTCTTGTAGAAGGGTCTCTTATTTGATGAGAAGCACTCTAATCATCCTTGGTTATGGGGTTAATTATTTAAATTATACTTTATAGACAATACCCACTATGATTCAACATCATTTTTATCTATAAAAACTATGTTGTCAATCTTATGATTTAATTGTGTGAAAGGAGTATGAATTATCGATAATTTCTTCTAGTTATTCGATGATATTGTAATACAAAGTGAATACTTAGAAGCATGCTTCATTTTGAACATGCAGACTAGTTCAGGCATCTTAGTCAAGGGTATGAAAAAGGATTGAAATGCGGAAGGACAACGCCTTCCCTAGGATCGAGAGTGAAAATATAAAGGAGTATCATTCAGGGCTTAAGTTGTGTTGGTAATTGACATAATGATGTTTTAATATCATTTTTTGTTTTAGATATTCTAAAAAATGATATCAAAATGTTAATTGGACAAATAAAATTTAATACTCAAAAGAAAACTTTAATTGGGTTATGAAAATAATTTAAATCGAAATAAATTAATTTGGTAGTTCAAAATATTTAGAAATAGAAAAATTTACAAAGTTATAAAAACAATGGTGTTTTAATCCTGTAGTATGACAATCTAATAAAATGACAAGCCAACAACATGACAATCCAATGGATCGACACCAAAATAGTGTGTCAACCACAATATTATGTCATATAAAGTTATACATATCCGATGTTTACTATTCCCAAATCATGTTTAATATAAATAATTCTATAATAATTCATTATCTTAGTAATTATATCATCTAACTGATGTTATGTACAAATAAATTCAAGAGTTATATCAATTTTTATAAAATAATTACCCAGAATGTGATGTATTATATCAATATGTTTTTCCCTATAATGTAAATTGTTATTCATGGAAATGATAATGGATCTTGTGTTATCAAAATTTTTGGGGATATGTTCTAATTGATATGAATTGTCTCGTAGAGTGTGTTTTATCCACTAATTTTTTTCAAAACAACTACAATTTGTTATTTATTTTTCTTCACCCGAAAAAATGCTATATAATTTAACTTATTACTAAACTAGAATACTATATACATTCCAAACAGGTGACGTGTACAAGATCCTCTTTTCATATCTAACATGAATCAACCAAAATGAGCATCAAAATAACATACTAAATAAAATCATTATCCTCTAGTTTAAAATAATCCCAAATTGGTTGTATAATTGAGGTATTTCAGAGTTTTCATAACGATAATTAAATGAGAACATTTAGGGTTTTCTTGAACACGATTGTAGACGCCGGAAAAGTCCGTTGTTCCCAAACGAAGCTCCGGATGCGGAAAGCGAAGTGATATTTGGAGTCAGAGGCACGTTCCGGAGGGCCCGAAGGACTTGCGCGAAATTTCAGAGGTTCGCGCGCAAAGGTGAGCTGCGGCGCGCAATCCTCCCGGGATGCGCGCAATGCGCTGGGCCGGCGCGCTATCTTTCACGCCCGCGGCCTGCGCGGCGCCCTTTGCGCGCCGGGTCCAGATTCCGCGCCCGCGAAGCGAATTGCGCGCCCGAGACCGGATTCCGCGCCCGGGGTCGCCTATAAATATAAGGCGACCCCCGACGTTTTGAAGGTTTCCAGAATCTGAAGTGTCGCTCGTTCGCGCAATCCAACCCCTTCCGCGCGCAATGCCGATCTTCAGGTAACCTCCTTTCTTTCGCGCAATAGAGCCTTGGGGTCCGCCTTCGCGCGCAATCCCCTTGGCTCATTTCCTTTGAATAAATTTCAACCCGAAGGCCTTTGCGCGCAAAAGAAGCCTCTTGCGCGCACCCCCCATTTTCAAAGTGGCCATTCGTTAGAGAATGAGCCGTTGCCCCCGCGCGCTATCCGAAGCCCGGTGCGCGCAATCCCAACCATCCGCGCGCAAAGGGCTGGCCCAATTGCGCGCCAGCCCGCCATTTTTGCGCGCCGACCCGCGGTTTTGCGCGCAAAGCTCCTCTTTTGCGCGCAATCCGCCAGGGTCGCCTCCCTTGACCCCCTGAGGGTACCCGCCTGCGTGGCGCCCGATGATCCTCATCCTGGGTGCCCGCACCGTACGTTGTCTTCCCGTGCGGCCCTCCAGGTTCGTGCGAAGTGACATGCACCCATCGTCCGGCAACCTATGCCCAACATGACGTTAAACTGCACAATCGTCCCGCATGACGTTAAACTGCGCATACGTCCAGCATGACGTTAAACTGCATATTCGTCCAGCAGGACGTTAAACTGCATATTCGTCCAGCATGACGTTAAACTGCACATCCGTCCAAGCTGCACGACGTTAAACTACCTAGCCCCCATCGACCGCGCTGCAAGACGTTAAACTGCCAAGTGTTTCGTCCTCAACACACGGCGTTAAACTGTACTTCGTCCGGCAAGACGTTAAACCGTCCGCCTCGTCCTCAACACACGACGTTAAACTGTACTTCGTCTGGCAAGACGCTAAACCGTCCGCATCATTCGATCCCGTGCCTCGCACGCAGGGTCTCCCCCGGTTTGGATGTGGCCCCCACCCGCTCGTCTCTGCAGGGATGTCGGGATTGTCCCCCTTTTGGGACGATTTAATGGGAGTGGCTTTTCCCTACGGGGGCAGGGTATTACAAACCCCTAGTTTCTCGTGGGAGGCTGCACATGTGTATCTCCATTGCGCCTCCCCACGGCCGAAGCCAGTAGAGGGTATGACTGGGATCGAGGTGTCTTCTGCTTTCGGTCCAAGTCCCTTCCAACTGAGTTTTGCCATCCGGGCTGCCTCAAGTGCGTAAGTCCTGACAGAATGAACTACGTGGACTTTGATCCCTGTCTTCTATACAGGGTACGTAGGAAGCCTCCCTGAGGTTCAAGCCCGCCACCTGGTCGTCCCGGTCGTATTTACGTCGGTTCGTCCATCAGTGGGCCCCTCCAGGGTTCACGCTTGCGTCGATTCACCTATGAATCCGCCCCTGTGGGAGACTGCCCGTGTGTATCTCCACGGTGCCTCCCCACAACCCCTTTCTCCATTTCTCCTTTTATCGTCCAGCATGACGTGAAACTGTGATCCACCCGGCCGTTCCATCCCCCTCTGTGCGAGGTGGTTCGGTTCAATCCTCCGCCCGGCGGCCTAGACCCCTTCGTGAGTCGGCTTGCCGACGTCCAGCATGACGTTAAACTGTATACCCGAACTACGCTGACTTTGATCCGTGCTAACGCGCGGTACGTAGGAAGCCCCTCTGGGGTCCAAGCTCTTCACTCCATCATCCATCCTGATCCTTACCCGGGCCGCCACATCCCGGTGGGGTCATGCCACTTCACTCCACTCCACGTTACTTGGGAAACCACCCATGTGCTGGCCCCAGCGTCGGAGGTTCCCCGCAAGGGGTTCTGTCATCTGATCCACTTTTCGTGTTGATCGGTCCGATGCCGTCCCCGCTGGACGTTAAACTCGCGGCATACCCCATGTTAAACATGGGAAGCTGAGGAAAACCTCAGGTGACACAGTTCCCCGCACCTAGTACGGGATGCCTCAGGCCATCATGCCTTCGAGAAGCCCTATTAGGGACGGAAGACAGACGTGCAGAGCCGCAGTGTTACGACACGCCCCCAGCACCCAGAGCCACCTGGCCTTCTCACTACAGATTGCTTCCCCGCCCAGACTCCTTGGAACGTCCGGGCGGAAGCAGCGTAATTAACCGGTGTCCATGAAGATATGGCGCTGGGAACGAGATTCACGAACATTCTTAAGTCTATGAGGGAGACCCGGATTAGGTGACGAGTTCCGAGGAGACGTCCAAGGAAGGAGGAGCCGACATCCCATCATCCCGGTTTCGATCAAGGAGCAGACGCCCCTGAATAAGGGACGGATTCCGCCCGCCCTTGGAAAGCGGGACTGCGGGACCACAAGCCGCGCGCCCATCCCCTCGGGTTGACGGGTGCACGCGCGAACGCGTCCTGGCGGAACAGCGTAACCCGACGCACATCCGCACCGAAACAGAAAAATGGTGAACCCGACGTGAATCTCTTCTCCTCGATACGAAGACCGATGGCTTTCAGAGGTGTTGGAAGACCGGCATGTTGCCCGGCCAAGCATTCAGTCTTACCCGCCAGGGGCTGGGGAAGTGAAATCGGGCACTCCGTCTCGCAACGTCGAGGGCCTGGGTTCCCCCCACGGAAGGCGTCGTGGCGCCAATGGTTGGTTGACGATTCCTTTTTCCTGTCAGTGTTAATGGGTTCTTCTCCCTGCTTTCAGAAATCAGGTCGCCCGATCCAGTGCCCGATCGTCACCCGCCCACTGGCGCAGGGATAGGGGAAACACCGACGCGGCTACTCCGCGTGGTCCCGCCCGTTCCACAGTCGTCCCAGCAGCCGCAATTGCGGGACGACCACACCCTCTCTCCCCCTCGGAGGTCATCCAGAGAAGGGTGATCAACACCCTGGTGCGGAGATACGAGGAAGAGGGAGTCATCCCCACTAGGGAAATGGCTCGCCTAGACCTTGAGGAGGCTGCGCCTCGCCACCACCGCCGCCCCAGAGGGCCGCGCAGGGAGGCACCGCTACCTACCTCAACGTCCAATCGCTTCGGGAGTTTATCCCCGGAGCGCTCTGACAGTTCCCTTCCCTATGCGGATGAGGTGGAAGATGCCCGGGATCACCCTATCCGGGATTCGCTCCAGGGATCTACGGTAAGGACTCCCGCCAGGCCACGACGACACCGCCGCCAGGCCTCTCCAGTCGAAGAGCGGGCTCTCCACCTGCCCGCGCCGCTCATCCCGACTCGTCTGTCTCGACGCCAACGTCGGGCACGAGCGGAAGAGGATGCCCACCTTGGGGCTCTAGCAACAGCGGCCGCATTGGCCCGAGCCACTGCTGGCTCCAGTCGCCAGGCCTCTGTGCATCCTGAGCGGGGGAACTCCTATGCTCTACCTGGATCGAGGCCCCGACCGCCCCAAAGGCAGGTTGGGTCGACTCTCCCAGTTGCTGGCACTGGCAGTAGCCACCGCGGACCACCTCGCGGTAGCGCTATTCACCGGCTGGATCTACTCTGTGTGGACGATCCAGGAGGCGTGGGTCATCCCACCTTCCAATCCCGGCCCGGAGGCCTGCCCGGAATCATCTCTCCCCGCGTCCCCTTTGATATCTGTCCCGGTGCCCCTCGCACCTTGGTTCCCAGTCCTCTAGGCCCCAGCACCAGTGCGGCCAGAGGACGCCAGGACAGAGATCAGCCCTGCCCCGAAGAACCACCCAGGGGCAGGAAGGCAAGGCGTCGACGCCGGGGGAAGAATGTTACGGAATTCCGGACAGAGATCCGACCGGTTTGCTTCTCTGACTCAGAGGCGGAGTACGATTCGGCGACAGAGCCCCTTCCCCAATCCCGCCAGTCAAGGGCAGGGGTAGGAATGCGGCACGTCAGCCTCGTGCTCCCCGAGAGCGAGATCAATGTGATCCCCGCTTCTCTCCGAAGGTATATCCGGAGTAACGAGGTCCTCGTAGACCCCCAAGGATCAAGCTTGCGGTTGGTACCGGCCCCTCCAGAAGTGCCTTCCGCCTCGATCGAAGAAGCCGGAGACTTTTTCGGGGGACCGACGGTCGAACCACGATCTGGTGCGCCCTCGGCGAGCACCGATGCTACGGCAGGATGTTCGCTCGCCGGCCCGTCCTATCGTGATGTGGTAGCCAGGGCACCGCCACCCTCAGAGGGCGGCCCGGGATATGGAGGCCAATCGGCCTGCTCGCCGTATTCACCGCCGGCCAGCCCGTCAGCCCGGCGGCCCGCCTCGGCACCACTACCAGTTTCCCGTCTGTTCCCAGCCATTGAAGAGGACCAAGGAGATCTGGGTCCCGAGTTTGAGTCATGGGGCTTCTGGACCGTCCTTGCAGAGGGCCACTTCCCTGAGAAGTTTTGGCCAGTCGCAGGACCAGGCTTTGATGCACCCGAATCGCTCACCCCGGATGAGTTCGAATGCTTCCGCCGAACTCTCCGGGAGACTCGCTCCTGTCTTCACCGCCTACAAATGCCATACCCCGGGAGTCAAGCGCACCTGGAGGATATTGGTGAGCAGTGCCGTCAAATTGACCTGGCCATGCTCCCCGCGGTTCGGCACCCCGGGTCATTTGGGCACCACGAGGCCCTCCGACAACGATGCGTTGAGTGTTTTCAAGTACTCCGCAAAGTTATCGAGGAAGCCACTCCCCACGTGTATATCCGTGGATGGAGGCAGTACGCTGCCCTACGCTTCAGTGTGATCCGTTGACAGCCCGATTCGCTGGGTGGCCCTGAGGGTATATCCCCAGGGACAGGAACGGTCAATATGGCTGACCTGTCGGGAGAGGGGAACGACTTGGAACTTCTCGACGGGGGCTTCCCCCCCGAAGACAAGCCGTCGTCAGATCCATCAGTGAGAGTTACTCGTCATCAGAGGAACCTCCTGGGGCTCCCTGCACCCACTGAAGCACTGACGTTGAGCCGAAACGTCAGCAAAGGAAAAGAGCACAGCGAGGCTATAAGGCCCGCCGACCCATCTGCCTCCATGCAGAGGGCAGAGGAGGATCCCGAGAAGGCTACGCTACGTCAGCATCTCGCCGAACAGAAGAAGCTGGTTGACCAGCTCCTCGCCGAGCGCGCTGCAGAACGGCGGCCTGACTACGGTGATCCCAGGCCAGGACAGCAGGGACCGCAACAACCGCACCTCGATGAGACTCTCCCGGGCAACCGTGATTACGCCGTGTTCGCCGACAGGAGAGAGGCCATTGCCTACGGCAAGAGGGCGCGGTATGTTTCGCCACACCCTCCCGAGCGGCGTGACTACCTGAGAGATCCCGCTCGGATTCCTCCCGCTGCCCCAAGGGCCGCTCCGCCCGCCATCCCACGAGCTGCCGAGTTCGACGACCCGGTCGACGACCCGATTGAAGGGCCATGCAATGCGCTCGTGGTTAGAGATCCTCGCCAGGACTGGAACCCATGTCCGGACGATCCGATGGCGGCACTCATTGCCCGCTTGGAAGCCTTGGAGACTCGGCAGGTGGCGATCCCACCGGACGGCAAGCCCTACCCAGCATGGGTGGATGACATGCCGGCGCCTCCGGGATTCGGGAATCCCACTTTCGCCCCCTTCAACGGAACTGGAGATCCGCCACAGCATTTAGCCCACTTCAACTCGAGGTGCGGGCCTATGTTGGGGACTCCGGCGCAGCAGGAGGCCGCTAAGCTTCGCTGCTTTGTTCAGACACTTGAAGGGCCAGCATTTGTCTGGTACAGCCAGCTCCCCGTCGGGTCGGTAACCAGCTGGGAGGACCTCCGTAGACAGTTCCTCTACCAGTTCAGTTCCACGACCCGGAATACAAGTATCGCAGACCTCTTCAAGTGCAAGCAGAGGCCTGATGAGCGAGTCGCGGACTTCGTCGCCCAATGGAAGGGTCTCACGTATTCCCTTGACATGCCATTGACTCAGGAGCAGTTGCTGACAATGTGCGTCGGGAACGTCAAGACCGAGCTGGTCCCTTCCCTGATCACTCAGAATTACCCCGGAGGGTTCAGGGACTTCTCAGACAAAGCTCAACGTCTTGAGGAAGCCCTGCAACAGGCCAGCTAGGCACACCCGCTGCCCCCTATGATTCCTTCAAGGAGAGTCAGTAGGGCTGAGCCCGCTGCTGTTGCCCAGATAGAGGCCCCTAGGCCGTTGGAGCTGCTGCCGGTGAGGCCAGCTCCACAGCCTCACAGGAATCCGCCTCCACGGGCTCAGTTCCCGGCCCAGCAGCGGCAGCCCCTGAACCGGCCGGCCCCTCCGCGTAATGTACCGCCGCAACCCAGGCGAGATAATCAGGGTCCACCTCCTCGGCCGGCCCCTCCAGCCCCTCGTCAAGACCACGCTCCCCGGGGCCCGTGACACCTGACTTACTCATTTCATGAGGATCAGGTCCCCGGTTACTTCCGGAGCGCCCTGGAGCAGAGGATTGTGCGACTGCCTGAGTGTTGGAAGCCAGAGGAGGCACATCTTACGAATAACCCCCGCTACTGCCCCTACCATAGAGCCTTGGGGCACACCATCCAGCGGTGCTATGTGTTTAAGGACTGGCTCCAAGACCAGATTAACAACAATGTAATCAGGTTGGGCCCAGCTCCGGCACAAGTGGCGGGTGTATTCGTGGGATCAGATGACGATAGTGGCAACGAGGACGAATGGCAGCTGGTCTCCAACCGCGGACCCCAGAAGTACAATAACTGGATGGCCCGCAAGACGACCATTCGCGCCCATGGAATCATCCGTGCGCGCTTGAATCAGCCTGAGCCCCCAGAACTTGCGGGTGCTGCTTCGGCATCGTCGTCCCAGTCTGCCTCCTCCAAGAGGAGCAAACGGCGGCAGCGCATGAAAGAAGAGCGCGCCCCGCCAGTTCCGCCACTATCCCGTACTCTCGACGATTTCATGCCCCCGGAGATGGGGGTCCCTCCTCGGATCCCCCCGGTGATGGATGATTCGTCCGATGACGGTATTGGGTACGCTTCGGTTAACACCGTCGAGCTGGTAAATCCCTTTTCGGTTCCCGACGTTGAAGAACACCGGGTGGACCTCCCTAGTGTCCCCGGTCGTCGCCACCGTCGGAAGAACCGCAGCAGCAGGAGTCGCCGGGGCACAGCCGTCGGTACCTCCAGCCAGGCCGTGCACGCCACTGAGACTAGGCAGCAGGCTCAAGATCGAGCTCAGCGTGCGCAGGCCCCCCATTCGGGGATGACGGATTCGCCTCCGCCACTGTTTGTGGTGTGGGACCAGGCAGAACCGCTTCAGCCGCGTCGCGACCAGCTCCGCCCTGCCACGAGTCCATCCCGGCCTCCTGACTCCAGTACGGTGACCATTTCCCGGACTGCGACCAGTGAACAGCGAGATGCGCCAAGTACCAGTCGGCCGCCGATCCAACCGGCAAGGCCCGTCATGCCACCAACCGCAGAGCAACCTCCTGCAACCAGGGGCTCGCGCTTGGCCAAAAAGTATGATGTCCTGAAGCACTTGGCCGACATCCCAGCAAGGCTCTCCATCCTTGAGGCTCTGCGCATGTCATCTGAGATGCGCGAGGCACTCGCTGAAGCCCTGAAAAGCCCCCTCCAGTTTGAGACAGAGGTTGCGGCTGCAGAGGCCTTTCACGCCGAAACGATCGAGGACGCCGAATGTCAGGCAGTTATCTCATTCTCTAGTAAGGATGAGGACCCTCCTATACAGGGACACATTCGTCCGTTGTATGTCACTGGCCAGTTCAATGGCCTTGAAGTCCGGCGTTGTCTCGTCGACACGGGGTCCGGTATTAACCTGATTCCAACTCGGACGCTCCGGAGATTGGGGTTGTCTGAGGATGACTTGATTCCCTCCGACCTCAGGATCCAGGGGTACGACCGCACCGAGCAAACCCCGGTCGGCAAGATACGTTTGAAGACCCAGTTCGGTGATTTGGTTGCCAACACCGAATTCATGGTAGTCTCTCAGGACACTGCGTATAACGCATTGATGGGCAGGCCATGGCTTCACCTTCACGCGGCGGTTCCCTCGTCATACCACCAATGCCTCAAATACTCCCTTAATGGTCGAGTAGGAGTGCTTCAAGGAGATGCCTCTCCTTTTACCTCATGTGAAGCCCGCTATCTGGACGCGGACTATTACAAGAGCAAGGATAAGCAGATCCTGGCAGGTGAGGTTGAGCCTGTCGCTGTTGCGAGCGATCCCTGGGCAAGTCTGGATGA
This sequence comes from Viscum album, assembly GCA_963277665.1. Lineage (NCBI taxonomy): Eukaryota > Viridiplantae > Streptophyta > Magnoliopsida > Santalales > Viscaceae > Viscum > Viscum album. Next base: position 1,420,069,528 of record OY728142.1, read on the forward strand.
CGCTTACGTCCTCCCGATTCACCGGTTGGACGTCGCCATGGTCTTGACGGTCCGCGAGTCTCCTGATGAGATGGCCGCGACCGCCCGCGCCAGCACCAGTGGCCCAGCAGGATCTGGTAGCCCCAATGCAGTTTCCAACGCAATCTCTCCCGTGGACGATCCCTCCCCGAGCGGAGAGGATATGGAAGACGCACCCCCAGACTTTGAGGAGGGCGTACCTGCCACGGTCGATGAGTTAATACAGGTGAACCTTGGAACCGAGGCCGATCCAAGACCCACATTGGTTAGTGCCGCCATGCCCTCTGTGGAGCGGCAGCAGTACGTGGACTTTCTCAGGCAGCACCGTGATGTGTTCGCTTGGGGCTATGACGAGATGCCGGGGCTAGATCCTCAGGTAGCCGTCCACCGCCTTGGTCTCCCGGCGAACCATCGCGGGTTCAAGCAGCCTCCCAGGAAGATGCACCCATCCCACGGTGCCATGGTTGAGGCCGAAGTTGACAAGCTTATCAAAGCCAACTTCGTGAGGGAAGTTCAGTACCCCAAATGGCTGGCCAACATTGTGCCGGTCAGGAAGAAGAACGGGCAGATTAGAGTCTGCATCGACTTCCGTGATCTCAACCGCCACTGTCCGAAGGATGATTTTCCCCTTCTAGTGACAGAGCTGTTGATTGATGCCACGGCAGGGTTCCAAGCCCTCTCCGTCATGGATGGATACTCCGGATACAACCAAATTCGGATGGCCCCTGAGGATGAGGAGTTCACTGCTTTCAGGGCCCCCCAAGGTACCTTTTGCTACCGGGTCATGCCCTTCGGCCTGAAGAATGCAGGTGCCACCTATCAACGGGCGATGCACCGCATATTCAAGCCAATCCTCGGCACGCTAGTGGAATGCTACGTCGACGACTTGGTTGTCAAATCGCGCCAGCGTCGGGACCATCTCAAAGATCTTGAGAAAGTGTTCAGCTTCCTCCGGTCTCGCTGCCTGAAGATGAACCCGTTGAAGTGTGCCTTTGGGGTCACCTCCGGAAAGTTCCTTGGATTTGTGGTAAGATACCGGGGTATTGAGATCGACCCAGAGAAAATCAGGGCGATTAGCCAGATGCCTCCCCCGGGTACCGTCCGGGAACTGCAAGGGTTCCAAGGCCACTTAGCCTATATACGCCGATTCATCGCGAATCTGGCCGGCAAGTGTAAGCCCTTTTCTCGGCTTATGAAGAAGGGTGCCACCTATGTATGGGATAAAGAGTGTCAGACCGCTTTCGAGGAGATCAAGCAGTACCTGCTTCAACCTCCGGTTCTGATGCCGCCTGTATCCGGGAAGCCGCTGGTCCTTTATGTGACCGCCCTGGAACGGTCCCTGGGTGCCCTTCTCGCCCAGAAGAACAACGAGGGAACAGAGAATAGCCTCTATTACCTCAGTCGCATGCTCCTCGATGCGGAAGTTAGGTATTCCCCCATCGAGAAGAGCTGCATGGCGCTCGTATTTGCCGTACAGAAATTACGGCACTACTTGCAGCACCATGCGGTACAGTTGGTTTCTCGGGTAGACCCGTTGAAATATATCCTGAGCCGGCCTATGTTGACTGGCCGCCTAGCGCGGTGGGCTGTGATTCTCCAGCAGTTCGACATCAGGTATGTGTCTCAGAAGGCCATCAAAGGGCAAGCGTTGGCAGACTTTCTGGCCGCTCACCCGACCTCCGCGGATCAGCCGCTGGATCTAGGCTTTCCTGATGAGACCATTCTCTCGGTTGATCGAGCCGATCCATGCTGGCAGATGCACTTTGACGGTGCATCCCGGATCCCCACCGGTAGAAGAATTGATGATCCTAAGCTCAACAGAGTGGGCTTGGGCATCGTCTTCATTACCCCGGAGCGAGCCGTGCTGCCATACTCTTTCCTGTTGTCAGAGGGCTGTACCAACAATGAGGCGGAATACCATGCCCTCATCACCGGCCTCGAGTTGGCTCTCGAGATCGACGTGCCCCGTCTGTGCGTGAAAGGGGACTCCGAGCTGGTCGTTAAGCAGATCAATGGCGACTACGTTGTCAGGAAGCCGGAACTTGTGCCATTGTTGGAGTGCACCCTCCTTCTGATGGCCCGGTTCCCTTCTCGGCCGGAAATTATCCATGTTCCCGGTCGCAGAACGGTCGAGCAGATGCTTTGGCCAGCCTTGCTGCGTCACTTGCGGAGCCTGAACAGGACAACCTGATCGTTCGCGTGACGCGCCGCAGGCTCATCGCTCCCGTTATCCCGGAAGAAGATCGCGGCCCGTTGGTAAGTAATCTCACCACGGTTGCCCCTCTGCCCGGAGCCCCGAGTACCCCAGATATGACAGTCGGATCAGCCCCTGATTGGAGGACGCCTTTGGTTGAGTACCTCCAACATGGCATTCTTCCATCGGATCGGGCCGAGCGCGAGCGAGTTCGACGCCGCGCATCGCAGTTCGTCCTCCAGAGCAGTCCCGGCCTGGAGCAGATCCTCTACAAACGCGGGTTTGATGGTGTTCTCCTCCGTTGCCTTCAGGGAGTTGAGATCCCACGAGTCATGCAAGAGGTTCATGCTGGTTCGTGTGGCGCCCACCAGACTGGGCCGAAGCTGTCCCACCAGATTCGGAGGTTGGGATACTTCTGGCCCTCTATGATCCATGACTGCATCGAGTATGCCAGGAGGTGCCATGCGTGCCAGGTTCATGCGAACTTTGTGCACCGGCCTCCGGAGCCTCTCCATACCACAAGGTATTCCTGACCCTTTGCAGTCTGGGGACTGGACGTTGTGGGACCTTACCCGCCGGCGACAGCTCGCCAGTGCCGGTTCATTCTGACCGCCACGGACTTCTTCTCCAAATGGGCAGAAGCGATTCCGCTCAGAGAGGTCAAATCATGTTCGATCGCTGACTTCGTGACCTCCAACATCATCTATCGATTTGGAGTGCCTCACGCTATCCTCACGGATAACGGAACCAATTTCCGAGCAGCCGAGTTGAAGAAGTTGTACGCCAAGTATAACATTCGCTCGAACCATACATCTCGCTATCATGCGCAGGCGAATGGATAGATCGAGGCGTTTAACAAAACCCTCTCTAACATTCTGCAAAAGATGGTTGGTCAGAACAAGAAGAGTTGGCCGGACAAGCTCCCCAACGCCCTCTGGGCTTATCGGACGATGACTCGCAATTCCACCCAGATGACCCCTTATTCCCTGGTGTATGGAGCTGAGGCCGTCCTTCCCATCGAGATCCAGTTGCCGTCCTTGCGCACTGCGGTCTACGACCAGCAAGCGCCGGACAGAGTCGCTGAAGCCCGTCTAGTCGAGTTGGAAGCACTGGATGAGAATAGACTTCGCGCTTTTCACAACTTGGAGAGGCATCAAAGCAGAATGGCTCGAGCTTTCAATAAGAAGGTTCGCCTCCGCTCCTTCCTGCAGGGTGATCTAGTGCTAGCACTAAGAGCGCCAATGATCCCCGGCAGGAAGCCGCCCAAGTTGGAGCCCAAGTGGGAGGGACCTTTTGTTTTCCACAAGGTCTATCCCAATGGCGCGTACTCCCTAGCGACTATGGATGGTGAGCGTGTCACTCCTCCCACCAACGCTAGGTTCCTCAAGCAATACTTTTCCTGAGTGTCCGTTCGTCCCGCATGACGCTAAACTGCACTTCGTCCCGCATGACGCTAAACTGCACTTCGTCCCGCATGACGCTAAACTGCACTTCGTCCCGCATGACGCTAAACTGCACTTCGTCCCGCATGACGCTAAAATGCACTTCGTCCCGCATGACGCTAAACTGCACTTCGTCCCGCATGACGCTAAACTGCACTTCGTCCTGCATGACGTTAAACTGCACCACGTCCTGCACGACGTTAAACTGCATTCGTCCAGGCTACAAGACGTTAAACTGTTCAGCATTCGTCCGTGCTGCAAGACGTTAAACTGCCAAGTGCTTCGTCCTGCATGACGCTAAACTGCACTACGTCCGAGCTACAAGACGTTAAACTGTTCAGCATTCGTCCTGTATGACGTAAAACTGCCCCTCAAGAACTACGTGCGGCTTGATTCCCATCCTTATGGGATACGTAGGACCGCCTGAACCTTCATGTTTCAGGCCCAGCCCCATCTTTTGGGAATTTCCATCCCATCTCGGGCCCTTGGCCCAGTTGCCCCCGGGTGTGCGGCGTATGGTGTGAGCGCGGGGCTATGCCCTCATTCACGTCAGTTTGCTCGTCACGCTGTACGCCCCCCCACGTTTGGGGATGCCTTCTGCTCCCCCCTTCCTTTTTTCTCTCTCATCGTCCTGCATGACGTAAAACTGCCCCTCAAGAACTACGTACGGCTTGATTCCCATCCTTATGGGATACGTAGGACCGCCTGGACGCTTATGTTTCAGGCCCATCCCCATTTCCCGGGAATCTCTATCCCGCGTCGGCCCTCTGGCCCAAGTTCCCCTTCTTTTGTGCGGGGCGTATCGCGTGAGCGGGGGATTATGTCCTCATTCGCGTTGGTCTACTGGCCGCGCCGTACGCCTCCCCCGTGTGTGGGACTACCTCACACCCCTCATCGTCCTGCATGACGTTAAACTGCCTCTCAAGAACTACGTATGGCTTGATTCCCATCCTTATGGGATACGTAGGACCGCCTGGACGCTTATGTTTCAGGTCCAGCCCCGTCTCTTGGTTGATCACGGGGATCTGCCCCCCTTCGGTTGCTCTCAGGGTAAGTCCTCCGACCCTTTCCGGAGATCTGGTAACATGTTTTGGGTACTACGGTCTATGACTCGTAGTGTCAGATTCAATCCCGACAAGCCCTGTGTTGCTTGTCGGTTCTCGCGCTTCCTCTTTTTTGAGCCTTCACTCAAAGGGATCCTCGTTAGCGGTTCGGGTACGATGCCTCAGTGCTCTCCCACCGCTCCGGGTCGATTTACCGGCGGGTCTTGGGCCGCAAATCGATATGAATCCTGCGATTGAGCGGTTGATGCTCGTTTGCTTGCCCCGTCTTAGGCTGACGCGATCGGATGTTGTGTTGCGAATGCGTCAGCAACATCCTTGATCGCCATGTCAGCTCTTTCAGGCTCTGAACATTGGTTGCGCAGTCCTCATCACACTCCGCCTTTGTGCGTTGTAGTGGAATCTTGACACACTTTTCATACTGACCTTCAGTACACCTCTACACGTTAGGCAGACCAACCAGGGTAATGTTGTCGTTCGAGGCTCCCATGATCTGAGCACCAAGGATATATGCGGATATCCTCCCTAAGGGCCATGCGTAGCTGGACCCTCGTCCCCATAAGGAGGAGGGAGTCGCCCGAACAATTGCGTTCTGGGCCCAGTATATCTGGAGGCTAGCATCTCTGCCCCTCGGGTGATGGACATACGCAGACCCCTATCCCAAGACTCTTCTCCTGGAATCGTGCGTGACCGCAGGGCTGGGTATGTTCCCACCTCCGCCGTGTCCGCCGTACCGCGATAAGCGGGTTCCTCCATGGTCCGAACCACACGACCTTAAACTGTGTTGTCTGGTCCTACCACATGACCGTAAACTGTGATCGTCTTGGCCGCCCGACGAGAAACGGCACTGCATCGTGATTTCCTCCTCAGGGGACACTCATGTTGGGCGCTGGTTAATGACCACGCCATTCATCAATGCCTTCCATGGCTTGATTATTGTGGCGACGCCAGAGATTTCTCAATCGCAGGCATGTCGCCGCACAAAGAAAAACCATTCATCTTTAAGGACAAACAAGAAATATCAAATGCCGCTCCTTCTGTGTGTGAGGGTCAGACCCACACTCTTCCTCGCGCTGGTGCCCGATTGTGTTGCGCCGCGCTTCAAGAACTACGTGCGGCTTGATTCCCATCCTTATGGGATACGTAGGAACGCCTGGATGTTTGAAACTTCGAGTCCAGCCCCCCACCTCTTAGAGATTCCCCCTTCTCTGGGGAATCCGCCGCCTTCAGGTCACCCTCAAGGCGTGTTTCCCGACCCCTTGCCGTGGTCCACCGGTGTCAAGAGTACTCTGGTTTATTGCCAGGAGTGTCAGGTTCAGCTTGGTCAGGTTCCTTCCACTTTTCAGGCTTTGTTCTCCCTTTCATTCGGACCCATTGTCTACGCCCTGGGTGGAGCCCCCGTGAACGGTTCAGACACAATTCCTCAGTGCTCTCCCACCGACTCGGGCCGGTACCCCCAATGGCCTCGGGCAGCAAATCGATATGAATCCTGCGATTAAGCGGTCGATGCTCGTTTGCTGCCTCATTCCACCAACGGTTAGTGCGATATTGATGCTGCTTTTCCGCCACGGTCGGCAGTACTCCCATATCGTTACGCCGGTGCCCCCAGTCCTTGAGTGAATGGCCGCATGATTCACATTTTCCACCTCCCATTCTGACCAGGCGAAACCTAGACGCTCTTGACACTATCCCTCAGTGCATCTTCGCATATCCAGGGGATAGGACCACGATGTGGCATACTTTGAGGTCCCTATGGTCCGAGCTCTAAGACCTTAAACTAAGATCTCTCCTTATGGTCCGAGCTCTAAGACCTCAAACTAAGATCTCTCCTTATGGTCCGAGCTCTAAGACCTTAAACTAAGATCTCTCCTTATGGTCCGAGCTCTAAGACCTTAAACTAAGATCTCTCCTTATGGTCCGAGCTCTAAGACCTTAAACTAAGATCTCTCCTTATGGTCCGAGCTCTAAGACCTTAAACTAAGATCTCTCCTTATGGTCCGAGCTCTAAGACCTTAATCTAAGATCTCTCCTTATGGTCCGAGCTCTAAGACCTTAAACTAAGATCTCCCCTTATGGTCCGAGCTCTAAGACCTTAAACTAAGATCTCCCCTTATGGTCCGAGCTCTAAGACCTTAAACTAAGATCCACCCTTATGGTCCGAGCTCTAAGACCTTAAACTAAGATCCGCCCTTATGGTCCGAGCTCTAAGACCTTAAACTAAGATCTAGCCCTTATGGTCCGAGCTCTAAGACCTTAAACTATGATCTAGCCCTTATGGTCCGAGCTCTAAGACCTTAAACTAAGATCTACCCCTATGGTCCGAGCTCTACGACCCTAAACTAAGATCTCCCCAAATGGGGTCCTACGTCCTGCATGACGTTAAACTGCACTCTCAGAACTACGTGTGGCTTGATCTCCAGCCTGATGGAGTACGTAGGAATGCCCGGGCATTCCGACTCGGGTCCAGCCTCAGGGATCGTTAAGTCCCGCCCCTCCTCGTCGCCGGCCGTCTGGCCTGGCTTCTGGTAGAGTGGTGCAGTTGTGATATTCTCCCCGATTCAGCTCGGGATGCCCCATCACAAGGATGGGAAGCGAAGGTTTCCTTGTCAGAGAGGTGCTGTCTGAGGATTGAGGTGATTCACAGCCAGATTAGTGCGTCCGCCTAATACGCTTTCTCCACGGTGGCGCAATTTTGAGAGCGTTGGATTCTGTCCGAACAAACCGTCACTTCGCCCCACGCTTCGCATGCCCTGTTGATCTGGATTTTCCACCCTTGTGTCTGAAGGAACCCCAAAGCGGTATTCATGATGACATGTGGTCCGCCTCCTGCAATATGAATGATGGCCTTTTTCGGTCCGTCTATTGCAGTTGTTATGGTCGATCCACTGTCCGCCTACCGTCTTGGGCATTTCCTGGAAGGCCAACCGTTGTGGGTGTCTGGATTCGGGACACGCGATTCACCCTTTCTCATTTCCCTATGTTCGGATAAAATCTCAACGCCCCTAGCGTTGTCCCGCTCGTGTGTTGGAACAAGTTGGGGGGATGATACATTGATTAGGCTTGAGGTCTCCTTTCCTAGGAATGACCTCCCTCTTTTCTCCAGAAACCCGGGCCCAATTACGGATGCCTGATGCTTGGTTAACACTCCCGCAAGTCCCAGTCCTTCAGCCAGCCCTTGGTGTCGTCCGTGACGCTCTGGCGATATATGCTCGAGTAGAGGGCTGGAGAATTCTCCGCAGTAGGCTCACCCCCGTCAATGGTTCGCTTCCTCGGGTTCAGGACGTAGACGTCCAAGTGCCTGGTCTCCCTGGCAGGATGCCCATTGTTGGTGATGTTATAGCGGAGAAGCTCGTCCTCCCGGGTCACCTAGGTCCGCGGCGCATCAATCTCGAACCCTGGCACCGGAACCTCATCTAGGATGCCGAAGTTCCAGAGCGGTAGGTTGTCCGACAGTGGATATGTCTTCTGGGCCGGCGTTAGTAAGTCGAACAAGGATTGATTGTTGGAAACAATCTCCTTGGCTCCGTAAACCTCCTCGTTCGTCGCCATCTCAGCCCTGCGAGTGGCGGCATCCCCCTCATTTCCTCTGTGCGCGGCCATCTCAGAAGTTTCGGGAGTCGTGCGGGTTAAGGAATGAAGCGTGCGGGATCAGACGAGGCTGGTAGAGAAGTTTGAAGGCAGGCGCGCAATCCAAGAGGACGGCGCGCAATTGGGAAGACTGTCGCGCAAAGTCCCGGGTTTTCGCGCAAAGACAGGCGAAATCCGGATGGTTTTGCGCGCCGATCGGGCGAATTTCGCGACCGGAAGAGGCAATTTCGCGCACGAGAGCTTTGGAGCTTATCGCGCGGAAGGCCAGAGTACGGAACGCGGGACCCAGCGCCCCTATTTATAGGAGAGACCGGGTCCGCGCTGCGCGGAAAGCGCTTTGCGCGACCGCAGCGGCGAATTTCGCGCCCGGCACCCCTTTTTGCGCGCCTAAGTCCCGCGCAGCCCAGGATTTCGGCATTCCGGCGTCTCCCTCGGAACCCGATCGTTGCGCCTTCTCGCCGATCAGATTCCGAGGGGGGGGGCATTTGTAGACGCCGGAAAAGTCCGTTGTTCCCAAACGAAGCTCCGGATGCGGAAAGCGAAGTGATATTTGGAGTCAGAGGCACGTTCCGGAGGGCCCGGAGGACTTGCGCGAAATTTCAGAGGTTCGCGCGCAAAGGTGAGCTGCGGCGCGCAATCCTCCCGGGATGCGCGCAATGCGCTGGGCTGGCGCGCTATCTTTCGCGCCCGCGGCCTGCGCGGCGCCCTTTGCGCGCCGGGTCCGGATTCCGCGCCCGCGAAGCGAATTGCGCGCCCGAGACCGGATTCCGCGCCCGGGGTTGCCTATAAATATAAGGCGACCCCCGACGTTTTGAAGGTTGCCAGAATCCGAAGCGTCACTCGTTCGCGCAATCCAACCCCTTCCGCGCGCAATGCCGATCTTCAGGTAACCTCCTTTCTTTCGCGCAATAGAGCCTTGGGGTCCGCCTTCGCGCGCAATCCCCTTGGCTCATTTCCTTTGAATAAAATTCAACCCGAAGGCCTTTGCGCGCAAAAGAAGCCTCTTGCGCGCAATTGCCCCCGGGTGCGCGCAATCCGCCCCGATTGCGCGCACCCCCCATTTTCAAAGTGGCCATTCGTTAGAGAATGAGCCGTTGCCCCCGCGCGCTATCCGAAGCCCGGTGCGCGCAATCCCAACCATCCGCGCGCAAAGGGCTGGCCCAATTGCGCGCCAGCCCGCCATTTTTGCGCGCCGACCCGCGGTTTTGCGCGCAAAGCTCCTCTTTTGGGCGCAATCCGCCTGGGTCGCCTCCCTTGACCCCCTGAGGGTACCCGCCTGCGTGGCGCCCGATGATCCTCATCCTGGGTGCCCGCACCGTGCGTTGTCTTCCCGTGCGGCCCTCCAGGTTCGTGTGAAGTGACATGCACCCATCGTCCGGCATCCTATGCCCAGCATGACGTTAAACTGCACAATCGTCCCGCATGACGTTAAACTGCGCATACGTCCAGCATGACGTTAAACTGCATATTCGTCCAGCAGGACGTTAAACTGCATATTCGTCCAGCATGACGTTAAACTACACATCCGTCCAAGCTGCACGACGTTAAACTACCTAGCCCCCATTGTCCGCGCTGCAAGACGTTAAACTGCCAAGTGTTTCGTCCTCAACACACGACGTTAAACTGTACTTCGTCCGGCAAGACGTTAAACCGTCCGCCTCGTCCTCAACACACGACGTTAAACTGTACTTCGTCTGGCAAGACGCTAAACCGTCCGCATCATTCGATCTCGTGCCTCGCACGCAGGGTCTCCCCCGGTTTGGATGTGGCCCCCACCCGCTCGTCTCTGCAGGGATGTCGGGATTGTCCCCCTTTTGGGACGATTTAATGGGAGTGGCTTTTCCCTACGGGGGCAGGGTATTACAAACCCCTAGTTTCTCGTGGGAGGCTGCACATGTGTATCTCCATTGCGCCTCCCCACGGCCGAAGCCAGTAGAGGGTATGACTGGGATCGAGGTGTCTTCTGCTTTCGGTCCAAGTCCCTTCCAACTGAGTTTTGCCATCCGGGCTGCCTCAAGTGCGTAAGTCCTGACAGAATGAACTACGTGGACTTTGATCCCTGTCTTCTATACAGGGTACGTAGGAAGCCTCCCTGAGGTTCAAGCCCGCCACCTGGTCATCCCGGTCGTATTTACGTCGGTTCGTCCATCAGTGGGCCCCTCCAGGGTTCACGCTTGCGTCGATTCACCTATGAATCCGCCCCTGTGGGAGACTGCCCGTGTGTATCTCCACGGTGCCTCCCCACAGCCCCTTTCTCCATTTCTCCTTTTATCGTCCAGCATGACGTGAAACTGTGATCCACCCGGCCGTTCCATCCCCCTCTGTGCGAGGTGGTTCGGTTCAATCCTCCGCCCGGCGGCCTAGACCCCTTCGTGAGTCGGCTTGCCGACGTCCAGCATGACGTTAAACTGTATACCCGAACTACGCTGACTTTGATCCGTGCTAACGCGCGGTACGTAGGAAGCCCCTCTGGGGTCCAAGCTCTTCACTCCATCATACATCCTGATCCTTACCCGGGCCGCCACATCCCGGTGGGGTCATGCCACTTCACTCCACTCCACGTTACTTGGGAAACCACCCATGTGCTGGCCCCAGCGTCGGAGGTTCCCCGCAAGGGGTTCTGTCATCTGATCCACTTTTCGTGTTGATCGGTCCGATGCCGTCCCCGCTGGACGTTAAACTCGCGGCATACCCCGTGTTAAACATGGGAAGCTGAGGAAAACCTCAGGTGACACAGTTCCCCGCACCTAGTACGGGATGCCTCAGGCCATCATGCCTTCGAGAAGCCCTATTAGGGACGGAAGACAGACGTGCAGAGCCGCAGTGTTACGACACGCCCCCAGCACCCAGAGCCACCCGGCCTTCTCACCACAGGTTGCTGCCCCGCCCAGACTCCTTGGAACGTCCGGGCGGAAGCAGCGTAATTAACCGGTGTCCATGAAGATATGGCGCTGGGAACGAGATTCACGAACATTCTTAAGTCTATGAGGGAGACCCGGATTAGGTGACGAGTTCCGAGGAGACGTCCAAGGAAGGAGGAGCCGACATCCCATCATCCCGGTTTCGATCAAGGAGCAGACGCCCCTGAATAAGGGACGGATGCCGCCCGCCCTTGGAAAGCGGGACTGCGGGACCACAAGTCGCGCGCCCATCCCCTCGGGTTGACGGGTGCACGCGCGAACGCGTCCTGGCGGAACAGCGTAACCCGACGCACATCCGCACCGAAACAACGATCCCACATACACACACTAAACATAATATCTAGTTAGATAGCAGTCACATAGATATGACTACAAATCAAAACTCTGTAACTGGTTTGATCCAAATTTTTCCCAACTCTATCAAAATCCAATTTAGATGTGGTACTCATATGATTATGAAAAATATTTATTCTATATATGTTAAATAATTTAAAAAAATAGTTATTATATTTTATTTGAATTAAAATAATTCATTTTTTGAATGATTTCAAATCAAAAAAAAATTTATTCTACCCAATAAACTCATTTAAAATTAATTTTTTGTCCTTTTAGAAAACATATTACACAATGAATATATTGAGTATCAAAAAAATATATCATCAAACGATATTTGAACCACAAACAAGTCTTTTGAATTTTATTTTATGAAAAGTAGAGGTTCATATTTTACTTTTGAAAATTCTTTAGAAATTATAAATTTTTTGAGGTTGTGTTACCAAGCTCTAGGGGATTGTTCAAACACATATAAATAGTTATTAATTTAATAAGATGATTTTGAAAATAGGGATTTTGGTATCTAAGGGTTATTATAAAAACAAAATCCTCATCTATAAGACCATTTATGAGTGAAAATTTTTTATTCGATTGATAATGATTTAAATATATATGAGCTACATTAGAAAATGGGATTCTTATAGACTCAAGTATAAAAATAGGTATAAAGGTATCATCATAGTCTATACCATCTTCCTAACTTAAACTTGTAAAAAATGTCTTGCTAATTTCTAACTATAGTACTTGAATCATCAACTTTACAATAAAATACCCATTTAAATCCCATATTCAAGGTGTCCTGGGGTCTATCCACATGTTCCAAACTTTTTTTCTTTGAAATTAATTCAATTAATTTTTCTTTTTTATCACCTTGATTTAATCATTAATTTTTTAATTGATTTTACTTGTTCGACCTGAGATAAATGGTATTGATGTTCAACGTGATTTCTAATAGATTCTCTAGTTTGTATAACATTATCTAGGTATAGGATGCTATTTATGTGTTCTAATATCTCATGAGAAAGTGAGACTAATTACATATGGATTTATAGGATCATGTTATTGTTGATTTGGATATTCATCTGAACTAGAAGATTTATATACAGGTTTCACATTAGATTCTATAGGATTGGAATTTATGTTCAGTTATTATAAATCATCCTCGATGTTTTCTAGTGTGTTCTTAGTCTCATGTGGTTCAGTCTCATCAAATTTAACATGAATTTATTCTTCCATAGTTTTTGTCTACTTATTGAAAACTATATAGGATTTTCTAGATATTGAATAACTGAGGAAAATCCCTTCATTACTTTTGGAATAATTTTTTCTTAAATGTTATTTAGGGTTAATAATAATTAATTTTGAACCAAAATATATTAATTAATTAATCTTATATTTCCTATTATTTTATAGATCAAAATTGTTATTCTTTAGGATATGTCTAATTAAATCTATATTTATATTATAGCAGGCTGCATTGACATCTTCAGCCAAAAAATAGATATGTTTATACTCATTTATCGTTGTCTAGGATATGCATTTTATTGTCATATTTCTCTTTTCCACAACTCAATTTTACTATGTTGTCCTTGGTATAGAGAATTTATGAGTGTATAAATTTTGTGAGTAAAAAATAAAAATATTGATTCAAAACTCACGTCCTTGGTAACTTTTTATGAACCTAATCCTAATCAAACTAATATTTTATACAAACATAGAATACTTGTTAAACTCAAAGAAAGCATCTATTTTGGGAGCTGTAATGTAATATCAAGTATATCTCGAGAAATATACTAAAAGAACATAAAAAAATATCTTCCCAATATGAATGGAAATTCTAGATTGAAAAATGACCCATATGAACCAACTGAAGAGGTTGAGAGGTTGACAATTCTTTGTTTGATTGAAACAGAAATTTTTTTGTTTCCCTTATTAACTGGGTTAAAAAAATTTTCAACCATAATTTTTTGAGTTCGCTTTATAAGTGACTGAATATTGCAATGGCCTAGTCTTTTATGCTAAAGACACCACTCTTTGTCAAAGAAAAATATGAATAAATAATTTTTAGAAACACAATAATTTAAATCAACTTTATAAACTTCATCATTTCCCAAATTAGAAAAAACATAAATATTTTTATAATATAAAACATTGGTATAATTATTCCTAAATATAAAATAAAAACAAAAAATTCATAAGTAATTTTTTTAGAATATTATAACATTATCAATCACTATAAAAAACATGAGAAATCAAAACTAAATTATTATTACCAATATTTCATATGCCGATGATATTTCCATTAGAATTTTCACCAAAGGTTACATGTCCACCATAAACTATTATGAAGAAATTAAATCATGAATAATTTTGGGTCATAGGACATTAAAAACCTATATCCAAGTAACATAGACATCTAATATAGGTCATTATTAATTTTTAATATAAAACAGATTTTATGCAAGGAATTATTTTGGTACCCATATCTGTTTCGATCTAAAAATATAAGCAATTAGTAGTTTGGGAACCCATAATTGCCACACAAATTTTCTATAAATATTAATATGAATTTTTGAAATAAAAACACTTTTATTTTATTTTGAAAAATTATTGGATAGAGAACTTTTATGTTTTGATTTAAGAACAAAAGTGCTTTTGTTATTTTTCTCTCGTGGGGTTGATTTCCAAATCTTCTACCATATTTTGGTCCAAAATTATTTCCCAAAATTAATGTGTTGTCTATATATTATTATTAAACTTGTCAAGAAAATTCTTTAGTTTCTTATTAGAACTCTTATGCTAGGTATTTTCCTTGAGGAATTGATTATTTTTCTCTTTTTCAGTAGACATGTCAGATTTTATATTTGAGGATAAAGAATATTATCCTTTTAAAACATTATATTTATCATCAAGATCCTTAATTATATCCATTATCATGTTTAAATATTCAATTAATTTTTCATTTGATATATTCATCATGTTTTTCATTTTCAGAATAATCAGAATTATGTGTTCGTTGAATATTAGTAAAAATAGATAAATCTATTATCTCATTAAAATTGTTCATAATAAAATTGTAAAAAGAGAGATATGTGCCTCTCCATCTTTCTAGTTAGCATATGATTAATCATATAATTCTTTCCCTCTCTGATATATGTTTTATTCGTGTGATATTAGTATTAAAAATCCCATTGAATCAGAGGTACATATGAGAAATGGAATCATTAGAATTGATGTTAAAATTATCATTCTTAATTGTCTAATTATTTATATTAGTCACATTATAATTTTATGTTCTCTAATGGGAAATAGACAATGTATCCCAAATATCATAAGAAATTTTACATATACAAATCCAATTATACTATTCATATCCTAGTGCATAGTATATGGAATTCATAGATTTACAATTACAATTGTATGAAATATTATTATCACCAAAACTAGTAAAAATAGCAGTATTATGAAATATATATTGATCTTCAATATTAAACCAATTTTCAAAACTCATGCTTTCTATATGAATTCTCATATTAATTTTCCATTGGGTATAATTTTTACTATTAAATAAATGAGTTTGTCTAGTAACTTATCCTTCCTGAAAATTATCCATTTAATGAATTAAATTTAGAAATTACATTAAATAAGGCCATTAAAGACGATCTAAAATCAGAGGTAGAATAATATTAAGAACATTATTACCCAAAATCCCACAAATACAAAATGTTATTCCTAGTGTGTATCTCAAGAGGTGGTGAATTTAGTATCCAGTAAAAACATTTTTCTAAAATGTAACAATTTGGTCCTAGTGACTGCATAGACACCCCACATTAACATGGTCATCTAGTCCTAGTATGCCAAGTACCACCAGTTTCCCTACAGACACATGGTCCCAACCCTGGAGCCCACCCACGTGCCCAAATGGGTAATATGTCTAATGATAGACCCTACAGGGAAACATGGTATAAGGAATTCATAGATTTAAAATTACTATTGTTTGAATGATTATTAGCACAATCCCAAGTACTTACAAAAGTATCAGGAATAATATATTGATCTTAAAAAGCCTAACAAATTTCAAAACCCATGATCTATATATGAATTATCATATTAATTTTCCATTGTGTATAATATATACCTTAAATAAATTGAGTTTGGTTAGTAGCATGTCCTTCTTGATGATTATCTATTTAAAGAACTAAATTTAGAAATAACAGAAATTAAAACCTTTAATGTTGAACATAAATCAATGTAAAAATAATTTGAAAAAAATTTATACAAAAAAAATCCTCTGATACAAAATGTAATTCATGGTGTATATTTTAAGTTGGGGTAATTGAGTTTCCAATAAAAGTGTTTTAAAAATTTTTACAATTAGTTCCTAGTGACTGCACAGATACCCCACCTTAAAATGTTTTCAGGTCTTAGACCACCATGAACATTATGCTTCATTATGATTATCCATTTAATGAAAAAAATTTAGAAATAAAATAAATTAAGACAATTAATGATGAACTAAAATCAATGGTAATATAAATTGATAAATATTAATTCCAAAAAAAACCTCTGATAATAAATGTTATTAAATGTGTTTATCTGAAGAGGGAGTGAATTTTGTATCCATTAAAAATTTTGTTAATAATATAACAATTGGGTCCCATGACTGCACAGACACCCCCACCTTAACATGGTTGTTGGGTACTGGCCCTCCATGTACCACTAGTTGCCCCGTAGACGCGTGGTCCCCACCATGGGGCCCACCCACGTTCCTAAATGAGTCATATAACGGATGACAGTTCCCACATGCCAACACATGTTCTTTATAGTGTTCTTTTTCCTCATACACACACACAGAATAGGGAACATCCCAGAAGGTCACCCTTCTTGATTACTACACTAGACCATGCATTCTAAACTATGTTGTTCTAATAAGATAGGACCCTAAAAAATAAGCTGCCCCTTTTTGGAATTATTAATTTAATTTAGACATTTAAAAAATTATCAATAGAGGGTGTTACATCCCCCTCCACCCCTATAGCACACTGTCCTTGTTGTGGGCACTAAATAATAACCCATGCAGTGCACCACACAGAAGGTTGGGTACCACATCTGATACCAAATTTAACAACTGAGTCGTGGTGACTACACATACACCTCGCCTTAACATGTTAGTCGTGTCCTCGCCCATCGGGTAGCACTAGTTTCCTCGCAAACATGTGGTATCCACCCTAGAGGCCACCCACGTGCCCAAACGGGTCATCTTAATAATGGATGTCCCCACAAGGAAACACATTTCCATTCAAGTGTGATTTTTCCTCACTCACACACACCCTGGGAAACATCCCATAAGGTCACCCATCTTGATCACTAATCATTCCATGCATGCTTATCATTGATGTTCTAATCAGATAGGATCTCGAAATGGAAGGTTCAACATATTGACATGAGTCATTTCATTTATTCATTTAACCCTTTATTAATCTATGGTGTTACTCAAAATAGTGTACTTTTAAATCCACCAGTTGATTAAATACAAATTAATTTATCAGAATATGTATTATGATATAGATCTCAATATTCATAAATATTTTTCTAAATACATATTATGTCTTGGATGAATAATATAAAATATTATTAGACCCTCTGAAATCATATTACCTGATACAAATATGATATGAAAAAAAATTAATATATATTATTAATGTATATATATTTTATATTTAAAATAATATTATGTTGTAAATCAAAAAACATTACAACAATACTTAAGAGCACAATGAGAATAATGAATACAAGAGGTCCAATATCAAGTCGGTACTTAGTCCTCTCCACTTATTGACAACCAACCACCAATATGTTATATATAAAATAATAAAGATTATCCACAACCTAGATGGGGTTTTAAAATAGATTACAAACACTCCATATCAAAAATGACTTCTTCCACCGTTTTACGTGGGAGTAGAAATTAATAGGCCACATAAGGTCCTCTAACACTGTTTTCTGTGGGAGTATAGGGGTACGAAAATATGATATGATATCTTCGTGTCTTCCATTATAGTATAGATGATTAAATTATAATATAAAACACAATTTAACAGAAACTACTCAAAATATAATAGAAGTAACCATAACAAAATAATCTAAAAGAAAAGAGTTTAGAAATGCTCAGTTTTTCACAATGCACATTTGGTCTTTTCAATTGATTCAATAGTGAATCTTAAGTCAGATTATGTTGAAAAATTCTTGAAAACAGAGTTTCATAGAATCTCATTCATTTATTGGAGGTTGAAATTGGATGTGATTTTGTAGTTTGGCTTCCCAGTTGTGTGATTTTAACGTTTGATCTCTTCTTGCTTGCGAAAAGATTCAACTATACGAGTGTTCATAAAGATTGGTCTCTCAACTTGATATCGGTCCACTTCATCCACTATTTCATATATGAATAATGAGGGAGTGCGCTACTATTTTATTTGTAGTAGAAAAGAGAATATCATAATCAACAGATTTCCCATACTGAACATTATGGAACTCTCTTCAATGATTTTAGTTGATTAATTAATAGACAATAATTTAAATAATAAATTGCATGAAATTTTATTAATATAACCATTAGAACAATTTAATTAAATAGAATATGATTAGAAAATAGTGGTGGTGTATTTTTCATGTGATTACTCATGGTTTAATAGTATCTTGCTCTGGCGGTAAGTTGTTCTGGCGTTATGATACTAGTAGTGTCTTATACTTATTCAAATTTCCACTACGCATGTCATGTCTCCACAAGTAGTATCAGTTCTGGGGGTGTATGATGGTGTCAAATAAAATGAATAAATTTTAAATTTAATGTATTACATTGGTGGTTCCTCATATAGAGATATCTCATATTAAGACAAATTTGTGTTCTAGAGACATGATATCCTTACAATTGAACAACCGACGACGTCTCAAACTTTTTCAATTTTTTCAGTCAAGCTGTATGACATCATGTTAGTGTTTTATGTTATGGTTTCTCATCCTAAATGTTGACTCATACTTATATAATATTTTCACATGTCTCAAAATACATGTTACTTTTAGTGAATGATGATGTTTATTAACATGATTAGAATCCTGATTTTGTGATCATTAAAACATGGAGGTCAATTGGTTTCGTAATTTTGATCAATGGTGTAAACAAAGTCTAAATAATATGGATTCCAATGTAAGGAAATAGTTAAGTAATTATTATTTTCAAATCATAAAATGAGTGATATGTCCTGAGTATTGGTTTCTAATATACAAATTTTAAGAGAAAGGGTCAAGGAGAAGAAAAAATAAGAATATACTACATGGGAGTAACATTATGAAATAATTAAAGGATCATTTTATATATGTAATGTTTTTATTATTTTATAGAAATATATAATTGATCTAATAGTGTTTTATATGAAATATATTGGGTTTTTATATAACTATTTTTTATTTAAATTCATTTTATGGGTGTGATGCTCTACATGATATAGGAAATAGGAATGTTCCCTTCAACATTCTTACATAAAAGTAGCAATTTAGAATGAATATAAATACTATTATGGACCAATCAATGGTTCGGAAATGTACTTAGGTATTTATATAAAGGATATATATACAAAAATTAATGTTCATGAGAATAATATTGCATAAATGATTTTAAAATAAAGAGATTGTGATAGATAAATAAGGTACTCATTATATATGGTTCATAAATGTATTTTTCTACCATAATTAGTTTGTATATAAATTTAAATATTAACATCATCACACTAAATAGGTAGTCTATATGTACATATGGACAAAACACTCATTTTTACAGAATAAAGGGAAATTATAAAATTAAATAACAAGTCATTTAATAATTATAATATTGTTATGAATATGAAATTGTATTTTTATATATTTTTTTTTAACAATCTATGAATGCTAATGATGGAAACTGAATATGATTTTCATAGAGGAGAACGTTTTCATGCATGTATGATGAAATCCTCATTTCATGAATGTTTTTTGAGAAAGAAATAAATTGGATGTTCAATTTGTATATAAACATACCAAAATATTAATAATAATTTTTCTCACACACCGATGAATATAGGAGTTTTTGGGTGGAAGAAGTAGAAAAAAATTAAGACGGTTCAGTGGAAAATATTACTTCTTTATTCAGATATTCTCTATTGATCACCACCTTAGGGAAACATAGATTTATCTTTAGGATTGATAAAATATTCTTATAAATAGTTGTAGGGTTTATGAAAGGTTATGGTACTGTTCGGGTCAATACTAAAGATATTTATATGGGTGAAGATGTGGATAAATGTTGGTTCCTTTTATAATTGGATAAAATCAATTTTTTAGCACAAATAACACTTTAATATAAATAGATAACACTTTTCACATGGACTATGCAGAAGAAGTGGGTAACATTACTGTTTCACAGTGGATAATGTTGAAAAATCATCAACCAAATCTTTCCACAAATGTTTTTTATAATTTTTATGTCATTTGCACTTATTTTTTTAATTTTACAATATTTTTTGAGGTATCTAATTATTACCTACGTCATATAATTTTAATTATTACAAATATATTCCTTATAAGATAATTTGAATATATTAATTATTTATATTAAGTAAAATGTATCCAAAAAAACATTGTTTCTGTAAAATTCTATTCATCATTAACACATGTTAAAATCAAAAACATGTTTTCATAAATAATGTTTTTAGGAAAATAATGTAATTTTTTGGATACAATTATCAATGTTAATGATTTTTTTAAAATTAAAATGTTTATGATTGTAAAAATAATATTTATTTAGAATTTCATAATTTAAAAACATAATTCCACCATGTTAAAATTTTGTTATGGGAAATAGATAATAAATATTTTTCAATAAATCATTACCAAAATTTTATCAAATGTTTTTAATGTGTTTTAAATTTTAATATAGAATTATGAAAAACAAAATTATAAAATTTAAAATATATATTTAATAGTAATAAAAGTTTCAATAAAATTTATGGAATGATTTTATAATAATATTATGAAATGTATTGTATTAGTAAAATATATATTTTTTAATATTCAACTAAAAATTAATGAATTAAAAAAACCCAAAAAATCATAAGTTAATATTTAAATGATTAAAATTAAAATGAATTTATTTTGAAAAATATCATATTAAAAATTTATTATAATTATATGAATTAAAATTGCATTTAATACTTTCAAGTATTGAATATTTAACTTCTATAATAGTT
This sequence comes from Viscum album, assembly GCA_963277665.1. Taxonomy (NCBI): domain Eukaryota; kingdom Viridiplantae; phylum Streptophyta; class Magnoliopsida; order Santalales; family Viscaceae; genus Viscum; species Viscum album. Next base: position 1,420,090,363 of record OY728142.1, read on the forward strand.
GTGTAAAACCCTATTCTTCTAGGGAATGTTTTTCATTGAATACTATAATAGCTTGCACTGTACGCAACATTGTGTTATAGCACACCTTGACTAATCAAAATAGTCGTTATGAATAGTAATACCTTCTTTTTAAAATTCTATAAATTTTATTTTTTAGAATGGACTTCATTTTATGAATTATGAGTATAAAAATTACCTTAGGGTGATTTTTTTTATATTTTTCTATAAACTTTAATTTTTTAATGAATACTGAAAACACTACAATATTATTTTAAACCGAATATTAATTTAAATAATAATTTATTTTATTTGAATTTATTTTATGTAATAATAGATACATAATTTCTATATTAGTTCAATGTAATTGTTTGGAGTCATTTTATAATAAATTTAGAAGTATAAAATGTTATTGAATTTTTTTAATGTCTTTTACCCTAATTCTAGCACGTTATCAAATTTTCCTAAAACATAATGTAAATGATTCTGTGAACTGAATTTCCAAAATAGAGGATAAATGGTTGATATAAATATGTATAATTTTGTTCAATATAATTAAATTGTTTTGGTGAATATCATATTTTGGATTTTATTTACCACAGTTAAATGTAAATAGGCTAATTGAAGGTAAAAATGATCTTATAATTAACATAACACATGTCCTCATTCAATGTGATAAGTGTATTTAGACCAAAATCGCTCATAGTAATATAATATGATCCTTTTTGATCCACTTGGTTTAGATTAGGAGTTTTATTATATTTTATTTCCAAAATAGTTAATAGTGTTAAATTCCAATTTATTGATTTAAAACATTTTTAATATATTTGTTATACATATGATCAATTTGACTATAAATATTTACTAAAAATCTAAAAATATTTCCTACATACATGTATTTTAATTATAAATTTTATTAATTAAATAATTAAATTTATCAATGACATAATGATGATGTAGTAATTAAATTATTAATCAATGATTAAAATAATTGGTATTATAAATTTTTGAATAATTGTAAATTGAGACTTTTGATATAGTAAACTAATTTTATAGCTAAATATGACATTTTATAATTAAATTAATTTATTGTTTTGGAAGTAAACATGTTTTTTTACATTCACAAAACCTAAATACTAAATAGTATCAAAATTGACATCAATGTGTTCTTTAAAAAAATACTATATTATTAATTGATATAATATTCCTAAAACTTTTAGTTTTGGAAAAATAACTCATATAAGGTTAGATATTTGAATAATGAACCACTTGGGGTTATTTTTTATTTTTATATTATGTTTATTAACAATTTATTATAATAATACAAGACTACGTCGTAAAAGTTAAACTATTTTACAAACAATTAAATTTAAAATATAAGATTATTATGGTGTTGTAAACCTGTATAAAACATTTTTGTTGAGAGTTTTTTGACCCAGATTTACCTTATCCTCTAAATAAATCATTTTATAACCATTATAAATCGAATATGATTTTATAAAAAATTAATATTTAAATATTTTCCTAAAGTGACCTTTACATATCTTATAAAAGGGCACTTCCCCTTCTCTCATAATCACATCTCCAAATCCATTTGGATGGCAAAAACCCAACTCCAATATCCTCCCAAAAATCCTCAATTCAGTCTAAATCCATTACTTTAATCAGAAAGCAAACCTATGGATCCCTTTGGGTCAAATCAAAATGAAGCACCCGAAGAAGAGGTAATAATTATATAACCTCTTTCAAAGTTCTTTTCTTTATCCACTTCGTCATTATTTGTTGTCTTCATAACAAAATAATATCTCTAGTACCTTCTTCATACTATGATGTTATTATAAACATAGTACAACAATATTCATTATTCTACCCATCCTATAAATGAATAATACACCATATGTTCATACAAAAGGCTTTTAATATCCACGTCGTGGTGTAGTAAGTTATTGAACACATAATTATTTAGATGGGGACAATAATGAGTATAATTTGTGTAAATAATAAATATATCATGTTAATGATTTTTTAAATATGATATACCAACAATTATATATGATTCTACTATCAATAGAGTGGCATTTCCACCAGTTCATATGTGAGGATTACCCTCTCCATGAATGTGATGAGTTTCATTCCCCATCATAACAATTCAAGAATAAATTTCATGTTATGATTAAATATAATGTTTATGAACATAATATATTTCTGGATAAGAATAAAATACATCTTATCCATAACAATCATGGAATACGTAAAAAAAATATATAATGAAAAACAGATCAGTTAACACCCGAAATGATGATACTGCTAGAAATATCATTAACAAAGCAATATCAGAAAATCATATTTGATATCATATTACATAAGTGGTTACTGTATAATTTAATAAAATTTATTTCAAAATTATACAAGAGGTTAACTTACCCTCGACTACAGAAATCCAAAAGGTATGGGTTAATTTTACAATCCATTTATTATCTAGGGTTGATAATACCCAAGTATCTAGTAGGACCTCTTTCTCATCCGTAGAGGTGTTTCTCAAAAATTATTTAAAAAACATATTTACTATTTAATAGACTATGGGTTAAATTCATTTATACCCTTGTTTGAGATTTTATAAAATATTATGAAATAAATATTTCTATTGATTTCCAAACATGTTACCTTATGTTCTTTTTGAAAACAATTATGATATGAAGGTTTTTTGACATATACTGATGTTTCAGATATTTTTCGCCATTATAACACCTTCAAAGATTCCCTTACAAGCTTATAAGAATATTTTCAAAAAATGTTTTTTCTTTTATAATTATGTGAATTTAAAATGATTTTAAAATAGAAAGAGGTAATTCTATAAATTATTTTTGTCATCTATGTCGTCATCCTTTGAAGGATTTTACAGTTGTTTAAAGTTGATTTATTATGATAAAATCTTCATTATTTTATTAAAGGTTTTCTGATATTTTTGACTGTGGATGTTTTATTTTTATACAAATCATGGTTTTTGGTCATGTTATTCACATTTCATATGCTAGTTTTAATACAAATGTTTATATTATGTTTCAACATTTTCATATGAGGAATGAATTGGACATAGTAAGTGATGGGTGTAGACCGATATAGATCCTCAATGCATCAGTTGGTCTCATGAGAGAAACTAAGTTCATGCCATAAGTCATTGGAAAAATCCTATTTCTCATCTTGGAATGAGGCCTTGACAATGTAGTTATGATGTCTAACATTATGAATTCCATCATAATGAATTCACTTATTGATATTTAATGTGATTATTTGACCAGTATAATATCGATGTGAATATCTAAAAGGAATTATTTTATTTATATTGTCTATATTAAGCTATTTCATAGGTTTAAAATGATTTTTTCTTTATAGATTTCTTTAAATGTTAATGATTATTTATGATAGATTCCACTGTAATGTTATCATTATAGAGAATCTGAGCACACCCCATTCAAATTTTTTCTTTTTCGCAGGATGTGAAGAAGAATATAGTGATTTAACTATATAGATAGGCCATAGATATTAGTGTGTTCAAAGGGGAGATAATGTTTTTATTTATTATTTTAGGATGTAGTTGAAAAAATATATACGTATCTAGTACTTCCAAGGCTATTAAACTGATCAGTCTTTCATGACCTGATATCTGTTGATAATTCCAATTTTATCTAATAATGAACCGACTCTAGGTAACTATGATCAGTGCATTATAGTTGGTATCAGATGAATTATAGTACAAACCCTAGAAACTACATTTAGGAAAAACTATGATTAGATAACATTAACCTGTAATAGATTTTGAGGATTAATATTGAATAAATTTCTATAATTTGGGTAATGTTGTGATTTTGTGAATTTTTATAGAAATACATCCCTATATGAATATGAGATGGTAGAGGTGGATCTGGAACACATGTAACATGGAGTAAAAACTCTGAAAATGAGTTTCAGTCCATACACGTGGTATCCTGCAACTTGACAATTAGTATTGCTGCACTCTTGGTTACGATACGCCTAAGGGACATGCTTAGGATAATTAAAATTTTCATTACTAACCATTATGTTAGATTTATGAGGAAATACATCCTATTTTTTGATTATGGACTATATAAATAAACTCTTCTATTTATGTTAGGTATCTTACTATATTTAAATTATGTGTTACAATTCATAATCTAATCTAGTGTATGATGTTGTTTCGATATATAACTTTTTGGAAGGAATGGTAACTATTTCGACACAGGTAATCCATGCATTTATTTTCATCCTACTCAAGATAATTATAGTAGGGCTGGAGATGAAACCAGTGCTGAACATCTTTGAACCATATTGGGGAAATCACTCAAGTTATGAATAATTACATAACTCGTGTAGAGAACCCTGATCCACAATGCATAGGATAAATGTTATTACACTTATTAAGGAACCAACCAACAAAATTAAACGGGACTACAAAACCATTTGTAGCTGCGAAATGGATATGTTCATTAGAGATAACATTTCAAGCTTTGTAGAGTATCAATAGGGAAAATGTTGTCATTAGAGTTTATCACCTCAAGGGAGATACAAATCAATGGTGGTCATTAATTTAAAACACAAATAATGATGAAGAAATTTCAAATATGGAATATATAATTTTTAATGATCTTTTTTAAGAAAAATACTTTCCTCGTGACCATCGAGCACATATGGAATGATAATTTCTGAGTCTGAGGAAAATATAGGATGAGAATGTTGAAAAGTAAGATGCTATATTTACAGGGATAGTGAGGCATGAAATAGATTATATATATAACTAAAAGTATGATGCTATATGTACTGAAAAAGTCACTAAACTAGGGATTGCACAGAAAGAAATATTTTTTCAATGTTGAATAATAAAATCATATTGGAAGGGGGAATTATGGAAATGAATTTCATAATATCCAAGGAAATTTACCTAAAAAAGTCCAAGGGAGAAAGGCTAAGCTTATGCATTCACTACTACTATGTATGAATCTCCGAATGACGTGGTGGTAGGTAATATATTGGTTTCCTCAAATTTATCCAATTCTTTATTTGATTTTGGATCATCAAATTGTTTCATATCATCCTAGTTTTCTAAAAAGATTAGATATTTTCAATTTTATTTAACATGATAATTATCATTTAAAACTCATAATGGAAGTACCATTGCAATCATGTTTTTTGAATTTGTTTCCATTATGGAATATAAATTTTCATTATCTCCTAGTATCATCATCATACCCATGAGAGAATTTGATATAATCCGTAGTATGTATTGGATTTTATACCACGATGTGAATCATTATTTTAGGAAGAAGAAGGTTAAAATTCTCGATGATGATAAGAGTACATAATATTTACAGTAGAAATGTCACTGTCTGATTTTTATCTATATCCACCCCCATTATCTCTACTAAATTCAATTTTTCATGAGGAGGAGAATGAAATAAATATGGGTGAGGAATGGAATTTTCAAACAGATAACATACATATTGTTCAAGAATATATTGATGTGTTTCTAATGGATTTATCTAGACACCCACTAAAATGAGAAATTGAGTTTTCCATTGATTTAATTCTTGGTTCAAGAGACATATAGAATACCCCTTATAGAATAGACACTATGTAATTAGCGGAACTAATGAAACAAATAGTGTAATTATGTAATAAAGGATTTATTCTCTCTACTGTTTCTCAATGGGGCATCCCTATTCTTTTTTATAAGAAGAATGATTGATCTAAGATGTTGTAAATTGAATATGGGGACATCAATGCTATAACAATAAATAAGAAGTATCCCTTTACCTCACATTGATGATTTATTCAATCAACTTCGTAGAGGTAAATATTTTTCAAAGATTGACCTTTTATCTGGAAAACATCTGTTCTGCGGGAATAAGGAAGGCATTCCGAAGACATTATTTTGAACTAGTTATGGGCATTAATAATTTACAGTAATTCATTTTGGACTGACTAATGTACCCTCATTCATCATAGATCTAATGAATAGTGTTTTCATGGAATATCATGATGAATTTTTTGTTGTATTTATTGATGATATCTTGGTTTACTCTAAAAACTATAAAGATCATGAAAATCACTTGCACACTATTCTAATGACTCTATGAAGAAATTAATTATAGGGATGTTTATCAAGTGATAATTACGGCATTAGGAGATTTCTTTTCTTGGCCATATTTTCATTAAGGATGGAATCTATATTGATCCTTCTAAGACAAGATCAATAAATAATTGGCCATCACTAACTAGTATAACTTAGGTACACAATTTTACTGGTTTATCAAGTTATTATGGGCATTTATTCTAGAATTTAGACCGATTGGAAAACCCATTAATTAGGATCACACGTATAGAGGATAAATTTGATTCTACAAAAGAGTTAAAAGAATGTTTTGATGAACTGAAAAGATGAGTACTGAATGATCCGATATTGAATCTACCATCGGGGAATGATGGGTTTGTTATTTAAAGTGATGCTTCAATGAAGAAATATGGTTGTGTCCTTATTCAAAATGATATGGTTATTGCCTATGCATCATGACAGCATAAAATTAATGAACAAAACTATCCCACACATGATATTCTAGTTAGCCACTATAAACATTGCTTTGAATATATGGAGACACTATCTCTATGTTGAAAATTTGATATATATATTGATCACAAGAGTATTAAATATATTTTCTCATAGAAAGAACTCAACATGAGGCAATGAAGATGGATTGAACAACTCAAGGATTATTATTTCACTATACACTACCTCCCGGGGAGGGAAAATAAGGAGGAAAATCCATTGAGTAGAAAGAATCATGTAGTATTAAACAAGATTAGAGTTTAAAGGGATCCTATATTCAAGGATCTAGTAAACATGAATATGGGAAAAATCATGGAGGGTAAAAAATAAATAATTTTTCAAATGGTAGTGAAACCAGTTTTACTAGAAATGAAAAAATGTTTTCAGACTAATGATGAGTGGTTTCAAAAGAAAATTATTGCTGTGAACAATGGGAGATTGATCGACTTTTTATATAAATATGGGACTTTGAAATGTTTAAAAAGGATTTGTGTTACCGATATTCCTGATCTAAAAATGGAATTTTTGGATGATACTCATAGCTCCAATTTCTCTATACACTCTGGTAGGAACAAGTTGTATAGAGATTCGAATGAACATTTTCTGTGGGAAACATGAAAAGGGATATTGTTAATTATGTTTCAACATGTATGATTTTTCTTTAGGTAAAGGCTGGAAGACAACATCCTAGAGTATTCATTCAACCTCTTGTCATACCTGAGTGGAAATGGGATAATATTACGATGGACTTTGTCATGGTACTACAAAAGGATCATTGAAGGAATGATGCAATATGGTTCATTGTTGATCATCTTACCAAGTCAGCATGTTTTATTGATATAAGAGATGATTAACCACTTGAACATTTAACAAGAGTATATATTAATGAAGTTTTAATTCTTCATAGAGTACCCCTATTGATTGTTTCTGATCGTGATCCCCATAATACATCTTGATTTTGGAAAAGTATTCAGAAGGACATGGATATTAGTCATCGTTTTAGCACTGCCTACCACCCTGAAACTGATGGACAATCATGATGGACTATTCAATCCATAGAATACATGTTGAGATCTTTCTCACATGACTTTCAAGGTATGTGGGATCAATATTTACTTCTGGAAGAATTTTCACAAAACAATAGATTCAATTTATGTAATCAGATAGAACCATATGAAGCGTTATATAGAAAGAGATGTCCATAACCAACTTGTTCGGATGATGTTGCTGAATGAAAACTCGTAGGCCCATTACTTGTTGTGGAAACAAGGGAAAAGGTGAATATTATCAAAACCTATATCAAAGTAGCTGAAAGTAGAAAAATGATATGTATCAATAACCGAAGAAGGGATTTGAATTTCAAGTAGGAGATCATTTTTTATTGATGGTATCTCAATGGAAGGGTGTTATTTATTTTGATAAGAATGGTAAATTAAGTCCTTGGTACATTAAACATTTCAAAATTCTAGAATGAGTTGGAGTTGTAGCATATCATTTAGAAATGCACCCAAGTCTCTCCAATGTTCATGATGTGTTCCACGTATCACTGTTGAGAAAATACATGCCTGAACTAACACATGTACTCATTAATAATGAAACATAATTCGAACCCGATCTATCTTAATGTGAAGAGCTTGTCAAGATTCTTGATACGAGAGAACAAGTGCTGAGAAACCGAACGACTCGCCTGGTAAATGTTCTATGAAGAAACCATATGATGGAAGTGGCGACATGTGAACCTGAGGAACGTATGATGAATAACCACAAAAAACTTTTTACGTAGTAGTATTCTAGAAATTTTGAGGAAGGAGTTATTTGAATGAGGGAATAATGTAACACCCCAAGCTTCCACGATACGTTTCTCTTTGAATAATGAAATAGCTTGCGTTGTACATAACTTTGAGTTCTAGCACACCATGATCAATCAAACTAGCGGTTATGAATACTAATAACCATTTTTTCCTAAAATTTGATATTTTTTTTTCAAAATGGACATAATTTTTTGGATTCAGAATATCAAAATTAGCATAGGGATATTTTTTGGTATTTTTATAAAAACATTCATTTTTTGATGAATTGTTAAAAAAAATTGCATTAATATTTAAAACCAACATTTTATTTAAATAATTATTTATTTTATTTAAATTTATTTTTATGTCAAAATAGATAAATGATACCTATATTAGTTCAATGTAATTTATTAGAGTTATTTTTTTAATAATTTTAGATTTTGAAAATTTTACTGAATTTTTTTACGTCTTTTAACCACCTTTTAGAAGCTTTACTAAATTTGAATAAAATATAATTATACAACTTCATTGATTTTAATTTAAAATATCCGAGAGATGTTGTTGAAATAAGATAGTAAAATGTCATTTAGTATGATTAAAATAATTTTTTTACAAATAGTATCCTTTGGATTTTATTTACCATAGTTAAAAGTAAATATGGTAATTAAAGGTGAAAATGATATTATAATTACCCCAACACATCTTCTAATTATATTGGAAATGTGTATTTCGAATAAAATTCATCCTTAGGAATAAAATATGATCCTTTTTGATCCACTATGATTAGATTATGACATTTATTATATTTTATTTAATGGAATGATACAAGTTTTACATTCAAATCATAATAACTAAATAATTTTTAATATAGGTTTATATAAGATATATTTGTCTAAAAATTCATTAGAAATCTAAAATTATTTCCTACACAATTTTATTTACTTATAATTTTTAGACATTAAATAATTAAATTTATTTATGACACAATGATGATGTAGTGATTGCCTTATTAGTGAATGATTAAAATAATTGATATTATAGATATACAAATAAATTTAAATTCTATATTTTGATGAATTAAACTTATTTTATAGGTAAATATGTAATGATATGATTGATTTAATTTATTTTTTTCGGATTAATCAGTTTTTTTGTTTTTTTAAAAACCAAATATTAAATAGTGTCAAAATTGACATAAATGAGTATTTGAAAAAAATACTATATTATTTGTTGATATAGTATTCCAAAAAATATAAGTCTTGTCCAAATAACGTAGATAAGAATAGATATGTCAACAATGAACCACGTGGACTTTACTTGGATTTTTATAGAATGTTTATTGAAGGAAAAAGAATCAGTTAACACCTAAATGATGATACAACTGAAATATCATTAAAAGAAATATTATAAGATCACATATGATATCATAATTATGTATGTGGTTCTTTTATAATTTAATAACAATAATTTCACTATTATATAATAAGATAACCTACCTTCGACTAAGGAAAAATAGAAGGTAAAGGTTAATTTTAAAATCACTTTATTATCCATGGTTGTTAATACGTAAGTATCTACTATAACCTCTTTATCACACACATCCCTGTTTCTTACAAATGTATTTCAAAAAAAATTTACTAATTAAAAGTCTATGGGTTAAATTAAATTATAACAAATTTTGAGTTTTTATAATTCTTTTGAATGAAATTGTTCCATCAATTTCCAAATTTGGTACATTAAGACCATTCCAATAAAATTATGGTAAGATTGTTTTTGAACTAATACAGTGGGTGCTACTATTTTACGCTGTTATAACACCTTCAAGGGTTCCCTTACAAGATTATATGAATATTTGAAAATAAATTTTTTCTTTTGTAATTATTTTTCTCTTAAATGATATCAAAATAGAACGATATATTTCTCTTAAATAGTTTGGTTTTCATCTCTGTCAACATATGTTGATGAATTTTACATTTGTTTGAATTTGATTTATTATGATACAATAATCCATATTTTATTTATGTTTTTGTGATATGTTTCACTCTAGACGTGTTATTATTATACCGCTCAAGGGTTATGGTTAAATTATTATCAATTTGTATGCTATTTTTAATACGAATGTTTATGTTATGTTTCTACCATTTCAATTGAGGAATCAATTGGACATAGTAACTGAAGGGGTGGAGCCCGCTATAACTCCTTAATGCGTCAGTAGGTCTCATGAGACACACTAGTTTCTTTGCACGAGGCCTTGAAAAATTTTATTTGTAATCCTAGCATGAGGCCTTGAGTATGTGATTATGATGTCCGGCATTACACATTCCATCATGAAGAAAGTAGTTGTTGATATTACAAGTGATTATTCGACTAGTCGAATATCCGTGTGAATCATAAAAAATCATTATTTAATTTATCATTGCCGTATTATGATGATGTTTAAGTTTAAATGGATTTTATTTTATTCTTATACATTTCCATGAATGTTTATGCTTATTTATGATAGTTTCCACTATATTGATATCCTTATATAGCATCTGAAATATCTCATTCCTTATATTTCCATTTTCCTATGTTGTGAAGAAGTATATAAGGATTAACTTGTATGGATAGGCGAAGGATATGAGTTTTTTAATGGTTACATAGTGTTGTTGTTTTTATTTCATTAAGTTATGTAAAACTTATGTATGTATCGATTAATTCAATTGAAACAAAACTATTCAATATTTAATGAATTCATCACTTCTCATCATGACAATGTTATGTAATAATTCAACGACCCTGGGTAACTAGGTTAGTGGCGTTAATGGATTTCATGAATAATTTTATTTTATTAATGTTTTGTTGTAATTTATTATGTATATTATTTCATATAACATAAATTATTAAAAATAAAACTTACTAAAGAGGATCACTAACATTATAATTTGTTAAACACTTATGGATGTCGAACCATTCTACCTCTTCCTCCTAATTCATTATGTGTATCAACCCTTAACCAAAAATATTAGTATTGAATGTTACTTTTTATTAATGTATTTAATAGTATTAATTTTTTTGTATGTTTATATGTAGTACTCAAATCCCACTCATAGTTATTGGTTTCCAGTCCATTGGGTCTCTTTGTTTCATGTTGAGTTTGTGTCTTAGTGTTGAGGGCCATGATTTTACCAATTCCTCTTTTATTTTGACCATAAACATAGAATAATACTCATTATTTGTTGTTATATTATAGTATTTTGTGTGTCATGGATTTTTTATAGTTTATTGTTAGGTAGTATATCAATATATTATTCATTGTTCTCAATTTCAAGTGTATTGGTTTAATTTGTTTTTAGTGTATATGGATATAACTATATCTAGATATATCAATAACACATTAAATTTCCAATTTTAATTAAATATGTTTTTTAATATAGTATTATTGTAATAATTTATTTAATGTTATTTATTCTATGTATTTTTATACAGAAATATTTTTTTTTCTTTATAGAAATTTTATGATGAATTATTTCATTATATTTCTTTTCATTTCACTTTTAGATGTGACTGAAGGCATCATTATTTTTTTCCATCATCTAAACAAAGGTGTTAATTTTTACTCCAACTCAATAATGTTTTTAACTATTTAATTATACTAAAATATTACTTATTTATATATCAAAGAATTATATTTCTCGGCTCTACTGTTTTGTGGTAGTGCAACATTATATATAATAAATATTAACTACAGAAAAAGAAATCATCCCTCATAACGATAACATATTTCATGTAATATAATCACCAAATCTCACTTTTTAATAATAATTTGATGAATATATAATTTATATAAATATATATTTAACACAAAATGTCAATACAGTCTGACATTGAATTAATTCATCTAAAATGATTATATTAATCAAAAATAGTATATGTATTACATTTAAAACTATATATATATATATAATAATTAGAACATCATTACCAAAATACACCAAACAATGTTTTAACATCTCTAGGATAAGTTAAAAATATTAATTTTAGAAATAATTATTCAGTATTCTAGTTTGTAGATGGGGTATTATATTATTCATAAATTCAGAAATGTATCAATAACAATCAATAAAAATAATTTATTTTACTATTTATGTAGATATTGAAAAATAAAATATTTGGGTTGATATATTTTTTTAATAGGGAAATATTATTATATATACCCTATTGCTTATTGATATGTTGAAATCCATTGGTTACATGATGTGACCCGAGCTAAACATAATATAAATAATACATTAATCTCATGATATAAAAAATACATATACAAAATAGTTGGAAATCCTAAGGACATAAATGTTTAGTTTCATGGATATTAGCTTCCTATATAACTTTTTTTCAACTGTTGTGATCAGAAAACCATATTTATACTCCCCTAGACCCTTTTTAGGCTTATTCTAATATGAAATAATATTCAAAAAATTGGGATTGGAATCATAAAAAGGAGTGATCTCCAATAATAAATAGGGGAAAAGGAATTTACTAAAGGATTAAATCATGGACATGAATGTGATAAAGATGTGGATAAAAAAAATAAAATGTAATACTCAAAATTAAAAGGATAATAATGATAAAAATTAATAGAGAATCATAATTTCATAACAACATAATTAAGGAACAAAATAATTCATGACCAGGATTAAAAATAATCATCAATAATTCTAAAATATGTGAGAATGATATAATAATGAAAAATAGATAAAAAATACGACATTATCTTTAAAACATTCCACTGAAATATAATAACCATAAAAATGTGATACAATCATAAACATTGTTTTTCGTATCATTGTTATCAATGTTAATCGTTATCTTGTTCACATATAAAATTACCAGTATAGAAAAACACCATCACACTCACCCTTTATGAACCTAGACACTCACTAACATATTTAGAAATAAAATTTTGTGTATAGATTAAAAAAATCAAACTCACCCTTTATGAACCTTGGGACTCATGAAACTATTCACATATACAATTGTGGGTAGATTTTAAGGCCATAATAGTTACCCTTTGTGAACCTATCTACTTCCTAACCTATTCACATAATATTTTGATATCATGGGATATAATACTTTAACCAATTTATTGAAGGTATACATAGATCCGACCAACATCATAATCCATATATTTAGGTAACAAATGAAAATTAATCATTCATCATAACATAATAAACCACTAGAAAACAAATACATTTCTTAAAACCTTAAAAAACATAACATAACATAAACATTAAAAATAATAGTATATCATGAATCAAATTTGAAAAAAAAATATATATAATAATAATATATAAATTATGATAAAAAATCTACTTCATGAAAAATAATCAATTAGAGGTAAACATAATTTAAAATAAAAATCTTTTCAGAATAAATTTTATAAAATATTTTAGTGTAAAATATATTCATAAAAATTGAAGGGGGAAAATTATTTTAAAAAACACATTATAAAGATTTCCTAATAATAATTAAGTAAAATGAAATAAATATTTCATAAAGGAAATGAGAAAAAAAACTCTTTATAGACGATTTAATATTTTATGGATAAAAATCAAAATGTTATAAACCAATGATGTTAAAATACTCTGACAATTTTTACTTTTAAGTATAACCTTAAATAATGGAATCTAGATACACATAGCTTTTTCAACAAAATTTATGTTAATATATTTAAAAATTTTACATTTAATATTAATACTTAATAATTTAACATTAAAAAATAATAGCAATAATAATAAAATGTATAGTTGATGATAAAACATTTATTTTTGGAAGGATATAATTGTTTTTGAAAATTTTTAAATTTCCTTATCTAAAAACAGACATCATTAAATGTATATTAAATTTAAATTTGTATAATTCATAAATAATTTTCAATGTAACATAAAATTATCCATTTTATATTCCCAAAAATATAAGATAAAATCAAAAGGGTGGAAAATTTGGACATGGAAGAAAATAAACATGAAAAAAATCGGAATTATTTTTACCAAAAAATCTATTTTACTGAAATTGTAGATTCATCAAGAAATAAGACTTAGGTGTGGAATATAATTTACAAAAAACATTAATTTGTATTAAAGCTTAAATCATCACGGGTATAATATATAAAACATTAAATATAGTAGAAAAAATATAAAGGATTATTACCCAAAGAAGGAAATTGATTCACAAAACCCATTACATATTTTTTAATTTTTGAATAAAAATTAGAATCCCAAAAATCAATTGGTTTTATAAAAAACATGGATTAAATCTTTAATATTTCAAAATAAAAATCCTAGTTATTATATAAAGTCATAGGAATGAAAAATTTGTGTATAATATTAATACATGTCTCCATAAAGAGAAGTGGAGATGGAAAACCGTAGTGACTTAAGAAACATTCTAATTAAAACACTATAAAAATAATAGAATGAAATTAAAAATAAAATAAATAAAATAAATAAAATAAATGATATATTTTAATAAATATGTTTTATACACACCACTTAAATAGTAATTTGTTTATAAACACGAACAATGTATCAATAAAGGGAAATTGAGGTGAAATCACTTAAATTGTTTAATTTTATATTAGATTACACTATAACCACCAATTGAATAAAATATCCAGCTTCATAACCTATTTTATAACCATAATCCTAAATATCTACCTTTTATAATCCTTTATCTAATTTTATATCATGATTACATTAATTATTTATAGTGTATTTTGACTCTCAGATTTTAATTACTTTAAAAACAATTTGATGAATAATTATTTTATATCAATACCCATAATATAAAACCCTGTTAGTTATTGACATAAAATTAACTATTCTGATATATAATGTAAATTTATTTAAAATTATATTTTTTAAATCTAATTTTTTAGTTATGTTAGGTTAAAACCTAATTATTAATGGATTATTTCTGTAATTTTACCGAACGAAAATTTAATGTAAATAATAAGTACAATATTAAATATAAAATTTATATAAACATATAATAATCATTATTTTATTAAATTATTTTTCAAATATTTTTCTCATGTTCCCTTATTCATCCATAATCAAATTTTAAAGCATTATTCATGAAGGTGGTTAAACAGATTCAAACAAGAACATGCTTTAACATAATTGGTTGGGATGATTAATGATGTGTTTCTTTTAACATAATATGACTATTACATTATAATAATGATATTAATTTTTTTTTTTGAATAATATTTTAACATTTATATATAATTTAAGAAAAAATAAATGAAAAATTAAAATTGTTTCCTCATGGAGGCTGTAATAATTATGTACAATCAATTAGCATTCCAATTTCATAAAAAAGGATAGGTGTGAAGGTGGATATTAAATTAAAACTTAATAATTATTATTATATGAAATATATTATAATCAATCATCATTTCCCCTATTAATACCATAATTAAAATGGGGTAATGAAAAATAAATGACATTTTTTCATGGAGGCAGTAGTCTTCCAATATCAAACTATGTTCTTTTATTCCTCTAATTAGATGGAAATCAATAAATAATGGTCATATCATAAATATAAAACCATATATGTGTAATAATGATATTGATGTTATCATATTATTATGGTGATAAGATATTTTGATGATTATTTTTAAGAAATGGTCTTATGATGAAGATAATAATTACGTTATAGAATAAATTTTCCCACAGAAGATCGCTCGATATTGATGGTCGTAGGATGAAAAAGACTAGCATTGGGATTATTTTTCCGGGAGATGGTTAAAGAGAGAGTTAATTCTTATAGTTTCATGTATTAATCTGATAAAATGTTATTTTTTGTGTGTTTATGTGTTTTTTGTTTGAAAGGGAGTGATTGATACACTTTTATAAGAGGGGAAACGGGAACATTTGGAAACACACTTTATAATTTATTAATACTATGAAATAATTCCATGTCCAATGGATCCACTTTTTTTAAATTAGTTACTATAAGGTGTATTTGGGTAGATAAAGGAACAACTATCTATTTCGAAAAATATTATAAACAAGTAATATGCTTTCTATATTTATGTTCTTTTATTTTACTTCTTTACGTTTAAACTATGTAACTATTTATTTAATATGTGGAGTTATTTTTATTAAAAATTTTACAAAATCCATATAACCCAATTTGGGTGTGATTGATATAAATTTTACCTTTATCTAATTTTCATAAATTTCTAAGTATTATAAAATTTATATTTAAATTAAAAAAGACTATGTGTTGAGAAAAAAATATTTTGTTAAAATTGATATTTTAACCATTATGGATTCTTAATATTATATATTTTTTATATTTAATTTAATTAGAGTTTCTATATTTGTTTATGTCTTTATAAATCATATTATATATATTATTAAAGGTTTTTCAATTTAATAATTTAATAAAAATTTCATGAATTTAATAAAATAATATTGATAAATAAATGATTTATATTTATCCCAGGGAATAAAAATAATCTATATAATCAAAATTTTATAGCTAAAAATGTAAATTAATATATTAAATTGTTTAAAAATTATTATATAAAATATAAGAATTACATTAACACAGTAACTTTCTATTTCGTGATAAATTAATCTTAACGTCAACACATATAATAAGAAAGAATATATTTTCTAAAAAACAAAATTTTAAACAACGAAGTTTATGATTTTGGATATATTTTTCAGTTCCATTTAGACTAATTAATTGAAAATTAATTTTTTATAGTAATTAAGTTAAAAATAAAATAAATAAATAACATAATTAAATCATGTTATAAATAATTAAACAACACATTCAACAAACCATTTTCATTGATTCTCTATATAATCCTTAAAAATATGAAGAATATGTTTATAAATTTAAAATAGTAATAAAAAATTATTGATCGAATTTTATAATAAATATTTAAATTTAAAGTTTTATAAAATGTTAAATGCATTCATATGAAAAAATAATTTTATAAAATATTGGATATTAATAAAATTGGTGTTTTCATTATTCACATGGAAACTAATTCATTCCAAAATATAAAAAAATATATTCTAAGATAATTTTATTTTCAGAAATTTAAGGAATAATATTATTTTACAAAACATAAAATATTAAATTTTTATATTTATCTTTTAAAAGAAACAATATAATATAAAGAAACATATTTTTTTGTAAAATAAAATTTTCCATATTGAATATTATTAATTAATAACACACTAATGGTAATAACTATTAATGGTTATGCCTGTTTGTGTTTTTTATGGTATTATTAATCGTTTATTATTAATAATTTTTTACATTGGGTATAGCATGTGACACATGTTATGGAACATAGAATGTATTTTAAAATATTCATCATCTTTGGTAGTTACATTAATTCCCCTTAAATAAATTAAATCATTTCAATTTAAATATTTTCTCATATTTTAAATTTTATTATGTTATTCTTAATATAGTCTTTATTTTTGATTTATCATTCAATGCGATATCTGCATTACATTCTTAATCTAATTCAATGTAATATATTTCATTGAAAAACATTAATAGTTCGTAACCTAGTTTTATATTCACCTGTGTATACCTTTCAAAAAACTATAGAACTCACCCAGTCATTAAACCAATGTTAAATTGAATATTCTTCCAAAAATTAATTCCTTATTTTATCATCAAATGGTATTATACCCTAGTCCATCAAATCACAGAATTAAAAATATATACCATTTTGCAAAAAAAAAAGATAAATTTCAATATATATATACAAAATTATCATTAATACTATAGATATCATTATTACATAACATACATTTTCAAAATTTCCCAACCCATTATTAAAATAACATCAAACTTGTGTCAAACCTAAAACATATCATTCCATTAAACATTTTTTCTTCCATATTTATCTCCAACATTAAACTTTCTAAAAAATAATTTCTCATGGATATTGAAACAATTTAATAAATGATCTGAAACTATTAACACAAAACCCCCAATGAAAAATCATTTTATATTTCACATATTTCTCAATAACATTCTGAATATACCAAAATATCATTGATTCATATCACTTCGATAATTATAATAGTTAAGACCATCTTGGTAGAATTTCCGATAGAATATCATCCTAATTAGAATATGTAAGACTGTAAAACTCACTTTTCCACCATCATTAACATATCATAAGAATAATCTATCTTAGTACGCTCCCTTATTTTGTTATAAGAAATAATGGTTTATATATATATATATACATTTCTCATCTTCGTCCTTATGATCCTATTCCAACCAAATACTAATACTGAATATTTTATGACAATATCTTAAATAATAATTTTATATGACAATGAAATCTCAATCCTATGATGTATTCACTAAGAAAAATATAATTTAAACATGTTTTCCTTCATTTCTACTATGTCATTCTTAGACATTCTGAAAACTCTCATAGTTTTACATAGGTTATATTATTTATTCCAATCTCTTACATCTTATCATCATTTATTAATATAAATAGAAAAAATATCCTTTGTGATGGTATAAAAATTGTCTAAGATAAACCAAATAATATCTCTCACGATTGTTTAATATGGTCTGTATTCTAAGAAATGATCATCATGAATTGGTATGATGATCAATTCAATGCTCAACCAACCATTACTAAGACGATTTCCCCTTGGTGAATATATGTTATAGTCTTATCAACATTCCGGTATCCATATAGTGATGTATTTATTCAAATAACCATCTACTAAAAATTTTACCAATAATTATGGATATAATTATGGATATTATCTTATACATTGGCTTAACTATATGGTTTTCTATATAGTTATCAAACAATATCACCAAAGGAAACGTAAAAAATATATAAAAATAACTAAACTAATCTCCAAATTTTCTAGTCCCTTCCTTCATACCAATAGAATAAGCCAATAAAAATAATAAATTATGCAATACAATTATAAAAAGATTAAAATAATAAATATCATAAATAGTTTCAAAACCCAATGACATAAAGGATTAGTGTCTTAGAGATTTTATACGGAAATACTTTTTTTTACAATAATTTAATACTTTTATCCATAGTTGTTCTCTTATATACCCATTTTATACTTCTCACATAAAATTATCATCTTCATAACAAGGGAATAAAAAACACATAAATGGTGTGATATCAAACACAAAGTTTGGTAAAATACATATAAGAAAGTAATTGATCATAAAAACTATAGAGAATATGAGAAAGATAAAAATAACATAATGAAATCTAAAATGACCTGATAAATTATTTGTAAAAATAGTTCGAGTAACATAAGTTCATTATAAGATCATTAAGGAACTATAAAATAAATTACTTGCACTAAAATATATCAATGGTTATAAAAAATGTGACCAAGATATAAATGTAATGAATACATTAGAAATAATTAATAATCATGAAATAAGTGAATAACATTATATACAACATGAATGGGTTACCCAAAAAAACACATAGGATGTCTTATTATTATGAACCTTTTTACTCACTAACCGGTTCACATGTAAAATTGTGAGAATAGTTAAAGTACATCACACCCATGCCTTATGAACCCCACTACTCACTAACATGTTTCCATGTAAAATTAATATTAGATCTTGGTACCATCACACTGTCCATTTATAAACATATCTACTTTTAATCATTATTATTGGAAAATTATATCTCATGACATATAATCCATTAACCAATTAATGAGACATTTATATATATCCCGCCCATATCATAATCCAAAAACTATTATTCCACTTTGAAATAAAACATTCATTATCTCTTAAAGAATTAATATGAAGATAATAGACTTATTAAAAAAATCCAAATCATCACATAACATTATCATTAGAAATTATTATGGACTATAACACTCATTTTCTAACAAAAATCATATCATAATAACAAATAAAATTTGATCAAAACATCAATTCTATAAAAATAACCTTCGGAGGATAAATATAGGTAAAAATATAAAAAAACATAGAACAATTATAAAACATTGAAGAGTAAATTACATTCAAAAAATGGGCCAAATGGAATGAGATAACATTTTAAAACATTATTATAAACAGTTTATAATAGAAATATTATAAAAGTAAATAATGGTTTCAAAAAGGATATGTGAAAATAA
This sequence comes from Viscum album, assembly GCA_963277665.1. Lineage (NCBI taxonomy): Eukaryota > Viridiplantae > Streptophyta > Magnoliopsida > Santalales > Viscaceae > Viscum > Viscum album. The sequence continues at coordinate 1,420,110,951 of OY728142.1, forward strand.
ATTGAAAATGATTACTTTTTAGAGACTATTCAACTATTTAAACATTCAAATCACGTAAACGTTTTATTAAATTAAGTTAAAATACATTTATAACTTTTAATATTAAAATTTAAAATTTAACTATCGAACGGTAAAAAACACATAAATTTTTCTATAAAAGAATTAGAAATAATATGAAACTAATAGAATTATTACATAATATAAATAATAATGAAAATAAAAAAAATATATATGAGTAATAAAAGTAAAATTCATAGAGGGTGATAAATCATTTATATTGGAAATGATGAAAGAACCTTTTGAACCTTTTGAAATAACCTTGTTGACAAAATTCCAACATAAAAAATTTATTAAAATTTCCTTCTGAATAAACATAATGAGTTTTAAAAATAATATATAATAATCCACAATATCATCCCAAAAAAGAAAGTAGAACATTATATGGAAGGATATAATTTAAATAGAAGAAAATTCCCAGAATAATATATTTTAATTATTCTAAATAAAAATTAATATTAGAAAAATAATTAAATCATCAATGAATAATATTTTGGTGGGTAACATGATTTCCCTTATAAAACCATAGTCTTATAAAAACTAAAATTTCCAGAGTTTAAAAAAACATAATCTCGAAATATAATGTACTATGATGAGTGATTATGACCCATTAAAGAGAATTTCATCATGAAAACCCTATATAGTTTCATTAATTATGAATCAAAATTCATTTTAAAGCATAAAAATATTATGGATCCATTAATCCCATAATTTAAGTATTGTAAAATTTAAGAATACATTTTAGGGTTTTACACAAACCATAGGAATATGAAATTATTTCATAACATTAATAAAAGTCTAAATGAAGATAAGTCAAGACAAATAACCCTTGCAACTTAAGAAATATTTTAATAAATACATGATAAAACTAGGTGTTTGAGATTAAACATAAAACACTAGGAATGATACACAACTGATGTCATATTATACCAAATTATTAGCAAACAACCCACTTAAATAAAATGTGGTTTATATAAATGATGTATGTCTCAATTAAAGGAAAATGTGGAAAAATATCTTATAGTTTTTCCATGTTTCCTTTCATTATAGATGACTTTTTCACTTCCCATAAAATGAAAATATATAAATAAATGACCTATTTCAAAATAATAATCATAAATATTTAAATAATAATAATTTTTTTATTTTTATATCATGCGTATATTAATTTTCTATAGCATATTATGACCATCAGTTGTTAATCAAATTAATTCTTTTGGGCATATTTAATAATTTTGTATCACTACCCATAATTTTAAATCAAGATAACTATTTATATATAATATTTTATTTTATGATATATAACTTTTATTGATTTATAATTTTCTTATTTCTTTCTATATGTTTTCTTGTTATGATATGTTGAAACTGAATTAATAACATCTTTTTACATTTATTTTAACGAATGAAAATACTATATTAATAATTAGATAAATATTAAATATAATAATTCGATAACAATATAACAATATTAATTTTATTAATACATTTTAATAATATTATTTTTCATGTTTTCCTATTCATCAATAATTTTATTTTAAAGCATTGTTCAAATAGGTGGTTAAAGAGTTTGAAACATGAGAACACACTAACTCATTAGAGATTATGGTTAATATTGTTCTTAATTTAAAATAATGTCATCATAATTGAATAATAATAATAATTTTTTTTTGATTTTGAACCCCGTATTATGATTTGTAGATAATTTATATAAATGTTAATGGAAAAGGAAAAAAAATTCATCGTGGTGGTGATATTCCACATGTATAGATGATTAGTATTCCTACATCAGAATATGTGAGAAGGGGAGAAGGTGGATATTAATTTTAAATTTAATAATAATAATTTTATATGTAATACTATATGAATTAATTCTTACCATAATCAATACAATCTTTGAAAGGTTGTAATGAAAAAAATCGTATTTTTGATGTGGTAGTCCACACAACTCACTTATGTTGTTCTTTTGTTTTTATAAGAAGGTTGAAATAAAAATTAAGGTAAATTACATTAATATAAAATAATAAAATTATAATAATTATATTAAAATAATTATATTTTTATTGTGAAAATATGTTTTCATGAGGAAGTTTAGGAGAAAACATAAGAAGGATATAATACTTATGTTGGAGACATGATATTTCTTTGGATGTTCCGTGGAAATTGAAGTTACTATAATTATTATATGTGAAGATGGGATTTTGATTGATGAATAGGGTTATAGTAAGAGTAAAAAATTATAGTCTCAAGGAAGAATTCATATTAGATGTTTTTTAAAGGGGTGAAATTGATCCCATTTTATAAGAGGAGAAAATGGAACTTTTGGAAACACCCTTTATAATTTAATAATCCCATGACACTATTCCAAGGTAAAAGGATCCAAAGATGGATAATTATATATTTTGTGGAGTATATGAATCAATAAAATAATTAAAATGTGTTTCCTAATAGGTTTTATATATATTATATAATTTTATACATTAAGGATTGATATTATAATTGTTTACTTCTAATTGTGGTAACCAGTTTTAAACTACATTATTTTATGATTTATTATTCATATAATGTAACCAATATAATTAAATATGTGTGTTATTTAATTTAATGTAACCAATATTTACTCAAACTATTTTTATATTTATTACTAAATTATTCTTTAAATTAAAAAATATAATGTGTGAAAAAAAATTATCGTAAAAAAATGAAATTTTTATAATTATTGACTTTTAAAATTTTTAAATATTCCTAAAAAAACCAATGAGTGTTAATATATTTATATATTTGTTTAAAAATCATATTATATAATTATTTTTATTATTTTTACAATTTAATTATTTTATATAAATTCATTGTTGTTTTTAAAACTATAATTTTAGAATAATTATTTCATCAATGTGGTGGTGATTATAATTAATACTAATATTAAAACACTATAAATATATATTAATTAATCCATTTAAAATAAAATTAAAATAATTAAATATAATATATTAATCCTTTCATCCAAATAATGTTTTTATTGGGAAATTATTATTAATGTTAGTGAATGTAAAGCGAAAAAAGTTCATTTTTTAATTTATTTTTAAGAAAAAATATTAACTATTGGTATATAAATATCATTTCATGTGACTCAAATGAGATAAAAAAATTTAAAATAATTAAAAACTACTTATTTAATTTTTAAATAAATCAAAAACATCATTTCAAAATGTTATGGTTAATTGAAAAAAAAACAATAAAATATATTCATTACATGTGTATATTAACTACAAAAATGGTGAGTATGAATTTAAAAATTTTACATATTATTTTTAAAATATATACCACACATTATAATATATATTGAAATATGAATTTTATTTCATAAGGATTCATCGGGTTCATATAAAAAATAATTTTTTAAAAGTGATGAGGTTAATAAAATCATTATTTTAACTATTCTATTTACAATTAATTATCTTAAAAACTATAAATAAGTATCATAAGTTAATTTGGTATTCATAGAATGAAAAATAAATTTTATTTTTTAAATTATAAATTCTAAAATTTATAAATCTATATTTTTAAAATAAAAAATAAAAAATAGATATATATTCATCAATTAGAAATATCCTTTTCATTAATAACTCATATTAATTATTGAAATTCTATATATAATAATTGCTAATGTCTTGCATTATTTGTTTTTATTTTATATTTTTTAATAATTTATTATTAATAATTTCATTTTTTATCATTAGGTGTTCCGTGTGACACAAGTTATAGAACATGGTATGTATTTTTATGGATTCAAAATCATAGGTTGTTTCATTTATTGTGTAATGTGATATTTACAAGGAGTGAATTATCACCATTGACGAAAAACATTAAACTATAATGAATAATAATGATTATATATGTCTATAAATAAATAATAACCTTTAATGAATCTAAAATCCGAACATTTATGCATTTTTTTAATATAAATTTTATTAAATTATAAATGAGGGATGTGATTTAGAAATTGATGAAGGTCAATAATTTCAAAAAAGGATTTGATAATGAGTTATGTGAATATTTTATATGTGATACTTTTATAAGTATAAATGATGTTGGAGATTGTGTAAATAATTTTTAAATTGTAGTAGAAGATAAAACTCATTAATATATCAAGATATTGTATAAATTAATGAGTTATGTGAAAAATCCATTGTATACTAGTTAAACTAAATATATAACATTATAAGACATCTTGAATATATATAAATTGAGAATTATAAACATTAAGAGTAACACCATCTTTACATAACTACTAATTGTCAATAATGATAAGTTGACATAATATATTGAGATTATTTACTAAATTTATGAAAATAAATGACTGTTAAGATTAATGAGTGTGATCTCATAGAGAATAAATACAGATCTCATTGACTGTATATATATTATCAATTTTTGAGAATCAACATAAAAATTATGTCAGTGTGGTATGTCATCATACAGGAATGACGAATGAAGTACATGTTTTTTTTTGAATTTTCTAATAATTTCATGGTTTATGTGCCTATATATAAATAATGACACTACAGGGAAATTAACATGGAGTGTAGCTGCAAGAATTCGGGATGGGAAAATTAATAACCCAGTAGAATCTCCTCTGGGGAAGAAAATTGATAATGTGTACCATATATTTGAAAACTACCTGATAGCCCTTTGAATTTTTCAATATATTAATAATATGGATCTTTTTTTATATCAAGTAGAACTCATAGTACATGGATTTTTATGTTGGTAAATTATATATTACCTCATTGGTTGTACATAAATTGAAAAAATATTATGTTTTCTCTATTTATATTCTTCCTATAACATTCATTTAATGATATGGATGTTTATTTGACTGCATTGATCGAAGATATGAAATTAATGTTTGATTCATGTTTGACATTATTTTATTTATATAAAAAATAATATTTCACTTGTTCATATATGTTGTACAATATGATAATTTATTTTTCATATTATTTAAATTTAAGAGGATATAAAATCAAAGGATAAATGGGGTGTTTAATTTGTAATGATTTTAAACAATAAATTATGTTGAAACATTCATCAATGATTGTGTTTATATGACATCATAACTTTTTCCCTATTAAAATAAAAACATATCCTATATGACATCATTTTATTTTAATTAAGATAATGTAACATCTCCATCTTTGGTAATAAGTGTTCATCAATTTGATAATGTATTGGATAATATCACCATTTTTTGTAAATTTTTGTTGATTATATTTATGACTATTTTTTTGAAGATAGATTGTTTTTTGGAATCACATTACTAAAAAATTGTGCATTACAAATTTTTTTATTGTACATAAAATTATTTTTTAGTGTCATTGGATAATTAATAAAAACATTAAGAAAAACAAATTATGTAATTAAGATTAGTTTTACAATGATTAACATGGGGATATGGTAATAGATGTTGTAAATGAATAGTGAAAGACTAACATTAATTCCTCTAAGAGATTTCAAATTTTCCATGAAATGGAGATATTGGTTTTTAACCATCTTAACTATTTTAATGTTTCAAAATGAGTATTCTTAAATATAATGAATACCACATCAATGATTGATTAAATGTAAAATGGAATAAAATAATATAAAAAATTGTTTTGATGAATCATAAAATGATTATATCTATAAGTTTCATTTTTATTCAAAATATATGATACATAATAACATGATTTTTTTAATTTTTAAACATATATATATTGTTAAGATATATAGCTAATAAATTTTAATAATATTCAAAATCAAATTTTTTTTTATTTTGTAAATTTGAGATGTTATTACCATACTCATTCTTTATTATAATGATTCACATTATGGGTAACATAGTTGGATATATTGGCATATGTGTTATTGTACATTACAAATGGATAGACCCCATTTAATAGATAATGAATATTTTTAATGGGTACATAAAAATTAAAATAAATCATATGTTTTTATGGTGTAATTAAATATAATCTGTTCACTACTATATTATAAGAATGAAAATTAAATGTTAAACTACTATTGAGAATAATTGTTTCTCCACATGACAAAGCTCATAATATTGGGTAATAATAGGTTTCTACAAATATTAATTCTAATAGACATGAGGAAAATCATTTTGAAAATCTCGAAATAGAATCAATTGTTAAAGGAAAACAACCTATTTCTATAAGAAAATAAAAGCATCATAGAGTAACAGACAAAATAATTTTTATTAAGATGAGAAACAATGGAATAAAATATGTGGTTGGGTAAAATATACCTGAAAATTTTATTATCCTAAACATGTCCATTTGTATTAGTTATATTAGAGTCACCAATAAAATCAACATGACCATTGGTATATATACATGGATCAATATTGTACCTATAATAAAGAGACTAACTTGGAATATATTAAGGTTTTATTTTCAAATAAATTATTAATTTAAAATAAATAATATAATAAATCATTGAAATTCTATTAATTATCCCTTATAGGTTGAATTTATATTAGAGTAATTTCATGAGATATATTGGTTAATAGTTTCCAAAAATTCCCATATATCTATATATATAATTATAACAATGAATCAACTAAGTGATTATGATGTGAATTTAATGTTTCACCAACAACCAATATAGGTAAACATGATAAACAATGAAACCTAGAATCTTCTTTTTTATTGTGGGGATTCATTAATTTTGGTATATTGTAATTTTTAATATTTTACATGAAAATATGTGTAGTATTCATTTTTATTAGTAATGGTAATTTTATGAAACAACAATTTGGTGGAATAAATAATAATAGTGCATAAAAACTAATGTACACAAATAGTAATTCTTAGATCGGGTAAGATTGATTGTTTTTTTTTCTTTTTAATCTTGAATAATACATTTATGTTAAATGATACAACAAGATAATTATATTTTTTCATTTATATGTATATTGACTAAAAAATCCAAAATATATTCAATTCCTTGTTATGTGATATAGAATTTGGCCTGTGTAAGTAATGAGGGAAAACAATTAGATGAAAATACATTGATATTTAGAATCATGTTTATGTATGATATAATGAAATAATTTTATTTAATTTGTTATTATAGAATAAAAAAATATTTTCCCAAAATATTTCTTTTAGTATGGACTCAAGAATAATCAATAACTATACCTGATGAATGAATTTCCTTAGTTGATTTGAAGTAAAAAAATAAGATTTTCCAGTAATCGGTTTATGTTTTGGAGTGACAAGTCAAGTATATTTGGTGAAATCAATTACAAATGTGGGTAGAGATATGAAAATTGATAACATGTATGAATAGATACATTCTCGAAAATAAATATTTAATTAATAGTTTGAGTTGTTAGAATAGTTTATTTGAGGATATCAAAGAGAACTAAAACATCGCATAAGACAGTACATGATGAGAACCCTCCATATTTATGGCTATCTGTTCCACATTAAAATTTACTTAAAAATAATATCAAATTTTATCTTAACTATTTATAAAAAAAGTTAATTAAAAAAATATTGATGCCTTTTCGGTAATAATGTTTTTTAGATGAAATTTACTATAATTTTTATTATCACTAGAAACCCATCAACATTTTTAGCGGTATATATTACAATATCAAAGGATCCATCATATAGAAAAAACAACATGAAAATGATTATGGGGTATTAGGTATTCATATTGATAATGATCTCATCACCATAAAACATTTTCCTATTAAGGATCAGAATGTTCATGTTGGAAAACATGTGATTACAACTTCAATAAAATTAATTTTTTATCTTGATAAAACAAATAATGACAAAAAGTCATGTATGTTCAAAAAATACTTTTCTTTAAAATATTTAACAAAATATAAAAAAATGTATTAACTATGGAATTTTATTACAGGTGGAGAAAATGAATGGGAAATTGATTGTTGAACCAAATAGATCTAAATGATTATTTAATAAGTAGAAAAGATAAAATGATAGTTCATTAATCCAACTAATTTAAATTAAATGTTTTTAATATTAAATATTCATGCGGATACAACAATTTAAGATAATAATAAAACATGTATTTAATTAAAAGAACCAATGTAAGAAGATGCTATTTAAATCATGAATTTTTTTGATATAGTAATTAAAGTATCTTTTATGGATGGGAGAGAGAGATAATTATGAATGTATACATAAGAAGTATTTTTTATAATCTTTTGGAATGATAATTGATTTTATATGATAATTTTTATAATATAGATTTCATTTTATTCAATAATATATTTCATTATTATGTGAAATAAAAAAAAAATAAGAACATAAAATTAGTCTCATTAGTATTATAAAACCATTTGTAAGAATGGGGTTTTTAAATCATATATAATGTGAAATTTCCATTTTGGGGATGGTTTACATTAATAACTATAATTTAGAGCAAGAACATGAGAGCTCATGAATTTGATATAATTTTTTTATGAAATTTATAGAGCCATGGGAGATTGATTTGGTTCTCAATAAAGTTGTAGGAGATGATATTTATTTCATTGGATTTTTCGAGGATTCTACATAAATTTCAGAATTGTTTTTGAATTATTTGGTAGAAACTATATGGTAGACTGACGATGAGGGGGTTTTATTTAATCGTTTAAAGATAAATCTTTTTTTCCCATTTCAATAATGATTTAAAGAAACCTGTTTTATCAAGGGGTAAACATTAAGTGGTTTCAAGGACCATGGGCATAGAGAAAAGTAGGTGCATGATTGTAGAAAACCACATGATATGTTATAGACTTATGTATTTTTAATTTTCAACATTTTCCCATATTATTGTGAAATCTATAGCCCAGTCAAGAGAGAGGTTTTTACTTTTATTGTTCAAACCACATGGTTATTGTGCAAGTTTTATAACCACATTTCTCATTAAAATTATCTTTTTATGATTTCTACCTTTTGACTTTTTAAAGGGAATATAATATTTTATTCTTCTCCCTCACATAATCAAAATATCAAACTGAACACCCAAACCTTCATTATTCCACTTTGATTTGTGTTTCTTGGATACATTTTCATTGAGTTTATTATAATTTTTCTCTGAATTTAATATGGGTTCTTTATTTTCTTTGGTCCTCCTTTGATTTCAGTTTATTTAGATACATATTTAAGTGATTATTTCACGATATTATGGTGGAATCATCCTAATATAATTGTAATTATTCTCATCATACCTATCGTATTTTTCATAACTATGTGTTCTCATTATTGATTGATGATTTTATGAAGACACATCACTATAACCATTTTCATTGGATTTTGATTAAAAATTAACTTAAATTAATTTTTGAATTGATGTTGACTGTTATTTATTTCTTAAAAACCGAGTTAATTTTAATAAAAAATAAATTTTTTATTAGTATTCATGGAATAGTTTTTATAATGTTATTATAATAATAAAATGAAAATATCCATAGAATATTTAATAGTATTATTATTTTTTTTTAAAATTCTTATATTATATGGGTTTATTTGAAAGTTTAATTTCTGAAATTGAGAAATTTAATTTTAGAAATTTATATTATTTTATGATATCATTGTATGAAAATTACCATGGGGTAATTTTTTGGTATTTTTCTTAAAAAATTGTTATTAGTGAATAGTGAAAAATAAAAATTATTTATGAATTTTTCATTTAATTTCGATATATAATGTAATATAAAATTAAAATTTTACCTTAAATTAATGTAATCCCCATTTTAATTGAAATAATATAATTAATTACATGCTAATAATCATTGTAACTTACATTTTTATATGTTCATATTTTGGTATAAAAAATATTTTTCTAAAAACCCTTTTCAATTATGTTTTCATTTTAATAAAAAATTATTGTATTCCATTTCAGTAATTTGTATCAAACAAATTATATATCTAGATTCAATATGTAAAATTTTTAAAAATATATCCCTTTAATTTTTGTGAATATGAATAGTATATATATGTTTGATATAAATATTAATGGTTATTTTTAGAATTATTACATTATTAATATGAAATTAATTTATTTATAATTTTTAGTGTTGAAATAATTTCCCAAAATTCATACACAATGTCGAACTATGCCTATTCTAGTAGTAGAAAAATAATGTCAATAATTCTAAATAATATAAATGTAAATTTTTCATGATATTTAGTGTCCCACTGAATTTATATATTAAAATAACATAGTATGTATGTTTTAAAATATTATATTACAATTTCATTACTATATTTATTCAGTTATGGTTAAAGTAATGAATAGGTCAAAAACATCATTAATGGTAATTTATAATAAAGAATTTTTTATTAAATGATTTAAAATTCATAAAATTGTTATATTAATCCATGTGAATGTGACATAGTTTTCAATATTATCTTTTTTTTCATTTATATTTCATTTTGGTTTTCTAGAAACTCTATTAAGAATTAAATATTTATAAACAGTCACATAATTGTAATTATCAAAATGATTAAATATGGGTTAAAATAAAGAGATAAGGATAAAAAAATGGACAAATATTGTCCATATATTATTTCCTGAGGTTATTTAGACCCATCCATGTCTTATATTAGAAATATATCAATTTCATTCCTTTTTCCCCAAAAAAGTAACATACAATAATTTAATACTTTAAATAATTCCAATACCACCTCTCCCCTTACTTATTACACCAATCAATATTTTTCCTATTTTCTAATAACACTTTTAAAGTGTAAGTGTAGACCCTCACAATACCATTAGATTTAACCCACCATGAGAATTCAACGGGAATTACAACATGCAACATTCAAATTTCAAAAACACTACAATGAACCCCTATCAATATCGCCATTTCCGCCTTCAAAATAAACAAAAAATTTAAAATTCAAAAATGTTCCATCATTCAAGTGCCTGCCAAGAGATCACAATAGATCCCCTAACATATTAAAGATGTCCTCCTCTACTCCCATATTTAATATTTTGGAGAAATATAGTATGGATAATCCCTACACAAGAATCTCATTAATTACGCTCCCGTGAAGGTCTTTGTCTCCCAAAAATTCCATACCATAGAGGATTTACGTTGTTAGCTGAAAATATTGTTCACACCGAAGGTATCAGTCCTAACTATCCAATTTCAATATTATTTATTCTTCCACATCCATAATATATTATATATCAGTTATGAAATAATATCATAACTGTCATCAATATAATTAAATGATGTTATTATTGTGTTGCATCACTTCTACATCTCCTTGTCTATCCTATGTGAAATAAAAACATCACTCGTGTGTCGGTGTAAATTACCACCACCATTAATTGATGTGTTTCACTTTCCATCATCTATTCACATGGATGTTTATAGTGAGCGATTTAGTTAAAATATATAATATTTATGTAATAATTTCTATTATGGGAAGATAATATATTATCTAATTTCTTTAATTTTTTTTATTGAAATATAATATGTCATTCATGCGTACATATTGATTACCATCTCTATGAATAAATGTGATTTATTTTTCATCACCACATCACTAATATGATATTTATAAGTTTATTTAAACTTATAATATGATATTTATTCTTTTATAAGAATTATATAAAGTTAAAAGATTTATTACCTTCCTCTACCATGATGTTTTCAAAATTGAAATGTTACCCATGCGTACATATGGCCATCCACTTCCATGATTGTGACATAGCACATTTTTTGTAGCCATATTTCATGGTAGTTTGGTAATTATAATTTATATATATAATAATAATTATTTTATTATTATTATTTTATAGATGATTTAATAATAACCACTTTGACCAAATTCATCTCACCAAAGTAATTTTGGACATATTAGTTTAATTTCTTCTACAAATGTGACATGAACATATTTAATTAAGTAATTTTGTATAAAATGTTAATAAATAAAAAAAATAAAAACTAAAACTAAAAAGGTTTTTAATATAAAAATAATTATAATAATTTTATTATTCAAGAATGTAAGGAATCTATGTGTTCTGGTGGACATTAGGTAAGTGTATCGTTAAGTTAAAACCTTGTTTTAAATGTTTTAATGATTTTTTATATATTTTTCTTCCATGTCCATAATCCTAAAATTATTTTATGGATATTAATAAATGTCAATAAGAAATTTTATTTATCTTTTGACTTTATTTACATTTTTAAATATATTAATATTCTAACGTATGTTATATGAAATATTTGGAATTGCATTACCAAATAAAAATTGGAATGTTTTATTTTAGCATTTACATGGGAAAAATATTTTCCCACCATGGTAAATAATATTTTATTTGTTTCCTTCATTTAAAATATTCCATGTTTTCATAAACTAAAAAAACAATTCATCAATTTTTTTGGTATTTAAGTAATGAAAATGTGTTTTTCAAAGGAATATATATTTTGATGTCTAAAAATGTATTTAATATTAGATCAAAAGAGTTTTAAAAGTGTTTTAAGAAAATAAGTGAATGGTTAGATTGATTTATTTATGATATCCCAAATTATATTTATTAATGATAGTTGGTGAAAATGATACATATTATTTAATGGTTTCACCATATACAAATTAAATTAATGGTTAGCATGATACATTATAAATGATGGGTGAGCAATGTATATTTTATACGATGGGTGAGAGTAATATACCACTCCAATCAATTGTGAAGGGTTACTTGAATTCAAATTTACGATGGAGGGAGATAACCATGAATTTTTTTCATATGGATTTAATTGTGATACAATTATTCCTGTTATGATTATGACATGGGTTATGAACATAATTATCTATGATTTTTAATAGGGTTTTTTTATAATAGGATTCAATTTTTTTCTTCTGAAAACCATATGATTTTCAAATGGATCTATTTTATTTCATATGCGCTATATATATTATGACAACAATGGAATTTTTTTTTGTTTTCCATGTTTTATGTAGACTGTTTTATTTCTTTCTTCTATGCCTTTTATTGAAAGTTTGTTTCTCATCACATATTTTTTAAATAATTTTCAATAGTTTAATGATGGGTAGAAAATAAAAAATCATTTTTTTGTCATGAATTTTGTAATGAAAGGATTTTTTTTTCATTTTAATATATATATATTATGTAAGAACTTAATACTATGTGAATGTTTCAACTTTTTAATCTATTGGTTTGTTATGTAATTTTAGAATAATAATTATAAAAATATATATTTTTTAAAAAAAACATTAGCAATGCAAGAAATTTAATATAATTATATAGAAACCGGTTTTTGTAATGCTTATGGTAGGGTCCAAATAGTTTTTATTAGAGAATGTTTTTAAATAAATTTAAATGTTAGGATGTTTTAAATAGAATAGGCATGAAACATCCTACTTTAGTGTTAATTTGAAATGATATAGAATTTTATGATTACCATATTGATTCATCTAATCCATATCTATTAAAATTTATATTCTGAAGTGGAAAATCAGAACATTATATATAAACAAATCAAGATGAAAATTTACATCAAAATCAATATCGTTGAATTTATTTAATTAGAACTGAGTAATTTGTTGAAAAAATGGATTACATGACACATGCTCTAAATGATGGGCGGATACATGATAAAGAGTAACTATATCTAAAACATATGAACATGTAAATGGTTTTGAATTTATTGAAATAACACCCTCATCATATTTTTAACCTTATATATAGTTATATCTAGAGGATTCATAAATTATATAAAAATAATATTCAATATCATGGTAATTTCAGAACATCAAATCATAACTCTTTCAATTTATCAATTTGATGGTGAAGATGATCAGTAGTGGTTATTTGTTGACAATAAAAATTAGTGAAATATGGGATTTATGAAATGAAATGAGATACATTTAATAACATTTTTATGGTGAAATTATTCCCTACGTTAATGTTAGATAGGAAAGAGAAACAATTCTTGAAATTTAGGTAGAAAAATGATGATTCAGTAATCAAATATATAAAAAAATTTATAAGATTGGATAATAATGTACAAAATATTATTCACAACTTTGATAATAAAATTAATATATTTTACCCAATATTAAAACCTATTTTATGAAGATATTTAGAAGACTGATAATTTAAACGTTATGTGAATGTTTTCCATTGTGCTAAAAAAGTTGAGATGATGCTTTCTAACACTCATGTTCCTCAAAATGAAAACAGTAATAAGTAGTATATGAGGAATTTAATCGAGAATATTTCAAATAAAAAATTTAGTGGTAATCTATAAACATGTTCCAAATGTTTTTAAAACATTTCAACAGATAACAATATATAGATTGTTTTACGGGTGTGATTATTTTAGTCATAAGTATCATGAACAAAAAGATAATAATAATGAACAATCTAATAATGGTTTAATAGATAGAGAACAAATGTTGAGCTTCATTAATTGTAATTATTTGGGGAATTATGATAAAAACTATCCAAATATAGTAACTTAGGGGAAAATCATAAATATTGAATGAAAAATGGTACAAAAAATCATTTTCTACCACCATAGATGATGTCGGGCCATTTATTGAAGTGATGGAGGGTATATTACTTGTGTAATGGAGTTATACTAATTTCAAGATTGACTAAAAATCTTCACATACCATTAATACTAATAAATTTGAAATTAAAATGGGAAAATAAGATCATAAAAATAATTTAAAATATTGGGATAAAACACTGGATAGAAATATCAATGAAATAAGGATTTATAGTAGATTTATTTTTCCTAAAAATCATATTTAACATACCATAGGGGAGGTTGATGTTATTCTTTTTATGTATTATATTTTAATTTAACATTATATTATATATTGTAGAGATAATTTTGTTAATATTTATTTTTGAAAATAATTTATAATATACTGGGATGTTTAAAAAATTATTTGAGATGAAATTTAAAGTTAAATAGGTCATATTTCTTCAAAGAAAAAAATAAAATAAGTTATGTGGGTGTATTGTGTGAATATTTGGATGTATTTCATTATATTGTTTTAGTTTTATTCATAATTATAAGGTTGATTTTACTCTTGAACTGGTTCCTAATGATAAACAAATTTCAATATAGTTTATCAAATGAGTTAATTGAAACCCTTGGAGTTGAAAAAGAAGTTAAACATTTCTTGATAATGGTTTCATTAATCCATGAAATTCATAATGGGGGTATCCTATTATATTTATTAAATATAAATATATATCAATGATACTTTAAATTTATTATACAACTTTCACTAACATCATTTTTGTGAACATGTATCAGTTCCCCCATATTGGTATTTTTTTCACCTCCACGGTGCACCGTATTATTCATAGTTTATTCTCAGGTTAGGGTATCATCAGTTAAAGGAGAAAGATGAATATATTATGAAGACATTATTTTAGAATACATGTGGGAATCTTGAGTTTGTAGTTATTCCCTTTGGATTTTCTAAATCACATTTTGTATTCATGAATATTATTAATATAATTTTATGTCACTATTTAAAAAATTCTTTGTTTTTTGATGATATACTGGTATTTTTTAAAATTCATGTTAATTATTAGAGTCACCTATGTAATGTTTTACATTCCCTAATGTAAAAAATTATACTGAAAATTTATAATGGGAGAAATTTTTTTTAAAAAAATTCCTCTCTCAGAAATATTGTTTTTCAATATGGAAAAATAGTTTACCCTAGTATAACTAAAGTTTTTAAAGAATGTAATAGACCTAAAAATTTCATATTGATTCATAGTTTTCTTGTATTATTGGGATACTACCATATGTTAGTTAAAAACATAACTTGGTATATAAGACCACTATCTAAGATAACAAAAAATGAGTTATATTCACATAGATGAATGAGCATCATGACAGATTCGATGATCTAATAAAATATTGGTGAATGATGAAGATTTTCCCCTACCCTCAATAAATGAATAATTTTTCAAATTTAATGGTGGTGATTTTAAAGTATATGGTTGTATTTTTATGCTGAATTATTTGTTAGTTGCTTTTTAATCATATCAACTAAAGCATCCTCATTGAAATTATACTATA
Source organism: Viscum album (assembly GCA_963277665.1). Classification (NCBI taxonomy): domain Eukaryota; kingdom Viridiplantae; phylum Streptophyta; class Magnoliopsida; order Santalales; family Viscaceae; genus Viscum; species Viscum album. The sequence continues at coordinate 1,420,127,116 of OY728142.1, forward strand.
CATCATTCAAAATTATATGTTATTTATTTAATTAAAATTTTGGATGAATCATTTATATGGATAAAAGTATGAAATATATACCAACAATAAAAGGTTGAAGTATATATTCACTCGTAAATAATTGAAGTTGAGTTAGAGAAGTTATATATAACGTATTAATGATTATTCATACACAATTTAGTTCCATCCTAGAAAATAAAATAAGTAGTAGATTAATTAACTCAAAATAAAAATAAATTATTAATAATTCTATGCTTGAAACATGGTCTTTTGTTATATTATTAAATAAAAGATAGCATAGAAATTATTCATCAAAAAAATACATTATTTTGTTCTAATTTTAGTTATTCAATATTTTTCAATTATAATTAACCACGATTGGAAGGAGGACCATGTTTTATAAGGAGTGTTATAATTAGTAATACAATATTATATACATGAATTTATCCTTGAAAATGAAGGAGTTTTGAGATTTGAAAAAATAATACGTGTTCCAAATGAATACTATTTGAAAATATAATTATTGAGTGAAGCACATTGTTCCTTGTTTTACATTCATCAGGGAAGTATTAAAATTAACAGATGCTTTTGAGAGTATTACCCATCGTCTGAAATGAACAACGATACTTTACAGTTTTCTTTGATATTTTTGACTTATCATTATTTTAAATCCAAATTAATTTTAATGAAAGAGATTCGTTATAATTTTCAAATATAAGAGTGGAAATTGGAAAATATATCGATGGATTTCATTGTGGGATTACAAAATACATCTCAATGTAAAAAATATCTTGGCTTATTGTTGATCGACTAACTAAATATTATCCATTATTTCCCAATTGAGATAACATGTCTTTGGATCATATTTATCAAAGATATCTAACAGAGATAATATAGTCACATAGATTTCTTATATGAATTATATTTTAATGTAATCCTTGGTTATCTTATATTTTTTTATAATTTCCTTATGAATTCATTGGATACTAAATTAAAAATTATTACATTTTTTAAACTCATCCTAATTGAAAATACATGCTAAAAAATCAAAACTAGAAATACCTTCATCATCGTAATTCAATAGATTACTAAGGATGCTTCAATCATTGAATTTCATTGGATGAGTTTTCTTATAATAAATTTTTTAATTCAAATATATAGTTAAAGTAAATATTCCTTTCAAAAACATATAAGGTCAAAAACATTCTTACATTAATTTTATCCAAAAGTACATAAAGTACCTTGTTTGGAAAATGAAAGAAAGATTACATTCAAAACATATAAATTCAAACAAGGTTATAAATGACTTTAACCCATAGCCTAGTAAATAGTAATTTTTTTTAAATACCTTTTTAAGAGAACACAGATGTGGAGGACAATGATCTCCTAGTAGATACATACCTAAAAAAACCTCGAATAATAAAGACATTGGAAAAATAACCCTTACCTTGAACTTTTTCTAAGTATATTGTATGTTATCCTCATGTATAATAGTTAAAACATTCTTATTAAATTATACAATAACTATATACCTAAATATGATATCATATATTATCCTCTAATATTTTTTGTTAATAATATTTCAGTAGTATCATCATTTTGGGTGTTAACTGATTCATTTTCCAGTATATACTTGCTTACATAAGACATGATTTTCAAGGATAGGATGTATTTGATTCATATAAATAATTATATTATCTTCATAATCATTATTTTTAATCATAAAATGAAAATTATTTTTTAATGATTACGATGGAGAATGAATCTCATCGCGTTCGTGGTGACGGTAATCTGTACGTACGCACGAACGACAATATCATTATATTGATGGTGAAATATTACATAATAGGATGTTAAATCATATATAAAGAATCATTAACATGTTATATTTATGGATTACTTCAGTTATACTCATTATTATACCCATACAAATAATGATGTGTTTAAATAACAATCTACACTACGACGTGGAGACGGTAAGCCGTGCATACGCACGTATGGTGACTTTGTCATTCATATGACCGATGGAATAATGAATATGGTTGTACCATTTTTAGAATATCATCATAGTATATAGATGATACTGGAGTTATTATTTTATAATGGAAACCAAAAAACAAAGAGGAAGTGGAAGAATAAATGAACATGAATGAGGTGATGACATATTTACCTCTTCTTAGGGTTCTTCCTTTCGATTTCATCAAAAGGGATCCATAGGATGGATTTATGAAAAACAGAAGGCCTCTAGTATTAAGGGAGGAAAGTTGGAAAGATATTTCGGAAGGTTTTGGCTGAGCCAAATGACTTTGGAAGTGTGAAATTAAGAGAAGGGGAAGTTCACTTATATACGAGAGGTCAATGTCACTTTAGGAAAATCTTGTAATATTATTTTAGAATAAAATAATATTAGGTTTCTAATAACTCAAAAATGATTTATATAGAGTCTATCGTGGGTTTGGGTCGAAAAACACTCACCCCAATAAGTTTTAGATGGGATTTTCTCACCATATTAACTTTATCTTTTATATTTAACACTTAGTTAAATAATTTTTCATTTACCATATCTATTTGTATTTTTTTACTATATGGTTAATAACATTATTATCACAAGAAAGGATAACCCCCAGTGTTTTATTATTAATATATATAACCTTGTCTAATTCTTTTTTCCTAACCTTATATTTTTAGGAATATTATATCAATTAATAATATAGTATTTGTTTTAAAACCCCAATTATGTTAAATTTGACACTATTTAGTATTTGTTTTTTTGGAAAATCATAACAACATGATTACTTCAAAAAAATATTTAATAAACCATAACTTGTCATATTAACAATTAAAATTAGTGGAATTCATCAAAAGTCCCAAATTTCATTTATTTGGATATTTATAATATCGATTCTTTTAATCTGTCATTAATAAGGTAATTATTGCATCATCACTGTTTCATAACTAAATTAGATAATTTAATGATTACAAATTTTAAATAAAATACCATTATGTAGGAACTCTTTTTAGATTTCTGATGAATATTTATAGTAAAATTTATCTTATGTGTAACCCAATTTTACACATGTTTTATTTATTAAACGTGGAATTTAAATCCTATTACTCTTCTTTAAATAAAATAATAATAAATGTTTAAATCAAATCCAAGTAGACCAAAGATGTTAATATTTTATTCTTGAGGTTGTTTTAAGTCTAATTATACTTATACAATAGAACTAAGACATTATTTTTGGTAATTATGATATCATTTTTACCCTTAATTACCCTATTTACTTTTAACAATGGTAAATAAAAGTTAAAAGTTACTATTTATCAGAAATTATTTTCATCTTATTCAACCACATTTTACATATAGATATTAACCATGTCTCTCAGGTTTTTGAAATTAAACTCACAGTATTGCTAAAATTATGTGTAACACCCCATGCTTGCAAGATATGTTTCCCTTTGAATAATGCAATAGCTTGCATTGTACGCAACTTCCAGATTTTAAAACACTACGACCAATCAAAGTAGCTGTTATGAATAGTAATACCCACTTTTTGAAATTTTATAACTTTTATCTTTCAAATTGGGCTTTATTTTTCGATTCGAAATATCGAAATTAACTTGGGGTGAATTTTTTGAACTTTTCTCATAAAATTCATATTTTTATGAATAGTGAAAAATACTAAATTTTAATTAAAAACATCCTTTTTAATCAAAATAATTTATAGTGTTAAGATATAATTTTTAGTGGTTTTAAATTATAATAAGGTTATATTTTTAAAATTTAATCTAATTTTGTTCATTGGATGTAATTTCATATTTAAACTATTCATAAATAAGTGTCAATCTTTTGATAGTTGTTATTTCATAAAAATACGCTTTTTGTTTTGACAACAGGAACTAATATTAAATTAATTCATACCACTTATGTTTTTTGAATTTGGAAAAATGGATTCCATATTTGTAATCATTAGGTTTAAATTATGTAAATAGTTATCATTTATTTTTAGATATTTTAAATATTTACATTATTAAATATTTTCTATACCATGAGTGAAGGGTAAATATAATAAATAAGGGAAAAATATAGTATTGTATTAATATTAAATTACTCTAACATGTGTCCTAATCCTATTTGATAATAAATATCAGACCCAGGGCATCCTTGGGTTCAATTTCGGACCCCATGGAGCCACATGGGGGTGATGATGACATTTTATATTATTTAATTTAATGTAAAGTCAAAAATTGAAAAAAAAATATTTTTTTAGTAAATCAATTTTTACATGGGGTTATATAAGTTATCATTTCGACTATAAATATTCTTTGGAATTCTAAAAATCTATATGACATTATCGTATTTTTTTTATATTTTATTGACATCAAATAATTTAAATTATATATAAAACAATAATGATGCAATATTTAACTCATTAATAAATAATTCAGATAAATAATATTATAATTATTAAAACAATATCCACAACTTGTACAATTATTATTTGATTATTGTATTTCAACCATTAATCATCTTGGATTTGATATTGACTAATATTCTACTTTTTCAAACCGAATATGATGTTATAATAAAATAATTGTTTCAATATTTTCTACAGAACCCCTCTTATCCCTTATAAAAAAAGACCTTACTTCCTACCCATATCTCACACTTCTCAAACCTTTGTATCCTACAAACCCTACCTAAATATCCTACCAACATACCTCAATTAATTTCAGAGGTCTTACTTTAGTCATAAATCCATCCTAAGGATCCCTTTTTATCAAATCAAAAAGAAGAACCCGAAGAAGAGGTAATAATTTCACCACCCTCTTATGAGTTATTTTCTTCTTCCACTTCTTATTTCTTTCATGTTTCTATTCTAAAATAATAACTCTATTATCTTTTATATACTGTGATGTTATTATAAATATTGTACTACCGTATTCATTATTCTATTCATCCTATGAATGACATGTTACCATTCGTTAGTACGTATGTCTTACCGTCTCCGCGTCGTGGTGTAGTTGTTATTCAAATACACTACTATTTGGTTGGGTATAATAATGATGTATAATATATGTAAATAATAAATATAACATATTAACGATTATTTATATATGATATACCATATATTTACATATTTTATTAAATCAAGATAATGGTATTGTCGCTCGTGCGTACGTACGGATTACTGTCTCCACAAACGTGATAAGATTCATTTCGCCATCGGGACCGTTCCTGAATAATTTTTATCTGGTTATTAAAAATAATGATTAAAGAACATAACAACATTCTGTATATGAATCAAAGATATCATATCCATTAAAAAATACAACATATATATCAAAACATATAAAGGAAAATGAATCAGTTAACACCTGAAACGACTATACTACTGAAATATGATTATCAAATCAATATTAAAAGATCATATATGACATAATATAAATTTATATGGGTCTTGTGTAATTTATTAACAATTATTTAACCTTTATACCGGATTTTAACCTACCCTCTACCCAAGGAAATGTACAAGTTAAGGGATAATTTCACAGTCTCTTTATTTTCTAAGGTTGTTTTTACGTAAGTATCTACTGACACCTCTTTATCATCCACATCCGTGTTTCCTAAAAAATTATTTAAAACATTTTAAATATTTAATATAAAATGGGTTAAATGCATTTATATCCTTATTTAACCTAATATGTTTTGAATGAAACCATTCTGTCATTTTCCAAATAAGGTACTTTACGACCCTTTCGACAAAATTTATGTAAGAATGTTTTTTTAAATTATATGGTGGGTGCAGATATTATCTACCTTTATAACACCGTTGAAGCTTCCCTTACAAGATTATGAGAATATTTTTAATATAAATGTATTCTTTTATAATTATCTGTCTTTAAATGATTTCAAAAAAACAAAAGTGATAATTTTGTCAAATAGTGTTGACTTCATCTATGTAAACATCCTTTGATGTATTTTATACTTGTTTTAATTTGATTCATTATGAAACAATTATTCCTTATTGTATTGAAGGTTTTGTGATATGTTTGACTATGGATGTGTAATTTTTATACCATACAAGGTATAGAGTTAAAGTATTAACATTTCGTATACTAGTTTTAATAAGAATGTTTATGTTATATTTCATCTTTTTCATATGAGGAATGTATTGGACATAGTAATCAACAGGTGGATCCCATTATAGATCCTTGATACATTGGTAGGTCACATAAGACAACTAGACGTGGAATTGACTATGTCCTCTTCCAATTTTATATATGGTTTTGGCTGAGGCCTTAATCATTTTTAGACGTATTGGCCGAGGCATTGACAAGATGTATCAGAATGTCTGGAATTATACATTCCATCATTATGAAAATAATATTGAATGGTCATGTGGTTATTCGACTATTAGAATACCTATGACTATTTTTTTTATTGAATTATTTACTCATCTCATATTCCTACAATAAAATTGTTCATGTTTACTACTTTTAAAGGCATGTGTTTTCAGTTATTCATCATGCCTAATATTTATGTTATCTTTTTATGTATTTAAAACCCTTACTGAGCATTTAAGCTCACCCCTTTATTATGATTAATTTTCCAAGGACACGAAGAAATTAGTTATGAGTGACTCATAGTGTCACGACCTTCCTTCACCAAGATGAGGGAAGGGACATCAGATTGATAGACCCTTCCTTATTCACGTTCAAGGAGAGAAAATGACCCCCCCGAGACCCGCCTTAAATAGGTCCCGGAGTGGCGACAACCACGAGGGGTATAATATCACACACTAAATGGAAGGCATTGTCCTTCATCTTTTAATAGGACCAGGAGATAAGATAGTAAATCTCACAACACCAAGACTTAAAGTAAAAAGTAAAGCAAAAGAACCATTCCCAATGCATGTTACAAAAGTAAAAAAAACTCCACAATGTATAAGGAGAAAACAAGGCTAAGTACCAAAATAAAGAACAATAACAACTACGATGATCTGTCACAAGGTCTTGGCTAGTACGGTCCAGTACAATCCCCATAGTCCTCCTGGAAACCTGAATGCAGTTTTATATATACGTAGGGGGATCATACATGTATACTTAGTAGTGAAATACCAAAGACTCTTGTGCACAAGTAGGGAGACATACTAAAGTCACCTGAGAAGCAGACAACCAACACCATCAAGGGGTTCATTCATCCCACTCACCGGACACACTCACCAAATAATGCAAGAACGTATTGTATAAATAAACCACATCGATGTTTGGGTACCCCGCTCCACTTTACCACTAGTAATTGAAGACATCCTACGCATCGAACCAATCCCCCCATTCTCACTACAGTCCCACTGCCACACCCCACTCGTAAACACTTGGGCCAAATCCTCACGCAGTCCCACTACCAAACCCTACCCGCAAACACCAGGGCCACAACATTCTCACGTAACCATGCCTGCAAACACCTAGGCCAGAACAACCACAACTATGCCTGAAAACACCTAGGCCTCATCCCGAAGACACTTGGGAAACCACCTGCCCACACACAACTATGAAAACCACCACACCTCCATGTCCGAAGGTTCTTTGTCTAATAAAGGACTTCAGACCATCACAACCTGCCCGATGATACTTGGGCTATTCTTGAAGGGAGTATAAAGGAGCTAATAACCTGCCACTAATATAAGTCTTGAGGAAAACACCCTCCGCCATGAAATGATGGTGTTTGGCACTAAGTTCTACACTTGGGTGGGTCGCGAATTAGATACCCAAAAACTACAAGTATGTATAGGTAATATGCACTCACCCAAATCTAGGTTTTTCTTCATCCAGCCTAATGAACATAATCATTACCCATGACCAAGTCACAACTCACACCAATCCAAAACCCATTTGTCCCAATCTTGTTACCATGTTCGGTAATAATGATTAAATAACTTTATGAACCTACTTAGGTAACTATCAAGTGCATGCACACGACAAGGAAAGAGTATAGTCAAACATCAACTTAAACATTCACTCCCAATTATCTTGTAAAATCACCACAATAAAGGGATAAGTGATATCCCTCGAAGTATTGGAACCAAAGTAAAAACCAAGACAATACCCCATGTTCCCAAAATCTAGGAGACAATAGTTCCTAAATAATAGAGGATTCCACCCAAATTCATGATATAATCAAGGTAACCACCTGTCCTTAAATTCACAACCACTAGAAGTATAACAACAGGGGATCCCATCCCCACCCACACCACCCAGAAATCAGCCCGTGAAGGAAAAACAACCCAACCACCACCACCAACACAAAGGAGGCCCAAGCCGGTATTTTCATATTTAAAGGATTTAACACACTCCATGATTTCAACTTCAATGTGCTTTAATCAGGGTTATCACAGAAAGGATTGATCTTGGTGCGTCCAATTTATTTAGCCGGATGTACATAATTAACAAAATTCCATTACACAGCAAGGGTTCAAAACCAAAATACAATCCATTTAAACATCACCAGAGGTAAATTTTTGTTAGTGAACAGAGAAAGACCACCAACAACCTTGATTTTTAGTAGACGTAAGCCTGCACAATTAAGAAATCATTAATCATGGAAGATCATAAAACAAAGCAGCAGCATCGCTCACACCCCTCCCCCTTCATTCATTGTAGAATCTATTCATTATCATTATTTAGGTTTGGTTCATCTAATTATACATAATCAAAATCATGCCCACCAAGAATTCTACACAAAAGGGAGAGACGAATAAGAAATTACCTATATGATTGATCAACAATCGATGTTTATCTTCACGCGGTAGGAACAGAAGATGCACGACTTGCAGGGGTGGGACATCGGGAACTCATGGACTAGTAGACAAATTGATGGGAGGGTGATCGAGAAAAAGAAACCTAGGGAGAACACTTTAGTTTATATGGGTCGAGGATGGTTGAGATAAGAACACAAAACCGCGTAAGGAGCGGGGTTGTAGGTAGACCACACGGCCCCACACGTCATTAAAGGGGTCCTCGCCTTTAGGGGTGGTTTAAACCAACCCACACACCAGGGTTCCCCGTTAAACATTTAATTAAATTCCATTTACGGGCATTACTGGGATTTAAAACAAGAATAAAGGGGTCAAAATAGGTTTAAAACCCAATTTGTGAAAAAGGGAGGTGCTACTGGAAAACTCGTGGGGGTAGGAAAGAGCCACTGGTAGTCAGGATACCGGTGGACTGCAGCGACCGGTAGCTGAGAGCTACCGGAGGGTGACAACCACCGGTATCCGAGCTACCGGTCGGCTGCAGCCATCGGTAGACCGAGATACCAGTGGGCTACAACGACTGGTAGTCTGAGCTACCGATAGGGGTCAAAACTTCTCTGATAAGCCTCGATAACATTCCCAGACTACCCAGAACACCCAACATCAGATGTTTACAAAGTAATGGACCCACAAAATCCGGGCCATTGCATCAGATACCTCTCAAAATATTCTCACCCTCGAGAATCAAAACAACCCATGAGTAAATAAGGGGTCCTAACAAACACCTCGAAAGTTACCTCTCAAGAGTGATCTTCATTGTTAACTAAAAAAACCTCCCTCTAAATAACTAAGAAACATTCAATATCAAACTGCATAGTCATGTGGGTTGGGGAGCCTCTTCGCCCATGCTAAAATACTATCTTCATTGGGAGGCACTGACTCACCCGCACAGGTTTAATCACATCCACCTTAATGCGTCTTTATTAGGGGTCGGAACCTCCCCTCCCCATAGCCAGGACTATTCACTCACATTTATAGAAGAAAGAAAAACCACATATTTCTTAGCCAACAAGGTAAAATGATCCACCACAACAAGTATAAACAGAATAGCACAAAACTCCAAATAACTCTGGGTACTGGGCATGCATCTGTGTTTCCCTCTCCCACATACACTCCTCAAGACCACCACATCTCAATAACACATGAACCAAGGGAATGGTTCTCCCATGAAGCACCATATCCTAACGATCCTCGATCATCACTGGTCTTTCCACAAAGGTCACGTCGTCCTCATTGTCTAGCTCTCCCTAGTCGAGGATGTGAGAATCGCCGTACAGATACCGACGGAGCTGGGACACATGGAAGATGCCATACATCCTCAGAAGTGGTGAAGGAAATGCTTTCTAATAATCCACTTAGCCAATCCATTGCAACAATTTGAAGTGTCCAATGAACCTGGGGGAAAGTTTACTCCCCTTTCCAAACCTCCATTGTCCACGCTGAGGGTATACCTTCTAGAACTCGTGGTCTCCAACATCACACTCCAAGGGCCTTCTCCTAGTATCTGCATATGACTTGTGTCGGCCCTGGGCCACCTTCAACCTTTCCTGTATAAGCTGATCCTTCTCCGTCGTGATATGCCCTACCTTCGGGGCAATGATTCATGCCTCTTCGACTTCAGTCCAACACACAGGTGAGCGGCATGGAATCTCGTACAAGGCTTCAAACGGGGCCATAACAATGGTAGAGAGATATCTGTTATTGTAGGAAAACTCTATCAAATGTAAGTGTTGCACCCACGATCCTCCTAAGTCCAGAACACATGCTCGTAGCATATCCTCCAAGGTCTGGATGGTGCGCTCTGTTTGTCCATCTGTCTGGGGATGGAATGTTGTGCTAAGATGTAGCCGGTTGCCAAAATCATGCTGCAATCCCCTCCAGACACGTGAGGTAAACCATGCCTCCCTATCCGAGACTTTGGACCTTGGAACTCCATGCAACCGCACCACCTCATCCACGTACCTTTGTGCTAAGTCATCTACTACATTCGACTCCCTAATTGCCAAAAAGTGAGCTGATTTCATCAATCGATCCACTAATACCCATATGGCATCGTATCCCCCTTGAACATTGGGTAGTCCCATGAATGATCCATCGATATTTCCTCCCACTTCCACTTGGGACATCTAGAGACTGCAGTATGCTGCCTAGAACCCGCTGTTCGGACTTCACTTGCTGACACACTAGGCACATGGCCACAAACTCTGCCACTTCTCGCATTACTCCGGGCCACCAGATCTGTCTCATCAGACTCTGTTACATCTTATAAAATCTTGGGTGCACCGCTAGGTGTGAGATATGGAACTCAATAAGAACCTTGACACACATTGCCTCTGAAACAGACAACATTCCTCGGAAAGGCATCTGGTTCTGACCATCCTCCATCCACTCTTCCGAAGCATTTCTCTGGTCAACTCGGTCTTGCATCACCTCACACTCTAGGTCTCCCCACTGAGACTCCTCCACTTGCTAAAACAGAGACGAAAACCTCTACTTCTATCCATCCTCACATCTAGTTGCAAGGTAGCCAACTCCTCCATTGCCTTCCAGGCGTCTACCGACTCTCGGACTACATCGTTCTACGACCTCCTTCTCAAGGCATCGTCCACTACATTCCCTTTCCCTGAAGTTTAGGATATCTCGAAGTCGTAATCCTGGAGTAATTCCATCCACCTTCACTGCCTCATGTTTAGGTCCCATGGGGAGAATATATACCTCTATATTTTGTGATCTGTGAAGACCACAAAGCGTTCTCCGATGTGGTAATGCCGCCATAACTTTAGCACAAAAACGACTGCTTCAAGCTCTAGGTCATGGGTGGAATAATTATTCTCATGAGGGCATAGATTCATATTCTCATAAGAGATAACCCCTTGTAACTACATCAACACACATCTTAGACCTTTCCTTGAAGCATCACAGAACACCTCGTATGTCGCCCATTCTTCTGGTAGTCTCAGCACTGGGGCACTAACCAACTTCTCCATCAGATAGCTGAAGGGTACCCCGCATTGCTCACTCCACATGACATCCTGGTCCTTCTTGGTCAAAGCTGTCAAAGGGGTTGTAACACAGAAGAAGTTGGGCACGATCCTTCGATTGTAGCCCGCTAGCCTGAGGAAACTGCAAACCTCAGCCACATTCTTGGAGCTTCCCAAGAAACAACTGCCTTATCCTTTGATGGGTCCACCGCTACCCCTAGCTCGGACACTATGTGCCCAAGGTAGTGCACTTGTCTCATCAAAAAATTCCATTTTGACAACATCCCATAGAGCTGGTGTTGTCGGAAGACCTCCAAAACTGTCCTCGGGTGGTTTGTGTGGTCCTCCTCTGATCTAGAATAGATCAGGATATCGTCGATGAACACAACTAGGAACCGATCTAGGTACTCCCAGAATATGGAGTTCATATTCCCCATGAACACAACCAGGGAATTCGTAAAACCGAAATGCATGACTAAAAACTCAAAGTGTCCATATCTGCACCTAAACGTCGTCTTCGGGATGTCGCCCTCTTCCACTCTCAACTGGTGATACCCAGACTGCAGGTCGATCTTCATGAACCATCACGCCCCTTTCAGTTGGTCAAAGAGATAGTCAATCTTTGGAAGAGGGTGGTGATTTTTGATTGTTACATGATTCATCCTCCTATAGTCTATTAACAACCTGAGAACACCATCTGTCTTCTTTGAGAACAAGACTGGAGCACCCCACGGTGACTCACTTCGTCAAATATAACCCATCTTCATCAGATCATCGATTTAAATCAGCAAATCCCACAGCTCTGAAGGTTCTATCTGGTAAAGAGCCATCAAAATCAGACAAGCATCATGAGGCAAGTCTATCCCAAACTAGATATCACGTCGAGGGGGTAGAGTCGTTACCTCCTCAAGAAAGACGTCCAAAAACTCTCTAACGATCCCTGGAACCTCCACCATCTCAGCATCTACTGGCTCTATTGACAGCTTGACTAACAAGGAGAGGAGTGGTTATCCACGTCTGCTGCTCTCCTGACTTCCCCGCTCACCGGTGAAAGTAACATGTCTGCCACCCAAGTATGAGAACACAACCCTTCCTCAAAAGGATTCTATGATGGAACATATAGAGAATAGCAATTCGATGCCTAGGATAACATTGTATGGCTGTATCTGTAGTAGTAGTAGATCCCTGACCGACTGATGTAGCCCTATCATCAGTCTACATCCTCAGCAAACTTATAAAAGGTAATTCTGACCTCCGACTAGCGTCCTCATCACTAGGGGAATTGGATGTCACTCGGAAACTAGGCCCTAAGCATGGTCCAGACCGGGTGCAGCAAAGGAGTGCGATTCTCCGGTATCGAACAAGGCATAAGAAAATGTGATAATCAAACTGATCATACCTCGAACGACCTCTAGTCTTGCTAGGACTTCTACCTCTATGGCGTTCAATTTACCATGCCCAGATCCCCTTCCTCTAAGATGTCATCCACCTCCCCAACCACGCCCTGGTCGTGGTCCCTGAGGAGTTCTCTGAGGTCGGCCTCCTCCTATAACGTCTACTCTCGGAGGAGCAGGAGCTCGCTGCCCCTGCTGCTACTGCTGAAAGGGCCTAGATGGAAGCTGCTGTTGGGGCCGGTGTTGGGCATGTCCGCCACCGCCATACTGTACTCAGTTCGGACACTGATTCCGGAGATTTCTATGGCTCCCATAGATGAAGAACCACAGTCCTGGGCCTGAAAGAAAAGGGCATGGACCGGGGGACCGGAACTGTATCTTTTGTGGCCTGCTCCCTGCTAGTCGAAACCGATAGGGTCCTCATGCTGGTGGTCAGGTGCTGATAGCCTTACCATTCGATGATCCCAGCTGGATCCCCTCTCGTGATACAAATCCAAGAGTGTGCATTCTATACGCCACTTCAGCCTTCTTCTGGACCTCCATGTATGTCGGCAGGGTGAAGGGGATAACAACGTACTGGAGGGAGGGTCAGAGTGCCTCCTCTAAATGTCTTCCCGAGATCCTCATCTGGAAATCAATCCAGAGAGAAACGTTGGAGTTCATTGAACTTGATTCATAGCTTCCTTACTAACATACTCCCATGTTGGAGGGAGAGTATCTCCTTCCTCTTTTCAACTTCATCGTAGAAGCGAGGAATTCCGCCCGGAACTCTTCAATATTAGCCCATGCCACCTCAGCCTCTCTCCTCTCCCCCAAGTAAAGCATCCACCACTTACGTGCCGCTCCCCGCATCTGGATGACCGCTAGAGGGTCCCAGTACTCAGTCGGAGCCCAGATCAAGATGAAGGCTATAACTAGATCCTCTAACCAACTCTCCATATTCATGTCAGAGGTTCTGCCCTGATATTTCTCGAGGGTCTGTTGCTGGATGGCCCAAAGTGTCTTCTGCCACTGGTCATCCTCCTCCTCTCGATCATCTCTCTACTGATCGGCCAAGGTAGCATCCAAGGTCTCGATCGCTCTTACCACACGTGGTCTCCTTCTAGGTACCATAGCTGCAAGGTAAACAGGGAATGCCTAAGACCAAGTAGTGCAGAATATTGTTCTTAAAATTTCATAAACTTCTTATTTATTTCAAATTCCCAAAACACACCAGAAACACGAGAACACAAGTCATTATGATGCATGTACCTTCCCTAGGGTCTCTACCCTGCAATCAGTGTGTCCTCACTTGGTCGTTTGGTGGGTCTATCATCCTTGAATCGGATCATGGGGGGCCCTAAAATCCTGTGTCCTAGTCGGTCTTCCCTGGCCAAATTCATGGACCAAGGTTACCCAACACTATTTACCTACCATCCCATGAAATACTCACTATGCCTAACTCCAGACTCCAAACAATCTCTCATCCTCTCCTCTGATATCATTCTGTCATGAACCGCCTTCACTAAGATGAAGGAAGGGACAACAGATTTCCAGACCCTTCCTTCTTCATGTTAACGGTGAGATAATGACCCCCCGAGACCCTCCTTCAATAGGTCCCAGAGTGGAAACTAGCACCAAGGGTATAATATTACACACTAAATGGAAGGCATTACCCTTTTTCTTTTAATAGGATTGGGAGAAAAAATAGTAAATCCCACAACATCAAGAATAAAAGTAAAAAATTAAAGCCAAGAACCATTCCCAATGCATGTTAGAAAAGATAAAAAAATCCACAATGTATAAGGAGACTACAAGGCTAAGTACAAACAGAAAGAATAACAAAAACTGTGATGATCAGTCACAAGGTATGGGCTAGAACGGTCTAGCACAATCGCAAAAGTCCTCATGGAATCCTAAAAGCAGTTTTATATATATGTAGGGTGAGCATACATGTATACTCAGTAGGGAAAAACCAATGACTCTTGTGCACATGTGGGGAGACATACTAAAGACCCGTGGGAAGTAGACAACAAAAACTATCATGGAGTTCATCCATCCCACTCACTGGCCACACTCACCAAATAACACAAGAAAGAAATGTATAAATAAAGCACATCGATGTTTGGGTACCTCACACCATTTTCCAACTAGTTATAGAAGACATCCTACGCATCGAACCAATCCCGCCATTCTCACCGTAGTCCCACTGCCACACCCCGCTCGTACACACCTGGGCCATACCCTCACACAGTCTCACATCCAAACCCCTCCTGCAAACACCTGGTCCACAACTGTCTCATGTAACAATGCATGTAAACACCAAGGCCATAACAACCACCGCCACGCCCGAAGACAACTGGCCCTCATCCTGAAGACACTTGGGAAACCGCCTACCCGTACACACCTGGAAATCATCACGGAATTATTTGAATGAGAAATAATGTAACACCCCATGATTCCATGGTGATTTTCCCTTTCAGTAATGAAATATCTTGCATTGTACGCAACTTCGAGATTCTAACACATCGTGACCAATCAAAGTAGTATTGAGGAATATTAATACCCACTTTTTGAAATTTTATAAATTATCTATTTCAAAATGGACATCTATTTTGGATTTGGAATACCAAAATTATCTTATTTTTAATATTCGGAACTTTTCTGATAACATTCATATTTTTTTGAATAGTGAAAAATACTAAATTTTAATTAAAAATTACAATTTTAATCAAAATAATTTATATTGTTAAATTATAATTTTTAGTGGGTTTAAATTTTTATTAGATTATATTATTACCATTTAATATAATGTAAGTCATTTGATGTAATTTCATATTAATGTTATACATAATATAGTGACAATATTTTGATAGTTATTATTTCTTAAAATGAACACTTTTTGTTTTGACAGCTGGAATTAATTACAAATTAATTTCTGCCACTTCTTTGTTTTGAATTTTGAAAAATGGATTCCATACTTGGAATAATTACATCCAAATTGTGTTAATAGGGAACTTGTTTTTATAAATTTTAAATATTTACTTCATTAAATATTTTATTTACCGTTACTAAAGGGTTCATATAATAAATAAGTGTAAAATATAGTATTATAATAATATTAAATTACCCAAACATGTGTTATAATTCTATTGGATGATAAATATATGATCATGGGCATCCTTGTATCGAATATGGGACCCCATATAGCCGCATGGGTGTGATAATGACATTTTATATTAATTAATTTAAAGTAAAGACAAAAATGGAGTAAACTAATATTTTTTATTTAATCAATTTTTACATGGGGTTATATAAGTTATCTTTAAGACTATAAATATTATTGGAAAATTAAAATTATTTCTTACATATTGAAATTTTTTTATATTTTTTGGACATAAACTATATTAAATTATTTATGACAAAATTATGATGCAATATTTACCTCAATAATAAATCATTTAAATAAATAAGGTTATAAATATTAAAACAATATCCAAAACCTGTCCAATTATTATTGGATTTTTTTCGACCATGATTCTTCATAAATATGATATTTAGGAATATTTGACCATTTGAATCTGAATATTAGTTTATAATAAAATAATTATTTCAAACTTTCCGAAAGAGACCATCATCTCCCTTATAAAAATCCCTAATTTCCTACCAATTTATCACACTTATAAAGCCTTTGGATAATACATAACCTACTGAAATATACTCAAAACATCCCTCAATTCATTCTAGAATTCTTACATTTTTCATAAATCCATCCTAATGAGTACTTTTGATCATATCATAAGGAAGAACCCGAAGAAGAGGTAATAATTTCACAACACTCTTTTATGTTATTTTCTTATTCCACTTACTCTTTCTTTGATGTTTCCATTATAAAATAATAACTCTAGTATCTTATATATATTGTGATGTTATTATAAATATGGTACAACCATATTCATTATTCTATCCATCATATGAATGACATTTCACCATACATGCATACGTACCGCTTTCCGTCTCCACGTCATGGTGTAATTGTTCTTGTAATTCACTATTATTTGGATCGGTATAATAATGACGTATAATTGATGTAAATAATAAATATTATGTATTAATGATTCTGTATATATTATATAAAATCTATTTACATAAGTTTATAAATCAAAATAATGATATTGTCGCTCGTGCGTACGTACGGATTACCGTCTCCATGAACACGATGAGATTCATTTCCACATCATAACCATTCAAGAATAATTTTCATTTGGTTATTATAAATAATGAATAAAAAATAATATAATTTTGGATATTAATTAAATACATCCTATCCATTAAAAAATACTGCTTATGAATCAAAACATATAGAGGAAAACGAATCAGTTAACACCCGAAATGATGATACTACCGAAATATCATTATCAAAGAAATATTAAAAGATAATATATGATATCATATTAAATTATATGGTTCATTTATTATTTAATAAATATGATTTAACCATTATAAATTAGGATAACCTACCATCAACCTAAGGAAAATAACATGGTAAGGGTTAATTTCATAATCACATAATTATCCGAGGTTGTTTTTACATAAGTATCTACTGGGACCTCTTTATCATCCACATATATGATTCATAAAAATGTATTTCAAATTTTTTTTACTATTTAATAAAAAATGGGTTAATGGAATTTATATTCTTATTTAACCTTATATGTTTCTAAAGGAATATTTCCATTATTTTCCAAACAAGGTACTTTACACCCCTTTCGACAAAATTAAGGTAAGAATGTTTTTTAACTTATACGATGGGTGCGGTTATTCTCTGCCGTTATAACATCATTGAATCTTCCCTCACTATATTATATTAATATCTTAAAAATAAATGTTTTCTTTTATAATTATGTGACTTTAAATTATTTAAGAAAGAGAAAGAGATATTTCACTCAAATAGTTTTGATTTCATCTATGTCAACATCCTTTGATGGATTTTATAATTGTTTGAAGTTGATTCATTAGGAAACAAATATTCCATATAGTAATCAAGGTTTTGTGATATGTTTGAATTTGGATGTGTTGTTTTTATACCATTCATGGTTTCTGGGTAAAGTATTGGCATTTTTTATACTAGTTTTAATATGAATGTTTATGTTATATTTCATCCTTTTCATGTAAGGAATGTATTAGACATAGTAAGTGACAGTTGGAGCCCGCAATAGCTCCTTGATGCATTAGTAGTTCTCATGAGACAACTAGATTTTGAATTTTATGAGGCCTTTTCAAAATTTATATATTGTTTTGGCTGAGTCCATAATCATTTTTAGACGTCTTGGTCGAGGCCTTGACAAGATGTTTCAGAATGTCTGGCATTATACATTCCCTCATTATGAAAATCATATTTATGGTTCATGCGTTTATTCGACTAGTAGAATACCCATGACTATGTATTATTATGGAATTATTTACTCAGCTCATATTCCTTCAATAAAAGTGTTCATGTTTATTATTTGTAAACGATTGTTTTTTCAATTATTCACCATGCCTAATATATATGTTATCTTCCGTTGTATTACATACCCTCACTGAGCATTTGAGCTCACCCATTTCTTATGTTTCATTTTCCCAAGATATGAAGAAGTCAGTTGTGATGTACTTGCAGTCATAATCTAGGTGGAAAAGATGTTTCCAATGGAATAAATTAGTGTTTTATTTCTTTTCAAGTTGTAATGTTGAACTTATGTATGAATCTTGTTTCTAATAATACTGAAATGACCGGACTTTCAGGACAATATTTCCTTGTGATCATTCCAATGTTATGTAATAATGCACCTACTATGGCTAACTAGGGCCGGGTTGTTACATTATGTTTTATGTAAATTTTTTAATGCTCCTAAGAGGTGGGTAAAAGATTGTAAAAAATTCAAAAAAATATTATATATATAAATTTTTTATAAAATGACTCCAATAAATTAAATTGAAAATATATTGATATTATGTATCTATTTTGACATAAAATAATTTAAAATAAAATAATTAATTATTTGAATAAAGTATTCGTTCATAACCAATATCAGTGTTTTTGTCACTATTCATAAAAAATTGAATGATTATAGAAAAATACCAAAAAATCACCCAAAGATAATTTCAATATTCTGAATTCAAAAATAAAGTATATTCTAAAAAATAAAATTTAAATAATTTCATAAAGTTTGTATTACTATTCATATAGGATAGTTTCATTGGTCGTAGTGTGTTAGAATCTCGAAGTGACGTACAATGTAAGCTATGAAATTATTCAAAGGGAAACATATTGTAGAAGCTTGGGTTGTTACAAGTACATTCAAAAATAGTTTAAATTCTCATGTAGAAAAAGTATTATATCATTAAATCATTTTTATAAGATAATTGATATCATTCTAAATTAATTTTATTATAAAAGGAGAACTAATTAAGATAAAATAATGTTGAAAAGTCTTACTATTAGCAATAATATTGGAATAATTATATAGTATGAGGAAAAATTGAAAAGAGATATATAAAATGTGAAAAAAACTAATAGTAGTGTTTAATTTTCTTCAACTTCTACCTTACCCCCAAAATTTTATTGTGGTGAGAATGTAGGGAAATAATCCAGAAAGAAAATAGTTATTATACAATTAGACTCAAGTTCATAAGAACATTCTAAAGAATAATTATAAAATCTAGCCATTAGGATGAAAAAAATAGTTATAAAGAAATATTAAAAATACTAGTATAATAAATTTTATAAGTGAATGATAAGAAATATAAATTTACCTATTATTAGTGCAAGAAGTTGGACACATTAGACTTATCATTTGTAAGCCACAATGCAAATATTGGAAATATAGATATTATAATAAGTATAAGAAATGTTTTTATAAACCAATATGAAATTATTTCCTTAAAACATTTGACTCTTGGTGTGAAATTGGGGAGATTACTCATAAAACACTTCTAATAATAATAGTTTCGGAATATAGAAACATTGGTCTTCTTTCCTGGGTACCTAATGGAAATAATTTTCATAAAGCTCGGGTATGTATTTTAATGAACATTAAAAAAATATATTTAAATGAAAATTATCATGATGATAATGATTAAATATCCTTAGATGAAGAATATTCCTCAGCTGAAAGTAATAACATTCCTTCTTATGAATAATTGTCTCATTTTTTCAAACACTGTAAAAATGAGATTTGTAATATTTATAAAAAATGGAAAGGTTATTTCGATGATAATTGTTTAAAAATGATATATATGATCTCCCTAATGATTGTGAAAAGAGTTTTTTTATAAAACTTGATATATTTATTATGATTTTGAAAATTAAATTTTTGAAAAAAATCATTACAATCTAGTTTTTATAAACTCAATTTTGAATCTATCACTAAAGAGTATAATAATTCTGTTTTGAAACTACTATTTATAATATATTCATTTAATAATCTCTATTCAAGCATTACCACAGGTAAAAAACTCTTATAAGTTGTATTAATAAATTCATTCTCATGGATCAATTTCAAGGATTTTCTAATCATTTAAAAATAAATTTTTAATAACAATTATATACTCTCTAAAAATACACCATTTTTAACTAAGATTCATAGTTATGGTCATTGGAAAAAAAATCTCTTAATAATTTTAAATATATAGGTTTCTACAAATCATATTTCGAAAAATAATTGGGACTCCAAAAAAATTATGAAATTACCATACCCAATAAGGTTTCGTTACCCAAAGTCTAATGTTTTGGATTTTAGGAAATGAAAGATAACACCAACAATAATAATACATAGTACATGGATAGTGTTTGTTCATAGTACATGACTAGAAGCAAATATATTATTAAAATATAATGAATGCGATATGTGTAAATTATACATTCAATGAGATATAACCCTTTAGGAATTCAACAGCTACCCGTATAAATTATACATTCATTTGACAGTTTATCATAATGAAATTATGTTTTAGTGAGTTCCAAATCATTATTATCATTAGATTTATATAATATAAGGAAAAACATTCTCTTAGATACATTAGAACATTTGAGTTTGATAAATGATCAATAATGGTCGATTACCTTTTGGATTTACCACCAATTTTGACATCGATTAACATTTTTTTTGTGTATCAAATAATATAATGTGTATCTCTAAACTGTCTCATATTTTGAGTTTAAATGAAATTGATGTTGAAC
Source organism: Viscum album (assembly GCA_963277665.1). Taxonomy (NCBI): domain Eukaryota; kingdom Viridiplantae; phylum Streptophyta; class Magnoliopsida; order Santalales; family Viscaceae; genus Viscum; species Viscum album. The sequence goes on from OY728142.1 coordinate 1,420,148,507, forward strand.
TAGAATTATCCCTCTCTTAGTATCAAATTCTAGTTATTGATTCTATGATAATTATTCTTCATGGGAATTAAATATCTATGGTTAAATTTCCATGGAATTATAGTTCTGATTCCTATGAGATATTAAAGCATGATGAAATAATGAGAGAGGAATTTTCTTATTTCGTTGAAATGAATTATTCATGATTAGATTTATGGGGTAAGAAATAGTAAATTGTGGGGTGGTTGTAACATCTAGTCATAAATATTATGTACTACTTATACAATATTTTATTCCTATTTTTAATTATTTAAATATTATTTTTTAATGTTTTTTATTTTTATGGGAATTTGGAACCGTACTACAAAACAGAGGAGATGGGATACACTAAGGGAGGTGATTTATATGTCATAGGGAGAGGATATGTTTCATTGATTTTTTTAATGGAACTTATTTTTCAGCATTTCTATGTCATGGAACACTAGGTTATAACATAATTATTTTTGTATCCTTTTCCAAATCTTGAAGTACTGTGGTGTGAAGGGCTAGTTGCCATGTTTAGCCCCAACTAGCATGTTTCAGGTCACATTTTTAATTTTTAGTATCTTTGTTGTGATGTAGGAAAATATAATGCACCATTACCCAGATTAAAATAGATATGGATTAGACTGAATATAGTTTTCAGGGGGTTGGTTGATTGTGGGTAAATTTAGCATGTTATACTTCACTATAGAGTAGAATAGACCCTTTTAATGCACTATTTTAGTGTAGTGTTGTAAATTATACCATGTTGTTTTCTATTATATATTTAATTTCATGAGATCCAATTTATATTCCATCTCCTTCTAGTGAAATATCATTCAATTTTTAGTCTTTTGGTGTTTACCATGAAATTTTTTTATTCCACTATCCTCTACTCTTCTCAAATTGATGTGTCGGTGGATGTGTTTGATTCCAACAAAATAAGTTAAATATATCTAATTAAATAATTTATCCTTATAAACCTATCTATTTAATGAGTGTGTTGAATCGTCATGATGTTTATTTAATGTATCATAATTTGATAGGTCGTGATTCTAGGGATTTCAGTCATCAAATATGTATCTGTCATCTTGTCTTTGGCATTTATTGTCATGTTTTATTCTTGGTCATTGATAAATGTATGTGGTTTCATAGTACATCCTCCATAAAATTGAAATATTAATTTCCTGATTTTTTTAATTTGTAATTAAAAATAATTTTATATTCCTTTAACAAAAATTATTTCCTAATTGATTTTTAGGGCAGAGATATTTAAAATAAAACCTAATTTTCATGTTTTTCAGATATTAATTTAACATTCAGGTGAAATTGTTTAAGAGATTGGAAGTATTTCTCATAATTGTTTTATTAAATGAATAATGTAGCTATAAAATCATTAAATGAATGATTTACACCAAATGGTATACACATCACGATGTGCATATGCTTCAACCAACTCATGAAAAACGTCACATCCACAAAATGTAATTTTGAACTAGGATTTTTAATTTAGATCATGGATATAACTTTAGAAACATTAATTTATTCTATATATAAATGTGTCATCACAACATATAAATAAACCTATAATATTATGGAAATCAATCCAATATAGTAATGTATTCCTTATAACATTTCAGGAATGGATTCAGAGAATTTCTACTGTAAATATTGAATAATATTACATCCAGATATCATTTCAACCATTGAAGATAGAATAACTAATCTCATTGATTATATCCCACAATTATTTTTAATTTTCATTACCATTCCCAATGAAATTATAAAATAATCCCTTAACAAGACATCGATAGGGTAGGAATATGCCACAACAATTAGAGGGTCTTGATACACCTGTTGCTGCCCCATCTAAATTGGCATTCATCTATTAAGGTATGGAGGTATGCATCATGAGGGGGTTTTTTATCCTTCAATTGACCCCAAGATATTTCTGAATAACAATATTAGATAGATCATTATTCATGGATCACATTTAGATCATAGGGGAAATCATAACCCCACTATGTATTTCCATTATTATAAGATATAGTGAGATGGGATATTCTCAATGACCCATGAATCCCATCCCTACCATATAAAAGTGACCATAGTGGTTGTAGCATAATACACGAGGGCATGCACCTTCTAAATGTAACCTACCATGATGATGGATTTCATTAGCAGTTCGAAATACCTAATGTAAATACTCTTATCAGAAAAATATTTTATGTACTTCCATAGAAAATACATGAATCAAAAACTAAACAAAAAATAGATAAATGGATTCATATGCACTCATGTAGAGTTTATAGAAAAATTAAAGGATAAAGAAATCATTTTTATATAGCCAAAGTAAGTGAATCCTTCACCTACAAATTAATAAAATTAGTGGATAGACAGAAGGTGAGATATATGAAGTTCTGAATGATAACAACTATGAAATATTTACAAGGAGACCATCATAGTTTTATCTATTACAGTATATAGTGCTAAAGGAACTAGTTAAATAGGGCTTCCAGATGAGAATATCCTTATAAGTATACCCATATCTAACAAGATCCAATCTAAGATGATCTAATAATGAATCATGTTCAGTTACATTTCACATTATTTTAGAAACTGGAAGATCTTTTATAAAATAAGAAATGTCCACATCATCTGTTATTGTTCTAGAGAGGCATGTTGATCACAAAATATTAAGAGATGAATTCATTCATACCATCCACATTGAAGAATATAAAATTTCATTATAATAAATCTTAATGGATGGTCACAATATGAGGGAATATACATATAATTGACATTCATATGTTAGTTAACAAGTTTATTACAAAGGAACTCTACTAAAGAGCCCTTTGAAACAAGAAGGGTTGAAGTGAAATTTTTTAGATGAGCCTAATTAAAGAACATGAGGTCCTTGATTACCATTTATCCCATTTAACTTAGTTTAATACAATATTTCCATGCCAATATAATTAGTTCCATCCCATTAACTAAACCAATCCTAACAATCCTGAAAATCAAAATCAACAACACTTTGTGAATACTTCATGGAAATCAATATAAGGAAAATTCATAAATAAAAATTAATGTGACCACATAGTTAACTAGGAAAACTCTCCCTACTGTCAAAATATATTTAACATTACAATTTTTCATTTTAATAATAATTATAGATAAATAATTTTTCCATATGTCTCCTTTTGACTCTACCCTTGAAAAGGGAAACATTGAGATATATAAAAGTGATTAATACTCTAATAAATCAAAGATTACAAGCCACAATATTTTTAGTAGTTATGTGTATCCCTTTTTCAATGACCATAGATTACATGTTCCAATTATTAATATAGACAACTACTTATTTATTGTGATCAAATATAGATTTAAAATAACAAATTGTTTTACTACCAGCAATCCAAAACAAAAAAATGTCATCAGCAAGAAATATATTTGAGGGTGAAAAGAGTATTCTTCCAACCATTATATGTTGATATAAATAATCATGCACAATATCATTAAAAAAATTATTCATGTAGTCAATATCAACGGAAAATATGATCCTATATAGTAGGTCCCCGAATCTCACCCCTCTTGATCATTGAAAAACCCACTTAGGACACCCATTGATAAGAATCGAGAGCATGGAACACCTTAAGATGCAATACACCATCATGATATATCCATTGAAAAAAGCATGCGTTAATTTAATTTGAAGTTTTAAACATTACAATATTGTGTCAAAATATATGGAGATATCAATCTTAAGAGTATTTTTCTAATATTTTACCTTCATCCACATTATATTGAAAGACATAGTGCAGTGTAGATATAATTTCGAATGTTCTTTTAGAGTATGAACACAAAATAAATATATTTAACAAATCATTTTGACCTCCCACTTGATATAATAGCCATAATTTTATTATTTTCCTGTTTATTTATATTCCAAATATCCAATGGTTTTAAGTCCTTAATCCCATGACTGTTCTCATTCATTGGAATCAGGAAAATCATGTTGGAATTCATTCCAAATGTCATATACACATGATTAAAAAACTAATACAAAAATTAAAAAACTCAGTGTGAACAACATACTATTTTAACAAAAAAAATTATTTTGAAGTCTTCACCATCCCTAAAACAATATCAATGAACATAGAAATGTAATATTCCTTGATTTCATCCTAATTGGGTAGCTGAATAAGAATTTTATTTTGTGAGTCATCAACAGTAGGAGGGATATTGTTTACCATTTTTTTTGTTTTCATCACCGATGACAATAAAAAAGTCTTAAATTTTTCTTCTCAAATAAATATAAATGTTATTATCATAGTTTAATATCATCGCATTAATCTGGAGAGTAGTTATACATCTTTGGGAATCAATTTTTCAGTGAAAGTAAGGATATAACATTGAGTTCCTATATACATCATTCAACCACATCATCGTGAAATGATTTTGGAAAAGATTATCTATGAGATCCAAAAAGTCATAAAATTTGGAAAGAGCATTCAGCTCACACCCAAAAATAACCTCTTGATTCTAATTAAGCATTGAATACTAAACTATTTTATTTACATCATTTTTAATATCAGTGAAAAATCTAAACAAAATTCATTTTACTCCTTTCCATAATCATTTATTTAAAAATAATAAATATCATAGAAAAAATATTTATAACGATTTTAATGAAATTATCTTTCTAGTAATCTATGATGACATCACCACTCCACAATGGTAGCCTGTTTAGCCAAAAAAATATTAATTCTGCCTTTCTTGATAACCCTTCATTGTGTATGAGAATCAATATCAAGAATTCATGAATCATTGTAGTTTTTACCACATATAAAAATTCAACATTGGACCCACTACTTCACAATGTATAGAAACAACAAAATTATGTTTTCGTAGAGTAAAAAGATGAAACGCCACTTTGTTCCCAACATGTTAATTTTAATCAATGACCAAATCATTATCAACTGGAAACCCATCACCATCCTTCCTCACAATGGATTCAAATTAATTTATTTTTTGGTATTCCCCAAATTCCCCACCATGATCCATCTCCAATTATTTTTATTGAAAACGTGTATTGTGATGAAAAAAATATTTATAAAAATATTCTAATATCTTTAGATAAAATTTATTTAAATTACAAGTCATTTTAATCACATAAATTTGATGAAAAATATTTTATTTTTATGTGAAAAAATGGTAATATTAAACCTAAAATTGGAAATTTTATTTATTAATAGTGAATATATTTGAAAGGGTTTCTTCTTCCATGATATATTGATTGGTTGAAGAAAATTACAGTATCTGTAGTTAGTGAGTGATTAGGGAATAAATGATGGAACTATTACTCCCTATGTAATGATTAAAAGTAACAACTCTATTTAATCCTATTTTGAAATCAATGTGTCCAATGGTATGTTGATTAATCAGTCATGTGGTTATCATAATATGGTAATATTACAAATTACTTGATTCATTACTTATTATTTAGTAGTGTGAGGATCCATGTTTCTAGAACTAACATAGCTTATGAAATATCTCCTCGGTGCTTTCTTTTGTTTAAGTAAATTACACATGACATTAAATAATGAAATTTTTATTCATAATAGATATTTTATATAATTTTTTTATAACTAAATCTTATTTAATCATGTTTTGATATTTCAACCACTTTTTATTCAAAATAATCTTTTGGACTAAATTTGAAAATGAATTATCATTCCTTGTTTTATTTAAATTCATTTAATAAATATTTTAATTATTTTGGAATTGATTATAGAACTCATGATGAGACCCTTATTGGTTTTTTAGCTCAAACAATACAGATTCCAGAACGATATTTTAGATTTTTTTATAATCTGCCTATGAAAAAGGATACTGACACTAGGAGATAGTGGGAGTTCAGGATTCTGGGGACCTTAGGTGATGGATATGAGCTATTGAAATGTGTTAAAAGTATCTATATAGTATTGTAATTCTTTTTCTTGGTGGAATTATTCAATGTTTGGTCAATTATTTTCCATGTTATATATGTCGACATGTGGTACTCAACCCATTAGATGTTTTTGGAATATAGAAAATGTATTTTCTATTATAATATATAATGTATCGAATCATGGTTTTTAAGAAAAAAATAATTCCCATTGATTTATTATTTATGATAATTTACTTACATATACTCATGGCTATCAGGAACTCTATTCAATATATTTTAGATCCAATTCATGTTCCAGCGTACTATGGTATTCTCTATGGTTTTTCATATTTATTATGTTTTAGTAAACCATTTTTCTCTTATTTTGTATAAACGTATTGAATCAATATATATCCTTATCCATCATCTAATAATTTAATCCAAATATACTTTGATCTTAAATCATTTCAATAATTTGACATTAAATTGTTCCAATAAAACACACAAACCCATAACATAGTTCATTATGTTCTATTGAAAATAGTTATATAATTGTTTTATTTTAAATTATTAAATCTACATCTCATATAAAATCTACCACATATGGCCTCCCAACGATATTTTTCTTTTATAGCTGCTTGGGTAAATGGAAAACATAAAAATGTGTTTTAAAATACAAATATAAGGGAAAATAATATCTACATGATATCATTGGTTATATTATAATCATGTGAGAAAATATGATTATTTGAGAAAGACAAGACTATAGGGGTCCTGGATTCATAATGGTTGGTAATTTAAATTATTGGAATAACATAGATCATGGAATAAAAACATAAAACCCTATTAAATTGTGACATGAAAATATAATATACTCCATGGAATTAGAATTTACAGTCTTGAGGTAATAGCCATGATTCATAAAAAATGTAATAGATATTTGGTTTTAATAAGAATAAACCACAAAAAAAAGAAAATTTTCCCAAAAATAATCCTATAAACTCAAAACATATATCCAGGTTAAGGACAAAGTCCATCATAACATAATGGATCATTCCTAACTTCCTATGTCCAATATCGAATATGTATAGGATATGGAACCGTGTGACAAATACCATTATATAGTGCATCATGCACCACTACCCAATTCCTATTGCGAACCAACCTTCACTACTCCCAATGCCACTATGAAGACTTTGTGTTCTGTCACAAGAGAGTGGCATTAACCACATTTCAAAGAAGGTGGGTCCTGAACCACCAGTGGTGCCTCTTGTATTGCCTCATGTGGTGCTACCTTCTACAAATATTATGAAGGATATTTACAGTCTATTCAAGGATAGTCTCCTCAGGTTTCTGTAATCAGTTCAGAGTATTCTCAGACCTACCTCGTCTATGTCAGACCACACGTGGGACATTCTATAGCAGCAGCCTCCCACCTTCTATAGGAGTGGAAACCCTCATGTTGTATAGTCATGGATAGAATACATATGGTCTATCCTTTATCTACTCAAGGAATTTCTCGATTGAAGGTTCAAGATTTAAGTCTACATGCTTTGTGGATCCCCTAAATGATGGTGGTGCATTGTTTCTCAGGCTGAGCAAACTAGTTACATTTTATGGTCGATTTCCATGAAGCATTCTACAATCACATTTTTCTACAGACACTAGTATATTCTCATTCATGGAGATTCCTACATATTTAGAAGGGCTCTATGACTGGGTTATTGAATTCTACTTGTTTCATAATGCTTTATCATTTTTCCCCATCTCTGACTGGGAACACACAGACTAATACAAGGTGTTTTTAGGACGGACATGAGAATACAATCCACTTGAAATTGAACGTCTTCCATTTGACCACAATTGCCGAGATAATAAACTAGGATCTAATTCTGTTGCTAAATTTTAGGGAAGTTAAACCAGTGAGCTAGGGTGGTTTAGTACCGCGATAGGTTGATGATTCTTATGGAATTAAAAAACACGATTTTAAAAGTTCACATAGGGAAAATCCTAGCCAAACATCGCATTTATTGGGTTTTGTGACATGTTATTAGTATGGTATAGATGGTCAAAAGAAGCCACAGTGCATGAGAGACATGAAGGAGTGTCGAGCATGTGGCAATATGGGTCACCTTTAGTGATTATGTCATTCCTTATCATTATCATCAAATGGAAGTGGAATTGCTTCTGAACCATCATCATGTATGGGAACTATGACTCCATAGAATGATGGTAGTTATTTTTTCCACCGGCCAATTATGACGAGGTAATGGAGGAGGTCGTGGTAAAGGAAATCATGTTACAAATTTTCAGCGCCAGTAGAGAGAACATACTCAGGCCAACCACTTAGTCTCATAGGGACGTGGTTCTGTTATCATGTACGTAGTGTAATCTGCACCAGAAGAGTAGAGTGCAAGACCATCTATAGTTAGATGTACAATACTAGTAGCCTCTACTTTAGTTTATTCTCTTTTTTATAAGGGTTCATCACAGTCCTTTTAATCTAGTAATTTTTTTTGGATGTCTTGTTTTTGAATTTGATTACCATTATGGAATCATGTTTCTCAATAGTCCACTAGGACTCACAACAGAGGGAATATGCCAGTGCCAAGATTTCCCCCTTGATATTGGTGGGTACCATTTCATTTGGAATTTTTATAGCCTCGAAATGTATAGGATCAAATTCATTCTTGGTCTAAACTGGATTTATTTTTTTCATGCTAATGTGGACTTTTATTGTAGTTAGGTGTCCTTTAAATCCCTAGAGGGTGACACATATCTACACAAAATAGATTGGGATATGAGGTCACACTGATTTAAGCCTAAATATGTGGGGTTCGGTAGAGTGAAACCATTGTTGGGAAGCCTCTTTATGAGTGAACAAGAAACAAAGGTAGTTGAATTCCCTCTAGTGGGTGATATTTTCAGGGCTTACATCGTTGACTATTTTTATGGCTTACATCCTAAGAGGCAGAGGGGGTTCACTACAGATCTCATTACAGGTGCAACACTAGTGTTAATTCATCCTTATAGGATGAAAAAATTGAGTTAGAGGAACTCATAGATGATATTGAGGACCTTGAGGCTAATGGTTTCTTCAAACCAATCACATAATCTTTGGGTTAACATATTCTTTTCACCATGAAGGTTGATGGTACCCCCAGGATATGCATGGATTATCATCAACTCTAAAAGATCATGTTAAAGAATCGATATCATTTTCCTAGTATAGATGATCTCTTCAACCATCTCTAGGGAGAAATTATTTCTTTATAATTGATATGATGTCGAGATATAACCAGGTGATTGTGTTTCCATCTGACATACCTCATAAAAAAATTCAAAGAAGTTACGACATGTATGATTATCTGGTTATTACATTTTGCCTCATGAATGCACTGGAAGTATTCATGGATTTGATGAACTTGTTTTTCACCTGTAGCTTGTTTCTTTTAAGGTAGTACTCATATATTACATCTTGGTGTATTCGCCATCCATAAATGACCTTGCAACCTGTCTTGAGATTGTGTTGTGTACATTGAGAGAGCACCAGATGTATGATAAGCTCATCAAATGCCACTTCTAGATTTATAATGTTCACTGATTTGGTCATATAATACCTCAACCAAGAGTATTAGATTACCCAAAATTGGTGAGCATCGTATTTTCATGGGAGCATTTCATGAGTGTCTTTTACAATGATAGATTCTTTTGACTTGTAGCTATTACTGGAATTTCATCTAGAATTTCCTTTACTTAGAGGTGCCACTTATGACCATGACTATGAAAGGAATATAGTTCATCTAGTCAAAATATAGTGAAATATATTTTTAAGTGTTTAAGGGGATACTATGCTCAAAACATATCCTAATTAGGCCTATTCAAGGAAGAAGATATGTTGTATATTGTGATGTTTTAGGAATTGGAATAATTGTGGTTTTGATGTAGGTTGATCGAGTCGTGACTTATGTATCCTGCCAGTTGATACCTAATTAGAAGAACATTCCAACACAGGAAAATGAGTTGGACGTTATCGTTCATGCTCTATGAGGTGGGACACATTACTTGTTGGGTGAGAAGTTCATTTTTTTATATAGATCATAAAAGATTAAAATATATCTCCAATCAACGATACTAGAACTTACGGCAGCGCAGAAGGGTCAAATAAAAGTATTTGTTTGAATTTGAGCCTACCTATACCCCTAGTAAGGTTAATGGTGTGGAAGATGCTTTAAGTTACAAGACGAAACACAAGCCATGCAGGTAGCCAGCAATGAGTGGATGATGATGCATTTTTTTAGAAATGCATTTGAAGGTTCAATAGTAGAGTGGGAAACTAGTTCTAGAAACTCTTACTATGATATCACCACTTCAAGAGAATGTCCCCAAGAAACAGTTGACTGATCCTAAGGGTATCGTTTTGAAGTAAATAATTATAGGAGGGAACCCACCACCTTATTGGGTTGTTGATGGTAGTGAAACTCTCATTTACAGTGGCTATGTATGGGTACCTTTGGGTATATGGGAAGAGCCGATGAGGGAATATCACACCTCCATTAGTTATTTTCCTCTTGGGATGATCAAGATGTTCATAGTCATGTTTTGGTGGTACTGGTGGCATGGTATGAATAATCAGATAGCAAGTTTTGTCACTCGGTGCTCTACATGTCAATAGGTTATGAAAGAGCACCAGAAGCCTACAGACTTTTACATGCACTATCCACTCCTTAATGGAAATTTAATGTCATCCCCAGGGATTTTGTTATAGGATTTCCATGATTTCCTGAAGGCAGTGATGTAGCATGGGTGGTTGTCGATAGGTTAACCAAGGTTACACACTTCTTACATATTATAATGTCATTTACAATTGACAAGTTGGGAAGGATATTTATCCGAGAGATTGAGAAACTTCATAGATTACCGCGTTCTATTGTCTTAGAGAGAGATGCATTTTTTACATCACGGTTATATAACGGGATGAAAAATTAGATGGGTTCATAGGTACATTTGAGTACTGCATATCACCCTCAGACCAATAGACAATCCATGAGAACTATACAAGTGTTAAAGGATATGTTATGGGACTATATCCTGGATTATAGAGGTTCATGGAAGAATCATATACCACTTATTGACTTTACCTATAATAAAATCTTCTAGGACACAATTGAAATTTCTCTATATGAGGCCCTCAATGGTAGACCATTCCTCTCACCATTATCATGACTCGAAGCAGTTGTGGCAGCTCTGTTGGTTCCGCATATCATTTTGAAGAATTATGAGCATGTTCAACTTATTCAGAAGTGTATGAATACAGCCCAGTAAGGACATAAGTCTTATAATTATAATCATCGCATACCTCTGGAGTTAGAGGTGGGACTTCATGTCTTTTTGTGTGTTTCTATAAGGTTGGTTCACTAGAGGATCATAAGGCAGGGAAGGTAAACACCGATATTTTTCATGCCATTCAAGATTGTATAAAAAGTTGGGATGAAAGCCTATTAGTTGTTTCTACCTCAGACGTACCGTGACATTCATGAAATTTTTCATGATTCTCAGCACTGAAAATAACATCCAAACCTATCTAATTCTATTGACCCTGACGACATCATGCTTGAGAAAGATGCATCCTTTGTGAAGCATCTGATCTGTATCTTCGACTGTAGCATGAAATTACTTTGAGGAATGACGTTACATCTAGTCCGAGAGTTATTGAAACACAGATGTATTGCTAACAAGGCATGGGAGTAAGAGACGTATGTGCATGGGTAGCAACCATCATTTTCTCTGATGATGATCCAGTACACTCTGAAGGGAAACTCATGGAAGAATTGTCTTTAAATGGGTAGGTTGTAATGTCCCAAATTTATTCTAGTATAGGCCGTATAAATTTTTATTGTCTAAATCATTAATGTGACCCAGGGCGTGCGTCTGCACACCCCGTTGCTGGTCCCAGACAACCTTTTTATTTAATTAAATGACTGTAGGGTTTTTATAATAGATATTAAAACGTGATTTTTCACGGTGTTCTATATTAAAATAAAAAATGAAAGATAAAAAAGAAATAAAAAATATTTATAGAAAATTTAAAATAATCCAAGATGTGATGAAAGGAAATTTAGAAATAAAATAGAAATGGGGTTACTGAAAAAGTAAAAAAATAATTATTTTCAGTGATTTATTTTTTTTATTTTTTTAACCTTTTTCATTTTCATACTTCTTATTCTATTTTATTTTTTCATTCTATTTTTTTTCTTTTTTTCATAATTTTCATTTCCTTTTTTTCTTTCTTCTTTTTTTATTCTCTCTTCCTCTCGTCCCCTCCCTCATGTCATGCCCCTACCTCTCCCTTGGTGGCACAACACTGAGCTGCCCCTTTATAAGACCTCAAACATCTATTAATTTTCTATTATATTCTCCACCAGGTGAACTATACTCCTCATAGAAAAGATAAACTTTCATTTTTACAATTTTATGATTCAATTGAGTATCATTCGTGCAGTTCGTCACAGAATTATTATAGCCAATTATTGGGTTTTTTTAAATCTTTTATTCTTCTGTTTTATGTGAAATAAAAGACTAATGTAGATTATAGAATCTATTTCAACCATAATATAGGATGCATACTCTCTTTCTCCTGATTTTGTTACGATTTATAAAAATTCATTTTTGCGGCATTTGTTGGTGTATACCGACTTCGTGCAATTTCACCCAATCTTTTCAATTTAATTGTTTTGCATAATTTTTTCATCCATTTTTTTTTGTAAAAATACTATTTAAATTATTGAAGGATGGTAGGAAACTCCATTGGTAATGTTGATGTGACAGGTATAAATTCTGATAGCCCGAGTATTTAATTTAATTAACTATATGTGTTTCTGAGCCTATTATTTATTGTGTTTAAATTAAATAATTAATTTTGACTAATTATGAATAGAGAATCATTGGATAATTGGTAGTTGTTTGTTCTTAAATATATATTTTTTAAAATTGAAATTATTTACTTTTTCAAATATTGTATCTTTCTTCGTTATGTTTTTACATAGCAACATTAAATTAATACATTGTGTTGTGCAACTGTATCTACTTAGATTACAAATCGGAATTAAATATGCATTCTATATCATATCTGTTGATCTGAAATTTTAATTATGTTCATGGTGGGTAAAGAAGGTGGATTCGATATTATGGGCTCCACATAGACCCTCTGTTTCTGACTGGTTACCACTATGCGTTGGGGAGGGGGTGTCTTTGACTTTTCCAGTAGGAGAATTGCCCAGGAATTCTAATAATTATAAGTGGGATCTGTTCCAAAAGGTTCTATCAAAGACGGATCCATCGAGAAAGTTTCTATTCCATCCTTCGATGATGTTCAACCCCTTATTCGTTATCGAAACAGGATCATGGTGAATCCAAGCCTCTAGGGATACTTAGTCTTTAGAAAGATTTCTTTGGACATGATCGGTGGTATTGGATAATTTGAAAGATGTTCCATAGTGATACCATTGATATGGCATCAGACTATAACCCTCATCATGAACCTTAATAATGATGAAATGAAGGTTTATATTAATACCATTTGACTCTATTTATATTTATGATATTTTTATTTTTGGTTGAAGCACACCCAGTTGACATGTGGAATAGACCCCAATTTAAAGCACATAGTTGGGGGTGTACCTCTTCCTTGTTTTACCTTCCACTACAAGAATATATATATATATATATATATATATATATATATATATATCTATTCTAAATATATTTACTTCCTTCAAACTCCCTACATTGGTCGAAGTAGGTGATTAAGGACAGGTGTCATTGGGATCCTGGTTCGAGTTATTTACTTCATTACATGTAATTAATTATCTGTATTATTTATATGATGGCACACTGCACTTTATTATTACATGAAATGGAATGGTTTAGACACTGTGGATGTCAGCCAACTGGTATTTCTTCTCACACCCTACTCAGGCATTGTTGACACCCGAGTGGATTAAATGCTTGGAAGTATTGACAAATGGAAAAAATCTACTTATGAGTATTGATTGTTTCATTCCTCATAGGGTGGCGACAGGGTAAGATGATTGAGCATTTCTTGTGATATATTTGTATCATTGGGTCTTTTTTTAGTTGATAGTGTTTTTGGGTTTCTTTTTTCTGTACTTTCTGTTTAGATAAACATCATATAATGACATTCATTTGTGAGCTTCCTCACTTAACTATTATTCAGTTGGATTATTCATATTTCATTTGTTATAGTTTATTCCTTTATATTCTTCCACTATTTATTATTAATTGACTTTTACTTCCTCTATAATAATACATATTACCTATGAGGGCATAGTCCCCCCCAGTGGACATGAAAAAGGACCTCACCTATAGTCGCCAGCCTCGGGTGTTCAAGGGGATGCACATGAGGTTATGTGGCCAACCGTGCTTAGGACACCCTTCAGGTGCTTCCAGAAATGAGGATTCTATAGATGTGACATACAATTTAGGGCCTCATATAGATCCATCTGTATGATTTCATTGAATCTTTTAATATATGAGAAATGGTTAGTGGTATGTATTTTTCACATGAATATCCTATATCAAGTAGTAATTCTTGGATAATTCCCTTTAAAAAATGTATCATATTATTAATATTACCACCAGTCAATGAGATAAAACATGTACTCAGAAGCACATGTGAACAAAGTACACACTACTACCCTATCATGAACAATTATGCGAATCGAGTGTCTCTATCTGATATGATAGAATGTGTAACACAATTATTGACTGATATCTCATGAATTTATAGCCTATCGAGATCATCCACAGGAAGAGTAGCATAAATATGCATAAAATGGGAGACCCTTTTCAACCTTTATATGATCAGCCATACAATGAGAGGGTATGGCAACTTCCATTGGGACAGGGCACCGTGCAAGTTTTGTACGGGGCAATCCTAGCCGATCAAAAATGAAGGGTTTGGAGCTAGGGGAGGGGAAGTTCCTATGGGATGGCCTTAAGGGTCATGTATTGAGCATAGTAGTCCTTTGGGCCTTCAGGTCATGTATTGCGAGTCATGTTAGGCCTTGTGCCTTGGGACTACGGGTCTTGTATAGGTTCCCCTTCATCCATTAAAAGGGGGATTATCTATAATAAAATAAAAAGAAGGCCTTCAATCCATTCAGGACTACAACATCATAGATGATTGTTGGTTTTCATTCTTCACATATTGATAGGTGGACCACCTTGAAACGAAACCATCATTCTCCCACTATATCCTTGACCACTAGTATTGATAGTGATAGTGAAGATATGTAATTGAAATTATGGGATGAAAAGAATATGTATAAACATGATAAACTTTCATAAACTCCATTACGATGTCTATAGGAACCAACAATCATCGATGTATATAGAGGACCTCATCCTCATCAATGACCCATCCAAGAGGTGGACCATCACCTAAAACTCCTCCCATTGTACAAATCCCTTAGTTTGTAATAACTCTCTCTTGTTAATTCTATCTAGAAGTGAATAATTCATTCATAATGATGCAATTATATAAAGTTAATAATAGTCTTAATCTTTAATATGATTCTTAGAAAACATGTCCATAATCAACCACTTTCTACTAGCCACAAGAACAACCTACGTCCGAGTCCTCTTACTTAGAACATCGACAGCAAAGTTTTACATGTTGAGAATATTGTAATGCACAAAGTCAAATAATTGTATATATTCACCAATAATAAATAGAATAAGATTCAAGTTACTATGATTAAATTTATACATGGGGATTTTAGGGTTTGTAAACCCCAAAAAATGATATCCTAGTAAATAATTATTCCAAAAGTGTAATATATGAAGAACAAAATCTAACATGAGATCAAGAATTGAGTAGTTCCTCTTGTGTGTCCATAACCAACACAAACTTTATTCCACAAAATTCTCTACATACATCCAATAATGTCCTATCCATAAAAAAATGAATCACAATATACTACATTTCAACATTTCGTCTCTAGAAGAACCAGAATCAGCACTGAAGTAAGTCTCAATTTCACTTCAAAAATTGTTGTATCGAAGGCTTCATAATATAAAAAATCATAACCTTATTTTTCAAACCATATTTCATAATTTTAATTGGGATATATATTGTATTATGTTAATATAATATTTCTAAATTCCCATGAATCTTTGTTGTTCAATGTTATTCTTGGGTTGATCGCAGCAAAATAAGACTCTAACCATTTCTTGGTCAACTGATACTCTAGTATCTAAAATAATATAAATTAGGAAGATAATAATATCCATCCATAAGTGGAATTTTTCCATCATAACATATAAATATTTTCATCTTAGTGTATCAAATATTATCTCAATATTTTTTTAATGATCATGTTATGTGTGAGAATACATTGAAATATCATCCATGAATAACAACACAAATGTATACATAGATGGATAGATAATTCCAATTGTCAGTTACTAAATTTCAACTAGTGAAAACATTTTATCAAACCTCATGATCAAATAATATTATAACCATATCTTCTATGGAATTATTTTCATGGTATATCTGATTGTCTATGAGCACCTGATAATAAAAAAACATCAAATAAATCTTTGTGAACACCTTAGATACCTAGAGTTGGTTAAAGAGATCAGATTTCTGAGCTAGTGGATAATGGTTCTTAATCATAAGAATTTTTATACTTTTCTAACCCACAAAAATCATAAGGGTACTATCTGCCTTCATAAAAAACGACCAAATGAAAACAATGGTGAAGAACTGGGTCATATGAAAACCTTACCTTCCATATAATATATCTTCATCTCGAGCTCTAAAAACTCTTTAGTAGCATATTTTAAGGAGGATTAGATACCAATGTAGCATCACGTAGTATCTTGATGAAAAACACTACCTCTCTCCAGATGTATCATAGAAATTACTTTTTGAAAAACAAACCTAAAATGAGAAACCACTCCAAAGAAATATGACTTATGCATTATATTCTCATCCATATATGAGATAGATCTCTGGAATTCCATTCCACCAAGACCATAAGGCTTTGGACCAGCTTGAATTTCCATGAAATCTAAATAACCATTCAAAATAAAAACGACCCAATCATGTGATGGGAATGTCACCCTCCAGTGATTGAATTCAACCAAACAATGAAATGGAATCAACATATCCATCATGTGAATGACATCAAATCCTAACATATAAATGAAAAAGACGCCCCACATGAAGATACTGCCACCTATATTAAGGGGGGAATCCCTGAACAAGAATATACACTTTGATTTTATCCCCAATAGACAATCAATTATCATCACTACATATGATTACTGAACATTGATCCTGTGGATCACTAAAATAGTCATAGATATATATATGTTAAGTAACTATATAAAAAAGAAAATACACTAATATAATGTCTTCCATAATAGTATATTATATAGTAGAATGTTTAGATCTCTACACTTCATTTATTGACTATACTATATACATCTGGCCAGAATTATTCCATGAGATATAACATTACTACCCTAAATTATGAAACTTTGTTGTCATTGAGATTTTTGTATCTAGGAATCTTAGTATGAACAAACTCATTACCCTGATTGATCTCTCATATTCATGATTCATTTCTAATGAGAAGAATATGACCTCAATCTTGAACATGGAGTTAGTGTAGACCCTATCTCATTAGATAGTAGTGTAAAATATGAAGAAAATAATTATAGATGGTTCATCTTACCAGATGATTGGTACTCAACTGCGTCTACCATATATTGAGGCCTTGTAAGTCTCAATCAATCACATTGATATAAACTCGACTGGATACTTGAGTATGTACATTTTCTACTAAAATCACCACTTGGAATATGCAAATAATGATTACAAAATTCTTTTGATGTACTTCAATATTTGATTGTTGAACATCCCTGGTTGGTGTGACCATACTTTATCATGTTAAAATCCATGATAATTAAATGATTCACTATTATAGATATCACAGTATGCAAAAATTAGTTCACTTATTTCCATGTTTTCATAGTTGAGACCATCCGAAAATCACCTATATTTTGATAACTGGCCACCTAAAAGAATAGGAGAGAAACACTAGCACCTTGAAAAGTAGACAATATTATCTATGAAAGATAAGGATCCCTCTTCCATGTTCATAATATCTATTTATTTACATCCTTATAATTAGATGTTTAGATACTGGCATTAAAGGCCATATAAAAAACCCTACAAGGTATATACCAATATTGACCCCTCTATGTAATAGTATCCCACCATCTATTAGTGGAATTCTATAGAATATATTCAGCGAGAATCACAAACCTCCTAGGTGATGTCTCAAAAATTTCTATAATCAATAACATGTACTATATCCTTGAATATACGAACTATATTCCACTATGGTCTGAAATTGTAGAATGATTCTACTGCTGAAACACATGTGCCAACTCCTCCCAAATAAGGGCTGGTTGTTGGGCTCCATAGACTGTATGCATGAAGAGTATGTACCTCTCTTCAAACTGGGAATCAGTTCCTATATAATTTACATTTTTAAATTTTATAAGATTCACTATTGATGTATCTATTATTGACCGAGGTAGTAACACCTCCAGAACATGGTTATCGCCACCATCCTACTGTAAAACGCAAGGAGGTCATTTTGGGATGTATAAAAAAATTATAAACACATATCTCAACATAAGGTTTTAAAGATACTAAAAGTGAATATATAAGAATATAACGGGTACAAGAATTTATATTTTCCTACATATTATCCAAAATCTACATCTATATGATGTACATATAAAAATCAATGAAAGGGACATTACCTACTGCCCACTGCTAGGCCAGAGCAAGATCATGCACCCGACTATATGTTTTAGTTTTAGGTATACAGAGTGTACAAATCATTATATATAGAAATAAATTTATATATCAAATGGAATCCATATATAATAATGACCATTTAATTATTTTAATTTAATTTAATTTAGATTCAATATTGTTTATTTAACAATCATTTACAGTTCTAATTTTTTTTTATTTTGTTCAACTCTATATTGACCCACACACCTCATAAATTGAATTGTGGAGCCTATTTAATTAAAAACTTTCATTTATCGAGTCCTGAAATAAAATATCATCTAGATTTTATGGTTATATGAATAAGGTAAAACAAATAAATTAATTAACACCTTATTATATACATGGCCTATAATAATGCATGACATATAAATTCCAAATTATATAGGATTATGCAGGTTCAAATACTTCATTGGCATATTTGGCCCAAGGTAAATGAATATAATCATAAGAAACATCAACCATCATTAGTGTCACCCAACAGTGAAATCATGTCAACAATAATACGCAAAATCCATAACTATATATCCCATACCATGTAATTTGGATTTTTCATGTATTTTGGTTAGCTACTCCCAATAAAATCACATTACCATATTATGAAACATTCTTAATATCAGTCTAATATTACAAATGGATATGAAAAAAGAAAATAAATTCCCTTCTCCTACCTCATTTTGATGTCCCATACATGGCTCACTCAATAGTAACTGAAGTCTATTTGCCACATGTCCTCAAGATCTCCTTCCCATACACATTAGGCTTTTAACTAATAGAGAGGGTCCATAGTGGAATTGTTGGAGGACTATGCCATCATGATCATAGTGAATCACAATAGTATAATAAAATAAATAAATAGGATATGTTTATGAATAACTGATTTTTAGTAGAAAGTACGTCCATCATACTATTTACTTGTAGACTTATCCAACTATTTAATATACAGATAATGATCATGGAATGCTATACAAAAGGAAAATAAAACATAGAAATAGTAACATAATGAAATATATGTATCAAGAAAAAAATATACAAAAAAATTAACTATCCCCATATTACATGATGATCCATAGCTCGGCCTTTTGCTCCACCTACTGTTATACAACACGGAATCAAGCATCATCATGTGGGAACATCCCCTTTTCCCTACTTTCATCCAATAAATTTTTCCATGTACTATAAGTTCTAATTGAGATGGTTGTGAGATAAACGATGTAGGCCACCACTAATATAGACTAATTACATCCAATTGGTGATTATACAATAAATAGTATGTTTCTAAATGTATATATTAAAATGTCGTGTGGTAAATAAATAGACAACATTTTTCTAGGTTCCCATGGAACACATATCCTTTGCTACCTACTTTGGAATAATCATGATTGTCACTGAGTAATCTATTAGTTATGATTTAATTTAGCTATAATTTCCGGAGACCTATATCATATCCCAGGAATCTATAATGTTTTATAGTAATCGTGATTTTTATAATTTCATTAGTAAAGTGTACAAATCTGACTGAATCAAAGCATCTGATTTGTCTTTGAAGACATGTCATAATAATAATTTAATCATTATTCAATCATGTGCTACTTAATACCATAATTAGTGTCCCAAAGTTGAGACCTAGATATCACTCTTTGTATATCATGAACCAATCACCCTACACGCCCATCTTAGGAATTCCTCAATTGAGTCTCGATGTCACAATCTATGTTTTATACCGTTAGCACTCACTGAGTACATCCTTGGAGGTCCATGAAAAGAGCACATGTGTCACTCATGGAGTAAGATGAAATCTTCCCTCAGTGTAAGTACTTTTATGTCCAAAAATATTTCATGACTCACTCTATAATATTAATAGTATCCCCCCCCCCACAATTTATCTTTTAATGCCTATAAAGGAGTCCATATTTTAGTCAAGAATATAGAAGAATGTTTCCAAATGAGAAAATCCATGTAATTTTTATAAGAACAAATTTATCACCAATGGACCACTATAATCAATCAATATAAAATTTAATTTTCCTATACATAAGAGTTTATCTATGTAATTTTAAAATTGGAACGCTCCTCTCACTCTTTACATGTGAAGAATTGTAGTCATGGCCCTATATTATTACCACATCATATAATCTAACATGTATAAATTGAAATTGGAATTTCCATAATATCAAATAAATCACCTAAATGGTGTATTAAATAATTGTATAGTCATAGAAGGCATTAGATCACACAAATACTTCAAAAAAATTATAATTAACCATTACAATTATAAATGATATCTCCATCACAAGTGATCATTAGAAATGGTATAAAGAATTGGTACATGGAATTACATTGTACGCACACTATATTCAATTACATTTACAAATTAATAGTTCATTTAAAATCCCATAATAAGTGTTAAATAGAACACATCAAAGTGGAATCAATATTTAATTTCTACCATAGTTTTTTATCATTTAAGAAACACACTCAAAAGGGTTGTTCAAAATCAATGTTCTTATATTTTAATTTTGTATCAAAAGCTTCACAGGTCATCTTGATCAATATTGGAATATAATAGAAGAACAAATGAATGCCCTGAAAATTGGTTATACCAACCTACACTGAAATAGCTTCGTTGATAGCATGAAATACAAAAAAAGGTATATGACGAATAGATAATCATTGATGTAGATGAAATGAGATTAATATATATCAAATCATATGTTGGATTGAGTAAACATATCATATACTAGGAGGAGGCTATAGAAGCTCACCATGTGGAATAATTGGCCAATTTATGAAAATAGGATAGGCTTTGGAGGACTTAATCATTTTAAAATTTAGGGGGGAAATATTAATTTACCTTCAAAACAATTATTCACATGTTTTGGAGTCCCAATTGGTAATGTTATTTCACAAGTTTCTTTCCTTATCTATCCAATACCAACCTTTCATAGTCTTGGAGAATATTGAGACAACCAGTTCAGCAAAATTTTGTTTCACCTCTTCTAAAAACAACACCATCCACTCATGGGTGTTCACTCCTATAAACACATTTTTATAAGAACCCAAATCTTAATGTAATTATCATTACACGTCATGTACCCAGTTTCCATTTATAGATATGTACTTTCCATTTAATGGTTGAGTACATGATAGTGTGATAATCAGGATGACGTTCTTAAGTCAGAATCTGGTTGAGGCTATGTCACGAACCAGCCCGAGTCGACCCTAAAATGGTCACCTAGGCCAGCCCGCGACATGTCCCGAGAGGCATTCTCGATCCTACCGAGATGGCGACAAGAAGCAAGGGAATCAATAGAGTAGACAAGGGAACGATTTCACCCATATATAAACAATCAAACAAACAACGGAAATAAATGAACATCCAAAAATGCATTTATATAAAAATAGAACTGAACATTATTTGTACATGAAACTAAAAGTAGAACAAAACCAACAACTAAACTGACCAAAATCGATAACCAAATTACTCCATGTGACACTGCTGGTCACTCTCCAACAAAATTATCAAACATCTCCCAAGGCATTGGAGCTCAAGCTGAAACCCGCACAAGGGACAAAAAAAGAAGAAGACTATATGCGTGAGTATTAAAACAAAGTAGGATAGCCCGATATTCTATTTCCAATGCACTTACATTAAAATAAAAGAAACATAAATTTCATGTTTTAAAGACAAGATATAAAATTATTTTTTTCAAATGAGTTTCCATTATAATAGTTATCAAGAAAAAACGTTCATGTTTTATAAACAAAAATGGAAGTAACAATTTTTCAAAGAGGTGAAACTTCAAAATGAAAATTGTTTTAATGAGGCCTTAATTAAATATTGTTCACTATTAAATAAATAACACACACATCCAAATATTCCAATCAAACACACCGTATGACGACGATGAGTACAAAATAACCAATGAGCAGAAATCACAGGAAGACCCCTTGGCATTGGTAAGATGTGAGCCCCATGTTCCTCGTATCTCGGTGAATGTAACCATAATAAATATTTGTTCTCGTGCACATGGTTCACTAGTAGGGAGAATACCCATAACCTTTTGGTCCCCTAACATTATCATAATCATAGATTAGTTAGTGTTTTCATCATCAAACTTTCTACGTGAAACAGGGGCCAAACCAACAGAATCACTTCCATAGTGGAACATGTCTGCCCACCTAGATACCCGGGATTACCTTTAGCTCTCAATCAAGTAACAAATATTATAAAATTCACATTTCACATCCAAATTACATAACCAAAACATAAAAACACAAAAATACCATACCCCTTCTTCACATTTCTTTTACAAATAAACAATCCACTAAAAATAATAACAAATTGATTAATTCAAAAAAATACATTGAATCAATCCTAACACGTCATATTCACCTAGAAAATTCGTGTATGTCATAAAAACTTTGAAATTATATTTATTTTGATATTTATAATACCATTTATTTGATTCTTTCATTAGTAATGTAATTACCGCATCATCATTGTGTCATAAATAAATTTATTGATATAATGTATAAAAATTATAAAAAAACCATGATGTAGGAAAGAGTTTGAGCTTCATAAATATTTATAATCGATTTTATCTTATGATAAACCCTATATTAAAAAATTTTTAGTTATTAAACTTTGATTGTAACTCTTTTAACTCTTCTGTTAATTAAATAATAATATATGTCCTAATCTAATCCAAGTGAACCTAAATGATAATATTTTATTATTAAGGTTGTTTTTGGTTGATATATTCTTTTACAATAGAATTAGGAAATGTGTGAGGGTAATATTAATATTATTTTACCCTTAATTACCCTATTTACTTTAAATCGTTGTAAATAAACGTAAAAAGTTACTATTCACTGAAAATTATTTTAATCTCATTGAACAAAATTTTACACCTTGATATTAACCGTGGGTCTCATATTTTCAAAATTATGTTCAAAGAAGTGGTAAAATTATGTTTTCTGTGAATTTGCAAGAGCTCCTAGGAGGTGGGTAAAAGACGGTGAAAAGTTCAATAATATTTATATATATATATAATTATTATAAACAGACTCCAATGAATTAAATTTAACTTATATAGGTATAATGTATCTATTTTGAAATTAAATAATTCAAATAAAATAAATATTTATTTAAATATAAATTTGGTTTTAAACTATAACTCAGTGTTTTTCACTATTCATGAAAAATTAAAATTTCTCAGAAAAGTACAAAAAATTTACCCTAAGATAATTTTGATATTCCAAATTCATTAATGAAGTCTATTTTACCAAATTAAAAACATAGAATTTGAATTTATTAATTTAAAATTAAATCCTGCTGTTAAAACAAAAATATTGTTTTTAAGAAACAATAACTATCAATAGATTGACACTTGTTTATGTCCCGTTTAAATGTGAAATTATGTCCAATGACTAACATTGGATTAAATTGTAAAATAATATTCTAAATATAATTTAAAACCACTCAAATTAATAATTTATTAATATTAATTACTTCGATTAAAAATGTTTTTTAATTAAAATTTATTAATTTTCACTATTGATCAAAATATAAAAGTAATCAGAAAAGTACAAAAAATTCACCCTAAGATAATTTAGATATTCCCAATCCTAAAATGAAGTCCATTTTGAAAGCTAAAATGTATAAAATTACAAAAAGTTGGTATTACTCTTCATAATGGCTAGTTTGATTGGTTGTGATGTGTGTTAGAACTCAATGTTGCGTACAACACACACTACTGTATTATTCAAAGGGAAGCGTACCGTGGAAACTTGGGGTGTTACACGGTTTCCACATGAAGTCGTGTACATGATTTGTAACGACTAAATACATGGCCATCTGATGACCTGGATGACATGCTTATGTCAGGAGCCGGTTGAGGCTAATACATAGTGTGTACATTAAATGAGCAGGCCGTGTATTATTTATTTTGTTTGATAAATAATAACAGGGTCACACATCATGTTAGGAAAACATTATTTTAACAATGATTTGTAAAAGAGGTTTATGGAATGGTCGATGAACTTTTAACCACTCCTGATTCTCAGTCTGAAATCCAATCGAGACACCGTCAAGGGCATTTGAAACCCACCTGTGAGTTATAAATTCACCAATAGAATTCCTTCTCGATTCATCCTCTGTCGTGTGTTATTAAATTTTTGGTTTTTCCAAATTTTTGTAAATCTATTCCATTCTAGGATGATTAATGTGCCGACGTCCAAGTATATACATCATAAGATATCAAGATGGGTGGTTTATACTTCTTAATGTTCATCTTTGGATTATATATTCTAAAAGTACTGCATGTCCTTGTTTATGGTTTTTCTTGATTGGGATTTTCAAAATAATACCTACCAATTATGGTTTGGTTTATTGAAAAGGGGTTGTTTCATATGCGTAAGGTTAGATGACTTGTTTACGTGGAACCCTATAGATTTTTCCCTAGTTTGATTATTTATTTTTGTTTGGCATTGGTTTCTTAAAAGGCGTACCTTGTTTCCATTTCATGATTTTTTTATGGTGGAGTTTGATTGATTATATGAATGTTATGTGTTTTAATTGTGAATTCTAGCCATATAGTAGTTATAGATTACATGTGTTGACTTTTTATGACATGCACGTTGTTCTTTCAAAGGACCATGAGATTCTTGGACAAGAAAACTCTGGGGGTGTCAATGTTTATTTACATAGGACCATGAGATACATGGTGTAGATGATTTACCCAGGGGTATTGACTGTGAGTTCTACCTAGGATTTTTTTTTGTATTGAAGTTATGTTTTTATAGGAGTATTGTTTGTTATATCAAACTAGGAGGTCTTTTATAATTTTTTAATGCCATGTTGACAAGGGGTATTGACCCTTATAGAATAACATGTGGTCATTTGGGAATGATTAGTGTTCTTTTAAACCAAAGGTGTTATACTGTGATAGATTCCTAGAGGGTCATTATTTAATGAATTGATTCTGTGTTAAAACAAATGTGTTATACCATGAGAGCTTTCCTTGAGGGGTTTTTAGGATTGATTGAAATATTATGACAAGTCGTCCAAGACAAAGCACATGTTTGGACTCAGTCTTACATGATATATTATATGGTATTTAGAGTCATCGGTTTTCACTATTTCATAAGGGAAATATAGAGTTTAGTCTAGATCTTGAGGATAAAAGATTCTAAAGGATGAATAATAAAAGTAAATGAAGGTAATTAAAAACTATAGTATTAGTTATTTTTGAGGACTTCCATGGTTATTGCTTCATTTCTACATATTAAATTCTATATATATTCACTGAAAATGAGGAAACTATCTTTTTTTGGTTGACTAATGGGATTAGTCTCACATCCTATTTGGGTTATGGTTTTTACCCAATAATATTATATTGTTTCATGTTTAGATAAGGGTTATCACCCTTTATCATGAGGTACATGATTGTCATTGGTGATGGGGAGCATAAGACCAAGATGAGTCTTGCGATGCTGGTGCAGTTTACTTGTTCTTTTTTACTTTGGTTTAAGTGTTGAATTCTGTCATAGTTACTTGTCTGGATATTTTTATAGATACATATTCTAGGCATCATATATATTTATATTTTTTTTCTTTTGTATTTACAATCATCCTTCTTCTATTTACTTCTATTTTATATATTACTACTTATTCTATATTTAACTATTTGTTTCTAATGTGTTACACTTCAAATAAGAGAATTATTTACACATTATCACACCCAAGTCCCTCACTACTAGTTTGGAGCCTCTAAAATTTGGGGAAATACACATGAGGCCATTTGGAAAACCGGGTATGGGGAACCATTTCGCCAAACTCAGAATAGCGATTTTACAAGTTTCTTCAAGTCGTGTATCCCATGAAAGTGGGTTTGAATACCCAGTATAGTTTACTCAAAAATTGTGGAATTTACTAGATAGTTACTACATACCATGAATCCCAAATGGATATTCCCAAAAACTGGTCTTCATTCTCTGAATAAGACCCATACACACCTATTTCTTGTATGCTCACTATGAATCCATAAAAGTTCAAAAACAATGAATTAGATCCGAAATAAAATGGTTCTATACCTCATAGAAAAATAGTAATCCTACCTCTATCAATGCCTTAATTGAAGACACATTGAATTTCACCAGGATCACATTCTATTCGACCATATCTAAAGGCCTTGCTCCATGTAATAATCATGTTACGTAAAGATTCATATAAAAAAACCTTTTCTATTTTGTCACATTAGACCTATTGATTCATTGTGGGGATGCGCAATTTTTAGCATTAACCATCACCTAACTATGTTTATTCCATTCACTATATGAGTTGACAATACTATTGATACTATTCCATAATATACTTTTTCCTGAATAAATACATCCATATATGTATAAATAATTATGAAAAAGTTATTAAAACATTACAATACTATGGTAGCTATTAATACTTATAAAAGATTTCAATACATTATATATGTTAAAAAAATTGATAACATGATCAAAACCCATCATAAATATACGGTGGACAATAAAAAAACAAATAATCAACTTGAAAAAAAATTCATTTTTTGATTTCTTATATATATTATGCCAATATGTTTCCTCATGTTAATGAATTTTATAACACAATAAAACCCAATATAGTGGAATATGATGGATGATTAAAAACTACATAGTCGACCTAAAAATAATTATCCATATTTAAATACCAATACGTTTTCCCATGTTAATAGAATATCATAGTATGTAGGTGAACATTATATAATACATGTTAAGTAAATGTAATGTCTATATGATATATAATAAACACTATATTGAAAATTAAATACCAGAATAAAAATATTGAAATCCATCTAGAGAATGAATGTGGATTATTTCTATAGAAAATTTCAAAAGAAGTGAGAAATTTTTTTCTAAGGGTCAATGAGGTAGGAATGTATATCCATATAATGAAATTAGTACATAACACATAACAAGGTAAAAGAGTAAATTGTACCAAACTTAAATGAAATAAATTCAAAAAATAGTGACTACTAGTTGAATAATAATTGAGTTACCAAAAAATCTAACCACATGGGAATAATAAAATAACCTACTAAACTAATAATGGACATGATTTAGATATAAAATACCATGAAATACAATGATAATGAATGAAATATATCTACGGGTATTTAATACCCTATTCAATGTATATATTGTGGAAAAAAGTTTTTATGTATCAAATAATCAAAATTCAGAGCAGAAACACTGTTATGAATTTAGGAAAATTTGAATAAAAACGAATTTAACGATATTGCATTCAATAGAACATAAAACAAAAATTTTAACATATAATTAATTATTGTATATATTTAATACATAATATATAGATAATTTTAATGAAATTAGGTTCATTAATAAAATATTTGTCCATGTAATGGGATATGTAGCCCAAAACCATTAACACCAATATTGAAATCAACATAATTACCTTAAAATAATTTATTACCAACATATATATCATATTTATTCAATTTATAATATTAATAATATCCATTTTCATTTATACACATTAAAAAATAATCACTCAAATGAAAAATTCTACCCAGTATCTACATTGGTAGTTAATATTTTTGATTATTAATTATAGTTTCATAATAACAAAGTTTTTTTTCATTCTTCATCAAAAATTCATACTAAATAGGTTTTTAAAGTTACTTGTTAGGATTAAAAGTAAAAATATATGGTGATATAAATCCCATTAAATATTTTTTTAAACATTATCATTATCAATGATATCGATAATATAAATGTTTCCAAGATCATGATGATTGGAGGGTGTTTTCAAAATTTATTAATGTAGTATTTATTTATCTTATCTAGGAAAAATATATATACATAATAATATCATATTAATCACATAATTCTGTTCGAATATTCCTTCATGGTACCAATAAATATTAGTATTACGGTCTGTGGTTAAACCAACCCACAGATAGGCATACCTTGATTTAATATATTATTATATGGTGAATTTGATGACATATAATGATACAAAGAGAATAATGACCCTATTTTGGATATTGTAGATTGATAAATCCTTATTATAGGGATGTGTATGATGAATTAATTTATATGAAAATATAACACAATTTTAACAAATATACATCCACATAGTACAATTACTTTAAATGAATAAATTATCAATCATAATTTTTATATAATATCATTAATATTTTCTATAATTTTCCATACCATAAAATTAATTATATAATAGTCATAATTTTAATCCTTTTAAATAATAATTTTAAATATCATTATAAGGAAGTAAATATATAATTAAACAGATTACATCTTGAAGGTACTTGTCTACAAAGAGCATAAATACCATTTTTTAATGGAAGGGATATATAAATTAATAAGCAAAATTAAATTAGAATAATAAATTTATTCTATATAAATGATACTAATATCCTTATACTGTAATGGTTAGATTAATATTGATAGAATAAAACTAACTAAAGATAACGAGTATTTAATAGTATTAAAATTTTGTACATGGTTATTCATTGTATATTTTTTATAGTTTAAAGGTATTAGGATAACGATTTGTCAACATGGGAGGTGATACTTAGAGTGTTGATGATTTTACCCAATCTTATGTGATGAAAAGGGTTTGGGGGGAGGCATATACATTTTCCATAATTAACGGTTACAACTCATGTGTTAAATAATGAAAATGAAAAAATTAATAGAGTAAAAGAATTGTGGGTCGATAATAACATCAATCACTACTTCTTGAGAAAAAATACAGTGATTTTTAGATTTTTATTTTAATATTTCTCCATTAACCATTAACTTTTCTCATATGTCACACTATTACTGAGAGAAATTAGGTTGGATACTAGACCTTATTTTTTCCTACTTATAGGAAATTGGATACCAGTTATGAGCGGGTGATTGAATAATATACTAGTATACATTACACACAGGTATAGAGGTACTATATAGAAGAAATATTAAATAATAATAAATTTTATAGTAATAAAAATAGTTGAAATAGGCTGTTTTGGTAGTGTCGCAGTGTTGAAAGTGGTGGTAACAAATAAAGGCTATCTTTGGATGTGTAGGGATATATTTTTGGGAGCACTCTCTTATGTGAATTTCTCCCTCACCAGGTCCATTTTCCTTTCCAAGTCTTCCAATTTGGAATTGTGTGGGAAAAAATGGGTGCAACCCACCCGAATAAATTATTTTTGTGTTTAACCATCATTGATTGGGTTCTTACCCCCTGAAATATTCTTCAATCTCGGCTATAAATTACTCTTTCCTAGTTGACAATTTTTAGGATGACCACTTCTTGAGTAGGGGGTTCCAGGGTGCATAGGGTTCAGAAAGTCACACCTAGGGATTTTCTTTTTAAAAGAAAAATAGTTTAAATAGTGTATTACACAATTCAAAGGAAAAGGAAGAACCAATAAAAAATATAATACATAACAATGTAATGAAATAATGGATTGTATTTAAATGTCAAAATGAGAGTTATGAAAATAAAAGAACAAGATGACGTAATTCTCTTAAAATAACCTTATCCTAAAACAAACAGTTTTCTTATCACCAAGATCCAACCAATCTCGAAAGCAAAATTTGACTACAAGGTCTTTGTACACCTAAAAAATCATCATTCATGAAATTAGTCTTGATAATAAATAGAGTACCATCCATGTTTTGGGTAAAACACAATAAGTCTACATAACCCTATATAGACAAATCTTATTTGAGAAATATAGTTCATGTTCTAAATAAAAAAATAGGTTATTAATTTAATAAATTAATACATCACATTAAATAAACATGTTGACCAAAAAAAATTATATGATAGCTGAGAAATTCCAAAAACATTCATTGGAACCCTTCCAAATATCTATATCAATGTAATCGTTAACATACATTACAATGAATTAACCAATATGTGGAAGATTCTCCTCTGGAAAATGAATCACTAAAACTGCATGTAAAAAAATAATTTTTCCCACAAGTTATATAGAATATCTACCATGTCCAACTAGTGACTAAAAATCTGGTCCATAAAAACCAATATAATCATATATTTATCTTTTGGGAATCGAGTAACTTTGCAGCTATCCCTTATAATGCAAGAAAAATCATGCACCCAGCACTCGGGTGTTAACATAAATAATGATTTATATCTAAACAAACTCAATAAGCTAAAAACATACCACACTCAATTATCAATCACATCAATTGAACATATTCACCAATGATAATAAAAATCAGAAGTCCAATAAAACACATAATAGATATATTTTCATAAGATATAATGATCTATTTATCAAATTATCAGTTGTCTAATAGAATATTGTTCATTAATTATAGTTCCAAATTATAATCCTAATTTTTATGAAATAGTATCATTTATCATTTACTCATAATATCATTAACATATCATTTTACATAATGTGTCTTAGGTTATTATACTATAAACATTTACACAATATACATGTCATTACAACTCACAAGATTAGTCCAACATGAAATCAAATTTTCTCTTTTATTAAAGTCTTATAATGCATGTTGACAATGTCTCATCAATGTCCAAGGATATCATACCTCTCAGGTGGCCATTGTTATCATATTCCATGCATATGAGCCCCACATGATCTAATAGATGGTCTTAAAATAAAGAATATAATTTAATAGGAAATAGCCAAATTATTTGGCTGCATGCACGAAGTACATGTGAGTTCCTACATTTTTCACATATTAGGGATAAATAAATAAGTTCAAAAGGATAATATTTAAACAAACCTATATTATCTATAATTCAAAAGAATTCATTAGATTAGTAACACTGACAAGAGATAAGTCATATAAGAACCTAATTAGTAAATAAAATTACAATATCATAATCTTAACATTATCCACATTGGTCAAAAAACTACTCTATGATAATGAAGTGAAATATAAGATGGTGGAAAGAAATTAGAAATAAGTATTCTGATATCAGATGAACAAGATGTTTAGATGGAGATAAGGAACTCAAAAATCACCTAGAGTCTCATATGGATTGAGAGAGGTGGGATTCATGTGAGTGAATAATGAACCGTACATGCATCATGTATTTAAAATATCTTATTCTGATAATTATATGACATGTAATCATTTCATGTCACATATTTTTTAAATTATGATTTATGTTGAAAAACAAATCACCATTAACTAAAATAACAATGAATGAGAAATAAACAACATGAACTAGTTTCACAGTGTGTATTCATTTCATGTTATGAACCCATTTCAATGAATCTTCCCTATGATAGTTACACAATGTATAATATGTAAATTTTTTATAAAGTCATTTTTGGAATATTTAATACCATATTATATATTAGATACAAAACTTCCTATAAATCCTTCTAAAATCCTAGATAACCCTCATAGTCCACTTTAAGGTACTTAATAATTGGAATCCATCAATTAAAATATCATACATCCATGAACAATAATAAATTTCCCCCCACATAATTATATCAATACTCAAAAGGAATTCAACCACCTAGGATCCATGATGATGGAATCCAAACAAATAAGGTTTAATGAAAAACTAAAAGAGATACATATCTATAATAAATAAGTGTCCTAAAACCTCCCCACAATATAAAAACTTATCCTCAATATCAACAAAGAATCACTACGGGTTCTCAATAATCAATTATAACCCATGTGCTCACATATAATATTCCATTCCCTATGTCACATCATGAACACACACATTATTCTAATATTTTCAAACAAAATAAATGGTCTTCAAGTAAAGATAAATGTCAATATGGTACAAAAATTATGTCAAATACTCCTCAAAATATCAATCAATGCCAAGATTGACATCATCAACACCTACAACATGATAAGGGTCTACATGATATCTTTGAATTTGTGACCCTTGAAACATGAAATTCATGGAACTGCAGTTCTATGGAAGGGTTAATTGATATGCCATTGAACAAACCCATTCCACTATCTCAGACATCCAAATAAACCTTACTGCAAAATTTATATCTTTCCTAATATAGTATTGAACTAACCATGGAAACAACCAAAGGATGAAAATATGAAAACCCAAAAAATACCATAGGTCTTCTCTTATGGTAAAAATAGTATTTATGAGTACTTTGTATTGTCACCAACGACCACATTGTAAAATAAATATGATCAGCTGGTTCCTTGGTTGAGTACGTATAACAGGTGAAAACTCACCTACCTCGAACCTAAAAATAGGTGAACATCACATCCTTCCATATAAATACTTGTAAGTTTACATCTATATCAATTCATATAAGAATTATTTAAAAAAATGTTCAATGATTTCCATATATTTTTCTGATGATCCACTGAAATCCAATACATATTTCTGTAATATATTTTATAGAATCTGAAGAGTTTTCTTTGATTGACCATTAAGATATTTCTCATAGGCTGTTCTCTACTTAATATTTTATCTCATACCCATCATAATTCCCTTTTAGAACAGAGACATTAATTGAGCACCACTCTATGAAATGAAAGACCTTATATGAAAACTAAAATTAACTATATTGTGAACATAATAACAACAATGATCATCAGTAGTGATGGTCTCCCTTATTGGGAAGTAGTATGATACCTTCATCCATAGATCCACAACCACCTACAATATATAATTTTTTTGGGTATTATTTTGTAATACTATTAAAAAATCAATTGTGGAATCTTTTTATTTCAATTTCAAAGTGGTTAAAGGATGAAAAATCCCAAACAAATTATAATATATGTTAATCATAATATGATTAGAAAATAATTTCACAAAAAATATGGTTTCCTCCATCTTTATTCCTTAAAACTAACACTATTTTTACAGATCATGATACATCATTGTGAAACATAGGATATACCACCGATCATGAATCAAGAATCTCTCTCATCACCTCCCATGATAAGTATGTAGGAACCCATACTCATCCACATAAAAAAATTTAATTTCCACTTCCAATATAATATTATTAGTTTAGATACCCACCAAGAAGATATATCACATAAAAATTCCCTCTATATTAGATAACTTTTCTTTTATTCTCAATTTCATAAGTATAGGTATAACAATTTTCAAAGTCATAACTACTCCTACCTAGGACTCCTAAGGAAAAATAATTCATCCCAAAAAAAGAGTCTCATCATCCTATACTCATTTTAACACCACCGCACTACCTCATTCTATGTCTTATGAATCAAGGAATCATCAAATATATTTTCCTTAGTTGATGTATAATCCTAATCAATTTTGAAATAATACATATATTTGAATCACCTCTTATATCTAGGATTTTTGTATGGCTATGAAACGATGTACCTATGGATCTTGTGGATCATGTACACCACAATACTGTCACAAATATTATAGAATAAATAGTATAGAAAATATTATAGAATAATAATAAACTCTTTATAATGAGTAAGATAATTCATCACATGTGGTATTAGTTGTTTGGAGCCATAAGAAACCACTCAATCCTCCTGCGTTAGATATGCTCTGAGCAGAAATCTATATGACTTAAAGAACATTGTTTATTCATTACACAACACCTGTAATGTGTGGATCAGTGATGAGGTAATCTTTATCTTTGTATGATAAAAATTTATCTATATAGAATCTGACCAAACTAAAACCACCCACTTTTTGTTCAACCATGACATTAGTTCTTTTAGATGGGAGATGTCCTAGATGATGTGGAGGTAACTATTTGAAAATCTAGTAAAACGTTAATTATTTAAGACATTATTGGGACACTCTTAGGATACCAAGAATATATCATATATGTTTCCACAAACACACTTTCCCCTAAAATGACATAGTCCAAGGATAACACTTTAGAAATTCGAGAATTGAATTTGGTTAACATGGTGAACAACAACAACTCACTCAATGTACTCAAGGCGATGTCAAAATGTTGGTATGATAATATTCTTACTATGAGTACACTATGATATTTTTGAATAAAACTAACTTAATATAATCAATAATGAATGAAATTTCCAATACATCATGTCTATGAATACTACATGTGTATTCATCAAACAAAACCACATCACTAAAAACTCATAAAATAATTACAAACCACTAAAAGTAGTCTTTGGTATGTCTAATGGTCTCCCCGTAAAATGAAGATACCCAAATCTGAAATAAATTTTGGAGAAGATCATAGAAACTATTAGATTATGAAAGAGAACATCAATGCTTAGAAGGGTATACTTGTTATTTACCATCTGCTATTTCAATCATTGATAATCTAAAAAACAAGCATGATGTACCATCATCATTCTATGTGAAAATATGTGGATAATCCAATAGATATGTATTTATCCATATGATAGACCTTTCCTATAGATATTCCAAATTTAATTAAAACTCAGGAATATTTTTTGGTACCATCTAATACAGAAATATAGAAAATAGTTTATCTCATATCACTGACTTGATCTTGATCTCAATTTCTTTATTGGATAGTAAATAATATAACAAGTCATTAAAAAAATATGAAAAATGTTCGACCACTTGATGAAAATTATCTTGTGACATTGCACCAACAAATATATCATTTCATGATATATGAGCCATGAGATAATTCCATATACAATAAATTAGTCTTATAGAAATATTATAATAATCCCACTCACCTTTAAGCTATTCGCTACTTCCTTCTTAAGAGTAAAGGTAACTCTCCTATTATAATAGTTGATATTATAATTTTATTGAAGCATCCAATCCATATAAAGAATCACATCAAAATCGTTCATTTATTGATAAAAAATTTCATGAACAAAATGACAGCCCCCAATTTCCAGAGAACACTTATTGAAATGCTTGATATTCTTTGACTTTACTGTAAATAGTTTGTTAATGGTCATGACCACTATTGTTACCCTTATTTACAAGACCAACGCATTTTAAAAAAATAGTAAATTGAGTGGAATATGATGCCTCATATAAAATAAAATTATTTATAGTATAATGAAACAATATATAACAATAATAATACAGAAGATAATGCATCCAAACATGTCAGAGAAGACTGTATAACATTCAGTTATACCATTCCTCTACCATGGGATTTAGTTTAACTCCCTTGAAATTTTTCCTATGAGTGTTACTAACACTCTTTCACATGGGTACAATTCCTCCTGAATCTTTTTGAAGGGCACGTGGAAATTAAGCAACCAGACTATTGAGGGCGACTTGATCCTCTCCAAGATGCAGGTGCATGTACTAATCCCATGTCACTACATTTCATTTGAATGTTCCCAAAAATATTCCAAATATGACAAAACAATTCACATACATGATACCTTATGGTTGGGTGAGGACATTATGGTAACTTTTCTCCATACCTTCCACATAGAAAGCACAACCCCAAAAAATATTATAGTGGTGGAAGGATACTTCCTTAACTACTCTTCCCACTACAAGACACATTAAAGTAATATATTGATGCTTTATTTTAGTAAATTAATAGTTCTTTTATAGCCATTATAAAAGGTTTTTTTCACCATATAGTGACTCTCTAAAATAATCCTCCATGTTGAAATATTTACTCACCATATTCACAGGACTTCTCAAGAAAAAGAATTCACATGAAACCTGATCATATAGTGAATCTCATCCTAAAAGTTTCTAACCCTGGTGATATCATTAGTGGAAAAATTTTGTTCAATTATTTTCATTTTAGTGAAATGTCTACTGTAATATATAATTTAAATTAATTCCTTTTTCATGTGTGTGAACAAACAAGCCTTATAATCCATCAATTCATTTGGAACGATGCATCTCAGAAACATTTCCTACATTTCCTTCTAGTATAAATCCTCTTATTGGATAGATTGATCCAGAATATAACACCAATGATTGGTATATCCACAAAGAATGTATGAAAAATACTTCACCCTAAAATATGAGGATGTATTGAGGTTCTTGTAGATAATTTCAACCATATCATTGTAGAACTATTTGAATTATGTGTAGCCATCTCTATCAAATGAAGTTATAGTCCAAAGCTGAAAAACATTCGTGAGCACATGCATTAATGTCCCAATGTAAAAAGTATAAATTTCCATGGATCATATGACGCTCAAGAAGTTGTCAAGAGATGAACATCCATTTAAACCAAAGGAGCTACACGAATCATTTAATATGCTATTTTTTATATCATGATTATTTCAACACTCTTGATGATCTACTAAATGACGATGAGGAGGAATTTTATATACATGAAAAAAAACACTCCATTGAACATTAGATACATAAATGATCAACCACAAAAGGTGAAAAAAATAGAGAAAAATTATTTCATGTTCTTAATAAACATGAATTTACATGTGGATTGACATGACATAATATTTAATTTATTCACCTTTTCATTTGATATAACTAATATATATTTTCCCAACTTATATATGAAGATATATCCTATCCAATAAATATATCCCCATAATGAGAAATAATTGTAAATATAAATCATAATTTTAGTATCATGATTCCATCATACAAATAACATTCCATACTAGACTATGAGTATAAATCCTAAGAAATAATAATGTCACACAAAAAGTGAATCACCAAATGTGAAATAGTATCAAACCATAATAAGAGAACATCATGAGAAACATTCCCATCCATGGGAACTAAACATCGCCTATACAAGGGTTATCTACTAACTTTAACAATAACATTACGAAGTCTAGAAACAAACTCGTATCATTTTTACATTTTCATAAAAAAGTGGTAGAAAAGAAAACCAGATCCTCTAATACAACTCTACATCATCCCTGATCTAAACACTCTCAACTGGCTAAATCATGTTTTTTAATGGAACTCATGTGAACCTCACTATATACTAGAGGATTAAAAATAGTATCATGTGTGTATGTATCATAGTAGTGAGACTATACCCCCTGTTAATGAGGTAAAATTACGCAGAAATAAAAAAAATAATTAATATAATATTTATGAAAATATCATAAATAATATTTCAAACAACTGGTAGATAATAGAATATCTAATATATGAAATAATTATAAACCATGTAAGGATATCAGGAAATTGTGAATATATAATTTTTCCACTAACAACTATTGAATTAAATAATTTTTATCCTATTAATGAACCACAATGGCACACCATAGGTTCTATCATAAAAAATCTTCTTATAAAACTCTATTATTCTATTGGCACTATTATAAACTAACTATTATAAAAATAACTTATATATTAATATAAATTGGGGGGTTTATTAGGGAAAATATTAAATATAAAGAAACTAGTAGAAAAATACCCTATACCAATGGTTTGAGGCTACTGGTATAGGCCTCCAAACCATTGGTATATCCTATCTCAATAGTTTGGAGAATAGTGGAAATGTAAGCCACAGGGATAGGTCTATACCAATTATTTTGAAAAAACAATTGGTATAGACCTATACCAATGATTTTCAAAACCTTTGCTATAAGTAATATGAAATATCTATATCAACAGTTCCATAAAACCATTGGTATATGTATTTCAAAAACAATCAGTCGGTGGGTTTTGATCACAGTACATGTAGTTAATAATTGAACAACCTAACCACTAACCTAACATTACTTTTGTGAACATAATTTCATAAATATATATATGTATTATCATAAATATTTTAAATTATTATTTATTTCATGTTCAATGTCAGAAGATTCCAT
Source organism: Viscum album (assembly GCA_963277665.1). NCBI lineage: Eukaryota > Viridiplantae > Streptophyta > Magnoliopsida > Santalales > Viscaceae > Viscum > Viscum album. Next base: position 1,420,187,122 of record OY728142.1, read on the forward strand.
AAAAAATACATGTATCTATACCAACAGTTCCCAAAACCGTTGGTATAGAACAATACCAATGGTTTTGAAATCCTTTGGTATAGATTCATTGATTTTTGGACCAATACCAACAGTTTTGGACAAACTGTTTGTATAGGGCCTTTATTATAGACAAATACCAATGGTTTGGTTATGCCAACAAGATTTTTAATAGGTCTATATAGGTGACCTATACCAACGGTTTTCCCCAAACCATTTGTATAACCCCCCTCCTAAACCAACGGTTTTTCCAAAACTATTTTTATATGCCCAAATTAGTGACCTATAGCTGCATTTTTGGCCATAATGTTAGTATAAGTACATATAAGTAAACTATACCAAATATTTTCCAAAAACCATTGGTATAGATCTTATTTCTAGTAGTGTAAATATATATATATTATTAAATATACAAAACATAATTTCAAAAAAAGACACAACATTTTCTACAGAAGAAAACTATTACTCTGCATGCTTCATGTTGATGTTATCATTGTTATTCAAAATATCTATCAATATTTTATTTAAGGAATAGATAAAGATATTCCATTCTACAGCCTCCCATTTCAATTTTATTTCTGTAAAATGATACCTCTTCTTGTAGAAGTAATCAATTCAGAAAATATTCCCAATCTAAATAAACTATTTTAATGAATTAGATTTCAAGGAGAAAAAAATTATTAATTGAGGAGGAAGAATAAAATAGTAGGAAAAGTGGTTGATATCTCACAACATTAATATTAACAACTATTAAATTATTATAATAAAACATGTCCAATCATTAAATAATAATAGACTATAAAATAAAAAACCTCCCCTAGAACAATAATGATATTTAGTTACCTATAAAATTACAGATAAATGAAGCACTAAGGGGGAAACCAAAAATTGAATAAATGAAAAGGAATGGAAAATAATAGAAATAAGATAATATATATTGAAAAAATGAAAATATTATAGAAAAATGAAATCTAAATTTTCCATTGAAAATTGAAATACTTTGAAAATGGATATAAGACAGATATTTAAATTGAACGAGGCGTAGACTATTCCCCCAAAATTTGATCTATGAAATTAATCTTGTAGATGACTAATTAAGGGGAAAAATTCAGAAAATTTATATTTATTAAACATTTCCTATTATTATTATGTGTTTACATTAACTGATAGAATGATTATACATTTTATATTAGGGTTATGTTTATTATAATTAGATACATTTATTCTATCTAGGATACTTTTTATATTCCAATATGCCACATTCCCATGAATTAATGTCCTTGATGGACAGAGAATAAATTATGTCCATAATTAATGATGACTCTCCCACTCTATTTATATGTTTCCCTGATGAATATGAACTTCATTAGGATAAACCAATTTTAGATATAAGCTCATACTTATTAAAATATAGAGTTCATAGTTTTCATGGCTAAAATTGTGTGCTAGTTTTTTGCCCTTAAATATGGAATGTGCTCTAATTCCAAAAGAAGAAATTGTATCAGAAGATATCACAAGGCCTAAAAATACAATATTACTATTTAAATCATTTTAGTAAAAGATATTAACAAAATATAAAATAAAAATTAAACATTTAAATAGAATTATATCATGTTTCACCTATTAAAAAAATTACCTCTCATTTTCATTCTTTATAATTATAATGTTTAAACCTCATAAATCCATCAATGCCACTATTAAAACCTACCTCACAATGATTTTTTTGTCACTCTTCACTTAATATAAATTTAATATGGATTTATTTTAGTACATTGAAATCGTATATACCACCAATGGATTGTGAAAATTATCATTTCTCCATAGCCTAAAACATGAATTGTAATTCTATCATGAGAAACATTTTTAGGGTCAATACTATGGATTATGGTTTCTGGAAAGGATCCCTTATCACCAGTGAAGCTAATCCTAGTCCCATCCATACTAATACACCAGTCATTGAGATTAATATAGTAAATCTGAGAATGGAATTTAGACAACCAGTCCATACCCAAGATGACATTGTAAGGCCTCAACGCCATTACTAGGAGATCACGGCCGAAGCTCTCACCTCCTAGAATAAGATCACAGTACCGACACTAGTGAGTAATCTCCAAATATGCTCCCATATGTGTCTCATGCTGTAATGATCAAGACAATGGCTCCATCAGAATCTCGGTGCTCCAAATAAGGGCAGTGTCAATAAAATAATGACTGACACATATGTCTATAAGTACTACAAATATGGTGGAGTAGACACAGATTGTACCTCGAGTCATCTCTGAAGCACCATGATCTTGGCCTCAACTGGCTAGAGCTGAGATCTCCCCTATCAACCTGCTCCCTGCGGTCGGGGTGGACCTCAGGGTAGTGGTGGAAGTAATATCTCGAATGGTCACCCATTGTCAGCTCCACGACCAGCTCCTCTGCCACGTTCGCCTACTCTCGGTGGACCACATTGATCAAACCATTGACATTTCATGGGAGGTCCCTCGACTGTCTGCTGATAATCCGTACGAAAGGTCGTACAGTCACGAGCCATGTGACCCTGCCCCCCACATGATAAACATTTTCCGCTCATGGCATGTCTGTCTCCGCTTGGGGTGCCCCGAAAAACTGTCTCTGAATCATGCTATTATCCACCTTTAGGTATGGTCTTCTTAGACCTCTACGACATCTGTCTGCTGCCAGCTGTAGAGTACTCCTCTACATGTCTACTGGTGGTGGATATCACTACTGGAGACTGATCGGCAAGGAAACTCTCCACTAGGAGGTCTCTCTCTAACACCGCATCCATCATCAGGATGCTGAGTGAGATCACCAATGCTTTGATCTCCCACCTGAGTCCCTTCATGAATTTATGGGTCCTACAGAATGGGTCCCGCACCATATCAGTGGAGTAGCATGAGAGGGAAATGAACCTCACTGAGTAATGAGCTACAGTACTGACACCATGCGGAAGATGAAGTTGCTCCTACCTAAATGCGCACTCCACGAAGAGTTGTTGGGACAAACTCTACCTGAAAAAGGATCTTTAAGTCTTCCCAGAGATGCGTGAACACACCAAGAAGCTAGAGCATCAAGATACATAATTTTACTACTGATTTCTATAGAAGGCTGGTAGAAAGTATCACCATGAGATTTACTGGTGTCTTTACTAGTTGGAAAACACTCACTACAGCCTCCAGTCAATCCTCTACAGCCTGTGGGTCTATCCGTCCCCTGAACCCGGGTGGCATATAGCGCTGAAAATTGTGCAACACGCTAAAGTGGTGTACACCGTCTACTGTTGGGGCTGGTTTCATCGGTGACCCAACATGGAAAAGTAACACTGGTGCCTCTGCTGGTGCCTCTACTAGAAGTGGGCCATGCATCGAGCCCTCGCTGATCGACGGGCTATCAGTGCATACAACTCTCGTAACCCTAGCCAGCTGTCTACATGGGGGCATCCTTTAACAAAATAGGTTGGCTATGATAAAACATTATACCAGGTTAATGAATCATGCAATAAGTGTATTCATGCATTGAGTGAGAAATCAGTTGTCAGGGTCCTGGTGTATGGATACATAGACCCCCGCACCAACAATTGACTCTCTGAAATGAAAACTACACTCACTACACTAAAAACTACATCTTCACATAAAATATTAGAGTCCTAAGTTATATGGTTGAACCAACACTTTTGATACCATTTATTCACGACCTGTCCCCCAGGGCCTGTTCTGGGACTACCCAAAGCTTGCCTTCCATAGGTCAGTGGCTGGCAACTAGCACCAAAGATGTAATTCCCTAAAACTGGGAAGGAATTTTCTTTATAACATGTATACATACACAACAAGATACAAACATGAGTAAAATGTAGAACCAAAAGAGTAATGAAAGAAAAACGGTTCACAATAGAAGACCAAAAGTAAAGGATCAATTAAAAATTAAAACAATACAACTGAAAAAGAGAATGAAAAGCAATTATTAGGTCATCCTATATGATTCCTACAATAAGGGTAGTTACAGATAGCCTCCTCAACACTCCTTGTTCATATGTATCCTCCATGTACTGACACAACGTATGATCCACCCCTGGGAACTGTCCAGTCCTGGTACTCTCATCCTCAGTCAGTGATGTCCTTCATCTGCAACCAACACAACAAGGTGCAGGCATATCCCGTGTAGGAGTGAGTATAACGATACTTAGTAGGGAACTAAAGACCCTCAAGGTCACACAAAATCCCGGAAGGATAAACCACAAATTTTTAAATTAACAGATAACCTTACATAGGTATATGCCCATTCATATACCTATGTTATCCAGTGATCCATCTCAATCATAAGGAAAACAATGAAAAACTGACTCAGCTCAAACCAAGATTTTCTTTCAGGGGGTAGTGTCATGAATCATCCCCAGTCACATTGTTGAAACCTCAGCTGCTCGTGAACTTCTCATCTATTGAGTATAGTTTTCTTTCCGTGACACAAAGAATGCTTCCCACTAACCTCATACCATTGATGTACTCCTCTTCTCGAGTACCGTGGATCTGCTACGTCCCTAAGCACACTCCACACTGTGGGAATCCCGCATCACAAAGGGCACTTCCCCTCATAGCCTGGTGAGGTACTCATCCTGTCGAGTACCATGGGTCTTCCGTGACACCAAGGTGCTCCCCACTGTGGGACGACCACAACACCATGGGACTCACCAGTGGGCGAGTAGAGACAGTGTGTCAAAACAATCAGTAGTCGTCTGGACCCAGCTAGCAACTAGGTCTCCGAACTACGCTCGTTCATCTTGTGGATGATTCTATCCAGGTGCTACAATTATTTACTCAAACTATCAAAACGTCCACCTAATAAGTATCTCAATGGTCTGCCACATCAATGGGTTATCAATTCAATAGACGGCGCATCAATAAGATGCCCGGTCGATTATTTACTTGCCCTTTTTTCCCGAGGGACTAGTTGGATTCATGCACGATCCGACCAAACCATATCTAAACTATATCCTAAAATCATGTATGGTATACTCAAAGGGATTTTCACCCTCCAATATTTCTAGAGCTACTGACGGTTTGTGAAATGGGCGCCTAGTGCCAAAGATATGGCCGAAGAAGTGTAAATGGGTCGTAGTGGGCCGAGGTTCTGTCTGACTCAGTTGGACCGACCTAACTCGGCCTGGCCCATTGGGTCTTTCCCAACCCATTGTGTGGTAAAACTTATTGGGTTAGGCATGCACGTTGGGCTCATACCAGTAGGATACGAGGGGACGCGTAGAGCCGTGAGGGTGCTGATCGACTGTGAGGGCGCTGAGCGGCCACGAGTCTTCACGAGGGCGGTTCGGCCAGGAGGGTGCCGCGTGGGCGGCTCGGCCCAGAGGGTGCCTCGAGGGAGGCCAAACCAAGGGCACAAGGATGGTTTGGCTCAAAGGGTTGTGGGTCACAGTTCGGGGGGACTCGGCCTGAGGGCCGGGGTGGCGCGACTTGAGCCAGTTTGGCTAGTGGATGGCTCGACTGGGGATGATTCGTCTGGGAGTCCGGAGTAGTCGGTTCGGCCAGGAGACCGGGGTGGATGGGGACTACTGGCGGCATGGGGCCAGTTCGGCTGGGACGCGGTCTGGCTGGGGCTCGGGTAGCTCCATGTGCAGTGCGGATAGGGCGAGGCGCGACTTGAGGTCGGTTCAGCAGGTGGAGGTGTGGGTTTGGTTTGGCTAGGAGGCAAAAGCATCACGGGGGCATCGTGGGTCGTGGAGGCTGAGGGTGGCACAAAAATTTCCTTCGTCACCTTCATCGACTTCCTCTGTTTTGAATAACACCGTAAAACAACAGAAGGGTTACAAAGAGTATGGGCCATGATAGTTTGTCATGCACTCTCCGAATTAGAGCGGTATTAAATGGTTCATAAGAACGAAACACATCAAACCCTCCTACAATGACTTATACCAACCCCCAAATGAAAAAAGAAGGTGGTGTACTTGTGAAGTGATAATCATATAGCATTAAACCCATACATGTTCATTGTTGGTTGATCTTGGTGCTAGAAGTCATATGTCGAATTGTTGTAGACGAACACATCCTATGTCGAAGGAAGTTCCATGGAAGAAAATCGATGTTGAGGTCATTCTTCATAGTTGAAGGAGTTCCTCGTCAGGGTTCTCCATCGGTGGAGCATTCATCATTTGTAGCTTTTTCCCATGTTCCTACTCTCCCCAAATTCCACCCATAAATAAATGGAATCCCAAGATATAAGATTTTAATATCTTTTAAGTCATTGGTATAATATTTAATAAAATTTAATTGATTATGGGAGAGTTGGCACAATTAATGTGGTGTGTTGGAACAATTAAATAGTAGAGGTTTTGAAGAGCCTCCTCCCACATTTATTGGGGAGTTAAGGGTTTCTCCTAATTAAAGGGGAGTTGGAAGGGGGTTAAATACCGAGTGGTCCCCACCGCCATAACCTCTCATGGGAGGTTATGGTTCGGGTGGACCCCACAACTATAACCTCTCAAGGGAGGTTATGGTCTGGTGGTCACCACATCCAACTTCCACATGGATGTTTAGTTCTAGTGGACCCCACCTCCCAACACCCACATGGGTGTTGCAAAAAAAATGTCACACTTTTATTTTTAATCTATTGTTACACGAAAATACCAAAAAATATCTTTCACTCTCGACCCAATTTTGTCGAGGTGAATGTTTCCTTAAGCAAATATTGACGCGGTGAGTTCAACACTACCTCAGATTTCGATTCTCAACACCAGTTCAAATGATAGAAAAACCAACTGTCACATATACTCAACGTACCTAAACAAGAGATGGAAATTCATGCCAGGCACTATGGGCTTCATAATCAAGAGCCGTCAATTTTTGTAGACTCGTAAGATTCCCATATATTTAAAAAAAATTACATGGAAATTCTGTGTATTTACAAGGCATGTCTTGAATATCAAATCCATCCAGAAAGAATCAATCAACTACAAGGTCAACCTGTATTATCAAAACCCATATTCATGAAATCTCTCCATGATTTATACAATTTACTATCCGAGGGGTGAGAAAAATTTAATAGTTCAACACCACCATGTATAAAAAAATATCGTTTGAGAAATATTTTCCACCTAATAATGAAAATAAAAATTTATTATTTGAACAAATTAATACATCACAAGAAATAAGCATGATTAACCTCATGTTCCGGTTGAATTTAGGGTATATCTATAACCCTTATTCGACACCCTATCAGAAATCTAAATCCTTGGAATAATCCTTTTGTATTAGGATGCATCACCTTATTAGTGGCAGATTCTTCTTCAGAGGATGAATCATACAACCATCATTAAAAAATTAACTATTTCCGTGGGCTATACATAATATCACCCTTACACATCCAGTGACTATGTATCTGTTCCTTCAACACCCTATATAATAATATGAAATTCCATCGAGCATCTAAAAACTTTTCTCCTAGCCCTCATTTGAAATGAATGTTCGTCCACCAAGCCCTCATGCATTATCTTAAATCGGCAGTCATATTTAAAAATACTCATCATGTCAATAAGTATCATATCCTTGATTATAAATCACATTTATGTCCCTTAATCACAAAAGGTAACACAAAGAATCACAGGGATGATAAATGATATACCAGATATATAATCATAATCCATAATGGTAAATTTAACAACATATAAATTGTATAACAAAATATTTTTCATTAACTCAGGTTCATAATTATAATCTTAATTATTGAAGATATATTCCACTTATCATTTAACCATACGATCATAAATATATTAGTTACCCCAATTTTGAATTGGTGATTCTACTAAAATAAATGAAACAATATACATTTCATTCCAATTCACAAGATTAATCCAGCAATCAATAAAATTTTACAATTTAGTATAGGGGAATAATGTTATATTGGCCATGTCTCAATAGGGTCCAAGGACGGAACACCAATCAGGTGGCCAAAGGTCATTGTTTCAATGACTATATAACTAACTAGATCTAATAGATGTGTAAAATGGATTCTCATAATTTAATAATGATTATCCAATTTATTTTTTAATGTGAACCGTATGCCAACGTGATTACAAAAATTTTACATTATAGGAATAAATAAATCATCCATGTGAATATTGTTCCATTCCACCTTTATATGTTATTAAAAAAAATGGAATAGAAAACAAACACAAACAATAACCATGTCACATAAAATTGAATGATGAATATGGCCTCAAAAGATCATAATCAAAACCTGTTTCTAATGTTGTAAAATTATTACACCATGATAAAAAAAAGAAACATAATATAGTGGAAATCAAAATATAATGAAATGAATATTGATTAGTGAAATGGTTAAGACGTTGGGAAGGGAAGAATGCACTCTAAAATAACATTCAATCTATTAGGTCTCAATAGATGATGGCTACATGTGAATGAATAATGAATAATATTGTCATTGAGGATTTCAAACATATGATTATATGAAATACATGTGGTCAAATTTTTCAAAAAAATTATTTCCAGAATTATGAGTAATTCCAAAAACACGTTATCTTTTCTTAAAATAATAATTATCGAGAATTTGGTGACATGAAATGGTTTCATGGTGTGTATTATTTTCAAATCATGTACTATTTTCATGTTATACTCCCAATGAAAATTACATGTCATGTGATATGTAAATATTGTTTTACTTACTTTTATATATATTTAATCCTATATTATATAAAATATCTAAAACTACACTAAAATCCCCTGAAAACCTTAGGCAACCCAAGTATGCCTTTATAAAAGACATTAAATCCAGACTCCATTAATAGAAAAAAAAATACTTCCTAGAAATTTATTTCATTTACCCTATGAAATGAACTCAACCCTAAAAGGAATCTTGGACACCAAGGTCCAAAGGTGAAAGAACTTCAAAATAGCCATGTTAGAAAAAACTTGATGTGGGAAACACCTAGAAAAAGAAGGGATCTTACAAACCCAAACATATTTTTACATTGGTTATTATTTTATAACCATTATAATTAATTTTAATGAAAAATATTGAGAGTAATATTTTTTCCAAATTTGAAAAATATAAATTCAAATTGAAAAATAATTTTATTAAGTAAATTTTCAAATGGTGTGAATAGGTATATTTAAACTAATGAAAACTAGTTTCCTAATCAATCTTTTTTTTCTGAAATATAGTTTTTATGATTTAAGAAAAATCTATAACATAAATTTATATTACATACTGATTTTATGTACATCAATGGATTTTTTTACAAAAAAAATTATGTTTTTTGATTCTTCCAATTCCTGAAAATACAAAATATCTCTTAAAAGTGCTTATATTTATAATATAACCGAAATTATTTCTATATTAAAGTCCTATGTTAATTAGTTATAAAATTTAATCCCATAGTTTTTCTGTGATTGAATAACAATATTTATATAATAATGATACTCCATATATTTATATTTTATTTCATAAAATGTATTATAAATCTATCGATCAATCATAAATATTGGAAAGGTTATAAAAATTATATGTTTTATAGAGCCATATTTTTTTAGTAAAAAGAGACATTATAATAAAAATATCCAAAATATAGATTAATCCAATTTGATAATTGAGAATCTCGGAATGAATTTTGTTTTTATAAATTTCATATAAAAACATTATATATTTATTTTTTAAATAAAATAATAAAATATAAATGAACCTCCATTTTAAACGTAAAATTACTTTTTCATATATTAACTGTTATTATTATAGTTTCAAATAATTTACAAACTATGTTGGTGTTGAAATTTTTTTTAATATCAATCATAATTACTTATTAATAATATTAATCGAGAAAAATAAATGTATATTTGATAAAATATAATTACTTATCTAAAAATTAAATGATATTATTGGTCAATTTATGTCAACTAATTTAATGTAGTTCTTATTAAAAGAAAACATTTTTTTCTGTAAAAATATAATTCTGATATTGGGTAACCATATTCATTACTAATTATTTATCAACATGGTTTTGGATCATTATTATTAAAATATTTATATTTAATAAAAATCTACCATGGTTTATTTTATCATTTTTTTTGTATGGGGAATGATATTGAACACATTAAATTACATTAGGGTTACAATATATTTTAAATTCAAGGTGTAAAATTCATCATCCATTAAATAACATATATCATCACAATTTTTCCAATTAGGTATGTTTACATACTATAAAAAAATTAATTAATCATACACTATAATATTATCATGGTTTTATTTAGGATGTTTAGTGAGATTAATCTATATATAAAATCATTATAAGTAATTTATAAAGATCTCTGACCAATAAAAACGTTCATATGATTTCTACAAAAATATATAGATCTAGATCCCTAAGGAATTAAATCCCAAAACCTAGGAAAATGTTGACAATCTACCCATTGTGGGTTTTTATCACAATTTAATATAGTTAGTGAAAAAAGACAGGATATATGTCTCTCAAAAATATATTTTGAAGACACTCCATCTAATTCATTATCAATTGTATTATTGTACATTCCTTTCTCGGATGATTATTGGGGAGAATCACTCTTGTTGGACCTTGGATTATGACTTTTAGTTTCTTAATACCCAACTATCATGCAATAGAAGCAATTATGTTTTTATAGGATTGTATGTGTAAGAGTTCTACTACATTATGAAGGTGGTTGTGAAGTATTATTTATCAAATGAAACATTAAATATTCATTAATATATTATATTTATAAGTAATTATATTTATAAACAACAATATACTATAAAAATCAATAGTTACGAATTTTTTATAATAAATTGTATTAAACCATCCATAATACATGCATAGTAGAAAATATGAAGAAAAATATAGTAATAAGAATAAAAACTATTAATAATGTTTTATAAGGGGTTTAAATTACATAAAATTGATTTATAATAATGTTAACCCACATTAGGAATCATTTTAAATTGAGTTTTAATGAAACACTATATATCCACATCTACAAAAAAAACATAATGTTTGTCTACCTTTACTATGAAAGCCTTGGATACAAATATAGAACAATATTTAGTTTTCCTAGGCTTAATAACCCTCATCCAGAATATTAAAAATAATTTTGGTCTTCTTAAGCCTTATAATCCCTAAATCACAGTATATCTAACAAAAACAGTTAAAAATCATTGATATTAAGGTAGATAAAAAAATACTAAGAAAATAATTATTTAATAAAAATATCCAATGATATAACATTGTGATTTCACTCATAAAAATATGTTACAAACTATTCATGGAGATAGTAGATATACAAGGATTCAAAAGAATTATAAAAGCTTCTTCCACCTTGAAGGAAACTTCTATTTATATGAATTTTCGCAACAATCATCTTTAGCATCTTCAATGCTGGTTGCATTGACATTAGACAAACACTTCTTCACATGAAATGGTTAAATAGAAAGTCTTCATCCTAAAGTCTATTTTGATGATTAAGTATTACCATTAATGAAATTTTCTATACATTATAATAATTTTTCACAATATTATGGAATGATGTTCCAAAATCAGGTAAATTGGAATTTTTTATAGTAGATGTTACCGATTTTTATTTTCAAATCATATCGACTCAGTATAAGGATGTTATTTTGGTAGTATTAGAAAAAATTCATTTAATGGATTTCATTTCAATTTTTACTATTAGAAACTTATGAATAAATATTTTATGAAATGTATATTTTTCTTAAGATACAGAAATTACATTTTCTATCTGAATAATGAAACATTATATCCAATGAAATGATTTTTCAACACATTGTAAAACATTGGAGTTTTTTAAAAAATATTTTAAAAACCATGGTAAATGTCAAAATTAGTAATTTGTATACTTTTAATGAAATTAATTAATAATTTTTTAAATACGGTTACAAAGTGTTCTATAAAAGAATTTGAATCAACACTCTCTCTTTTTTAGAATGGTAAAACCACAAATGTTAAATTTAAAATAATAAATTAATTTTTTTTGAAATATACTATATCTCACATTATTATATGGTTTTTACCATTGTCCTTAATCATGAAAATATATACATTTGAAAATAAAAGTCCTTTTTTATGGATGTTCTCTGTATTTGAAACTATGGTTTTATTTTCCTCAAACCATTTTTATTTAACATGTATAATTTTCGATACTTTCACCATTTAAATCAAAATTTCATATACATTCTCCCATATTTAATATATAAAAATATTTTTGGGAGGATGAAACAGTACATAACATATTTGAAATGAATAAAAAATAAATAAAATTATATAAAAACAAACATACAGAAAAAAATAAAATATATGAAATAAATCCATCTAAATAATATAAGGAAGATCATCCAAAAGAATTGATGAAGAAGATTCATTCAATACATAAATCCAAATTGTATTCAGATTGTTTATTACCACCATTCAAGAGTTTAGAAAAAATTTCAATCATTACTTTAGTTTTTTTTTAATTATAAGATTCATTTTTGTTATATCTTATTTATACATATCTGACTAAAAAACAACATTCTGGATCATTACAACATCCTCTTAAAAAACTACTATCATTAATCCAACATTAATTAGGTTAAATAATTATTATTCTTGATCAGGAATATAATTACATTTGTCTATATATATATTCATTTATTTTCTTTTCAAGAAAAATAAATTTATCCATAACAATTAAACATTCACAAACATCATTATTGATATTTCTTGAGATATTTAAAAATGATTTGTTTGAAACAATTAATATATAAATTTTCTCATTATAAAATTTAATTTCTCCCCTAGTATGTTTTATAATCAAAATAACTTCATTCAACATTATTGAGTCTTTCATTGACATTCCACAAAAATTCCTGAAGTACGAATCATTTTTAATAACAACATTAACAAGTTGATTCAATATATAAAATTTTTATACAAATAAATTCATTTTTATAATTATATAATTAAATAATATCATCATTAATTTTTCAAATTTCATCATTTACATTTTATCACTTCTTTAAAATAACTCAATTTAGTTTCTACTCATTGGATACTTGTCCAACATGAAATATTTGTCGAATGATATGAATCATTCTAATCCTATGGAGACAGAGGTTTCCATGGATGATGGTTTCCTATCCTTTCAACATATTAATATAAAAAAATCATCCTAAAATCAACTTATTTACAAAATTCCTCATTATCAAAATATTTTGGTTAAAAATTTTAATCTTATTCCCCAAATGATATTTAATTTTGAAATAGAATGATTAGAATCCTTCCATTTTAAGAAAGATAATAAAGATGAATTATCATTATGTTTATCATAAAAATATTTTTTTTGAATTATTGACCATATTTAGTTCCTTCTTTTTCTTAATATATTATTCATATTTATCTTGCAAAATTATAGATTGACTTATTTAAACCATTATATCTTTTCTTTGATCCTTCTAGAAGGATGAATATTCTAATGAAAGAAGTTTTTTTTTAAATTCACACATAATGAATGATGTTTTAATTAAAAAATATTTTACATGTGATAGAAAATTTCACTTCATTACTAATCCAAAATATTCAATGATATTATTCGACTCATTTTAGAAAATACATGGACATCATCCCTTGTTTCTCAGTTTAATATTTCTTATTCTATTTCTCAAATTATTTGATATTTTTATATGTTTACAATTTTAAATCCAACACATTTAATTATTATAAACCCAAACAAGGAATATGGTTAGTTATATAAATTTTTTTTATAAAATCATCCAATAAATTTACATGTATTGTTTTCCCCTCTATTAATGAATTTTAGGGGACCCTAAACAAATTTAACTTTTCTATGAATTTTTCTATCAGTTTTTTAATATACAAAATTGATGAGACATTATAAAATTTAAAAAAAAAATTCAAACGTATAATATATACAATATACTTATTTTTACTTATTTTCTCTATAATATATAAATTTTTACCCCCATTGTATTTTCTTCATATTTATCTGAACATACACAATGTTAAACAAATAATTGTTCATAAAACATAGATACATGATATTTTTAAATTTCATCAATCCTCCTTTGATTTCCAAAATATAACTAAATTTTTTTAAAAAATATTAATTTTCACATATTTTAATGAATTTATATGGTATATATTTATTTAAACCAGAACTGTATCATGTTATCCATTCTATAGAATAGTGTATTTTTTAACATTAAGATCCATAATCCATCCTCCTTGCTATAAAAAGGAAAGTTTAAATACCTTTTCACGTGAATTAATGTGAAAGGTTCTATCCATAAATATTTCAAGTAATCATATATTTTTAAAAATCATACGAGTTACTGAACATTCCTCACATTCGAAATCCATTTGAACTAAGTTATAAACCTATTTAATATTTAGTTTATATAACTGAATATATAATGTTGAGGTAAAAACCATTGAATCATAAAATTTATTAAATTTAGAAGACAATTTGAATTCTCTAACTACCTCTATAATGTAAATCAAATTCATTCTTTAAAATACACAGTTCTTCTCACCCATAAAAAAACTATAGTTTATTGGACTATGGTGTCAAACATTTCACATAGATATATTTTTATTAATAGAGACACACTTCGTGAGAATTCAGTTATTGAAACAATATTTTATAATTATACATACATTTATAAATGGAGAAACCATAAAGAGACATATGATCGAAGAATGATTTGGTTGAGAGATGAAATATGATGGTCATTGATGGTAAATAATTTAGTGGCCAATTTATCATTTATTCATAATTAAAGAGAAAGATTTTTTAGTATCTCATGATCCAATAACATAAATGAAAACTCCTATATAGATCCACCAATGAAATCATTTCGTGAAAAAAAGAATTAAATTACCAAACATTTGAAGCATTATTATTATATGTTTTATAGGTCGATGTTTTATTCTGATGAAACATAAAAATTTTTAATATTTTTTCTTATAAGATATAATATTTATAATCCCTATTATAATAATTAATAGGGAATGAAATTGATAATTTACCCCTTTGAGAAAATTTATAAACATTCATAATGAATATATTAAATTCATATGATCTTATTGGATAAAAAATATTTTTCCTCAAAATATTTTGTCTGAAAGGGAATGAATTTCTAAAAGACAATTTTTTAAATAATATTTTTCTAAATAAAAATGTTTTCCTAAAATAAATATAAAGGAACAAATTTCCATTTACTATTTTTAAAGAGAAAATTTCCTATACAAGAAAATTTAATAAATAGAAAATGTTTTACGACATTAAATATTGTTATCCTAATTTTTTAAAGACTACTTTATAATATAAAGATGGATTAAATAATAAGTTGATAAATGTTAACTTATTTATAATATTATGTTCTTTTATTTAATACATTTAGATGTATAAAAAATTAGGGTTTTTTTGAAAATATAACTTTTTTTGTTAAAATCTGATGAATTTTAAAATGATGTCACTTTTTTGTTTCTAAACCCAAAGGAAATTGTTTTTTCCTATTTTTTAAGATGACGATTTTAGTGACGGGGGTTATTAGGTGATATGGAACAATTGATATAACAAAAAATTCAATTTATGGTAAAACATATTCCAAATTGTTTTTATATGTTTTGTATCCACAACCCATGAGAATCACAACTTCCATCTGCAACATATTATGATTTAATTGCTGGAAGATCAACATTGTGTTGTTACAAATATGTAAAAGAAAATCAATAAATTAACATGAAATGAAAAGTTCTAGGTTCAATATTTTCTATCCATTTTACATCTATTAAATTTAGTTAAAAAAATTATAATTAAAAATTGTTTACAAAACAAAAAAAATGACCCGAATCCATTTTTCCCATATGTTAAAAAAATGAGTTTTACAACTTCTAAATAGGAGTATTTTTGATTTTATTGAAATATCACACATAATCCTAAGAGAAATTTCTTAATGACTATATTTAAGGAATATTAGACTACCTATCATTCCTTTACAATTCTATTGATTAACCAGTCTCTCAAAATCATCAAGATATAATGTTTTTTGGTTCCAAGGTGATTTCCAATACATGATGTTTTTCATAAGAAGAATTTTTTATGTCAATATTTTTTATAAATTATAGGATATAGATAAGATCATTTTATTTATTTAGAGAATAAAAAACCACAAAAAGGTTAGTTGAGCAAATAAGGTCATTTCAAACTCATATTTTATATCATCTGAAAAAGAATTAGAAATTCTTTTTTATATATTCAAAAAATAATTTCCTTTACATAAGTTCGAACAATGGTGGTTTCTTAAAAATAACTTTTAACAAAATGAATTGGATATGTATCACCATTAACCTTGTCATTTATTTAAAACAATCTAAATAGACCATCATACTATAATATTTGGGCATATTAATGTTCATAAATATTATTATTAATGCGAATAACATTATTTAGTGTTTTTTATTTCCAAATATAGTGTTTTGTATATATATACATCCACATAAACATATATATTAAGAAAATAAAAATATACATTCATTTAAAAAATAGATTAATTTATGAATTCTATATAGGATATATGTTTAAGAATATATTCTAGTCTAGATAACATAGAGAATGATTATTTATATTATATTTCCTCTTGTTCGTTAGATACCTTCGTAATAAAGAATGTATTTTTTATTATAGTAATTATTTTTTCATCACATTTATTACAAAAAATCGTTTTCTTAAATTATAGGAATATCATTAGGATATTCAAACAAAAAGTATGAAATTTACTCTCCTCAAGCTCATTAAATTCATCAAGAATTTATTTTATCCAACATTCTTTACCTAATTACTCGTTAATATTATTTGGATTGAATTGAGATATAAATTCGAAATGTTCACATTCACTTCTTATGGAATTTATTGTTTTGATAGGTTAACCTACAATAGTAATGGTATTATAACTTGGATGATTAAACATAATTTTTTGATTCTATGGATCTGTAAATTTCATCTCTTCAATAATATAATTAAATTATTATTTTGGTATTACATTAGATATATTTTCTGCAGTGGTTCTCTAATTACACAATTTTTCCTACATGGGTTTAAATTTAGTTTTAGAAAAATCATCTGAATCTATGGATTTAGGATTTTTAGAAATAAAAGAATTTGTTTCATCAAATTTCACATGCACTATATCGTGACTAGTACTTGTATTTTAATAAAAAAAACTCTATAATACTTAAATGTTTTAAAATATCTTATAAAAAATAGATTACCTAATTTTGGAGTCAATTTATGAGAACTATATTTTGTTTTCAGAACAAATACGTTACATACATAAAGTAAAGAAGTAAGGATGTTTTGTCTTTATTATTAACCCCCAATAATCCTGATTTTTATTAACAAATGGTCAAATAAAAACTCAATTAAAAATATAGACTATAATACCTAGGTATTTATCCATAATTTTTTTAATTAGGTATCAAATGAAAATGGCTATAATAATCTCATGAAGAACATAAAATATTATTTCAAGTACTCTATTTTGATGAGGTGTTATAAGTGATGAAAATATATGTATAATAAAATTTGAACTAATTTTTTTTCATTCAAAATCATAATTTTATTTTATTTCACCTTTTCAACTATGAATAATTTCTAATGGAAGTGTTTTATCTTTTTTTACTTAGGGATAATCATTTTTAAAATACAATAAAAACTATAACATTTTTCCAGAAAATATATACACGTATATCTAGTGTAGTCCTCATTTAAGACATATACATAATATTTTCCATGAATAATGTAACTATTTTTTTGAATAAATAAATCCATGTTAAATAACATAAAACCACAAGAAGTTGAAACATCATTGATATATTTAATGATTGAATTATTTCCTTTCCAAATTGACAAGTATCACAGATTGTTGAGGTATTAATCATAATCTTTATAAAATCAATAACTAGTATATTCGAAGAATTATTGGATAATGTTCTCATGTTACAATTTATAAATTTTTTATGAAAATAAATAGGATTAATCATCTATTTATATATGGTAAGGTAGATCTTGGAATCTAATATTTTATAAATTTAGTTTTCTTTAATCTCATTCAAATTTAGTGAAAGAATAAATTTCCTTCTAAATTATGAAAAATAAATTTATCATTCCTAAATTTAAATAGATAATGATCATCATATAATATAGTTATGATAATTTGGTTTTTATTATGTCCTAATATAAATAAATTATTTGAAATTAAATATCTTCTGAGAAACAAAATTACTTATAGCTTATATTTTTTGACGAGAATCATAACCAAAGATAAATTTACATACTTTGTCTTCAAATTTCTTTAAATGAAATGTTTGTTTCCATTTCTTCATTGGGAATGTCAAATATCTATATAACTGATATTAATTATTTTGGAAAAAATTTAATTTTACTAAAATTAAAATGTTAATATTTTGGTAACCAAACCTTCATGGATCCAAAATTTCTAGAAAAAAATACATTAGGGTTCAAGAAAAATCTAATATTATTATGCGGTAATACTTATAATTCTTTACAAATTAAAACATAATGATAACCAAATGACTATTATGTAAAAATTATATTATTTTTCAAACTAAGTATCTATGAATTTAGGTTCATAATTATATTCTCATTTTCATAATTTCAAAAATATTTTCATTTCATTTATAGTAATTAATAAAAATCATAAATCTATGCACAATGTTTTGATGTCTAAAAATTATAATTTTTTATGTTCTTCATTGAAGTTTTATTTTATTTTAGAAAACAAATTATTATTTTTCTGACAAGGTATAATATCTTGATACATATGTAAGTATTAGTAATGTATAATCGTTATTAGAAAAAATACATTTTTATTCATCCAAATATATAGAAGAGTTTTCATCATCAGAATATTGAATATTATCATTTAATATAAAATTGGCCAAAGATTCAGTATCTACCATATCCAAGAATAGTTGATTTGTCATTAGAAATCCAAAATATAATTTCATCATCTTATAACTACCAGTAGTATCATTTGAATAATTTTGTGAAAAAATATATACAATATTAGAACACTATGTTTGGTATAATTTATAAATTTAATTATATTATACTTATAGAACTTAATATAATTTATATGTTTCATAAAATTCTTCTTCATCTTTGTAAAATATGATCTTATGTGTCTATGTTTCATACATAAATAAAAAATAATTTTTTAGTTTTTTGTTATAATTCAAGCATTTCATCATTTATTTTATTTATATTATAAATCATTTTTACCATAAATATTGTTAATCACTTTTGAAATATTTTCAATCTCATTATCACTCTACTCATAAAGAATTCATTCCATATCAATGTTTACTTTCTTCTTTTCCAATGATTTAGGATCTTTCTTAGATTAAATAAATTTATTAGCTATTTTAGAAGTTGATGAAATAGTTACTCTATTTGTTTTTATATCTTTTTCATCACCTATTTTGAAAAAAATAATATATAATGAGATTTCGGATAAAATCATTGAAATTAATCTTCCTATGTTATTTAGTATCATCCAGATCATTCCTCTTAGATTCCCGTTCTTGGGGAATGATGTCTATAAATTTTTAAATAATATTTACTTAGTCAATCCTTTATCTCTAGGATATTTAATACTGTTAACAATTTTAATAATTAAGAAATATTAACGAATTATTCTCAAAGTAATAAATTATAATCATAATAATAATATCTCAGAATATATTTTATTTTTTCCACATCATTGGTAGTCCCAACATTAGTAACATCTAGTTTCATCAAAATACTATTTTCATATTCACACAATGAAATCAAGATGTATATATTTCTTTTTATAAAAAAGTGAATTTCAAACTTTTTATAATTTGAGATTCTATCATTTCATCTGTAGTAAAATTTTTCACATTCTTAGTAAGAATATGATAACAACTAGTTATCATACAAATAATTTCCCCACAAATTTTTATTAGAAAAATATTCATTTTATCTCTCCATTATTCATGGTCATCTCCAACAAATATATTTTTTTCTTTATGGATTCATGTTATCAAATGATCTAATGGAACTACCTTCCAATTTAAAATCACGATACTCTTTTATAAAATAATAGGATACTGTGATATTTTATAATAATTGAAACCTGCTCTTGTATGAAATATTGGATCATAAAAATATGTGTTTTACTATAATAGGTGATGTGGGGTGAATTGTTCTTTATAACATAAAACATAAAATATCACTATCCTCTTATATATACGAAATCATATTTAGAATTTCTATTATAATTTAAAAATAAGAGTTACAAATTTTATAATAAATGGTAAGATATTTAATTTTTTACATGATATACAAATATTTGTAAACTATTATAGTTTATAATAATAACAATGAAACACAATTGATATAAATGATCTATGAATAAGGTACATAAAATTTCCAATGAATTTTTCCACACATTATCATTTATTTTAAATATGTTTTTAATAAAACTCATAAAATCCATTTTTTTAGACAAACCATAAATATCTATATTATTTTCCTAAGGAATCCCTTGATGTTATTATTGAAAAATATTATATTTACATATGCTCAAGAACCCTTGACCAGAATTATGAGAATAACCTATGTACTGATAAACCATGGAAGTGAATGATCACACTATATTATAAAAAATATATTACAAAATAAAATAACATAATGAATTTACAGAATACATAATAAATTCATTTCTTAAGTAAAACACTATAAATAAATAAAATAATTTTTTACATGTAAATAGAAGATACAAAATATCCAAAAAAAATTAGATTGCATGTAGTGAAAAATGTTGAAAATAAATACCTCTAACATGAATTTATCTTCTATTTATATAAATTTTTCCAAATGTAAAATTCCTTATTCAATATAGTTGATTAAAATGAAACCATATAAAATCTTATTCAGCTAAAATGGAACAACACATATTCTTCATCCGTTGGTTGATTTTAATTAATCAATATTACAATTCTTAAAAATTTCAAATGGATTGAATAAATTTTCTTCAATTCAAAAACTAAATTTTCATCCTTCATTACAATGTTATATATTCATTTGAGATATTTTATGGATTTATATCCTGGAAACATGTCTGCTACATCCATTGAAGTCTTTCTGGTAGTCCTAGTAGATCATCATCTGATAGACTTCCTTGAAAACTACTTATTGGAATTTTATGAATCGACAAATAAATGAATCATTATTTGTTCGTTCAATGTTAAATGAATTTTTTTTTCAAAATAATAAAAAACATTAAACATTTAAAATTAATTTTAACATCCCCTAAAAAAATTATTTTTTATTAAACTAGTTACAAAACTAGGAAATATGAATGTTGGAATAGTTTGTACATTTAATGATGTGTTTTTGTGTATTAATAAATAAGGTTCCATATGTTGAAATAAAACATTAAACTCATAATTTTTTGTTTCGTTCCTCATTTTAGTACACATATAAAATTAATGATAATCAACTCCAAAAATATAAAATTTCATCTGATGTTTCATTCCAAATTTTTTATAGGTAGTGGATTAATTTCTATTTCTTCATCACCGTTTCAAAAAAATAATTTATTTGAGGTTGTGACCTTCACTTTTATCATGTATTTGGGAATTAAACTATGTTTATATTTTTAATCATAATTTTTTAGGATGTTTGGAATTATTAAATGATTTTTCGCTGTGTAAAATTATCATGTTAGACTAAAGTTGCTACACCTCAACTCGTATCCTACCCAGGTGACCGTATATCCCTATCAATTTAGAATATATCATACTTGGTCAGCCTATATTATATTGAGTTTTTTACATCATACATATTAAACTAATCTATAAAATAGATATGTAATATTACCATGAAATTTCTTAAAATATTTGAATCATTATAATCATTGAAATTAATGGTATTTAAATAGAACATATCATTCCACAAAAAAATTATTCATTACTAGAATCATATACCCATGTATGTAAATATTCCTACCATATACTCTCAATAACATACCTCTACCAATACCAATTTTAATATATAAGACATTAACATAATATTTTATTATTTTATTATCCAGAAATTAATTCTATATTTAAACCAAAAATGCTACTAACCACTAGTTAATAAGGTCACACAGTAGTCACTATATAACATCATCCAAAAAATGAAATGAACATATCAAAAAAAATTATTAATAAATTATTAATCCTAATTTTATAAATTATTATCTTACTTAATACATCCAAATAAAACAATCATTTTATATGTCATCATCATATGTATATTAAGGTAAAGTGTTATCTATACCCTTATCATGTGCTCAATGTATTTATCCCCAGAAATATAACCTCGTAATAACATAAATTTCATGGAAATTAATAAAATATACATTCTCCTAACATAAATAAAAAATAATAAATAAAATTACAAATATGTCTCATATATTCATGAAAAAGTGTAAAATATACTAAGAATATTCTAGATAAATTCCACTCACTAATGAGAATACCTAAGAGTTTTGAAATTATTAAAATATATTTATCTCACCTCCTTAGGAATGACAAGGATAGTCACCCACATCAATCATAAAAATAATATAATAAATTTCTCATTACCTTAAGTTGATTTGAAATTTAGTTATAATACATCCTTTTTTCTATGAAAATATATTTCCTTTATTAATTTTAGTGATATTGTTTCAAAAAGATAATAAAACAAAATTGGTTATAATAACATCCAAAGTATAGAAGTTAGTACAACTAAATTATTATATCTTCATGTATAACAACATTTTTATAAATATATGATACATTTAGATAATCCAATGGATCTCTTTGTTCAATCATTTCATATACATGTTTTTTTATATTAGCTTCCATATCCTAATTAGATAACACCATGGTTAAATCCTTCATAATGATTCATAAGTACAATGTGATTAACCAAATAATAACCACTATAAACGCCTTCCAAGTTGTACAGTTCTATTTACACTCATCATCATGTGAGTGATGACTGATTCAATGCTAAAATAACAATTTTTCGGGTGATTAGCTATTAATCAATTTGTTCAACAACTACCCCCATATTTTAGTATCCAAAATGGGATGAATTTATAGTGTAAACGAAATAATTTATTCTTTAAAAAATGGTAAGGATTTCATCCTATACATTTACTTGTACCTTGTGTTTCAAAATAAATTCAATAAACTTAATAAAAAAATAAAATGGTCACTTATACTGTAGCATAAAATCAGATATTTATCTTAAATGTTTATTTGTACCTCTGAAATTGTGATCAAACATAACATATAAAGTCTTAAATTAGCTTCCAAAGATATCTCAATCAATAATTTTATATAGAAAATTCCTTTGTTTCAAACACTTATTCCCATAACCCATACGATTATATATTGTCCTATTATCACGTACATTACATAGTTAATATGATACTAGATTTGAATGAATATATATAACCACCCACAATTACATAATAAAAAATAATTATTTAATATCTTACATGTAAAAGTTCTTTTTAGGTTTACAACATTAATGTATTGTGACACAACATAATACAATAAACCATATTTTAACTGAATAAAATAAAAAATATTACCATTATATATGAAACTAGTTAATTCATGTCAAGTCATCGACACCACTAATAAATTATTTCACCCATGTTATATTTCCTAATATGATTCATGTACTACATTCCTCCGTATAGAGATAATTTAAAATATAAGATTATTTGGGGTCAAATTATAATTATGGGAAACATATAAATAAAGAATCAGTGACATAAATATTATGGAATTAATATAGAAATAACATAAAACCATAATGAATAAGAAAATAGGTTATTTCTATATCTATTAAAAAAATAAAAACAATATCAATAATACTGTTCTTATAATAATGTAATTCAAATAAAAAAACATAAAAACATTTCATTAAGGCCATGTGACAAGGTAATTTACATTTAGTCAATTATGATGATAAGAAATAAATCATTCAAGGTCATTCCCTAAGACACAATCCAATTATTGGAAGATACATACACCAATACCCAACCTACATTGTCTCACGAGTGTCGTTGATCGACGAGAGGTATATATAAATATTTACCCAACCAATAACTTAATTAAGTCTAATTTATTCACCATATTAGTAAAAAAATTAATTCATACCATTACATAAGGAACCATTTGAAAAAAAATTGATTTCAATAAAACGATGAATTGAAATTAGTAATGCATGATCAAACTATGTTAGTATAAATAAATCATTATAAATTCAAATAAAAGGGATAAAATAATCATAATTGAACCTTAGAAAGTATATTGATTTTCAATAAATGAATAATTAACATTTCAATAATATTATTAATTTTTCTAATAATATACAATATTAAAATATTTTCCCAATGTAAATAAAGTAAAAAACATGATCATAACCCATCTGAAGAACGAATGAGGGAGGAAAATGAGAATATCATAATCCTTCCAATAATCATCTATATTGAACCTCCAATAATTTTCCAAATAGAAATACAATATCATATATTAGAGGTGAAAATCATAAACTATTTTTTGAAAATTCAATTTTCAGGACATATAGGCCAATTAGTATATGGGGAAGTCAATTCAAGAATTACATGTTAGTAATTCATCTAGGGAAAAAGTATATTGTTTCAAATAAACATACCCATAATAGTGAGAAATATTTATCAAATGTTGTAATGTTAATTAAATGTATATCCACAGAAAAAAAAATGTTTTAATACCACATAATACAATCAAATGGTATAATGTACCCATATTATAAGAAATATATTCCCATAATGATCATTACTCAATAAATGATAATTATGATACTAAAATCATGAAGACTGTGTAAATAATTGAATCACTAGTCGTATGAATATAAAAATATTACATTTATAGTAAATCAAATTAAATAAAAATAATTTGATAAAAATATATCCATGGGTAGATAATACACCGTTAAAATATAATATGGTGTAAAAATGTATTATGTATCAAGGAATCATAATTGATTCCAATAAAACCATTATGAATTTAGAATCATTCAAAAAAAACCATGGAAATAGATGGATTGAAATTTAATCTAAAAAATATATATTAAATTATAATTCATGATAAGATATCTAAAACATGAAATATATAAAACATATAATTTAAAAATGGTTCATAAATAAAATACTTGCATCAATATACTGTTATTAAGAGGAGAACCATTAAATCATGTTTTGAAATACATGAACACAATTTAACCACCAATATCAGAAATCAAAAATATCTTACTCACATAATTCATATGCTTAGTAATATAAATATTTAATTATTTATATCATCAATATTTATTTTCTAAAATAATTCTACCGAATTTTTACATCAGGTGTTTATAATTTTGTTCGCATGAACTAGTTTCATAAAAATTGTGTTTGTAATCATAATTATTCCAAAATTAATCACTAATAGATCATATATTTAAATTTCATAAATAATCATAATAATATATAAGTTTTAAAATCCTTTTAATTAATGGTTTAGTCTTTTATATGAATATGAAATCGATAAAAATATTGTTTCAAGTATTAGTGATGATCAGAGTGTATTTTCCCAATAAATGGATTATATATTAAGTTAACATCTCTTAAACGAAAAAATAACTTATATTTACAAATTTATATCATATAATACTTGTAATTTTGTTCCCATTGTAATTCATGATACAAATTCATTTTTTTATGTTGGTGGTTAAATAATCCTAATCATTAACAATCCAAGAATTAATAAATGATTATGAGGTGGTTTTGTTTTATTATAGTAACACCATGAGAATTGTTATATGATATACTATATAATAATGTGATATGTAATAATTATAAGTATTTAGAATAATAGGTAGTGAATATAAAAATATTAATCAATTTGATGAAATAATATCCGCTTAGTACATTTTTTTAAGTTATTAAATTAACATTGATCGTTTGTTGATCATATAATTAATAGGATCATATAGATTTTATAAAAAATTATTTTATAAATATCATTTTATCCCTTTAAATATATCCTTATATTCATCCATCTATGGTGGAAATGGAAAATGAAATGTGTCATGTCATGGACGTAGTAGTTCGCACAATGTAAGAACAAGGATTTTGTGTTTTATTGGATGGGGTAAATGAAACGAAATGATAATAAATATAATATAAAAACTTAAAATTATTTATATAATAATAATATAATTAAATTTTTTTCATTGTAAATAGTTTATTATAATTATATTAATAAGATAAAATATGTATTTGAGAAAACTGAAGTCATGGACTAATATTTTAATTGGATGTCTCCTTGAAATTCAATGGATTTGTTTAACTATGTGTGACTAGAAGAATTTGTTCTGTAATAAGGTTATATTAATAGTAAACTTTTATATTCTTAAGTATAAATTATAAATTTAGGTGATTGTTGAGGTGGTGAACATTTTACCCTTTAATAAGTGTATAAAAGGAATGTTTTGGGAGTAATGTTAACATTTTTAATAATGTAATGTTACTGTTCATGTTTCGAAAATGAAAAAATGATATAAATAGGTAAAAAAAGGAGTCGGGGTTGACTATCATCTTATACAATTCTTATTTATTCAAATGTTTGTTATTCATAGCATTTTAATTTTCTCACTTTTCCTTTGACTCAAACATTCTTTTATATGGGTAACTAATTTTAAATAAGTTATTAAATTTTATCAAAAGCTTTATTATTGAACTTATTAAATAATTTAATCGTTTAAATTTATAATAAAAAATAAATCTTATCATATAAAATTATTAAAAGTTTTTATTGGAAATTTTTAACAAAACATGCTTAACTTCATAACAATAGTTTTTAGAAAAACTATGCTATTACATTTTCAAACATACATATAAGATAAAAATATCTTAGATACTTATTTAAATGAAATTATATTATTTTTTTATAAAATATTAAATAATTGGAGGCTTCAAATGAATTTTAAAACTTGATTCAATGAAAATATCAAAACCGATTTTATAATAAAGACCGCTTTTTATTCTTTATTAAAATTATTTCCCTATATTTTCTAATTTCATAAAATTTTATGAAAACAATAACATTATTCATTAAATTCATATTTGAGAAGTTAATTTATTAAAAATAATTTTCCATTATTATATAACGGAAATGACATAAAAATTACTGGTTTCAAAAATATATATTTTTAGTTAAAAATGATATTTTCAAAAACATCCCTAGAAATAATACAATATAAATTTTAATAAATAGAATTAAAATATTAATTCAATTTTGTATAATTTTAAATTACATGATTTATAAATTAGTTTTGGAATAACAAAATAAAATGTTATTGAAAAATGTTTAGTTTTAAAATGAAATTTTGAAATATTAATTATTATTAATATTATTTTAGATAATTTTCTAAATTTAATTTTCTTAAAAAATTAAAAAAATAAATCCTAATTTATAATTAATCTTATTAATCTTTATATACAAATGAGAATGACATAAAAAATTTTAAATTTTATTATATTCAACAAATGATCTTATTAGTCATTTTGTGTAAAATAATTTATTTTCATTAAAATTATATCATGAATTTATATTATATTTATATATATTCCATAAAGTGGTTACCCCTATTAATTAAATCTAAAATAACTTAAGGGTTATTAATGTTAAGAAGAATAAATTTATATTTTATTTAAAATATTAAATGTTTCAAATATGTATGGTATTACCTATGACAAAAGCTATGGAACACACTGACTTATTTAAAGATAATAACTTATTAAACAATATTGGTGTTAAACCATTGATAATTAAATAAAGAATAATGTATAAATAAATTTTATTAGAATACAAAAAATTTATTAAAGTGGGATGATATATAGTCATACTCATTTTTTTACATTTTATAGGAAAAAAATAAAAGAATCATCAATAATTTTTCTCAAAAGAGATAATGTGGAAATTAAATGAAGATAATAAATATATTTATTCATAAATATGGTATAAAATTATGTTATGATAGAATATTTTTATAGAAGTTTAATATGCAATAATGGAAATTATAATTATTCTTAACAATGCCACATTTTTATCCAGAATGAATTAAATTGAAGAAAATTACATTGATATAAAAATGATGTTCCTAAGTGAAAATATAAAATTATAAAATTAATATAGAAATTTATTAATTATACAAATTTGATGAAAAATTTGAAGGAAGAATGATTCTACAAAGATGTATTAGAAATAATGCCAATATGAAATATATGACTTTTTGTAAAAAACTAATGGAATTGAAAAGGAAAGAGATAACATAAAATGGAAAATTAATACCCTATGTAAGAAGGTAATTATTATAAAATATTTAAATCTATTATAATATAAACCATATAAATGAAAATGTTTCCATTATATAAAAATGGTCACTAAGAATATAAATTGAGATGAAAAACCACTACATAGTATTTTTTCTCTATTGAGATGTTGCATCCTCTTATATAATTAATTTATATTTATTATTAATATATATTGAAACCATATTTATCTTTCTTACATCTAAACACTAATTAATAATATCTTGTTAGCCATTTTTTAATAATTACTTATTAAAATTGAGATTTGGGTCTTCAATATCACGTTTGTTCTATATTATCATCACTATAGAGGTTTTGGCCATTACTCAGTAAAATCATTTTCACCAACAAAATAATGTTTCTATAGATTATATAGGTTCTTTTGATATATTTTTAATGTTAGTTAGAAATTTCCTGGATGTAATGGTGAATGTCTGTGTAGTAAAAATCACTATTTTTTTAAATTTTAAATTAACAATTATAATTGAATTAACTAATGAATAAATAATAAATAAAAAACCATTATATAATAATTAGAATAAATTTTATTAGTTATTATATCAATAAATTTAAATTTTTTATGTTTTCCTAATAATTTAATTTCTAAATATTATAACATCATTTATGTAGCTGGTAAAACCAACTTTGAAAAATATTTGTTATAATGATTGAATGGGTAAAAATAGTTATTTAATAGTTATAATATCACACTTAAAAAATGATAATTATTTAAAAATGTGACACCCCAAGCTTCCATGTTCCGCTTCTCTTTGAATAATACAGTAGCGTGTGTTGTATGCAACTTCACGTTCTAACACGCCACGTCCAATCAAACAAGCTATTATGAATAGTAATACCCTCTTTTTGAAATTTTATACATTTTAAATTTCAAAATGGACTTCATTTTTTGATTTGGAATATTGGAATTACCTTAGATTGAATATTTGGTATTATTTTGAAAACATTCAATTTTTTATGAATAGTGAAAAAAACACTGAGTTGTAGTTTGAAACTAAATTTTTTTTAATAATTATTTATTTTATATAAATTTAATTAAGGTAAAAATAGATACATAATACATATATATGTTTAATTTAATTCTTTCGAGTTAGTTTAGAATAATTTTAGATATATAAAAGATTTATTGATCTTTTCACCGTCTTTTTCCCACCCCCTAGAAGAATTTGGAAAATCACATAAAACATAATTTTACCACTTCTTTGAGTTTAATTTCTAAAATCCACGAGATAGGGTTAATATCAATGAGTAAAATTTGGTTCAATAAGAAAAAAAATATTTTTTAGTGCATAGTAACTTTTTACTTTTATTTACCACAGTTAAAAGTAAATAGGTTAATTAAGGGTAGAAATGATATTAATATTAACCGATCATTTTTCCTAATCCTATTGGACAAGTTTATCTCAACCAAAAACAACCTTAGGATGAAAATATCATCATTCAGTTCCTCTTGGATTAGATTAGGAAATTTATAATTATTTAATTCAAAGAAGAGTTAAAAGAGATAAAATCAATGATTAACAACTAAAATATTTTTAATATAGGGTTTTACATAAGATACATTCAATTTTAAATATTAATAATAAATATAAAAATATTTCCTATGTAATGGTATTTTATTTACAATTTTTATACGTAATATAATTCAATTTATTTATGACACGATGGGGATGCAGTAATTACCTAATTTATGAAATATTAAAATAATTGATATTATATATATCAAAATAAATGTAATTTGAGACGTTTTATATATTCCACTAATTTTATAGGTTACTATGACATATTAGTATTTATTATATAAATTATTTTCTAATTAATAATGCTTTTAGGAAATTATCAAAAACAAAATACCCAATTGTGCCAAAAATGACATAAAAGAGTTTTTAAAACAAATATTATATTATTAATTGGTATTCTATTCATATAAATCTAAGGTTTTTCCAAAGGACTTATATAATTATATTTTTATTATTAATTCACCACTTGGGGGTCTCTTGGAGGTATCTAATATTTTTATTAACTATATAATATAAAAATACAATGAGACATGGTAAATGTCAAACTATTTAACTAAGGGTTAAATATAAATGATAAGTTTAATATAGTGACCCAAAACTTTTTAAACTCTATTGGTTGAAAAGATTTAGACCCATACCCACCATTACCTTTAAATAATCCACTATAGATCCATTAGAAACCGAATATGTATTTATTATAAAATAATATTTCTAGCTTTTCCTAAGGTGCCCCTCACCCCTCTTATTAAAGGGAACTCCCCCTTCTCTCTAATTTACACCTTCAAAGCATTTTGGCTCGGCCAAACCCTGACCAAATACTCTCTCAACTTCCCTCAATTCAACTTAGAGGCCTTTGTAAGATCAGAAATCCAACCTAAGAATCCCTTTTGATCAAATCAATATGAAGAATCCGAAGAAGAGGTAATGTTTTCACCACCCTCTTTCAAGTTCCTTTCTTCTTCAAATTATTCATTCTTTGTTATTTCCATTATAAAATAATAACCCCAATATATTCTATATATTTTTATGTTTTTATAAATACGGTACAACCATATTCATTATTCCATCCAACCTTTGAATGACATGTCACCATACGTGCGTACGTACGGCTTACCGTGTCCACGTCATGGTGTAATTATTATTCAAAACATAATTATTTGGATGGGTATGATAATGATGTGTAATTGATGTAAATAATAAGTATAAAATTATAATGAATCTTTATATATGATATACCATGAAATTATATATTATTTTAATATCAGAAGAATGATATTGTTGCTCGTGCATATGTAAGGACTACCAACTTCAAGAACATCATGAGATTCATTCCACATCGTATCGATTCAAGACTAAATATCCATTGATGATTAAAAATAATATTTTAGAGACATGATATCATTCTGGATATGAATAATATACATCCCATATATAACAAATATGGCTCACATAATAGATAATTTAAAGGAAAATGAATCCTTTAACACCCAAAACGGTGATAATACTAAGATATTATTAACAAAGAGATGTTAAAAGATCATATATGATATCATTATAATGTGTATGATTCATGTATAATTTAATAACAATTATTTCACTATTATACAGGAGGATAACATACCATATACTATGTAAAATTACAAGGTAAGGGGTTATTTTACATTCACTTCATTATCCGAGGTTGTTTATACGTAATTATTTATTAGGACCACTTTATCATCCACATCCATGTTTCATAAAATTGGTTTTCAAAAAATTCTGACTATTTTACATAATATGGGTTAAAGACATCTTGTTTGAATTTTTATAAGAAGTTTATAAAGGAATCGTTACGTTATTTTCCAAAAAAGGTCCTTTTTAAACCTTTTCGACAAAATTAAGGTAAGAATGTCTCTTTTTAAATTATACGGTGGGTGAGGTTATTTTCCATAATTTTAAAATGTTAGATGATTCCCTTACAAGATTATAAGAATATTTTCAAAGTAAATTTTTATTTTATAATTATGGGACTTATAAATGATTTCAAAAAAGAGATAGTTCTCTCAAATAGTTTTTATTTCATCTATATCAACATCCTTTGATTGATTTGAAGCTTATTTGAAGTAGATTTATTATGATACAAACTTCTATATTGTATTGATAGTTTTGTGATATGTTTGATTGTGGATGTGTTATTTTTATACCATTCAAGATTATAAAGAATGTATATACATTTCGTATGTTAGTTTTAATACGAATGTTTATGTTATGTTTAAACCTGTTCATATGAAGAAAGCATTTGACTTAGTATGTGATGGGTGGAGCGCGATATAGCTCCTCAATGTATCGGTAGGTCTCATGAGACAAACTAGTCTCTTGGCACAAGTCCTAGAAAATGTCTTATTTGTAGTATTGGCACAAGGCCTTTACTATGTGGTTATGATAGTCTGGCATTATGCATTCCATCACTATGAAAGTGGTTATTGATATTTCATGTGATTATTCGACAAGTAGAATATCCAAGTGAATAAGTAAATGACATTATTTCATTATATTTTTTCCATTTTATGCTGAAATTTATGTTTAAACGAATTTTTTTTAGTTATACAATGCCTTAAATGTTTATACTTATTTATGAATGTTTCCCCTATTTTGTAATCCTTACTGGGCATTTGAGATCACCCATTTCTATGTTTTATTATTCCCAGGATGTGAAGAAGTATTTTATGAATGACCTCCAGGAATAGTATAAGGGGATATGAGTGTGGATACAATATGTTGTTGTAGTTTTCACTTTATGATGTAATGTAAACTTTATGAATTTATCTAGTTATTCCAAGGCTACTGAACTAATCCGTCTTTCGATAATTGATCTTTTGTGATCATGCCAATGTTATTTAATAATGTACTGACTCTGGTTAATTGGAGTCGGGGCATTATAGTTGGTATCAGAGGAAGTTTAGTACAAATCTTGGAAGCAATATTTAGGTAAACGTTGATTATAGAACATTGACCTAAGATTGACTTTGAATATTAGTACCGATGAAATTCCGAGAATTTTGGTATTGTAGAGATTTTGTGAGTTTTCTGGGCAATACATCCCTGTATGGATAGGTGTAGGTAGAGGCTGGTCTAACACAGCTGTACCTAGGGGTAAACCCCGAAAGCACCTCTTTGAGATAGACTCGAATGGGAACTAGTTCCCAACAACAGACCTTACAGCAATCTTGGTTACAAAACTCCTGGGGGATATGATTAAGATAATTCTCATTTTATCTACAAGCCATAATGAAGGGTTTATGAGTATATAATTCCTCAAAGAAAACATTTATTTATGATTATGGATTATATCTATAAACTGTTCAATTCATGTTAGGAGTTTTACAACTATGGAATTATGTATTTTTATTCATAAACTAATCTAGTTTATGCCATTTTTAAGAAATGGCGCCTAGTGGACAGAATAAAAACCGTATCAATGCACGCACTCCATGTAGGGATTGCCCTCCGACTGAAGATAATTATACTGGAGCTTGTGATACAACTGGTGCTAATCAACTTATCACTATACTTGGACAACTCACTCAGGTTATTAATAATAACCTTACCCGTATGGAGCACCCTGATCTGTTGCATGGAGGATCAAGGTTATAACACTTCATAAGGAAACAACCACCAACATTCAATGGGATTTAAAATCCATTAGTAGCTAAGCAATGGATATGTTCCCTAGAGTAAATATTTCAGGCTTTGGGGAGTAATGAAAGGGAAAAAGTTGTCATGACAGTTTTTCGACTCACTAGAGATGTTGATCAATGATGGTCATTGAAATAAAACACAATGAAAGATGATGAAGTATCAAATATGGAATGTAGGGAGTTCAAAGATATTTTCCTAGAAAAATACTTTCCTCGTGACCATCGAGCAGATATGGAAAGGAAATTTCTGAGTCTGAGGAAAAAGAAAGATGATAATGTCGCAAATTATGAGACTAACTTTAAAAGGCTAGCGAGGCATGGATAAGAATATATATGTAACTCAATAAGTACTATTGATTGTTTCTTTTATGGGATAAAACCATATCTACATCAAGCATTAGTCTCAAATTCTTTCTCATCGTACGAAGATATTGTCTCATGTGCTATCAGGACAGAAAAATAATTCACTATGTCTTATGACTTTAATGCAAAGCAAGAGAAGAAGAGATCTTCAGGTCACTATGGAAATGTAAATAAAGGGAAGAAGGTAAAAGTTGATTATCCATACTAATGTAAATGTGAGAAGAAATACCCTGGTACTTGATTAAAAGGAATGAGAGTCTAATACAAGTGTGGTAAAAAAGGCCACCAAGCTCATGAATGAAAGGGAGAGAAAAAAGCTACCAATGTTCAATGCTACAACTGTAGGGATATAGGACATTATGAAAATTAATGTACTAAGTGTAAAGTGAACATACCTCAGAAATGGCCAAGGGGTCATGTTCAAGCTTATGCTATCACTACTGCTGATGTAGAAGCTACGAAAGACGTGGTGGAAGGTTATTTAATGGTTTCCTAATGTTTAGAAAATGATTTGTTTGATTTTGGATCATCGCATTGTTTCATATCTTCCCAGTTTTCTATGAAAATTAGATATTTCCAATTTGATATAACAAGGGAGTTTTTAGTTAAAACTCATTAGGTAAATATAATTAAAACAATGTTTTGTGAATTTTTCCCCATTAGAGCAGATAATTGTTATTTATCTGCTGATATCATCGTCATACCCATGATTGAATTTGATATAATCGTTGGTATGGATTTTATTTTTGGACCAATATGTTAAGATTTATTGTAAGAAGACGGAGGTTACTATTTTTTATAATGATAAAAAGGAACACCTTACCTTTAGAGTATAATCGTCACCACCTGATTCTTATCTAGATCCACCCCCAGTAGGTCAACTATATTCAATTATTGGGGAGGAAGGGAATGAAATAACTGTAGGTAACGAAATGAATGTTTAAATAGAAGATGTACCTATTGTGAAAGAATATGTAGATGTGTTTCCGGATGATTTACCTCGACATCCATGAGAATGATAAATTGAGTTTTCCATTGATTTAATTCCTGGTTCAAGGTCCATATCAAAGACCCCTTATAGAATGGCCAATGTGGAATTAGTTGAACTCGAGAAACAACAAGAGGAATTGAGTAAAAAGGAATTTACTCTCCCTAGTGTTTCTCCATGGGGGGCCCCTGTCCTTTTTTGTTAAGAAGAAAGATGGATCAATGAGGTTACATATTGACTACAGGGAAATAAATGCGATAAAAATAAAGAACAAGTATACCCTACCTCACATTGATGATTCATTTGGCCAACTGCATAGAGCTCAATACATTTCAAAGATTTCCCTTTGATTTGCATACAATCAGTTCTGTGTGAAGAAGGAATACATTCCAAAAATAGTATTTTGAACTAGGTATGGGCATTACGAGTTTACAGTAATGCTTTTTGGGATGAATAATGCACCCTCAATTTTCATGGATCTAATGAACATTGTTTTCAAGGAACGTCTCGATGATTTTTTGATGGTATTTATTGATGATATCTTTGTATATTCCAAAAGCTACGAAGATCATGAAAATCACATGCGCATTATCCAGAAGACTCTTAGAAGGAATGAATTATGTGGGAAGTTTAGAAAGTGTGAATGATGGCTGCATGAGATCTCTTTTCTTGGCCGTATTGTCTCTTAGGATGAAGTCTCTATTGATCCTTCTAAGACCAAGGCAATCCATGAATGGCCAGCCCCAATGAGTATAACTGTGTTATGCAGTTTTATTGGTTTAGTGGGTTATTATCGGTGTTTCATCCAGAATTGTGCCATATTGGCTAACCCATTAACTAAGCTCAAACGTAAAGGGGTTAAATTTTTTTAGACAAAAGAGTGTGAAGAATGTTTTGAAGAACTAAAGACGAGATTAGTCAATACCCTTATATTGACTCTACCATTGGGGAATGGTGGGTTAGTTATTTATAATGATTCATCAATGAAAGGACATGGTTGTTTCCTTATGCTGAATGATAGAGTTATTGCATATACATCACAACAGCTGAAAATTCATGAGCAAAACAATCCTACTCATGATCTCGAGTTAGCAGCTATGATCTTTTCTTTGAAGATATAGAGACATTACCTCTATGGTGAAAAATGTGAGATTTGTACTGATCACAAGAGTTTGATGTATATTTTCACACAAAAAGAACATAACCTGAGGCAAAGGAGATGGCTTGAACTACTCAAGGATTATGATTGAACGATACACTACCACCCGGGGAAGAAAAATAATGTGGTAGATTCTTTGAGTAGAAATTATCATAGAGTTTTGAACAAGATGAGAGTTGAGAGGGATATTATTTTCATGGATCTAAGATTGTTGGATATGAGATTAACCATTGAAGGTGAAACATAGATACTTTTTCAAATGGTTTCCAAACCATCGTTACTATAAAGATAATGAGTTCTCAGACTAATGATGAATAATTTCAAAAGAAGATTAAAGCTGTGAATGATGGGAGATTGAATGAAATTGGGTATGAAGATGGAATTTTTAAATTTGGGAAGAGACTTTGTCTTCCTGATATTGTTGATATAAAAATGGAATTTTTTGACGATTCTCATAGTTCCAGTTTCTATATACACCCTGGGAGCACCAAAATGTATAGGGATTTGATGGATCATTTTTGGTGGGACAACATGAAGAGGGAGACTGTTGATTTTGTGTCAAGATGTATGGTTTGTCAACAAGTGAAAGATGGAAGGCAACATCCTAGATGAGTCATGAAGCCTCATCCAATAACTGAGTGGAAATGGGATAATATTATGATGGACATTGTCATGGGGCTACCAAATACTTTTATAAGGAATGATGATATATAGGTAATTGTTGATCTTCTTTCCAAGTCATCACATTTTCTTGCTAGAAGATAATATCTAACAATTGAACGTCTAGAAAAAATATATATTAATGAATTTTTGAGACTTCATGGAGTACCCCAATCAATTGTTTCTGACCATGATCCCCATTTTACATCATGATTTTTGAAAAGACATCAGAAAGCCTTGGATACAGAACTTCGTTTGAGGACTACCTACCACCCTCAAATAGATGGTCAATTAGAAAGGACTATTCAAACCTTAAAAGACATGTTGAGATCATGCTCACTTGACATTCAGGGTATGTGGGATCAATCTTTACTTCGTGTGTAATTTTCCTTTAACAATAGCTTCCATTCAAGTATTCGAATGACACCATATAAAGAGTTATACAGAAAGAGAAGTCACATACCAACCTATTTGGATGATGTTGGTGAATGAAAACTTGTTGTACTAGAACTTGTGGAGGAAATGATGGAGAAGGTAAAGGTAATCCAAAACCACATCAAAGCAGCCCAAAGTAAGAAAAATATCTATGATGACAAATGAATGAAGGATTTCAAATTTCATATAGGAGATCATGTTTTCTTGAAGGTATATCTATGGAAGGGAGTTATACATTTCAGTAAGAAAGGTTAATTGAATCCCTGGTATATCGGACCCTTCATAATTCTAGAACAAATTGGGTCTCTAACTTACTGTTTGAAAATACATCCATGTCTCTCCAAAGTTCACAATGTGTTCCACGTGTCGCTGTTAAGAAAATACATGTCTGACCCAACAAATGTACTCACTTACGAGGAGTCAGAACTAGAACCCGAACTTTCTTATTGCGAAGACCACGTCAGGATTCTTGATACCATAGAACAAGTGCTGAGAAACCAGACGACTCATCTGGTAAATGTTCTATGGAGAAACCATAAGATGGAAGTGGCAACTTGGGATCCGAGGAACTTACGATGAAGAACCACACGATTCATTTTATTCAGTTATATTCTAGATATTTCGATGATGAAATTATATTATGGAGGGGAGAATGTAACACCCCAAGCTTCAACGGTACGCTTATCTTTGAATAATAAAGTAGCGTGTGTTGTACGCAACTTTGAGTTCTAACACACCACAACCAATCAGACTAGCTGTTATGAATAGTAATACCCACTTTTTGAAATTTCATACATTTTAATTTTCAAAATGGTATTCATTTTTTTATTCATAATATCGAAATTAGCTTAAGGTAAATTTTTGGTATTTTTCTAAAAACATTCAATTTTTGATGAATAGTTTAAAAACACTAAGTTATGGTTTAAAACCGAATTTTTATTTAAATAAATATTTATTTTCTTTAAATTTATTTAAGGTCAAAATAGATACATAATACCTATATATGTTCAATTTAATACATTGGAGTTAGTTTAGATTAATTTTAGATATATAAAAATTTTATTAAACATGTCAGCGTCTTTTACCCACCTCCTCGAAGAATTTGGAAATTCACATAAAACATATTTTTACTGCTTCTGTGAGTTACGTTTCAAAAATCTGAGACACATGGATAATATCAAGGAGTAATTTTTTTTTCAATAAGATAAAAATAATTTTTGGTGAATAGTAACATTTTACTTTAATTTACCACGGTAAAAAGTAAATAGGGTAATTAAGGGTAAATATGATATTAATATTAGCCTAACACATGTTCTAATACTATTGGAAAAGTTTATCTCGACCAAAAACAACCTTAAGAATAAAATATATTCATTTAGGTCCAGTTGGATTAGATTAGGACATTTATTATTATTTAATTCAATGAATAGTTAAAAAAGATAAAATCAATGTGTAATATATAAATCGTTTTTAATATAAGTTTATACATAATATAAATTCGATTATAAATATTTATAAGAATGATAAAATGTTTTCCTACATAATTTTATTTTATTTATAATTTTTAGAGATTAAATAATTTAATTTATTTATGACACAATGGTGATGCAGTAATTACCTAATTAATAAAATATTAAAATAATTGATATTATAAATATCCAAATAAAAGTAATCTGACACTTTTTATGAATTACACTAATTTTACATGTCAATATGACATATTATGATTGGTTATATAAATTTTTTTCGAAGTAATATTGTTGTTATAAAATTATCAAAAAAAATACCCAATAGTGTCAAAATATACATAAATTTTTTTTTTAAAAAAAATATTATACTATTAATTGGTATTCTATTCCTAAAAATCTAAGGATTGGACAAAAAAATTATATAATGATATTTGTATTATTAATGGACCACTTGGGGGTTTCATGGAGATATATATTAATTTTATTAACTATATAATATAAAAATACACGAAGACATGGTAAATAATATTTCTTTTTTTATGGTTCCCCTCACCCCTCTTATAAAAGGGAACTCCCCCTTCTCTTTAATTTACACATTAAATGAATTTTGGCTCAGACAATCCCTAGAAAAATACACTCTCAGCATCCCTCACTTCAACCTAGAGGCCTTAATTTGATCATAATGCCAACCTAATGAGCACTTTTGATCAAATCAAAAAGATGAATCTGAAGAAGAGGTAATGTTTTCTCCACCCCCTTTCAAGTTTCATTCTTCTTCAACTTATTTTTTCTTTGTTATTTCCATTATAAAAAAATAACTCTAGTATCTTCTATATATTGTGATGTTATTATATATATGGTACAACCATATTCAGTATTCTATCTATCCTTTGAATCACATTTCACCATATGTGCGTACGTACGGCTTACCGTCTCCACGTCATGGTGTAATTGTTATTCAAAACATTATTATTTGGATGGGTATGATAGTGATGTGTAATTGAATTAAATAATAAGTATAACAATATAATGTATTTGTATATATGATACACCTTCCAATTATATATTACATTAATATCAAAAGAATGATATTGTCACACGTGCGTATGTACGGACTACCGTCTCCACGAACGCGATGAGATTCCTTCCCCATCGTATCCATTTAAAACTAGATTTCATTTGATGATTAAAATTAATTTTTTAGTGACAAGATATAATTCTGGATATGAATATTATACATCCCATCCACAAAAAATATGGCTCCCATAACGAAGAAAATAAAGGATAAAGAATCATTTAACACCCGAAACGGTGATCATAATAAGATATTATTAACAAAGAAATGTTAAAAGATCATATATGATATCATATTAATGTATATGATCTTTGTATAATTTAATAAAAATTATTTCACTATTATAAAAGATGTTAACATACCATTGACTAAGGAAAAGTACATTTTTGGGGTTTATTTCACAATATCATCATTATCCGAGTATGTTTATACGTAATTATCTACTAGGACCTATTTATCTTCCACATCCATGTTTCTTTAAAATGTATTTCAAAACATTCTTACTATTTTATAGAATATTGGTTAAAGTAATTTATACACTTGTTTGAATTTTTATAAGAAGTTTATAAAGGAATCTTTACGTCATTTTCCAAAAAAGTTCAGTAACACCCGAGATTTTTATGAGAAATATTGTATTTTTATGTTATATA
The DNA here is from genome assembly GCA_963277665.1 of Viscum album. Lineage (NCBI taxonomy): Eukaryota > Viridiplantae > Streptophyta > Magnoliopsida > Santalales > Viscaceae > Viscum > Viscum album. The sequence continues at coordinate 1,420,227,699 of OY728142.1, forward strand.
AATCATCAATGGAATCTTTCACGACACACAATACTGACTTGTCTTTTATTACACGCAATCATGACCTTTCTCGATAGCGTGTGTAGTACGCACTACTGGGTTTCATTAAACAATGATATATTATTATGGACTAGCCGTTATGAATAGTATTAACAAAATTTTGAATTTTATAACATTATTATTCATCTTACAAATTTTTTAGAACATTTTAATAGAACAAAATATATGTTTCGGGTAAAATATGTATTTTTAAAAAAATGTAGTTTTGCTGCCTTTTGATGGCGTACCCACATTAAATCTAGTTTTTGACATGTTTATAAGTTCAATTTGACATAATAAAATTCTTCTTTGGAATCAGGATAAAAAAATTTACTCTGGATACATATTTGATATTTTTCTGATAACTTTCATATTTTGATGAATAGTAAAAATACGGTAATTTTTAATTAAAAACAAATTTTTTCATTTAGATAATTTTTATGGTTAAATTATAATATTGAATGGTTCTAAAGTATAAATAGAATATATTTTTACCATTTAATATAATGTATTTCATTATCAATAATTTCACATTGAATTCATAGGTAAATACATTTCAATCTTTGTCAAAGTTTTAAATTCTAAAACCCATTTTCTTAACAACGAGATTTATTTTAAATTAATTACTGCAACGTATGTGTTTTGAATTTTTAAAAATAGATTCCATAGTTGGAATCATTGGGTCCAAATTATGTTAATAGGCTTCTTTTTATTTTTGAGCAATATGAATAGTAACTACGGTAAATTTTATTTATCATAGTTAAAGGTAAATCAGGTAATTAAGGGTAAATATAATATTATAAAATTGACCTAACACCTGCCAAAATCCTATTTGATGACTATAATTAGACCCATATCACTGAATGGTAGGATTAGATTCATTTAATGGACTTTTATCCCTGAAAATAATTTAATTATTATTAAAACCAATGAAAGGGACAACATGTCACTTTCTTAAATATTATAAGTATAATAAATTTAATTTAGTGATAAATTAATGAATCTTAAAACATTAATAGTCTCCAGAAATATAATACAATTATATATATCATATGAATTTATTTATAATTTTTAGGTATTAAATATTTATCATTAATTATGACACAATAGTGATGTTGAAATTATTTTATTAATTAAAATATCAAATAAATGGTTTTAAAATTTTTAAAATAAATATTATATGAACTATTAAATGTGATCCACTAATATCATAGAGACATATGACATTTTATGAATCTATTAAATCTTATATTTTGAACATATCTTCTATATATATTTTATTTAAATTTAAATAAATGAATAGTGTCAAAATTGACACTATTGTTATTTTATAAAAATAACATATTATAAAATTGTTTAAAAATTACATTAATGTTTAAAAATTATATATTAATATTTATATGGTCGAAAATTTCATAACGTGTCAAATTATGGAAAATTCACAACACATAGGTAATTATTTATAAAAATTTAAAATTTAGAATATTATTACCACAAATAAAATTAAATTGATAAGTAAGGATAAATCAAGTGGATAATGTTTAAAATAAATTCCTAACATGTGTAAATTTTATTGGTTGAGGATATTACAACCCTCTCTCATCTAATATTTGGATATGAGTCATTTTGGATGTTTTTATGTGGGGTTGGGATTTAATATAAACTAATATTTCTTATATTTCCAAAGGTGCCCCTCTCCTCCCTTATAAAAGGGCACCACCTCCCTCTTCTCCTCACACCAATTTTAGCCTTCAATCTCGGACAACCCCTACCCATTTCACTTCCCCACTTTCATATAAACATTCTAGAGGTCCTGGTCTTCTTCAAAAAACCAATTTTAGTGCCCTAATAAGAGGTCTCAAAGAGGCGCTTCAAAGAAGAGGTAATGTCCATTGCCCATTCTTTCAACTATATTTCTTCTTATAATTCTTCTTCATTAGTTTTTTCATTATTAAGTAATAAAATCAGTATCACTCATATACTGATATGTTATTATAAGTATGAAACAAACCTATTTCACCATCTATCCATCCTACGGAAAATGAAATCACCGCGCGTGCGTACGTACGGAATATCGTCCCACGCCGTGGTGTAATCTATTTTCCACCACCACCTTACATGGATGGGTATAATGGTGTAAATAAATAATATATACGATTATTGTAAATTGATATTGAATCTTAAATAGTATACACAGACTCCAATACAATTCCACAATAATGGGAATGATATCATCGCTCGTGTGTACGTACGTAATACCATCTCTACGATGTGATGCAACTCGTTCTACATGATATTCATTGAATAAGGATTCTATAAACGAATTGAATGAGTAAATATGATATATATTACAATAATAACATTTTGTAAATGATGTGTCTATAACCTAAAAAGAGGAATAATAATTTATTCGACAAAACACACATACGAACATAAAGCAATAGACACCCGATTAACAAGTAGCAATGAAATAATACTAATAAGAAGCTAATAATATGACCATATATTATATTATAAAAACAAGTATGATTCTGTAATAAGTCAATGAAATTATTTAAATCATTATAAAATAGGTTCAGACACTTACGAAGCAAATCAGACCTTAGGTAAGGGAAAATCTCACAATCTCATTTTTATCCGAGATTGTTTATACTTCAAAATTTACTAGGGAATATTTATCATCAACATCCATGTTTCTTCAATATGTAATATTATTTCTATCCACCTACAATTGTTTAAATCCAATTTTTCCCTTTGGTGAGTTTTTAGTAAAAGATATGAAAGGAATCTTTTGTCGTTTTTCGTGCGAGGGACTTTTCCGGCCAAAGTACGGGAAGAATGTTTTTTTTAACTTATACGGCATGAATGGATTTTTAAAAAAAAATTTCCATGAAGATTCCTTTACAGGTTTTCAAGTTTATTTTTAATCAACTTATTTTAGTTCAAAATTATATGACATGTTTATAATGGAAAATGTTTTTGAAGTAGAAAGGATATTTTCCTCAAGAATGGAGTTCAAGTTTTTTATCAAAGTTATTTTACATCTAAGATAACATAGGGTTCTATTTATATCCCTATTTTTACATTGATTTTATTATGTTACGATGGAATTATTTTTACGATATCCTTTTATGGAATATGTTATGATGACGTGATGTTTAAGAATCCCATTTTTATTACATGGGTTATGCTATGATGTATGGTTTATGATTTTGTGGAACACATAAGAATGGTATAATTATGAGATTGGTGGGACCTATATCTCCATCCAATGCATTGTGTAATGATTTATATCTCGTGAGATAGACATGGATGGAGCGGCAGGTTAAACCGGTTTAGTAAAACAGGATAGAAACGAGGAGAAAACTCAGTTCAAAAAAGGACTATGTCTGCTAAGATAGTCTCGGAAATGATTCTTGACTACAAAGAAATGATTTTCTATGATTATGTGTGTATTCCACAAAGCATAATGTTATAATTTATGATTATTGGAATTACATTTCACTTCTATGATTTATCTAATGTTATGATCTCTTTTGTAGGATAATATTTTCAAAATGTTAGGTTCTTATAAATATGATATGTTTGATATTTCTTTTTTTTACCATTACTAAGCATTTCAGCTCAACCTTTTGTATGTTTTCTTTTCCCTAGGATAGAAATAGGGATATTAAGTAGTATATGAAACAAATGGACTCTAGATATGATGAAATAAATGGGAGACAACGTATATGATTTATGAACCAGTTGTTTATGTTTCCCAGATTCTAAACACACTATACCTATAAGTTCCTTTCATAGTTTTTTTATATGTTGTAATAATTATTCTTCAATTCTGACATAATAACCATGTATGTAAATTATGGTTCGTTATAGTTGGTATCAGAAGAAAGTTATAGTAAACATTTGGAAACTAGGATGTGAAAGCCTTAGTATGAAACCTAATGATATTTCTAAGCATTGAACACAATGATGGTGTTTTAGAAATGACGATGAACAACCTATGATAAGACCATAAGTGCGAAATTTTATTCTTGATTATGTGTTTTTTCTATTATAATTATTGTTGCTCAGACTATTTTTCTTGGTTTTAGTCAATGGCTGGAACCCGAAGGAACCGTGTTAATGTGGAATGCAACGGGCAATGCAATGATTGTCCCCATCAGCAACCAAATGTTATGGGAGCTGGAATGAAGAATCTTGTAGCCATTCTCACACAACTTTCTGAAGCTCTGAATCATGCAGGACTTCCAAACGTGAAAAGGAAGGAGCAACATTATGTTTAATCCTTCATGACGCAGCGTCCAACGTCTTTCAGTGGGTCTTCTGATGCATTAGTGGATGAACAATGGATCAGTACCACTGAAAAGATATTTTCAGTTCTTCAATGTTCTGAACATGATAAATTCATCTTAGAAGTGTATCGTTTGGAATGTGATGATGATCAATGGTGGAATATTATTAAGAATATGAGGCAGAGGGATGAAATTTAGTCCATGGAATGGGACGAGTTTAAGAACTTATTTTTCAATAAGTATTTCCCTCGTATTCTTCGAATAATGATGGAGATAGATTTTCTTGAACTGAAGAAAAAGGATGATGAATCCATTGGTACCTACAAAGAAAATTTGAAAAGACTTGCAAGGTATGCTTTAAGAATTATTATCCAACCTGAGAGTAATATCGATCAATTATTTAGTGGCATAAAACCATGTCTTCAAAGGGCGTTAGCCATAAGGGACTTCAATAGCTATGAAGAAATTGTTCGATGTGATCTCAAGGTTGAGATAGAGATTGGTGTAACCCATCATTCACATGGGTTTGATAAGAATAGAAAAATGTAATTCAAAGGAAGATCTAAAGACCACACTGAAAAGAAGAGGACTTTTCCCTTATGCTCAAAGTGTGGAAAGAAACATGGAGGAAATTTTCTTAAGCGGACAAGAAATGATATAAGTGTGGAAAATAAGGTCATCGGGCAATTGAATGTTAATATAATGGGAAGAAATGTCTAATGATGCAATCAAAGGAAGGGATACACAAAATCAACCTACTACACTTCAATGTTTCAAGTGCAAGGAGATGGGGAATTATTCCAATCAATGTCCACATACAAGGGTTGATGATGATGATCGACGTCAACAAACTCTTAAGGCTAAAGACGAAGGAATGTCACATGCAATTACTATCAGCAATGTGGGGTATGACAACGAAGTGGTGAGAGGTACACTTAGCATCCACCATAAAGTAGAAAATGTTTTATTTGATTCTGGATGCACCCACTCTTTTATTTCCGAAGACTTTTCTAAGGATATTGTCGTATTACCTCAGCAATTAGATGTTGAGATGGTTGTGACAACTCCTAATGGAACAACAATCGCATCAAAAGTTTACAATTCTTCTCCAATTGAAGATTGTGGGAATGTTCATCCTTCAAATCATCTGATCCTTCCTATAGTTGAATTTGATGTGATTCTTGGCATAGATTGGCTTTCTTTATATAGATCTCATATCAATTTCCAAAGAAGGGAAGTCACATTTCATATTCCAGATCAATCATTGATCGTCTATCGATGAAAGGATGAACATAACCATCCAGTGGAAATTTCATCCATCTTATGGGTCTTGATTCCACTAAATGAAGGTTATTTATCTCAAATGGTTGGAGAGAAACTCACGATTAATAATATGCCCATTGTATGGGAATTTGATGATTTCTTTCTAGAGGAATTTCCAGGTCCTCCACCAAATCTTGAAGTTTAGTTTTCAAAAGAACTTGTACCGGGTGCTTTGCCTATTTCAAATACACCTTATAGAATGTCCCCAATTGAGTTGCAGGAATTGAAGAAGCAACTCAAAGAGAATCTTGATAAAGGACTCATACACCCTAGTGTGTCACCTTGGGGAGAACATGTTCTGTTGGTTAAGAAGAAAGACGGATCAATGTGACTCTACATTGATTGTCAATAACTTAACAAGATCACTATCATGAACAAATAACCTCTCCCACGCATTGATGACCTATTTGACCAACTACGCAGAGCTCAATAGTTTTCCAAGATTGATCATCCTTCAGGGTATCATCAATTAAGGGTCAAAAGGGATGATATACCAAAGATGGATTTCTGTACAAGGTATGGACACTATGAATTTATAGTTGTGCCATGTGGTCTTACTAATGCCCCTGCTAACTTCATGGATATAATGAATAGATTCTCTAGAGACTATCTTGATCAGTTTGTGGTAGTCTTTATAGACGATATTATTGTTTATTCAATGTGCAAGGAAGAACATTATGATCACTTGAGAATTGTATTAAAGACCCTAATAAAGGAGAAGCTTTATGCCAAATTTACCAAGTGTGAATTTTGGCTTCAAAAAGTTTCATTTTAGGGTCACATAATCTCAAAAGATGGGATATCTGTGGATCGAGAAAAAACAGCGGTTATTGAAAGATGGTTGAGACCAACAATAGTAACTGAGATTCGATGTTTTCTTGGTTTGGCTGGATATTACCGACATTTTGTGAAAGATTTTTCAAGGGTATCTAACCCACTCACCAAGTTGACTCGGAAAGGGGTTAAGTTTGTTTGGACGGAGGAATGTGAAGAGAATTTGAAAGAGCTAAAAAGAATGTTAGACAGTGCACCTGTGCTCACACTACCATGAATTGGAGAAAGGTTTGTGATCTACTGTGATGCATCCAAGAAGGGACTGGGGTGTGTTATCATGCAAAATTATATGGAGATAGCTTATTCATAACGACAGTTAAAAATCCATGAGCAAAATTACCCAACTCATGATTTGGAGTTAGCTGCAATAATATTTGCATTAATGATTTGGAGGCATGACCTTTATGGTGAAAGGTGTGATATTTATATTTATCATAAAAGTTTAATGTATATTTTCACACCAAAGGAGCTGAATATGCGTCAAAGAAGATGGTTGGAGCTGATTAAGGATTACGACTGCTCAATTCATTACCACCCTGGGAAAGAAAACAAGGTAGCAGACGCATTAAGTCAACAAGACCATGCTAGCTTATCCATGATGATGATCACAAAAGATCCAATATATATGGATTTACAAAGGATGGATCTTATAATTATAATGGAAAGGGAAAATCTTATCTTTCTCAAATGAATGTTCAACCATATATACACGTGAAGATTAAAGAGGCACATAAAGAAGATGTAGAGTTACAAAAGAAGGTGAGAACTGTTCTTGAATTTAACCTTGATTGTGATGGGATAATAAGGTTCAGGAATCACATTTGTGTTCCTTCCATCCCAGAATTATTGAAGGAGCAACTGGACGAGGCTCATAGTTCTTCATTTTCTATTCATCATAGAAGTACAAAGTTGTATAGGGACCTGAAAGAGTACTTATGGTGGGATGGCATGAAAAGTGATGTTGCTGAATATGTCTCTCAATGCTTGGTTTTTCAGCAAGTTAAATCTAAGAGACAAGAGTCTAAGGAGATGTTACAACCATTACCAATACCAGAATGGAAATGGTAAATCATCACTATGGACTTTTTCACTGGACTTCCAAAAAAATCCAATGTCAATAATGCTATCTGGGTTATAGTTTATCGTCTTACGAAGTCGGCACACTTCATTTCTATTAGAGAAGTTTTTTCTTTTGATCAGTTTTCCAGGATATATGTAAAGGAATTGGTAAGATTGCATGGAGTACCACTTTCTATTATATCTGATCGGGATCTGAGGTTTACCTCGAAATTCTGGCGATGTCTTCAGCATGCTCTAGATACAGAGTTGAGTTTCAGCAGTGCTTACCATCCTCAGACAGACGGTCAGTCTGAGAGGAAAATTCAAACTCTATAAGACATATTGAGTGCTTTCTCTATGGATTTCAATGGAGGTTTGGATCAACACCTATCTTTGGTGGAATTTTCTTATAATAATAGCTTTCACTCCAGTATTCATATAGCTCTTTATGAAGCCCTCTATGGAAAGAAATGCAGAACTCCAACTTGCTGGAATGATGTTGGGGAAAGAAAGATATTAGGACCTGATCTTGTTGATGATATGGAAGAAAAGGTCAGATCTATTCAACAACACATAAGTGCATCTCAAAGTCGAAAAAAAGTTATTCCGACAACCACAGAAAAGACCTAGAGTTTGAAGTGGGTGATAAAGTCTTCTTACGAATATCTCCCTAGAAGTGGGTCATGAGATTTTCAAAGAAGGGAAAGTTGAGCCCTAGATATATCATTCCTTTTGAAATTATGGATTGTGTTGGGAAGGTAGCTTACTAATTGACGCTTCCACCGAATCTATCTCAAGTTCAAGATGTGTTCCATGTATCCCTCCTATGAAAGTACATACCTGATCCTTCACATGTACTCAGCTCAGAAGTTGTACCACTGGAATAAGATCTTTATTATGAAGAACAACCGATAGAGATTCTGGATCCTTGTGAAAAAGTCATATGGAACAAGACAACTCGCCTGGCTAATGTTTTATGGAGTAACCACCACTTAGAAGAAGATACATGGGAGCATAGGGATATGATATGGGAGAGGTATCCTCATCTGTTTGTTACAAAGTGAGGAATTTCGAGGGGGAAATTCATTTTAAAGGGGGGTATAATGTAACACCTGAGATTTTTATGAGAAATATTTTGTTTTTATGTTATATAAATCATTGAAGGAATCTTTCCCGACACACAATACTGACTTGGCTTGCATTACACGCAATCACGACCATCCTCGATAGCGTGTGTAGTACGCAATATCAAGTTTCACTAAACAAGGATATATTATTATAGACTAGACATTATTAATAGTATTAACTTCATTTTAAATTTTATAACATTATTATTCATCTTACACATTTTCTAGAACATGGTAAAAGAACAAAATAAATTTTTCGGGTAAAATAAGTATTTTTAAAAAAATGCAGTTTTGTCGCCTTTTGATGGTACACCAACATTAAATCTAGTTTTTGACATTTTTATAAGTTCAATTTTACAATATAAAATTCTTCTTTGGAATCAAGATATAAAAATTTACTTTGGATAAATTTTTGATATTTTTCTGATAACTTTTATATTTTGAGGAATAGTACAAATACACTAATTTTTAAATAAAGACATCTTTTTTTATTGAGATAATTTATATGGTTAAATTATAATATTTAATGTTTTTAAAGTATAAATATAATATATTTTTACCATTTAATATAATTTATGTCATTAGCATTAATTTAACATTGAATTCCTAGGTAAAAACATTTCAATCTTTGGTAATGTTTTAACTTCTAAAACCCGTTTTCTTAACAACGGGAATATTTTAAAATTAATTACTCCAAATTATGTGTTTTTTATTTTGAAAAATGGATTCAATATTTGGAATCAGTGGGTCAAAATTATGTTAAAAGGCTACTGTTTATTTTTGAACATTATGAATAGTAACTATGGTAAAATGTATTTACCATAGTTAAAGGTAAATCGGGTAATTGAGGGTAAATATAAGATTATAAAATTACCCTAACACCTGTCCAAAATCCTATTGGATGACTAAAAGTCGACTCATATCACCTAAGGGTCGGATTAAATTCATTTCATGGATTTTTTCCATGAAAATAATTTAATTATTATTAAAACAAAAGAATGTGACAACATGTCACTTTCTTAAATATTATATGTATAATAATTTTAATTTAGTGATAAACTTAATGAAATGGTGAACATGAATAGTCTACAGAAATCTAATACAATTATCTACATCATATAAATTTATTTGGAATTTTTATGGATTAAATAAGTATCATTAATTATGACACAATAGTGATGTTGAAATTATTTTATTAATTAAAATATCAAATAAATGGTTTTAAAAATATTAAAATAAATATTATATGAACTATTTAATGTGCTCCAATAATTTCCAAGATACATATGACATTTTATGAATCTATTGAAGCTTTTATTTTGAACATATCCTCTGTATATATTTTATTTAAATTCAAATAAATGAATAGTTTCATAATTGACACTATTGTTATTTTATAAAAATAACATATTATAAAATTGTTTAAAAATCACAAAAAATATTTAAAAATTATAAATTAAAATTTATATGCTCTAAAATGTCATCAACTATCAAATTATGGAAAATTCACAACACATATGTAATTATTTATAATAATTTAAAATTTAGAATATTATTACCACAAATAAAATTAAATTGATATGTAAGGATAAATCATGTTGATAATGGTTAAAATAAATTACGAACATGTCTAAATTTTATTTTTTAATGAGATTAAAACACTATCTCATCTAATATTTGGATATGAGTAATTTTGGATGTTTTTATGTGGGGTTGGGATTTTATAAAAATTAATATTTCTTATATTTCCAAAGGTGACCCTCTCCTCCCTTATAAAAGGGAACCTACTCCCTCTCCTCCTCACACAAATTTGAGCCATCAATCTCGGCCAAAACCTGCCCATTTCACTTCCCCACTTACCTAGAAACATTCTAGAGGTCTTATTCTTCTTCCAAGAAAAATTTTATTTCCCTCAGAGGAGGTCTCAAAGAGGCCCTTCAAAGAAGAGGTAATGTCCATTGCTGATTCTTTCAACATTAATTATCCTTCTACTTCTTATTATTTAGTTGTTTCATTATGAAGTAATAAAATCAGTACCACTCATATAATTATATGTTATTATAAGTATGAAACAACCCTATTTCACCATCTATCCATCCACCGGAAAATTAAAACACCATGCGAGCGTACATACGGAATACCGTCTCCACGCCGTGGTGTAATCCATTTTCTACCACTACCTTACATGGATGGGTATAATGGTGTAAATAATGACTATATATGATTATTGTAAAGTGATATTGATTCTGAAATAGTATACATACACTCCAATACAATTCCAAAATCATGGGAATGATATCATCACTCGTACGTACGTACGGAAAACCATCTCTACGATGTGATGCAACTCGTTCTACATGATCTTCATTGAAAAATGATTATATAAATGAATTGAATGAATAAATATGATATATAATAAAATAATACCATTCTGGAAATGAGGTGTCTATAACCTAAAAAAAAGGAATAATAATTTATTCAACAAAACACACATACGAACATAAAGCAATAAACACCCGAATAACAAGTAGCAATGAAATATTACTAATAAGAAGCTAATAATATGACCATATATGATATCATAAAAATAATTATGATTCTGGAATAAGTAAATGACATTATTTAAAACATTATACAGGAGGTTCCGACACTTACGAAGAAAATCGAACCTAAGGTAAGGGAAAACCTCAGAATCTCATTTTTATCCGAGATTGTTTATACTTCAAAATTTACAGGGGAATATTTATCATCCACATCCATGTTTCCTTAATATGTAATATTATTTCCATCCACCTAAAATTTTATAAATCCAATTTTACCCTTTGATGAGTTTTTAGTAAATGATATGAAAGGAATGTTTTGTCATTTTTCATACGATGTACTTTTTGACTTTTCTGGAAAAAGTACGAGAAGAATGTTTTATTATCTTTTACGGCATGAATGGATTTTTATAACATTATTTACATGAAGATTCCTTTACAAGTTTTCAATTTTATTTTTAATCAATTTATTTTAGTTCAAAATTATATGACATGTTAAGAATGGAAAATGTTTTTTATGTAGAAAGGATATTTTCCTCAAGAATGGAGTTCAAGTAATTTATCAAAATTATTTTCCATAGAAGATAATATATGGTTATGTTTATATCCCTATTTTTAAATTGATTTGATTATGTTATGATGGAATTATTTTTTCGATATCCTTTTATGGATTATGTTATGATGACGTGATATTTATGAATCCCATTTTTATTACAACGGTAATGCTATGATATATGGTTTATGATTTTGTGGCCCACATAAGAATGGTATCATTATGAGATGGGTGAGACCTATATCTCCCACCAATGCATTGGGTGAATATTTATATCTCATGAGATAGACATGGATGGAACGACAGGTTAAACTAGTTTAGTAAAACATGACAGAAACGAGGAGTGACCTGAGTTCAGAAAAGGACTGTGTCTGCTAAGATAGTCTTGGCAATGAGTCATGACTACTAAGAAATTATTTTCTATGATTATGTGTGTATTACACAAAGCTTAATGTTTTAAGTTATGATTATTGGAATTACATTTCACTTCTATGATTTATCCCATGTTATTATCTCTTTTGTAGGATAATATTTTCAAAATTTTATGTCCTTATAAATATGATATGTTTGATATTTCTTTTGTTTAAACTTAGTAAGAATTTGTGCTCACACTTTTGTATGTTTTCTTTTCCCATGGTTAGGAAGAAGGAGATAAGTATGATATTCCAAAAAGGGACTCTAGATATGATGATATAAATTGGAGACAACGTAGATGATTTATGAACCTGTTGTTTATGTTTCCTAGTTTCTAAAGACACTATACATATACAGTCCATTCATAGTTTTGTTATATGTTTGTAATAATTATGCTTCAATTTTGAAGTAATAACAATGTATGTAAATTATGGGTCCTTATAAGGTCATTTTTAACCTTTTTGATAAAATTAAGGTAAGAATGTCTGTTTTTGAATTATACGATGGGTGCAGCTATATTACACCGTTGTAAAATCGTTGAAGAATCCCTTATAAGATTATAAGAATATTTTCAAAGTAAATGTTTTATTTAATTATTATGTGACTTATAAATGATTTCAAAAAGATATATTTCTCTCAAATAGTTTTTATTTCATCTATGTCAACATCCTTCGATGGATTATAAGCTGATTTGATGATGATTTATTATGATACAAAACTTTAATATTGTATTGAGGGTTTTGTGATATGCTTGAATGTGGATGTGTTATTTTTATACCATTCATGGTTTATGGAGAAATTATTTACATTTCTTATGTTAGTTTTAATACGAATGTTTATGTTATGTTTAAACTTGTTCGTATGAAGAATGCACTGGACTTATTAAGTGACGGGTGGAGCCCTCTATAGCTCCTCGATGCATTGGTAGGTCTCATGAGACAAACTAGTATCTTGGCACAAGGCCTTGTCATAATCATATTTGTAGTGTTAGAACAAGTCCTTGACTATATGGTTATGATAGTCTGGCATTATGCATTCCATCATTATGAAAGTTGTTACTGACATTGAATGTGATTATTTGACAAGTATAATATCCATATGAATTATTAAATGGCATTGTTTCATTTTTTTGACATATTTTGCTTGTGATCATGTTTAAAAGGATTTTGTTTTAGTTATAAATTTCCTTAAATATTTATGATTATTTTTTAATGTTTCTGCTATATTGTTATCCTTACTAGGCATTTGAGCTCACCCCTTTCTAAATGTGATTTTTCCCAGAATGTGAAGAAGTATTTTATGAATGACCTTCGGGGATAGTATAAGAGGATATGAGTGTGGAGACAAGATGTTGTTGTAGTTTTTACTTTATGTTGTAATGTAAACATTATGAATGTATCTAGTTACTCCAAGGCTACTAAACTAATCAGTGTTTTGAGGCTTGATCTTTTGGGATAATGCCAATGTTATGTAATAATGCACCGACTCTGGGTAATAAGGGTCCAGGAATTACAAAAAACATTGAATTAAATTGGAAATTTATATTTCAGATGATGTTTTTGAAAAGGAAATAAGATAATAACTAAGGATTGAATGATAGTTATGTTGAAAACATGAATAATTTATTAAAGAGATTATTCAATATAAAGGTTTTCATGATCCGTATTTGATACATATGTAGAAAAATCTAAGAGTTTAATTTTTTAATTATGTTTTGGAATGGTGTATAGATAATTGAAAAGGAATTAAGTGGTTCAGAATGGGTAGATGATAAATCCTTTTAATAGTGAAAATGTGGGATATTTCCTTGGAAATATGAGTTTGGGGAAGGGTAATGGTGGATAGAAATTGGATATAGGTAAGTGAAGAAAAAGTAATTTTGAGGTGAATTGAAGGATTGAATCCCATTCATAAAATTGGTATCACATAAATTAATAATACATATTAATACTTAAAAATATAAGAAATGTAAACATAACACATTCATATTCTTTGTTAAATTATTATATTATGTATAATGATATTGGATATTTTTTCATATATATAAGAAGTCCAGTAATATCTAACGATGACATGATTAATAAAAATTTGGAGAATATTTAATTTAAATGAAAATATAAATAATAATTTTTTAAAATATTAAATGAAAATAAAATATACATACATGTATATATATATACATTATTGAAAATTTTAATTTTAATATTAATTGTTGTATTTTTATTTAATGTCAATTAACTATCCCTAAATTATTGATAAAATATTTTATATATTTAATATAATTGAAATTATAATTAAATAATAATTAAAAAATAACATATATGATTATTTAAAATCAAAATTCATAACTTATAATAAATTTTTTTTAAAAAGTTTCCTTTAAAACAATGAATTTTTAGTACATATTTATAATCAATATAAATTTAATTTTTGAATTATATTATATTTATTTATATAAATATTCAATAAATTTACATAAATATCATAATTAAAAAATGTCAAATATATTCTTTAAATAAAAATATATAATATATAAATAAAATACCATTTTAATTGAAACATATTGATTTAACCGTGAAAAAATAAAGATATATTAATTATTAACCCTATTTCATTCATCATATATTGCTTACATAAATAACTAATTGGTAATATAATAATATCAACAAATCTTATTGTAATTTTTATTTAACAATATAATGTATTAAAATTTCATATTTCAGAAATATCATTTTTTTGGACAAATTTTACATTCACAAATGATTTTTTGTAATTTTTTTTATATTATAAAATAATTAATTTTATATCAAATAAATTAATTTTTATTCATATATATTTTTTAACAGGTAAGTAATTATTATTTATATTAACTACATACTTGTAATTTTGAACTAAAATATATTATAACTGATATTTTCAATAATGATAATATAAAATTTCAAACATTACATTGAAAATTAATTACCCCCATTCCACTCTATAGGTTTAATAATTATAATTTTTCAATTGTTAAATATAATTCACTTTTGAGTTTTCGAAATTATTTTTCATATAATTATTCATTTCCTTATAATTTTTTTAGTTTTAAAATTTTTTTATTCCTATGGTATGAGATGAACAAATAGATTTTTTATGGTAAAAATATTATTATTGTATATTTCGTATACCATTTTTTTATTCACATTTAATGGATGTAATCATCTATATTTATGTAATATTAAATTGTATAAATCACATTATATCTTGAATGTTTGTTGTAGAGTTTTATTGTTATATGTTTTTTTAAAAATATAATTAATATCATGTATGATCTATGATTATTTATGTTTCAATTCATTATAATATGCTACAAAAGAATGGAATTTGATAATATAAATTTTGGGTTATATATAACTTGAATATAATTTCAGACTTATTTAAATTTTTTTGTTATTTGAGCCTCTTAGAGGAATTTTATTTTAAAAATTCCATAAATTTTTATAATATGGTTCTCATTCCACTAAATTTATTTACACATGATATTTTGAATTATTGTTAAAGTTTTCAATAATATCATTATGGATGTCATTTTTATATGATTCAAAATTATCCAAAAGAACTATTTTAACATCTAGATTTCATTTGATATGTTTATAAAATATGAGTGTAATACCCCATTTCCCAGTGGATTGAATTAAATTTGAATTTGGTTCAATGGTGGGAATATGTGTGATGAAAATGAGAGATTAACTAAATTTTATATTTTTTGTCTCTTAATGTTCATCGTATTGGGATTCATTTACCAATATTGAAGTTATTATAATAAATTTATTTGTTTTCACATGTGTTTCTGGTTTTATAAAAGGTTTAGGTTCACATGTTATTCAAATAGGCCCCATCACCTGTATTATATAATTTTAAATTTCATTAAGAACTTGATGGGATGTATTTTATACATCGTGTGGTGAGATAGAAATGGAATGACCATGTGGGGCCACTTGGTTATTAGGGTCCCTATACTGGGTACCCAGTAGCATAAAAATGTAATTATTTATATTATTAAGTAGAATTTATAATTTTATTTCAATCATATTTATATCTATTTAAATTTCCTTCAATAAATCTCACCCTAGTCCAACAAAGAGCCTTCTATAGGGAACCTTCTTTGTTTCTTCTTTTATTAATTCAACCCCTTGAACGCTTTTATTTTTTGAATTGGTTGTAATCTATTATTCATCATATCCCAACTTTAACTCTCTAAATTTCTTATTCTATTGTTCCACATTGAATTGATTTATCTTATATTGGTTTTTATTATTAATTTAAATGAATTATAGAGGAATTCACCCGAATAGGTATGTATTCTTTTCTTATTGGCCACATGTGTTTAAGAGTGGTTGTTCTCTCTCTCTCTTCATCAATTTTTTTATAGTATAAATATAACGTATGAATTATTATTAATATTATATAGTTTTAGTGTAATATTTGTTGATGTTATGGTGGGATAATGAAGTAATTTTGGTTTTTTTATTGGGTACATCATATTG
Organism: Viscum album; assembly: GCA_963277665.1. Classification (NCBI taxonomy): domain Eukaryota; kingdom Viridiplantae; phylum Streptophyta; class Magnoliopsida; order Santalales; family Viscaceae; genus Viscum; species Viscum album. The sequence continues at coordinate 1,420,244,409 of OY728142.1, forward strand.
TTAATAATTTTATTTACCCACCCATATTAGGAACCCCTATTATGCCAATTGTGAAATAAAGAGTGACCCACTAAATCACACCTCAAATATATTATATTTTAGTGAACATCAACAACTATATGAAAACAAAAACAAATTGGAGGGATTGTCAATCAAAATACCAAAATTTTAAATTACAATAATCAATAAATATTTTTAAATATAAATCATATAAAACATTCCATATATGCATATAATTTCATATTAAAATATACTCCCTGAAATGAATACCTATAAATAATACTATGTATGAAACTCACAAATATCCACTAAATACTACAGGAGACACTTTTTTCATGTCTGATCACCAACTTCTGAAAATATGAAGAAAAAATTAATATTAAAAGGGGTGAGTTAATTGTATACCAAGTTTGATAATTATCAAAAAATCTCACATAAATGTGGAATATGTATACCAATCCCTATTTATTATAAAATAGTAAAAAATTCAATCCTCTATTATGCCCCTTTTCACACAAAGTAACTAAGCCTCACTCTTCCAATATCACATCCAAAAATATAAATATTGTATCATAATATTATTGAATTTAACCCACAATTATTTACTATCTAATCTTTTCACACATAGACCCCCAAAATCATATATCATGTATTATAATTTCTTCTACTTCAATTTATCCACATAACAATATACTACATCATATTCACTACCACATATTTACCTCATAATATATTACAACTAACAAATTATAGAATTATCATAGTCTGGTAACATTAGCATTAATGATATAATCCATGTTACCTCCTCCCACTATATATTTCCCCCATAATTTATACAAATCACAACCAAAAAATCATTTCAAATTTATAACATATACATTAACAATAATCAATTATATCATATATATAAGCATTTTTCCTCTAGACACCACATCCCGTACTATGTAAGAATTGAGATTGGATAATAAATATTAGTATAAAAATTTCCCATTTATAAAATAGGTATTTGGTTATACATTTGGATACCTAGTACCCATAAGAGCATTAGTATGTATTCATAAAATTGGTGGTGGTTCATTTAAAATAAAAATATAATATAGGCTTGTATTTTGAAATTAATGCCCAATATATTGACTCACTCATATATTATAACATTCCAATAAATTTTAAACATAATTGTATCCACATTCTAGAAATCAATCTCCAAAATCATTTGTTCCCCATTAAATAATTATAATCTACAACACAAAAAAACCCCAAAGTGTGTAAAAAACTCCCAATTTAATTACATCATTATTAAAATCCATATATAAAATTTCAGTAATCAATTTATATTGAATTTTATTTACATATAGTCATTATATTCCTTATTCATTTTATATATTATTCCATCCATTATATTACAATTCCAACTATAAATTTTCATTAATAAACATCCACTTTCCAATTAAATTCAATTTCACATTGACTTGTTCATTAAAAAAAATATTCCACAAACCAATATACTAAGGCTCAAATATATTTACACAAAAACCACATTTATTTCCGAACTACCACTATCCATTGAGGTCCACAACCATTCCATATCTTCAATAGTAGGAAAACCCATATTTTTTTAGGGATGATAACTAACCTTCACTCTGATAATCATATTATAATCCAACCATTAATTGAAACAAACCAATTACTTTAAATGATTTGTGTATCTTTAAATAAAAATTTTTATATAATAATATATAGTATTACAAACATATATTTCATAAGAACACAGATAAAAAATAATTTCATTAATAAATACTATGAAATTAGTCATCTTGAAAACCAATAAAATTTCAAATAAATAAATTTTCAGAAAATATAAAAATATAAAAAATTGGATAATATGGATCACCCAAATATACTAGAATCATGTCACCCATGACTAACACTATATAAATAAATCAAAATATAATTAATCTAATTAAAATAAAAGAAAAAGAAAATATATATCCATAGTATGAATTGTTGTGAATATTTGAAATAATAATGATGTTGTGTTTATATGAGGTAATTTGATGGTTGTAATAGTAATGCGACCATTTTTATTCATCCATATACATTGGGAATATTATCCTGACATTTCAAATAATATCCCAACTATTAAAATCATAAATTAAAATCTTAATAATAAATTTAAATGTTAATAGAATTTATCATGATTAATTTATGAAAATATAAATATTATATTAATGGAATATAAATATCATGAATACAAACTCAACGAAAACATATGGAATTTTTTCATAAATGTTATTTTAAAGGATTTCGTAAAATCATATTTTTTTATTCAAATTAAAATTTTCATATGATAGAAATTGATTTTGATAATATTAATATCATTTTCTGAATAATTAATTTAAAATTTAATAAGGGTTATTTTTGATAATTTTAGGAAAAAGATCAATTTGTAGGTGAATATTAAAAATAAAGCTATTATCATAACAGATGTATCTTAGATTGTATCATTCATGATTTAATAAGAAAATGATAATTTATAGAAAATTTAGTTTGGAAATAACATATTAAATTTCTTAAATGTTTCATTAAAATAAATAAAATTTAAATTCCAAACTTGAGAATAATTTTTCCCAAAACTAATGTTTAAAGTGATTCAATGAAATAACTGTTTTGTTTCAAATTCATTTTTCAAAAACTAACATATTCAAATAATTAATTATTCTAGTGACTTTAAAGACATTATAAAATATTTATATATTATATATTATTTCAAAAATTCACTATTACATTTTTTACCATTTATATATTATTTTATTTAGAATTTTATTCTAAAAATATCACTCTCATAATGTATAAATGACCCCCTCCATAAGCTTAGAAACTGCTCCACCATCACTTTCCAAAGATCGTGTTCTCACCAAATCCTTCTAATAAATAAACTTATAATAAATATTTATGTTCATGATATTCCAAATATATTAATTAATAGGGTTTTAGTTGCGTACAAGAGATGCTATAAAGAGGATTAAAAATGTTTTGTACAACTCTCCCCTTTATTCTTCTTCCTTTTCTATTTTTCCCATCCAATTAAAACAAATTAATTAAAAAGTAATTTAGAATAATATTAAATAAGTTAAGATGATTTTTTATCATATTTATGACATAAATTAATTTTAAACTCTCTTTTACCGTTATCCCAACAATGTCCAGTCAAAGGTCAGTTAGCAACCTACAGAGATATTTCCATGTCAACACTTATAAAAATCATCATGAATTGATAATATGAATTATAATAAATATATTAACTTTTAATTACATTTATTATAATATTAAATGATTAAAATACTCGTTCATAATGACTTTTAATAGAAGTATAGAAATCTATATCAAACATGAAAATTTAATACAAATGTTATACAAAAACAATTCATGTTTAACAAAGAATGTTATAAAAAAATATAATAAATGTAATGGAAAAAAGTTCAATAATTTACTATAATTCTCCTTTTTAACTATTTTTTAAATTATAGTGTAGCACCTTTAGTTTATAAAATTAAACACTATGTTTGATAGTGTACATGATGAACCATGTCAAGATCAAGCGGACAAATAAATAATATTAATATGATTCCATTAAATCCTATATATTAGTATTGATAGAATTAAAAATATTAACTTAATATTGTTTAAACATGTATATATACATAATTATTTTGTGTAAAAATAACAATAAATTAATGTAAAACAATATTTTAATTAAAATGAAATGTTTTTTCTCTAAAAAACCTATTTAAAAATAAATACGAGTGTTTATAGAAATAAAAAAAATAAATCATATTGGTTTATGAATAATATATATATATATATATATATTTAATTCTATATTTAGAAATTTATTTTATGTTCTTTCGTTACATTATATAAGAATAAATCAAATTTTACGAAAATAAAAGTATTTTTCTGAAATAGTTGTTTTTCCACCTTTTGATAGCACAACTGTTTTAAAACTAGATTTTTTCAAATTTATAAATTCTATTAAACAATAAACATTCTTATTTTGAAACATGACATAAAACTTTCATTGGTTAAAATTTTGGTATTTTTCTTTTAGGATTCATTATTTGATGAATAATGAATAATAATGAATTTTAATTGAAAAATACTTTTTCATCAAAAACTATTATCATGATAAAAAAATTAATTTTTTTAAAGAATATTTAGATCAATTGTTTTCATTAAATACAATTTTGGTCACTATAAATGAAGTGGTTTTCCCTTCTGGATTGTTATACTTCTAGTTTTGGTCATCATATGTTCTTCGAGGAGGTGTATAGGGTGTTTATAGATGTTAGGTTGTTAAAGGATAGAAACCAAGAGATAAAAAATCTTGTAAATGAATTACATGATTTGAAATTTGGTTTCACAACTTAACTTGGATGTTTTAAAATGTATAAACATTTTACAGGGAGTGAATAAGGGTTTCATGACATGTTATATATCAGGGTAAAAAATGATTAATAAAATCAATAGGTGTAGTGTTTGGTGGAAACTGATCCTCGTGTATTTAATGATTTTATAAAGGATTAAATATCATGTAATACCCTAATCCTGCATAGTTTTTAAGAATTATATTCTTACTGAACCCCCATTTTTCCATATGTTATTTCTACTACCTATCATTTTTGGTGAACCCTAAGATCCCCAACGTTCTTTTTGATCCCTCTTACTCTCTCCACGATACATTTATCTCATTGGATGTGTGTTGTAAATATGTGGTCAATCCCTGGGGATTTCTCCTCCCATTCTTCCTCATTTTATTCTATTCATCTCACATAGATCTGATGTGGTTATTTTTATTTCATTTTTTAGGTGATGGGTATTATTTTTGTTAATTATTGGTGTGGTATTGGTTGATATACAGTTCCTCATGGTGCAGTTACGGTTCAAATGTCGTTGTCTTTTATCTGTAGTGCACAATGATTTTAAACCTTCCAAGAGGTTGGATTCCATTTGTATCACATTGTTGTGAGTAATGTGGAAGGGTATATACTTCTTTTTATCTATGTATTATCATTTTTATGTCTAAAATTAAATATAAAAAAATGGTTATTTTAATTAAAATGGGAAAATTGGGGTTGATTCACATGTTTTCATATATTAGATATTGTTTGTGATAATGTGATTATACAGGCTAAACTCCTTAATGAAAATTATAATTTTTTGTGTCTTTTTTTATACTGTATTCATTTTATGGTGTTATTTATTTTTTTAATATTTATTAATATCACAGAAAATTGAATATTTTATATTCAATTATACTTGGATAATGAATTGGTTTCCCTGTGATTTAGATTGTGTGATAACTCTCTATAGAAAAGTAGTAGAATTAGACTAATGTCCTTATGTTCCTAAAAAATGTTTTTTACGGTTTTTTGTGTGGGGGATAAGAATGGAATGTTGTTGAATGGTGGGGTTGTGTTGGTATTATTATTATTATATAGCATAAAAGTTAAATTTTTTGTTATGTAATTTTCTGTTGGATGCAGCTATGAAATGAGGCGTTTGTTTTGGTTGATACAGTTGTTTGGGAAGGATGACCTGAAGAACGACAATAGGGTTTAATATGGTAATTTTTCTTGTTTTTCTCTATGAATATCAATTATAAGTAATAGCCTCATATCTTGGGGATTTTCGTGAGATGTTCAATGGATCTTGGTTAAATAGGGAGGTAATATGGAGCACTGTCAATTTATCTGGGCTCTTAACATTCTAAAATGACTATTTCTGTATTGTTTTATATGTTTTCCACCAATGTAGATAACTAGAAAGTGTGATTGGAAATTAATAAAAAATATTTAAATTTAAAATATGGATAATGGCTAATTGATAATTAATGAATTAAAACTAATTATGGATTGTGTTTTATTTTAGAGAAGTGATTTATTTAGAGGTGGCAGCAAAAGTGACAGTTTTGTTAGTTGTTTTTTATTGTGAATCCATAGATTGGGATGCATTCTTTTATACTAAAAATATATTTTTATACACTTGTGATTTCAATATGCACCATATCGATTAAGAGTATTATATGCCAAACACCCTCATCATCATGTTGGTGATGTTTTTTCCAACATCTGGTAAGTATTATGGATGAATGGTTACCCAATATTTTCTTATCTCACATCTAGTAGAATTATGTATGAAATATTCTATGATGTTTTTAGTTTTATAGTTCTTTATATGGTGGTAGTGATGGAACATGTGTCCTCATGAACCATATGATAGCCCCAGGTTTTTGGGGCTGAGGTGGTTTGTGATTTCCGAGGTTTCTTCAGGATGAGATGTGATGTGCCTTCCCATGTGTCTTCGGGATTATATGATATGATTTATTGTGAGACATAGGTGTGTGCCGGTGTGTAAGAGATTCAACTTCAGAAACATCCTATCTAGGATTCTAGTTCTAGTTGTTTGTGTGTATTTCCTAGGAAATTGTGATAGTGTGTTTTAGTATTGGGGTTTATGTTAATCACTGGATCATGTTACCATTAGCTACTAAAGTACATTTTGGTGGAGTTGTATAGGTTCAAATGCTAACCATAGAGTTAGTTTCCATTAGACCATTTCCATAGTAGGAGAAGTGGGATTTTTCTTCGTCGAGTAATGATTGAGTGGGTATAGGACAACCTCAAGTTATCCTCATGTTTAGGGACTAATTTAAAAGAGAAACCATAGAGGTGGTTGTTAGTAGATTGGTAAAGGATCTTTGTGGGTGAGTTTCATGCGGTGGATACTATAGATCCATAGGGGCCATAGATCATCATAGGTATGATCAATTTGTTCATCTCCTTTTTTTGTTCCATGTTTGATTCAAGAGCATCACACTCCATTGTTTCACTCTCTCTAGATCATGCTCTATCACTATAAATATAGAGGGTTCTAATTAATCTGGTCTTGATTATTCCAGTCGAAGGTGAGACCATCATATTTGAAATGTTCCTTGGGTGTACACTAATTATTTGACCACAATAGTCTCACGGGGGATCACATGTCTCTATTGATGTAGCCATAAAATTCCATTATTGTCATCTTCTTTTTTTTCTATTCATGCTATTATCGAATTCTTATAAAGGAGAGTCTTTCTTTTAGACATGGATGAATAACATCTGGTTTTCATTGGCTAGTAGGGTAACCATGTGTATAGTTGGAATGCAGATACCATTCTTACCATTATGGATATTATATGAGTGGAATCGGTGGATGCTGATATGGTAATGGTTCCCAGGGTCTTTGGGGAGTTTCTAGATGTTTGTGTTGATGATATTGTGATGTTATCCCATTAACGTGATGTTGTGTTTGTAGTTGAATTTTTTCAGGGTGCTTCTTTGATTTCGATGTATCTTTACCAGATGTCACCATATGATTTGATGGATTTGAGGATTCAGATAGATGATATATGGAAAAAGTTTTTTATCCATCCCTATATGTCATCGAGGGGTGCTCCGGTATTGTTCTCCAATAAGTAAGATGGTAGTCTGTAGTTGTATATAGACTACCTGGTGATGAATCAATTTTGGTCAAGTACCATTACCCAATTCCAAGTATAGGTGATCTTTTTGACCATCTAAGTGGGGTTATTTGGTTTTATATGATCGATATGTGGTACAGATATCACCAGATGATGTTGAAGGAAGGTTATATTCTGAAAACTGCCTTCAGATGTAGGTATGGCACATCTATTTTGTAGTCATCCAATTAATTGTTATGAAAACACCATCTATGATCATGGCGATAATTAACTCTATTTTATAAGAGTTCATAGACCAATTCAGTAATATTAAATGATAATATCTTAATATAATCGATGTTATTGGGGGATCACAATGAGAATCTCAGAATAGTCCTGAGGGTTATTCGATTCAAACAAATATATAGAATGATATACTAGTTTTTGTTCTGGACATTAGAGGTTCATTTCATTAGGCATGTGGTTCCTCAATAGGGTTTTCTATTAGACACATCGAAGGTCGATGCACATTGTTCGTGTGAATGACCTAGAAACGTGGAAGAGGATCATAGATTCCTTAGTCTTCAATGATATTATTTGAGTTTTTTACCCAATTTATCTCGATTTGTAGTCCTTTTAAAGTATTTGACATGGAATGACCATGATTTTGTGTGGAATGATCAATTTTATGCAACATTAGGTGTCATGAATGGGAAATTGGTTAGTGCTCAATTTCTCCAGTTCCCTGAGGAAGGGGGGATGTTTGTGGTGTTTTTTGACGCTACCTATTTGGCCATGGGTTGTGTGTTGATGTAGTAGTGAATAGTGATTTATTTCGGGTCCCGGAATTCACAACCACATGAGCATAACTATTCCAAACATTAAATAGAACAATAATCTATTATGTATGTATTGTATTTTTTGTGGTATTACATCATTGGGGAGCTCTTTGTGGTCTAAAAAATGAAAATATTTTGATTTATATCATTTCATAGCATAACATTAATCTAAAAAATCAATGATGGATGGAGTTCCTTTAGGACTATGATATTCATATCTCCTACCCCTGAGAAAAGGGAAATTTTATAGACAATCTGTTTAGCAGAAATTCCCAAATTGTGGTTCTTAGGGAATCTGTAGATGCATGGTGTGCATTGGAAGAGTTGTATCCTTACAATTGGATGCAATAGTGGATGTTGGTAAATAATTTTTATTTTAGATGTTTTTGCAGTATTCTATAATGTAGCGGGTTGAGGAATCCATATACATTTAATCAGAGGAGTAGGAGATTTGTGACTTGGATAGCTATGGTGATGCTCCAGATGGATGGTCAATGGATGGTCAGAACCTTGTGTTTTTTTATCGAAATTAGATTGTTTCTGTTGTGATTTATTTTTAATTTTTTTTTAATTTCATATATAAACATTTTTTTTACATCTATGATTTTCCCAGATGTGTCATGACATGAATATTGTAGTTTTGGTGGCCTGGTAAGAAATATTCAGTGGCAGAGTTTGTGGATCAATGTTTGGTTTTCTTGAAGGTGAAGGTCTAGCATAATTTTCCTAGTGTTTTTTTCAACTAATTTATGTTACCACGTGGAAATGGGGTTAAATATCAATGGATTTTGTAAAATGGTTATCTAGAGCTCCGAAATTTTAAGATGTTATATGATTGATAGTGGATCAATTGACAAAATTTTCCCACTTCTTTGCTAGAAGGGGGTCGTATGTGTTGAATTATATATTGATGAGGTATGTGGATGAAGTGTTGAGGTTTTTTTGGAATTACAAGATCTGTTGTCTTGTATTGGGATGCAATTTTTATCTCATGATTCTGGAGGGTATTGTAGCATGATTTTGGAACCTAATTATGCTTTATTAGTGAATTGCACCCATAGAAAAATTGGAAGAAGGATCATATAATCTGTATGTTGGAGAATATTTTTCAAGTGTACAAATTGTACTATGGTGGATATTTAGTAGGACACCTATATTGTGTGGAGTTTTTTAAAATAATAGTTATCAATCATAAATTCTCATGGTCCCATTTGAGGATTTGTATGGAAGACCATGTGTTTCACGGTTGTGTTTGACATAGGTTGGGGAAACAACCATTCTTGGTACCAATGTGGTTTAGATCATGACTGAAAGTGTTTATCATGTTTGTAAGTGAATGAAATCAGTGAATGGATGAATAAAGAATTATTACATTCGAATAAGGATGCCCTTGGAGTTTGATGTTAGGTCCCATGTGTTCTTCAATGTTTTCATATGACGTGGGATGTTGAGGTTTGGAAGAGGTATTAATATTTCTCCTAGGTTTGTTGGAACTGTTAATGTTTTTGGATGAGTTAGAAACGTTGAATATTGGTTGGCATTACTACCATCCTTGGAGAGGATCCTAAAATCCATCCAAACCCCTCTGATTCATTGTAATCTTCATGATGAAACCCAAATCATTGGCAGCGGAGAGTTGGATATAGAAGATGATGTGATATTTGTGGAGCGACTAGTAGAGATCTAAGATCGTTAGAAGGAGGCACTATATTGATACACCATTACATTGGTTTAGGTGTTGTGCAAGAATGATGTCTAAGAGGAGAGTACATGGAAGTGAGAAATGCATACAAATTTCCATGTACCCAGAGTGGTTTTGAATTTTACCATGTCCTATTTTTCCTTGTAATGTGATGTATAATTTGGATCCTTTTAATTTTAAGAGATGAGATTTTATCATGGTTTATGATGTGTGTGTTGTAATGTGTGACAATGTCTTTAAATGTGAAAAGGGGATGACATGATTCATAATCATGACACATTAACTATGTTGTAATTAAACCCATGCAGATGATTCAGTGCCACCCATAGTGGATAATATCTTGACATGGATGATGGAATTTCCTTTTTCATGTGTTTGGGACAGTTTGGTTTGTTAGTTGTAGTATGATTTTGACTGGGATTCATGGTGGTTGATTTTTCTATGTAGTGGCTATATGGGATTGTGGTTGTGTGAGAGGAGGAAAATTGTGGTTGTGTGGTGCGATATTGGATCCTCTAGGTTTGCGTGATTTGATGGTGCTAGAATTTGATGTTTGATGAAATAATTGAGAGGTATCTCACATGGTGTTTGTTTTTACCCCTTTTTTTGGTTTTGTTTTTGATTCTCGAGGCAATAATCATTTTATAGGTATCTAATGTAATATTTTTTTCCTTCCTAGACTATTACATTGATAGTTTTGGTTGTTGTAGGTGTTCATAGGAGGCCCAAAGTGAGTCTAGATAAGTTCAGATGTTAAATGATAGAATTAGATAGATTACCAATTGTATAAGTATATTATTCAATATGAAATTTCGTTTTGTAGCTTGTCGTGGTTGTATTGAAATATGTAACTATTTTACACAATGTGGTTAATGGTTTCATGTCCTATAATATATAATGGTCATAAATAATTAATAAAATGATGAGGTGATGCATTTTTAGAAGAAACCAATCCTTGGGTATTAAACTACGTGAAAGGGGATTACACATCATGTGATACTAGAATCATGTGGATTTCTAAAAAAATTATTTTTTTGCTGAATCCCCATTAATATGGTCATGCATTCATTTTCATCTTGTTTTGGGAGAACACTATTTTCCTCGAGGTGTTCTTTGATCCCTTTCCTCTCTCCCTCAACTATGGATCCCAGTAGACGGTTTTTGGCAATCCCTGGTTGATCTTGGGTGATTTGACATCTCATTCCTCCACATTTTATTTAGTTATTCTTATGGGGATCCTCTCTATTGGTGTTTCTCTCTATTATGGTATGAGTTTTTCTTAGTTTTGATCGATACATGGTGTCATATTGGTTAATCTATAGTTCTTCGTGGTGCAGTTGAAGTCTGAAAGAATTCAACATCACCCAGCGGTGCAGAACAATTAGAAAGCATCCTTACGGTTGGGATCTCTTCATTTTTATTTAGTTTGTATCATTAAGGAGAGGATTTACTAGTATTTATATGTGAATTATGGTTTTCGTATAATTAATTAAATATAGATAATCAATAAATTTAATTGAAAGTGGATATCAGGTTTTATCCTCAAGTATTTGTAGATTTAATATAGTTTGTGATATTGTGATTATACGGTATAACAATCAAACTGAAAATTTTGGCTATGGATGGGTTTGTTTTCACAAGATACATATACAGTGGTTGTTTCATTTTTTGATATTGTTTTTCATCACTCAAAATAAAAAAATTTCCATACACATTTACTCTGGTAATGAAATGGTTTCCCTAGGATTTGGTTTCTATGATAACCCCCTAAAGAAGAGTATGGGAATTTGAAAAGTGTTCTTGTTAACCTGTAATATGTTATTTTTTGGTTTTTACATGCGTGATAAGTGTATGGAATCAGGTTGTACAATTGTTATGTGATGGGGGTTGTACGATTATGCAATAGGGCTACAAAATTGGTTGTGATATAATTTATTGTTGGATGTTGTTGTGAGTTGTGGGTTTGTTTTGGTTGGTATGGTGGTTTGGGAAGGTAGAATTAAAGAGGGATAATAGTGTTTGGTATGTATAATTATTTCTAATATTCTCTAGGACTAAAAATTACAATAATCACCCCATATCATTAGTATTATTTTGTAATGTGAAATGGATGTTTGTGTTAAACAAAGAGGTAATGTAGATTTGGGTAAATTTATCTATTCTTTTAAAATTCGTAAATGATTGTTCATGTTTTGTTTGATATATGGTTTTCTATGGTATTTTCCTTTTATGTGTGATAGTAAATGAATAAATACTAAGTTAATAGGTTGAAATAGTAAAATATATAGAATATCTAGGTGATAATTAATGGATTGATATGAATAGTGGCTTTGGTTCTGTTTGTTTGGTGTGAAACATTTAGAGGTGGTGGACGAAGTGATAGTGTTTTGGGATTCTTTGATTGTTTTTGAACCCATAGGTTGGTATAGAGTGTATGATACTATAATTATATTTATATATTGTTGTGATTTCTATACACACCCCACCCATGTTAAGAACTATGTTCCGAACACTTGAATCGTCACGCATGGGTGTTTTTTCCAACATCTAGTTAGAAATATAGATGGTTGGGTACCCTATATTTACTGCCCTCTCTTCCATCCGAGGTAGGTTTGGAATATGTTTTGAGGGATGGAGGTCTGTCAGTTCTTTAGATTGTGGTTGTGATGATCCTGGTGTCCTTGGGAGAGATGTGGTAGCCTATGATTTTGAGGTTGAGGTGGTTTATGATATGCATGGTGTCTTTGGGTTGACAAGTGATGTGATTTCCAAGATTTCATTGGGATGATATATAATGTGATGTGTTGTTAGGTGTAGGTGAGCGTGGCTTGGTGAGGTTGGGATAGTTAGTATAACTATTTAGGATCTTTTTAGTTCTATAGTTTTCTCAAAGGAGCACTAGTTTTCGTCTTTCAGATATTGATGGAAGAATTTTATTTTCATACTGAATATACATGTACGGTCACCATTCAAATATTAAACTACTCTCAAGATTCCATGAGGATTGTGTGGACCGTGTTGGGCATCACTAGCTTCAACCTTTGGGCAACTGTTGTGTCGTACCTATTATATTGTTTTGTTTATTCACATTGCATAAATTATTGTAATCGTTTTAGTTATAATTTTGGAATGCATGTGGGATGGTTTTGGGTTTTATAATTTACAATATTCCGATAATTTGTTATAGATGATCCATTATACCTCTCGATCTTTCGTCTCACAAAGGGTAATTCCTCCCGTATTATGAGATTGTACACCCTTGTTGCTAGTAACCAACCAAGGTCCTACTTGAGGTGGGACTCATGGGTCAATATACCTCTTCCTTTAGTGTTTTATATTTAGAGTGAGTGATCATTATATGAATCAATCTTAAATTTAAATTGGATATAAAAACATTGTGAACTTTTGAAAAATATTTCATTAAAAGTCAATTTTCATATTCTGTCAACGATATAATTTTTTAACTAATTCCTATGAATTTTGTGTTTTGAAATTCGAAAAAATGGATTATATATTTGGAATAAAAAGCTAAAAATTATTTATATTGGTCTCTATTATTTTTGGACATTATGAATAGTAACATTAGTAATAATTTTTATTTCCACGGTTAAGGGGTAATATGGCATATAAATTTTAAACATATATTTTAGAAATATAAAAATACACTAAAAATGTATTTATTGAATATTATGAGTTTTTTACTGTCAAGGTAATCCATTGATCCATTTTAGGACCACTTTGAGCCATGTATATGGATTTAATGCATTTATAATGTTATATTCAACAAAAAGTCGTATTTTTTACACTATTGTTTTTATCAAGTAATGTATTTTTAATATGGGGTAATACAAGGGATATATTCATCTATAAATATAATATATAAATATATTATTATTAACTGAATCATGGTTTTTTTATAATTTTTATGAAATTTATAATTAGATTAAATGGTGACACAATGATGATGTAATAATTGCTTTATTAAATGAAGTATAAAATAAATAATATTAGATTACGAGATGATGGCGAGAGCGGAAGGACTTTTTGAAATTGTAAATGGTGAAGACTTGCTTTTCTAGTTGCGATGCGGATTTCCTTGATGGATTCATGTAATTATGAATGGTAATTGGCCTACAAGTATGATAGTGGATCTCTGTCGAATCCGATCCAAACCAGGGATTCCGAAGAACGAATGGGTTTGAAGAAGATGATATTATCATTTCTAGAAGCCCTCTCTGTATCTAGTGTGCCTTTCAAGGATGTTCCGAAAAAACCATCCTATGTTATGTGAAATTAAAATGGTGGTTTTTCTTTTGAGGCAGCTCCAATAGCCCTTCTAGAAAGTATTAATCTTTGTATGTTCACAATTCTTGGTTGTGTGATCTACTGAAAGGGTGATAGACCATGGTCATATTCTGAGCTTAAGAATCTTATTTCTCATTGATGGGGAAAATGATTTCTAGGTAATTCCTATTGGGAGAGCTTTTTTTCACATTATCTTACAATCCAAGGAGGCAATGAATTCGGCATGGAATGTTAAAATTTTTCAGATGAAGACAAGAATTCTCAAGATATCTAAAAAAGATGTTAATTTCAACCCCTTTAATTTCAATCAATGTAATGTATCGATTTGGATTAGATTGCATGGTATGAATTGGGTGTATTGGCATCCAAGGATTCTGAATGATATAGCCTCTTGTATTGGTAATCAGATCAGATGTGATCAAAGAACCCATGATGGAGAACTCGACTTATTTGCTCATATGCTAGTTATTGTCAATAATGAATTGAAGCATCCCAATAGTATATCCTTCCTTGCTATGAGATACAGAACAAATGTGAAATTTGAATATGAGGATGTTCCTCCTTTTGTGAGATTTTCAAGATGGCGTGTCACTCTATTACCATCTGCAGAATTACACAATATAAGGTTACTATCCCTAGAGCCACATAATGGAGTGATGCCAATAAGAGTAAATGATCAAAAAATGGTCATATCGACAATATATGAGTCATCAAGGATCAATATGGTCCATTATAAGTAATTGTATGGATTCAACTAGCTATTTCTACTATAAATCATTAATAGATCCTATCTGATATCCCTGAAAAGGAACAACTTGGACTATCCACCAGAAAGCATGCATGTTCTAACATAGTTGAAGAGGAGGATGACCAAGAGGCTGTACAAGTTATGGAATCTGAGATTTCAAATGAAATTTTCAAAATGGCATTGAAATGACAGCAAGAAGTGGAAGATGAATTCATTTCACAAGAACTGTTTAATGATATATGAATCTTGTTCTCGTCTTTTAGAGATGATCAAAATCTAACTGATGAAGCACAAACAGAAACCCCTCACATGGAAGTCTCAACTAGTGATGTTGGTGATACTCCCCATTTTGGAAATTATTCACTACGAACTTCTCTACAAATTAATGAACCTGTATCCTAGGTTTTTTATTCTTGTAATATTACTGAGATTGCAAGCCCATTAATTCATAGCAGCATTGACAATACATTGAATATAAAGACACATAAAATTTTTTGTAAGAAAATTAATGGATTCTAATAAATAGGAAATAGAGAATCAACAAGTATAGTCGAACATAATTTGGGTAGAGTTGATCAAATTGGATATGGTAATGAGGGTAGTGATGTTTATACCAATACTATCTAGGAAAAACTGATAGATATGAGAAAATCAGAACTAAATGGAAAAACGAAAAGACAGGCTGAATAGCATTGTTGATGTAACTGATCTATTATATGGCTCTAGAGCTACCAAAAAGATGGCATATCGACCACCTAATAAACCAGGGAACATGAGGGGTCGCAACCTCAGAGTTCATTTCAAATGAAGGAACTTATTTTGGAACTATCAACATCTTATTAATATAGAAACCACCAGATCCATTCAGTTGTTCACCCAGAAGCACAAACTTTTTCTTATAGGTCTATCCAAACCTAAATATATATTACTTCCTAATATTGAAAATTTATTGAATTTGAGATTCTTTTAATTGACACCAATAGTATTTCAACTGACATCAAGAGGATAGGAGTCTTGGATCATTCATCCCAGAACAATACATCTATGGTTTTTTCAAGTGAGAATCATCTCACCTGCTCCTTCAATTATCATGGATCTGATTTCTTTTGTACCTTTATATATGCCAAAAAGAGTTATCAGGATCATAGGACTCTATGGGTTAAAATGGGGTCGTTGAAATCAGGAATCTCTAGGCCATGGATCATATTGGGGGAAATTAATTCAATACTTAATCTCGATGACAAAATAGAGGCTATCAACAATTCCATTTATTCAAGATAATTCAGAACATGCATTGAACAATAAGAATTAGTTGTGGTAAATTTGTTAGGTGCCAAATATACTTGGAATAAGAGGAATCTCAATAGTTATGTGGCTAGTAAAATTTATATGGATTTCATCAAAGGTACTTCTTTGGATAAATGGGGTTCAATCTCATGTTCAACCCTTTATATACTTTTTTATAATCATCATCCAATTTTGTTGGACCTTTCTAAAAAGGAACCCGGGCAACCTCTCCCTTTTAGGTTCAAAAAATCATTGGTATCCCATAAGGATTGTAGGATTATTGTTCAACACACATGAGGCTCTGTGAATTGCCAGAATGATTCTTTTTCATGCATCAACATGCTCAAAATTCTTAAAAAGAATATGAAATTCTAGATCAAGGATGAATTTATATTTCTTGATTTAGATATCTTTTTCCATGAGACATCTCTTCAGAATATAAAAGAGATCAATTCAAATAATGATTTCTTATATCGGTTCTTGGATGAAACTAAAGTAATCTTCATGCTCAAAAATCATCCCAAACATAAGTATTCCTTGAAAAATGACTCTTTCAAGGCCAAAAGATAATGTATGGTGACTAGAACTCGAATATTTTTAATTCTATTTAGAAAATTCAAATGATATATAAGCCTATTTCATTGATCCAAAATGGGGAAATCCTAATTGATAATTGAAAGGACCTAGTAGAGCACATCATCCCTTACATGAAGGAGCTATTCAATGGTTCACATTCCAATATTAATCCTTAAGATGGGGTGATTCCAAGGCTTTTGAATCAAAAGGATAAATCCAATCTCATTGCTATTTTCTTGAGAAGGAAATCAAGGAGGCTATGTTCAGCCTCATATCTGAGAGTTCTCCTAGTCTGGATGGCTTTGATAATTTCATTTTTCAATCATCCTAGGATATAATTCATGATGATGTTTTCATGTTGGTTATACATTTTTTCAATGGTGGGACGCTCCCCAGTGTATTGAATTCTCAATTACTTGACCTTATTCCTAAAGTGGAGAATGAAAATGAAATTCATTTATTCAGGATAGATTCCATGGTAATCATTGTTCACAAATTCCTTTACAAAATTATTGCTAGTAGGGTAACACACATTGCTTGCAAGATTGTTTCTGCCAATCAATTTGGCCATATCAAGGGGAGATTGATATAGGATAGCCTTATAACTGCCTAAGAATTTTATAATCTTCACAAAAGACCCATCAGAGGTGGTAACAATGCCCTAAAACTAGACATCAGGAAGGATTTTTATACAATATACTCGGTCTTCATATGAATGATTTTTGTCAATTATGGCTTTGATGGTGTTCTTATTAATCGGATCAAGCCTACATTGAGATTAGCTCACATTTCAGTTCTTATCAATGGATCTTCTAAAGGTTACATTGAGTGTTCAAGAGGTGTTAGGTAGTGTGACCCTTTATCAGAAATAATCCAAAAGTCAGATCCAAGCACACTTGGACCACAAATTTATTAATAAAAAGAAAAGTGCAGAAACAAACAAGGAAAAGAGGGTGAGGTTACATGTCAGAATAGTAATAAGAATCACATTCTTACCTGGTCATTTCATCTGCATCGGCTAACTCCCATTCTGTTTGGGGCTCATATTGTTTGAGCAACTTGATATACTTCTTCCTTCGCTCCAATTGCTCCGTAGATAGATTCTCAGTAGCCTTCATGGAGGATGACCTGGTGGTCATCGTCCTCGGAACTGTAGAGTAATCCTTACTTGGTTTCCTTTTAACTGTGGTAGGCAATACAGCCTCAACACAAGTTAGCCTTTCCTTACCACTCACGACCACATCCTTGAAAGATGCATACGCACCACTTCCCAAATCCTGAGTAGGGGTATCTTTCTCCCCTTCAACTTCAGAAGAACTCCCCCATTTCATAGACAATTCAGAAGAATGAAAGAGCTTCTGAATATCCTGATGACAATCAATACCATGGTGTGCATTAGCCTGATCAGAGACATTACCCTGCAAATAGTCAGGGACCACAACGGGAGGGACAAAGGGGCCACTTTTCTCCGGAGATACATCCACCAACAGACCTTTTCCTTTCATATCAGACACATGAGAATCAAGTTTCCTAGAATTCATCACATCTGCAACAGCTTTATCAGAAATAATTTTCTCTATGTCTAAGGATTACATCAGTAAGTTCCTATATATCATGTCTCACAATGTACTGATGAAAACCATCCGTGCCAGAAGAGGGTTGGTTCGTCCATCGACTATTGTTTACACTGATGACATCATCCTCTTCACTAGAGGGAAAAGATAAATATCATGAACATCAAGAAAGTTATTTTTCATTATGAGATGGTTTCGAGACAGGTGGTTATTTGGAACAAATCCATTATATATTTTCGAAGGAATTTCCAATCCAATAGAAACATTGACATTATAAGATATATGGGTATTATAGAAAGATAACTTCCATTCAATTACATGTGGGTGTGTCTATTTTGGGGGATAAATATGGTTTTCTATTTTCCACTAATTTTGGATTGATTTGAAGAAAACTTTCTTCCTGGAAGGGTAAATCATTATCCATGGATGGAAGAGTGTGTCCTGTGAATTCCATCACCATAATCAAATTTTTCTACACATTCATGGTTTATAATTTGCTGATTTCCTTAATATATGGAATCAATGTCTCTATCAAAAACATTATATGGAGTGGAAGTATCACTGAAAGGAATCTTGAAAATGTCCCTTGGAATTCTGTGTCAAAGTATTCTTATGATTGGGGCATG
Source organism: Viscum album (assembly GCA_963277665.1). Lineage (NCBI taxonomy): Eukaryota > Viridiplantae > Streptophyta > Magnoliopsida > Santalales > Viscaceae > Viscum > Viscum album. The sequence continues at coordinate 1,420,263,564 of OY728142.1, forward strand.
GGTATAAATAATATAGGTTATTTTAATGATTCTCTGTAGGTGGGAATTATATGGAGACTTATCAACATGAAATCTGAAGCACTATATTTTCTAAGAGAAAAATTTATTCAGATACTGAAATCAAGAAATATTAATTACTTTAAATCCCCTGTTTGCCTTCCTTTCAGGAATATCTTTTCCAGAATTGATGTAGATTCTCATTGGTCGGTTTAAGAGGAATCCTCACTTTTTTTAGAAATGCAATTGGACTATAATTTTCATACAAGACTTGGACCTTAGTGATAATTATAATCTTGACTTTCATATTTCAATTAATGATCAACTTTCCTACATGGAAAGTCTTCTGAAATAGGTTATTTCTATTGTTAGGAATTACTTTTACTCTTACAGGGAAGACTTATGGGAATGGGATCTAGGTTTTAATGGGATACTCTCCTATAATAGTTTTTATAAACATTCTGTTGGAAATGTTTTGGGTTCTTAGTGGATGTGTATTCTGAAAAGTTGTTTCATTACACAATCTCGGTACATCTTTTCTTGGAGAGTAGCGCACAAGAGGCTTCCAACGGACGACCATCTTTAAACATGTGGGATTTCCCTCTCTTCTAGGTGTGTCCTATGTCATCAAGACATGGAAGTTATCGATCCCCTTTTTCTCAGTTGTAATGCATCTTCAGTAATGTTGGTGGTGGTTTCATGTATTTTTTAAGTGCACCTACTACAGAAGAATGTGAGGGTTTTTTTTAGGATGAGTTGGCCTGATACAAATCTCCCAGCGCAACTCTCCTCTCATTTTCTCCTTGTTTTAGAGTAGTTGATCTATCTTATTTGGTATTCTAAGAATAAATTCATTCTTGATAAGCATGCGTTTTTGTAGGTGCATTTATCTCTTGAATCCTCACTAAAATCCGTGAGGTTACCATTCCAGAAGGAAAATACTGGAGGAATTCCTTTCAGGATCTATCTGTTTTAAATAGGGTGAGTGTCAGGGAAACTTTCCTTTACCTTTTGAAACAATTGATTTGTATTGGAAGGAACACATTCATGGTGGATCAAGGTAAATTCAGATGGCACTTCACATGGTAATCTGTGTGATTCAAGCTTTAGTGTGGTTTTTATAGATCATAATATGTGTGTTATTGGATAACTTTTTGGCTCATGCAGATTTTCCTTTGCGCATGAAGATGAGATGTGATGAGTTATTGAGGCAGTTAAACATGATGCTATAAGTGGTTGGAATAAGATATAGATTGAATGTGATTCCACACACTTGGTGTTTTCTCTCAGGACAGGTTCTCTTTATCTCTCTTAAAAGCTGACAAATCGTTGGACTAAATGTTTGGATCTCCTTCATTCAAAGGAACACATTATTAATCATGTGTATAGAGGAGAAAATTCCTTGGTAGATGGCCCTTCCAATAATATTGTTAATGACTATTATTTTCACTAGGGTGATCAAGTTCCTAGTGATATTCATCCCATTATGAGGAGGGATTAATGTAAATTTTCTACTTTATGACTGTTGTAAGTTTATTTTTTTCTTATAAACAGATATTGCTTTTCTAGGAAAGGTATCATACTATATTTAAAAAAATTTAGAAAATTTTATAAGAATAGTTTGATATAATTTTGTTCAACCATGATTTGAATGTATTATATTGGCATGGTGGTGATGTTTTTAGAAAAATCGTGTGACAATATAATGATGTTATGATATTTTTAAAAAGTAAAGAATTGTGTAGTGTCATAATTTACACTAATGGTATTTTAAAATATAAAAAAATTTAATAAAATTTATATAAACACAAAATTATTTATAATTGTTATAGTATGTCAAAAATGTTTATAAAAAACACTTTTATTGGATGTTTGGTATGTTATGGTAATTATATTGACCCTCAAAGTGTCAATTAATGATTAATATTTAAGAGTTAAAAGTTTTAATAACTATTCAAAAAATAAAAATTTCATTGTATTTTTGAATATTGTTCTATAATAATACTATATTAAATCAAAATAATATTGGGACTATTTATTTTAAAAACGTCATTTATATTAATTTACACATTAGAAGAAATAAAAAAGTGACCTTCCCCGCTCCATTAAAATGGAACCCATTATTATTTTATCTTCACACTATAAACCATATGTAGATCAGTAAATTTCATCCCAAATACCTTCAAAGAATCCATCCACACATTATTGATTGCTTTTTTAAGGAATAAAATCATTCTTATACGTGATATCGTGTTAATAAAAGGTAATCATCCAAAGGAAAGGTATCTTTTTAATCAATTATTTCTATATTATTTCATCATCCACATCTTTAAAATATTCTTCAATCCTGATTATATAATGAATAAAGTATCCTTACAATATTGAGATGTTATTATGATAATTTTATCAAAAAAAAAATCTCTAATCCCATCAAATCATAAAATAATTAATCAATCGTTTGTACAATTGAACTATCAGCTCTGCGAATTGAAACGAATCATTTTCCATGACTACCTATAAATAATGGTTATAATGATAAAATTGATGTTTATAAGGTATATTAATGACATATTCATCATTAAATGAAAATAATATATAAATTATGTTTGTACCTTCCATACATCAAATTGATAACATTATTTGTGTGCACATGTGAAAAATCACCTCAATGAAGTGATGTGATTCATTTTTTCCCCAAATCACAAATATGATATAAAAAAGTATATATAAATAATTAATATTATTTTTTAATTATTTTACCATTTTGGAAAAATATAATATTAATTAACTTCTTTCTATAGTGATCAATAAAAATGGATACGTTATTCATGCGTACATACAAACTTCCATCTCCATGATTATAATGATGTTCATTTTTCATAACCATATATAAATGGTTTTATATAAAGGTATAATTAATGTTTACAATTAAAAAATATTTCATGAAAATTATTATAGATATTATGAACTAATAACTACATTGAATATGGGCATCATAACAACTAATTTTTTCCTCATGCACCAAATGTCCTCAAAACATCTGACATGAAATTAAATAATTATGTAATTATTATAATATGGTTATAAATTATATAAAAGGAATAATAAATGTGAAAAATGTTATAAATAAATTAACTATTTCTCTTTGGATTATTATTCGAGAAGTTAATGATGATACTGGGCGGATCATGCTCGATTTAAGGGATTTCTCATCAATCTATTTTATTTTGGCATTTTTTGGTGATATGCACCTTTGTAATTTTATAAGATGTATATAATGACACTATGACATTTAGTATCCATGTTTTATTTATTAAAATTTTTTAAAATGGTTTTATAAATGTATTAATTCATGGATATTATTATTTAATGGTTTAATGTTATATGCGACACCTGGAAGGTTTAAATATTTAATTATGAATTTTCCCCTTGTCAATATTCATGATATTTTTTTTACATATTTATTTATTTGGATATAAAAGTATTGTAATGGAAATTTTTTTTCTTAATTTAAATTTCATCCAATCATTTACAAAAAATAATATTTCTTAATCTTTTATAAGGAATGAATTAAAAATTGAGGAAAATAATATTTTTAACACATACTGAAACAAAAACTTCTCTGCAACATTGAAAATTATTTTATATTTGGATTCCACTATATCCATTAATGTTATTTTAAAAGAAAAATAAAACCCTTATTCTCAATCAGGGCCTTTTGGTGCTGTTAATGGTTTTGAAAATGGATTAAATTTTTTAACATCATTAAATCATTTCTTGTGAATGAAAATATAAATTTATAAGTGAAATGCTGAAAATTGAAATATTATATGTAATATAATTATACAATGGTAATTCACATGTTTGTGGTTATAATTTTCGGAGGATAATATTTCACTTGAAATCTCCACAACCACTTCCACTCTTCCTCCAAAAAAATTTATGATAGATAAAAGTATTACCTGGCATATAGATCTTACTGAAAATGATATAATTATAAATTATATTCTAAAATATAATTGTTTTTCTTTATGATTTTTGTTTAATCATCTTATACATAATAAATTAATAATATAATAATTTGTTTCTTCTAACCTTGATCATGAATATACTTCATCCCCACACACAATAAACTCTAAAAATTTATATATTCAGTAATATTTTTAAATTTATATTCAATTTGTTAGATATCTATTGTGTATTTATATATTTTTATCTTCATGATATATATTACTATATATAAATATATATTTTATTTCTACTGATAATTTTAATTTAAAATTTTGAAATACAAATATGAAGTAATCTTTCAATTTCCAATTAAAGGCACATTACATCTCAATCTGATTCATTAAAAAACAATATTTGAATTCAATACATTTGTATAATGTTTAAATAATAATTACCGTTTTGTGGTAGAAGAAAAAAATGAAAAAAATTGAAAATATATTATTCTACAACTATAGTGATGTATATAATAGAAAATAAATTATTTTTCTCTGAATCTAATTTTATATGTAATATTGTACCATATTCATCATAAAAAACTAACACAACATTTCCTAACATGTCATTTCTATTGTGCCGCTATGAGGCCCATAATGATTTCTTGATCACCATAGGTTGGAAACAAGTCCCTAGATCTCACAAGTAAACATGTCAGAATGATCTCACTGTTAACAAAAATTAGGATTAACATACATCCAACCAATAATCAAATATTTGTTCTCTTAAATTTGGATTACCATAATAATATGAATTATAGTTTGAAAAATAAAAAGCATCCATAAGAAGACCTGAACATAAAAGGGAATTACCAAAAATATTTTCCCAAAACATTTTCCACATTAATGGAAAACATTATTATAATAATATATTACAAAAAATGAGGAAATAAGAAAAAAAACCAAAGGATAGGGAGGGAAACAATCCAAATAACCCAATCTCCAATAACAAACTTATCAGACAAACCAAAAATCTTAATGGTACACATATGTCACGCCCATAACCCAATAATCACCCATTTCATAAGAGATAGAGGTAACAATACAACATAAAGTCTATAACATGGGAACCTAATGAAAATAAGAAGACTCCAAAATCACAAATGTGATTATTCATGGTGTGTACCAAAGGACCATAGGATTCTATCAAGACTCCATTATTTTCCATGTATAAGAAATCCATGTCCATTTTATTGATTGTCACAAAAAATATGTATTTAATATCTTTATAAAATGATTAATGATAGAATAAATACATGAAATCATTTCTTAAATATTAATATTCCTTAATCAAACCTAAAATAAAAAATATTAGACTTCCGTTTTTTATAAAACACATATTTTAAAAACAAATAGACACATGAATTATCATATTTAGAAAATAAAACTGTCACAATGATTAAATTTTAAAAAAATAACCCTTTTTCCATTTTGAGAATTTAAATAAAAAAACCTCAAAATGAATAAAAAATTAAGGTGTAATGTAATTAAATTTATTTCCATAATGACTTATAAATAAATATTTCTATAATCACAATAAAACTGTTGAAATAAAAATTAATCATAATCATAAATAACCAATACATCAATTTATGATCAATATTTTCGATAAGAAACTTTCATTTTAATACACAATAATGATTCATAATATAGAATACATAGAATTATGTTAAACCTACTGACTAATTGAATAATAATTATAAGTGAAATAGTGTACCTAACTGATGGTTGGTTAATAGTCACATTACTTGTGACTAAAATATGTATAACTAGTATAATTGGTGAAAAAACCCATCTTGTCCATAAGATTCAATTATAGAATATTATCTAGTGTGTAAATATCTACTTTCATATCTATTAACCCTTGACTGCTCATATATTAGGTTAGAGTTTATCTTATTATCTCGAATAGAGTTGGAAAAATATAAATATAATGAAAAACATGTAGCCTAAATGGAATAAAACATTCAATAATATATATACCGCATCCAAAAAACCCACATTAACAAATATTCCCAATCCAAATTACATAACCATTAGTTGAAAGAAATATAATGTTATCATATTAAGAAAATCATAAAAATGGCTTAAAATTGTTTTTAACTAGTGTGTAAATATCAATTAATAAATCATGTTCTCCCAACATGCCAATGATGGTTTAAATTTTATAATAAAATACAAAAAATATTAAATCAATTCTAGAAACTACTTTTGAAGAAAACTAAATTTTTATAAGTCATATATAAGTCAATAGGGATTTATAATTTCTTAATTACAAGAGGGACCTTTAAAAAAATCAAAATAAGTGGAAATAAACCATATATTCAAAATAATGTGAAAGACAATAATATGATAACATTAAATATATGAAAACCTAGTTTTTTAATTAATGAAATGGAACCCATTTATAACAACAAGAAATCCCACTTTTTAATAATGAATCATCTCCGAGAAACTAGGGAAAACACTTAAAAAAACTAGAACCCTATTCAATAGAAGAACAATCCACATTATAAATCCATATTTTCCAAATCATCATTATCCAAAAAATTTCATATAAAAAAGTATCAATGTCATTTTAGAAATCACCTTGAATTCATTAAATGAAATTTTAAAATAACGTATCATTAAACTAAATAATTCAGTAAATTTTTTCAAAGGATAAACACATTGAATAGATAACGCAAGAGAAAACAAATATTGGTAACATGTATATTAATAAATTATTAAAATACAAAATAAAGCATAATAAAACAAAGTAATTATTTAAAAAGTGGAAATTGTATTGAAACACCATCCTAATGTGGTGGAATCATGTTCCCTTTGATGAAATCCACAAGAAAAGGCATCAAGAGATGGTTAAGAACCATTAGAAAAAAAAATAACCAATTTCAAAATCCACATAAACATAAAAATTATCCACTTATGGACAATAGGGTTAGAATATATGGGAAACATTAATGAAACTAAGGAACTATTGGTTTTGATCAAATGAGAATCATGTGGTAGGATAGTAGATAACTAAACTTTTATTGAGTCAAATGCATCATTAAAAATTTTAAAAGAGGTAAAAATCACGTCAAATGTAATTTTTAGATATAATATTAATATGGATTTTGAATCCTAACTAATATTTTATTAATTTATTATAATAGTTATAATATATCAATAGAATGAATAATCTGGTCATGAGATGTTTCTTCAACGGAGATATTGATTATTCTTACCCAATCAATGCTGAATTTTTTCATTGTGAATACTAAAATTACATCCTCTATAATGGTCATCAAAGGACTCTCATTTGATCCTAGAACAACACTAATGAATCATTATGCACTAGTATGACATGTTGACCAACTTGTGATATTTTATTTTGACCTTTTCATGATTAATCGAGATTTATGGAAACATTATTGTTCTTACTATTCATGAGATGATGAGAGAAGGATGAAGATCCAGATAAGATTTCATTATCTACAATGACTAATTGTCTTTATAATATAATAATTATATGGACCCTGCCTAAAGAAATTACATAATCTTGAATTAAATGAATAATTTACAATGTGGATCTATTTAGGTTTATAGTTTTATTGAAATATTCCATAAAATTTACATTACATCTCAAAAATTATAGTGTATACACATCAACTCAGTTTCCATTTTTTCATTAATAAAAAACTCTTAAAAATGAGTCATGACTACTTCTATGTTTTAGACAGTATGGATTTTCCTTGATCCCATCCTTGAACCTATTCATCATGATGAATTATAAGAAACATTTAAAAACAAGGGATGAGAATACAAAGTTCAGTATGGGAAATAAAATAAAGATACGAAATATTTGTCCATTAAAACATAATCTTTTTAACATACCTCATGAAATCCTAATATTTTTGAATGACACATAGAAAACAAAATCATAAAGGTATCTTGAGGGATCCATAACATACTTATGTTGTAGCATTCACAGCTATGTAGGGAGTAATATTTGGATTACCCATCATAGTATATTCCCTAAATCTCTTAGGTGAACCATATTGTTCACCTCTATCGTGTTACTGAATGTCTGGGAGATATATCTTAGTCTCACCGGCCCTAGGTTCATCACGGAACCAACCATATACATAATCAATTCCCAATAAACATGATATATTCATAACATATAAAACGAGAATAATGGAATGATTACATTTCCACATTGCAATCACAATATATAATTTGAAGATATTGACATAATCAATGCTTTATCAACCCATTTTCAACACCATTTAAAATAATTAATAATGGTTTTTTTGAATCAATGTGTCTCTTAAAACAATAATAATTTAATGGAAAATTAAATTTCATAACATTAATGTCCATATAAATAAATCATTTAAACCATTTTTTAAAACATGGACATTAATGAAAAGGATTTAGAAGAATAAATTTTTAAATCCCTTAAAAAAAATTTAGCTGATGAGTTATTAACCAAATGAGATAGGATTGGATACAAATAATTAATCCATAATATTAATCAAAAATTATAATATCATGAGAAGTAAAGATATTCATGATATATTATTTAAAAGGGTGTTATATACACAATAATAAAATTTAATGTGTGTATAACAACAAATTAGTATCAATGGAATTTAAATTGAGATAATGTCCCTTATAAAGATCATATTTATAAATTAATGACAAATCGATGACATAATTATCTGTGAAAAATAATAATACCCTCAATATAAGTGGATATTAGGTATAAAACAATGATATTTTATTCACACATATACATATCCTGACATAAAAAAGAAGTATAATTTTAACCGAAAGAATTGAAATTGGGTTAAGAGGTTCTCTTAACAAAATTCGATAGCCTAACAATGTCATGTAAAAATAAAAAAAATGAGTTGATGAGAGTGAAAATGGTGTATCATCACATAGATGTAAATTTTACTTCAATAATGATATTAATGAATATATCCCAACATTCTAGAATTGAAATTTAATGACATAACTTAAAATAAATCTTTGACTAGAAGAGGAGGGTGAATGGTTCCCTAAACGACTTGATATCTTATGAAACATACACCACATTATATATAGTGCATAATAATAAGATGAAAATTCCCATAAATTAAATTATATTATAAAAATAATAAAGTCATGGGATGTACATACACCACACAATAGGAAATGGTTGCAAATATGACTTGAATATCATGTGAATTGAAAGTGAGATAAAAACTGCTTACCACTTTGCAATCAATAGTTTTGTAAGAACAAAAGTTAATAACCACAAAATGAATCATTGAATTCAATGAATATAAATTGATTCTCGATAATATATTTCAAATGGAAGTAGAAAATACACCAAATAAAATAAATAAGTGGTGAAAAATGGAAATCTCTCAAAATTATATGTGAGATAAGAAATCCCTTACCACGTTGTAATCAATCAATTCGTATGATCAAAAGTTACTAACCACCAAATCAATCCCAAAATAAAATCAGTATAAAGAGAATAATGATAATATATATCAAATTTTAGTACATACTACACCACATGATATAAATAAATGGGGAATAACAGAAAACTCACATAATTAAAAAGAGAGATTAAACCCCTCACCTCGTGCCCGACATGACCCGTTCGTAATTTAATATCCTGAATAATAAAATAAAGTTAATTTTTACTTGATTAATTAAATTTTTCAAGGTAATTATTACTTTTGTATAACATATTACAATGTTAAAATAATAAATCTGTCATTTATCATAATAATGGTCGTTTTGTCGATATTTGGTATTTGAGTCAAATAAAATTAACTTCTTATATATAGAAGTTGTTCATTTGGTAAAAGTACATTGTCTATAGAATTATATTAAGGATTATTATATCATATATATCATATATACCCAGTATATTTATGTATTTATAATAGTACATAACCATTGGAGTAAGAAATGTAAAGTACCATTCCTTGAGATAGAAAGCCGTACGTATGCATGAACGCTACTTTCACTTATATTTCATATTTAATGGAATGAAAACTGAATGATAAATAGGTATATTATAACTACACTATAATATCATATATAATCTCATTAATATTATCCTTTATATGTTCCACATATGGCATGAACGAGTCATATTATGTTGAGGGTGTGGTAGTCTGCACTTCACCAAAGGAAATTATCATATTTACCCATTATGGAAACAATAAAGGTATGATATAAATGAAAAATACATAATAATAGAGAATATAAAAAAATAATATAAATTAATTGTAGATGAAATTCCATATTAATGGACACCATAATATGTCGTTGTAGAAGATAGAATAATCATCATTTAATGAGGCAGTAATTCATCATCCACAGATACATTATGTTCGTATCCATTAGAAGGAGGTTTTTGATAGTGTAGTTCGAATACATATCATAAATACATCCTAGTATATAGATAATACCAGTGTTTTTATTTAATTAATTAATAAAGAATGTTTAGGAGTGTTGGAGATGTAAAATAAATGAAATGAACATAAAAGAAGACGTTACCATTAGATCGATTAACTGCCTTTGGTTTGAACCCAAAGATTTATTTGAAGTGAAAACAGACTATGGTAATGATTCTAGAAGGATTACAAGGATGTATAAAGCATAATTCGGTAGTCTTTGGTCGAGATATGGGGCTTCAGAATTTTTTAGAATGGGTTATAAGTGGAGGCTTTTTAAAAGGGCGAGGAGGTTCTGTTTAAGAATGTTTGAAAATATTATTTTATTATATAATGAATTTTGGTTTATAAAGATCCAAAACAAATTAATGTTAAAGTGAATTTGAATCCTGTTCAAAATAAAATCATTAAATAAGAAGTGTATTGGTTTAGGATATCGTTATTATTTTTATAATCTTATTTATTTAAATCATTCATTAATGAGGTAAACACTGCATCATTATAGTGTCATAGTTTTTTTATTTGTTTGATGAATAAATATTATAAAAAATACCATGATATCTGAAATATTTTAATATTTAAAAACAGTAATTATAGTTATGGATATATCATATATTACCCATTGTAAAAATTGATTTACTAAAATATATATGTTTATGTTATTTTTGTCTTTAGTGTAATTTAATTAATATAATGTGTCATTATCACTACCATGTGGCTCAATGGGGTCCCAATATAGACAAAAGGATTCCCATGGTCATACATGTATCAACCAATAAGATTAAGACACATTTTAGGGTATTTTATTATTATTATAAAATTATTTTTTACCCCTTTTTAACATATTTATATCCATGGTAAATAAAATATTTACTAATGTAAATATTTAAAATGTCTAAAATTAAAAGTTACCCATTTACAGAATTTGGACCTCTTGATTCAATATATGGATTCAATTTTTCTAAATTTAAAACACTGAAGTGTGAGAAATTAAATTAATATTAACTATTGTTGTCAAAACAAAAATCGTGTTTTGACGAAATAATAATTATCAAGGGATTGACACTTGTTTATATCCAATTTCAAAGTTAAATTATTTAGAATAACCAAAATTTGATTAAATGGTAAAAATATAATATAATGACACTTTAATTCTAATTAAAACTATAATCAATCCATATAAATAATTTAGATTAAAATTTAGTTTTGAATTAAAATTCAGTATTTTTCATTATTCGTTAAAAATGAATTTTATAAAAAACCCATAAATTTTCCCAAACTAAATTTTTATGTCTCGGTTTTAAGGAAGAATTTTATCGGGTCAAATAGAACATATAAAAGTGAAAAAAAGTAAAATTAATGTGGGTTCTCCATCAAAAGGCGGTAAATCGACCATTTAACGAATATTAGAGTATTTATGCTTAAAATTAAATTCATTTAGATTTTAAGCCTCTAAATTTAATTGGATTAATGAATTAATAGTTAAAAAACATGTGTAATAATATATAAGTAAATTATTTTTATTCCCACCAATACAACAGATATGCATTAACTATCATTTAAAATAAAAATATTATATTATTATTTGTTATTACAACTCAACGTTGTGTGCAATGTAAGATTTCAATGAAACCCATTATTTCATATCGGGTATGCCATCGAACATAGAATCCATATTAAAGTAAAATTAATATTTTATTCTCAAATGTTAATAAATATGAAAATTTTATATTCATTATTTACATGGGATGCTACATCCTTTCTCCCTATTAGGAATTATGTCCTCATAATTTTAAAATTGGGCTCAGAAACATCATTAAAAGTCCCAGATTGGAAAATGATTCCATAAAAATATCACATTAAAATAAATAAAGAGAATTTCAAAGGTCACCTGAGATAACCCATACTAGGATTCCATGTAGGAAAACATGTATATGGATGATAAACTTACACTCATATATTAATATACAGTGATAGATAACTTGACCACATAAATTAAACCACCACAATACTATAAATTTGTTGTTGGGTAAAATTATAATGATAAAAGAGAGATTATGAAATTTTTTCTTCAAGATCCTATTAATATTGTTGAATAATTTTATTTATAACTAGACAAAAATTGATGGGAAATATATATACTTGTCATGTAAATTTTCATCCTTTTATGAAATTCTACCACAAACACATCATTTTTTCAAACGATATGTATTCAAGATGACATGGTAACACCTGAAGTGATACAATAAACATATAGAGTATCACATAATTGATATAAGATAAACTATATATTTTCCCTATCATTAGACATCAATGAAAACCAAAATGGTAAGTATGAGATCAGATTATCCCCAAAAAAATAACCATTTATAAAACAAAATACTACTCTTAATCTCCAAAGTTCAACTAATAGTACCGAAAGTTCAATAGATACTATTAAATACAAAATTGTCCATAAAAAATCTTCAAAATAATACAACTAATAATGAAACCCAAAACTAGGAAGGATTTGATCACAAGGTCTTCAAATAATATTGTTTACACTTAATTCCTCATATTGAAAAGTAATTAACCCGATCACATATTCTCTATGATAGGTTAATCACTTCCATAAATAACCCAAATCACCATATTTCCACATTAAAAATATAGATCAATAAATTATAAAATTTCAACCATTACTCCACAAATGAAATCCCTTAGTATTTTATATCCATTATTTATATAATGTTCCTAAAAGAGAAAACATCTTCAAAAATTACATTTATCATTTAATCACCAAATAATTTTCCTATAATAAGGATATATATTTGATAAAACATAATATCCAAAATCCACTTATTATTGATCTTTAAAATAATTTAACTAAAAATAATACATCATCCTAACCAGGGAATTCATGTAGTCCAGTGGTAGATGATAAATCTCAATCGCACTTTGGTTATGGGTTCAATTCTCATATCATTGTCCGACGTGACAGGTTGTCACATGAACTACATGTAATAATTTTTTGAAAACTATATAATTTTATTGAATTCCAAAAAATGAGATAAATCCATTAAAAATACCCATAATATATTTTAACTACAAAATTTTTCTCAAACAACCCAAATTTATCCTATAAAGTAATAACATGTAATTGTCTCAAAAACAAAAGATCATATGAACCCCTAAGAATATCCATTAGTCCACACAATAAAATAAACTTATTTATTAAATATCATTTTCATATATCAACCTTCATGGTTACACATACTATAATTCTTTTTACAATGTAATCCCATCATTAATAAATCCTTGATACTTTTAATAATTTCATCATCGCAAAATGTACCATTACTCTTGAATACCTTTTATGTAGACTTTTTACTCATTCAAAATTTGTCATGATCCATTATCCATTATTTTTCAACATATTACATAATATATCATTCCTACACTAAAAATCATTAATCATTTCCTATGATTCAATAACGTTAAAACATCAGCTAAGAAATAATTCATACCATTCATTGGTTATTGTTAGTCTTATCATCTTCAATTGGAATGCCATTAGGAATTGGTAAATATATAATTGTATGAACCTACTGATCTGATTACCGATCCTTCTTCGTAAAACATCTATTTTTATAATGACCACAAACACCAATTTTGAAACATTCAACTAATATTTTGAATAGGACATCTTTTCCATTCCTAGAGTCAACTGGATGCTTCCTTTTTTCCATGGAATGTTATTGAATTAGGACCTTTATTACAACATCTATAGAATCTTACCATCCCTTTGATGAATTTTCCTAATTTTTTCTTTCCAGGTCCTTGACATATAAGTTTCTGAATATAAATACCTTTATGATTATTGTCTGAACATCCGTAATGATTTGTTTCGTTCCAATACGATGACTTACAAAAATATCAATGGTTTAGGTGGTCGATCATGACTGAAAATAGTTGATTGGCAATAACCACAAGAGCTCTAATTATGGCTCCCATTTCATTCAGTTGCATCTTCTTAAAACCGTCACAATTATCTTCTCATCCATTGTTACTTTGGAGACATCTAAATCCATCCATTGACTAAAAAACTTCTCGTGTGAGTATATCAATAAAATCATCATATACTATCTTATGAGGTGGGTAAACACTAAAACATACTTGATCATGTTATATTAAATGCATTAAATTTATCTAAAAAATATGACTTTATTCAATATACTAATCATCATGATTATGTCACTTATTATTAAATAACACCCAAACCTCTAAATTTTTATAAACCAACCATTAATACAAACTATAAGGATCTATCCCAAAAATAGTACATAATATTCAATTAAATAAATAATTCACATTTTAGATCTTCTCATGTTTAGTGTTTTAGTAAATTTGTCCATTTAAATTACATTACATCTCAAAAATTACAAAGTAGACACTTTTACTCAGTTTTTTTAATAAATAAAAAAACTCTTAAAAAATTATTCATGTCTAGGTCCATGTTTTAAACAAAATTAATTTTCCTTGATCCCATCTTTGACCTTATTCATCTTTATGTCCTGCGAAAAACATTTCAAAAGGTGGGATGAGCATAAAAACTCAGTAAAGATTATAAAATGAAGGAAATATTAGTCCATCAAAACATAAAATTTTATCATACCTCATGAAATCATAATATTTTTGAATAACACATAGAAATAATAAATCATAAAGGTAACATTTGGCATTCATAACATACTTACGTTGTAGATTTCATAACTAAATAGGGTGTTACATTTGAAACACCCATAATTGTATATTCCCGAAATCACTTTATAGAAACATTACCATTTACCTCTGTTACGTTACCCAATGCATTGGAGAGATATCTCGAGCCCACCCACTCATGGTTTATCACGGAACATCCCTTATACATAAATAATTCCCAAAAACTATAAAATATTCATAACAAATAAAAGAAGCATAATGGAAAGATTATATTTGAACAATGAAATAAACATATATCATTTCAAGATATTGACATAATCAATGCTTTATAAAACCATTTTCAAAAACCATTTTCAAAAACCATTTAAAACATTTATTAAAGATATTTTTAAATCAAAGAGTCCCATACAACTTTGAAACATTAAAAATAATTTTAATTTAAAAATATACTTGTCCATATAAATAATTCCATAAACCATTATTTAAAACATGGACATTAATGAGAAAGAATTAGAGGAATAAATATTTAAAACATTTAAAATGATATTTTAGTTAAAAAATGTCAAACCAAATGAAAGGTTCTTGGATACAAATGATTGAGGCATAATATCAATCAAAGATCATACTATCATGATATATAAAGTATTCAAGATATAAAGCTTGTCAAAACAAAAAGGTTGGTTTTAAAAAATAATAACTATCAAATGTTTGACACTTGTTTATGACCAATTTCAAAGTGAAATTACTTCCAATGACAAATATTGGATTAAATTGTATATATATTACATAATTATATTCTAAAGATAACTAAAAATACAATCTGGACATATAAATAAATTATATTAAAAGATAGTTTTGATTTAATGTACAATAATTTTCATTATTCATTAAAAATGATTTTTATCATAAAAAATCCATAAATTAACCAATAGTAAATTTTGATGTATCAATTATAAAGAAGAATTTTATTTTTCTAAATGGAACATATAAAAGTTTCAAAAACTAGATTTAAAGAGGTTTCTCTATTAAAAGGTGGTAAATCGACCTTTTACAGAATATTTTACTATTTATCCTTCAAATTAGATTCATTCAAATTTTATGCTTCAAAATATTAATGGATAAATGTAAAAACATTTACCAGACAAGTGTAATAATATTATATTTATTTATGTTTATTCTCACCAATACAGTGTCTATGCATTATCTATCATTTAAAATAATAATATTATATAATTATTTTTCAGTGTAACTCAACGTTGTGTGCAATGTATGATTTCAAAAAACCCCATTGTTGTATAAAGGTTATTCCATTAAACATAGAATCCATTATAAGGTAAAATTAATATTTACTTCACAAATGTTAATAAATTTAATAAATTTATATTCATTAGTTACATGGAAGTTTTCAATAATAGTATATTTGAAAATAATGGGATATAAATTAATATATTATTAATTTCATAAGGACCGTTAATATTTTATTAAACTCATACCATACCCCTATAAATATTATAAAATAGTATTGATGTTTTATTCAATGGAGTGCACTAATTGGTGAAAAATAAATATTATTTCATTGAAATAAAAATAATTATTTAAGGCTTCACCTAATCATAGTCATCTCATCCTCATGAATATTTATCAATTAGTTGAACAAATAATGTTATTAAATATTTTTTTGACCAAAAAATAAGTATATAAATATTCTATACATTTCCTTGTGAATAAATGTTTTTTATATATATTAATAATCAAGTAAAATATTTATTTAATAAATAAATAATAATTTACTATGGTATGAATAACAGTAGGCAAATAAATACTATATATTCAAGTAATTAAACATTTATACTCTAAATATATATTTATTTAATATATGCAATTATTTAATAAATCATGAAAATATATTAACTCCTAGTTTTTTGAAATGTATTTTTTTAATATTTTTAATATATATAATATAAAAATTATATGAAAGGGAACACTATGTGTGTGATCCTCTAAGTATGATCCTCTGTGGAATTAGGGAGGCTTTCTAGAAGTCTAGGATTAAATACAAGAAATGTGTCAAGGCGCCCACAGAGAAAGAATATATTCCACAATAACCGAAACCCATATTAACACTCACTATGTAATATAATGTTATTTCCATGATATCTCATCATGTATGTTTCACAATTTTTTCATCACCCCTAATACGTGACACATCATTCTTTGATTATCCAGAATAAAAATGCCTACATCTCCATTAAAATTGAATTTCTTTATATGACTCTTTTAAAATAAAAAGATTTAGATATCAACTTCTATAAATATCAAAGTTACAAATATCCCATTTACATACTTATTAACAACATATCATTCAACACATACCAAATATACCCTAATTCTCCACGAACTATTTCATCAAGGATTATAATTATACATCAATGTGATCAATTAAGGACATAAATTACAAATATTAATAATGTTTATAGATTATTAAACAATATAAAAATATGAAAAATCATAAGAATCATAAAAATATCGATTTATTATAGTTTCATTTTTTATATTAATCTACATTATTTTAAATTACTAAGTGAAAGAATAATGAAAAGATGTTTCATATACTTACGAGTACATGCACCTCATATTCAACAAACTATGTTCCCCAATATAGGTTATTAAACAACCATTTACCAATTTCATGAAAATAATTTTGTAATTTAAAGGCCAAATTGTAGAAAATTCCAATTGAATGTGTTTTGAATTTTTTTTGTTTGTTTAAATGGTTAAAATGGTAGGTTACGATTATTTATTTCGAAAAAAGGAAAATATTTGTTTGTGTTTTTGTATAATTTTAAAAAATTGAAATCCTGGTGCGTAAAATCCAAATAAATTCATTCAATATTTGTGAATATAAAATTATCATGTTATATGATTGAATGATTAATATCCCACATTCACATGAATGAAATAATATTATGTGATCCATGGGAATACATTATACGATCGAGCGATGTAATGAATAAAGGAAGATATGATGATTGAATATGAATGAATGGATTATGTGGATGAGTCCCAAAAATATTTTGATGTGAATTTAATTTTGAATTAACATAGTATTTATATATCCACTCAGTGTTAGTCAAAGTGCATGAATTAATTTTTGAAATAAATAATGAAGTACTCTTGCAATATATTGAAAAAACAATAAATCATGTCTATCTATCGATCTCAGGATGGAATTACAAAAAAAATTAAAATGAGTTGACGTTGAAAACCCAATAAGGGAATGAAAAATGTAGCTTCAAATTTATGAATATAACATATACAAGAAGTGATTATATATATCATGGAAGGATGAGTATCAGTTATTTAAAGTCATGGAACATATATATTTCTATGATTTTCATATATAAGGTGAAGGATTTATGACTATAAACAGCACATAAACTATACTTATGTAATGTATTTTGATCATATGATAAGTAAAAAATATTTTACTCAATAAAAATCAATTATTGTCTTTCATGATGTGATGGGAGTTACAAGATACAAGTAAGTTATGTTTAATAAAACACATAAGGAGTATAATGTAATGATAACAGTATTATAATATTATGAATAAGGATAAGAGAGTTATACACATGGGGTTGTCTCATATTGGAAGACCCATTAAAGTAAGATTATAGTGTAAACTAAACACCATCCCATGCTATACTGATGTGATCAATATATTTTGAAGTGGGTCTTTCATAGGGATGTTTGGGAGGGGGCTCGCATGGATGTTATATACTCAATTAAAAAATATCTATCACAACTATAGTTTTAACGACAATGATTAAACATGAGTATAATAAAAAATTATTTTCATGACCATGTCAAAAATGATCAAAAAAATATTATACTAGAGGAGAAGTTCATTCACATAAGTATAGAGGGAGAAGTGAAATTTTTACTCAAGATTGGTTTTAATCTCGGAGAATTTTTTGTTGAACTTAAAAAATTAGGATATAATTTGAAATCGGTGATTTTGTATGTTGTATAATTTTCTTTTTATGATTCCATGATAGATTCTATTGATGGTGATCCGTGAAATATTTCTTATGTTTTTTACATATTTTAATATTCTATTATTATTTTCTATAGGAAAGAGAGAAAATATATTTTTAATGATTGAGAAATATCTAAATGGAACATTATATTTATATTTAATAACTATATTCCCCCATCTTTTAAGGGTATCTAACATAGTTGTTATAATAAATCATATTATAAGTAAATTTAACACCATAGTATATCTCTCATAAAAAAAATTATTATTTTTATTATAAAGCGGTTATGATAATTGATAGAATACATTTTAAGTTATGGAATAATCATATATATCACTACTCTTAATAAATTGTTATGGATGTGTTTGGAAATAAATATGGTATTTTAGCCAGTATGGATAGTGGATTAGTATCAGGAGAATGAAATATAGAATTAGATATTGACCCTAGAGGAATAAAGGATTTAGGTGGATCATTATCCAATATAGTCAATATAATGGTTATTTCAAGAAATTCATTACATGAAAAGTGGGAAATATATTGAAAAACTATGAAGGAAGACCCAATGTCTATGAAGCTTTGTTGAATGATCTGTTGATCATGAATGAGGTCCAAAGAATATACCCTAAAGTGTTTGTTAAAGTATTCAGTGATCATGAGAATTTTGTTTTAATAACATGTGAGGTATTTGGGAGAATTTATATGGTGTGAAGATCACTAAGAAAATATTGAGAAAACATTCATCGAGGTTCAATCTTTAATTCACTATACTGGTGTATAAAATTTCGACATATATAATATTTGATATCTTACATAATAGTTATCACAAACATGAAATAATAAATTATTATAATGGGGATATAGAAAAAGTTATTTCTTAATAGGTGGAAATTATGATCATAAGAAATATCAACGTAGATGATGGATAAGATTAATTCATAGTTTATGAGGTTATGTAAATTATTTTATCTAATATACATCTAAGAAAATGAATGTTTAATTGGAAACATCTTCTATAATTCACTCATTATGAATTTATTATTCGTATTTCGGCAAATAATCTCATGAATTTTGAAGATTATGTTGATGATGATAATGAAATTTCCACGAATAATCCTTAAATAGATTTTAATGGAAATAAAAATACCAAGGAAAATATCCTCAAAATAAAGAATCCGTATTCTCAAGAAAATGACAGTCCATAACCATCCATAACAATGATATGGAAGTTTGAGATGGTTATGGAGAACATGACATAGAGGTTGTTAAAGGAAACTCCAATGCATGGTAATAAAGCAACAATGGTGAAAAATAATTTGAAGAGATAGTTGACTTACAAGTCGAATTATATGTTTCTCTTGAAGGGATTGATATTTGAAGAACTGAAATAAAAAAATAAAACATATTGGTTCATATTTATAAAAAATATATTCAATAATAAAAATAAAATAATATTAATATTATGGATAATGTTAAAAATATAAGATATGAAATGTTATAAATAAAAGTGAAAGGACTTAGTAAATAGTTTAAAGATGAAGATCATGACATGAATATTTATAGTTTGACTAAAATAGAAAAATATCGATCCAAACATGTCAATAGTCATGTGAAAGAATCATTCAGCCAAATTATATGTATTCATTATTAGAATAAACTCCTAATTCTTGGTAAGACATTAGATTTGAAATTCAAAGAGGAGATAGAAAATGGGAAATTATAGTATTGAGTTACAATAAAATTACAAATATAATGATATGTAAAAGACGAAAATTTAATAATAACAAACAGTATTTGTGCTAATCAAAAAAAAATATGATTTGTGTTAGACTATAAAAAACCACTATAAAGTTGTATATTTACTTGTGTATGAATTAGAATATAATTATTTAGAGAAAATGAGGGAAAATAGTGTCGTGACAATGAAATATATGAAAGAAACATATAATTTGTTATTGATATAGAAATATGATAGTTTCTAAAAATCACTCACATAAAATCAAAAGGTGCCTATATTCACAAGATAAAAAATCAACCATAAAGAATTAAATATTGTTTGATTTCTTATTATGGGAACTTTTTTTGTGTAGAGGATTCATATATATGGATATATATTTATCATCTATAATACACCTTATTATGACAAATCATACCTAATATGGTGATAGATAGCATTAAAATGGATCATCAAATAAATAGATAATGAAAAATTTATTTACATATTTGAAAGTTCAATTTTTCATATCATAAAATAAGGAATATACAAAAAATAAATCAATATCACGTATGAAGTGAAATACATGGATCAAAAGAGAAAATATTTGAGTATGTAGAAGTTATAGATATTTCCTCCATTGAATCATATCACACTATGATATGGATTATCAACAGTAGTTTCACCTCCTCTTTGAATGGAATTAAGGATCTAGTGACATGTATCTAGTATGAAATTAGAGGTTTCAATTTATTTTTTCATGATTAGTGGATGAATATAAGTGGATTAGGAAATGTAATTTTTGGGTAAATGAATGAGTTATATTTATTTCATGGTTTTCGATGTTTTTAGTCACAACATGCTAATTTTTAGTCAACTATGTGACTGAATAAACATTTTATGCCATACTAAAAAATGTTGTATCCTCAATGGAAAATATGGAAATGTTTTTTTTCAATGAATGAACATGAAGGGGAACCTATACCAGGTGAGTAGAGTAGAAAATATGTTATTTCTATCAAAGGAAGAACACAACATGTTGTGGAATAAAGATCGTGGTCGTCTTATCAAACCATCCATCGAATATATAGTTGAATGTGATAATATTAAATATATATGTAAGATATAATAATATAATATACATATATTTGATTTTTCATAATAAGGTAATATCACAAAAAAGACAGATAAGGAAAAATATTTAAGGAAAAAATAGTTCATGAACCACTTCATATTTATGGATTTCAACCAATTCATTCAATAAATATTAATGGGATGATATTTTATGTCATAATCATTGATAATTTTAACATATTAGCATGAAAATCAATTATCACCCATGTGTCTGATGTGTTAAATTTCATAAAAAATTATCAGTGGGAAGTTAAAAAGATAATTGGTAAAAAATTCATGATTTTATGAAAAATATTGAATGGAGTCAACAAATAGGCATGTGAAATAAGATCTCAAGAAACATATGACAAAAAACCATATATTATTAGTAAGTTCTACTAAATAATATGGGTCCATTTAGGGAAGAAACTAGATTATCAACAGTGTTTACATAAGGATGATTACTGATAAAGACCATATATAGTTATTTTAGAATGAGGAAATCATGATAATTTACAAAATTTATAAAGGTGGAATATTATGTATTAAAGAAGAGTATACACTATATAAACAGTGCTATACATTTAACCCAACATTGTTCAATATTAGATTGATCATATTTAGCTTTTTCATTCTGAATAAAGAGGAGCATAATAATTTAAAATCAAGAGTAGATAAGGGGATAATTCTTAAAAACTCTTGAGTAGGAAAAATATAAAAATTCATCAGCATGTGTTTAGGAAATGCTTTAGAGAGAAATGATGTTTTTATTGTTGAAATGTGATGAATATTCAAAAAATAATAATGAATAATTCCCAAATGATTGTGATTAAAAAATGATGAGCTCAGGGGGGTTATAAGTACATCTAATAGCATACAATTTAGATTCAAATTATGAGAATAATGATGTATGAAATGTGACAACAAATAAACAGAACAGTTGGGATAAAATATTTAGAAAAGAATTTATTAAAATTAGATGAATGTAGAGAATATTAGGAGGATTCTTAAACTAAAATGAATATATTTCATATCATATATCGAGGAAATGATTTTTTAATTAATATGAAAGACATAATAATTTTATTAAAGTGATAAATACATAGCTTTTATAGATTGAAAATAATCATTCATGGGATATTTTATCAAGGACAATGATGAATAATACAATCAATAAACTATAGGTTTTAAATATTGAGTTTATGAATGAATTTATAGTGATTATAGAAAAATATCTTTCAGTTTTCATTTATTTTTTCTATATTGATTGTATTACAATTTTGTATAAATAAGAACTTATCAATTGTTTGGGGAAAATTTCATTATTTATGGACATATGACTGTAAAGAAATAATTTTTTTATATGGACATGTTGTCCAAATTTCAGGATGTGTTTATAAAAGATGAAGTGTATATTGAATAGTTTTATGGTTATGTTATAATTAATGATTAAAGAAAATTATTTCAATAAGGATATATAAGGATCAAAATAGGGACAAAGGGAATGGTATTGTTGAATTGACCAATACTTTAAGAAGATCGAATTATAGAATCACGTTTTTTATTAAAATATCTATGTAAAAAATAATAAAAATTACATTAATATGGTATTATTATATATCTATGGCATAGAATTTGGGGGACCTTACAATTAATAGTAATTTTTTTGAATAATTTATAAAACATGAATTCAAAATGTCAATGATTAGGTAGTTATCATTTCTTCCTTTGTTTACTAGGGAAACACAAATTTCATGTAATATTTATTTCATAATAATTATATTATAATTATGTTATAATAATATTTTAAATGGTGCCTTCCGAGTTAATATATAATTTGGATTTTTAATGACCCTAAATTTCCATGTAATTTTTTTAAATAAATAGAAATTTTACGAGTCTCTGAAAATTGAAAGTTCCTGATTCAAAGGCCCGGAGTGCTTAGAATGAATTTATGATCTTTATTTCGGGTATGTTCAGTTAGTGAATGTGCATGACTTTGTAACTACTGAACTGGTACTCAGAATTGAAATATGAGGGCATCATTGAAATCGCAGCGCCAGTATTCTCTTAAGAAGTCATTCACCACGATGGCCGTTAGTCTAGGGTGAATGTTAGTTTTTGGGTTTTTCATGGAAATAATAAAATAAAATAAACTTAATTTTATTTTATTTTGAGCTTCCATGTGGATATATCATGTGGGGACCACCCGAACTAATCCTCCTATGAGATGTTATTGTTGTGGGGACCACCTGAACTAACCTCCCATGAGAGGAACTGGTGGTAGGGACTGCCCAAGTTTAAAACCTCTCGAAAATCCCAATTAAGTGTGGGGGGGAACCTTTTGAGCTCTCCACTTAATGGTTCCACCACCTCCATTAATTAATTCCAACCCTTCTCTTTATTAGTTATGCCATCCACATTTTTTCTTATTCCCGGACCAACGTCAATGATCAAGGTATGGGTTTTATTTGCGTGATAATGCTTTCCTATTTTTTGTGGTTTGGGAAAGAATCGTTGAGGAGGTTGTAAAATTTGAATATTATCGTTCTTCATTGTTGTTGATCCAAACTCTACCACCCTAAACGTGGAGGGTGTGGGATAAACCAACATGGCCCAACCCCTCCGTCGTTATTCTATGGAATACTATTCGAAATGGAGGAAGGCGAAGAAAATTACGAAGGTGATGAAGGCAACGACATTGCCACCCCCGACCACCACGTCTGAAGTCACACTCTCGATGCCTTGGCTAAACCGGCCTGTGTCCCTCACAGCACCCCGGCTAAACTGGCCCTCTTCCCTCATTGTGCCCCGGCCAAGCTTGCCCTCACCCCTCGTGGCACCCCGACAGAACCACCCAGGCCCCCCGCGGTGCCCTCACTGAGCCGGCCGGCACCGCTCATGGTGCCCTAGTCGAACCGTCCCACGCCCCTCATGGCACAGAGGTTGAGCTGGCTCGTGCCCCCGTAGTTCCCTGACAGAACCTGCCCGCGCCCCCGGGGCGCGCCAGCCGAACCGACCCCGAGCCCCCATGGCGCCTTGACCGAATCAGCCCCACACCCTTGTGGCACCCTCGCGCGCTCCACGGCCCTTCACGGACCTTGTGGAATAACAGATCCCAGTAGACCAAGCCGCATTATGGGTCGGGCCTGTCCCAGCGGGTTGGAACGGACCCGATCCCACTATGACCTTTTATGCTCTTCTGGTCATAACATTGGCATTAGA
The DNA here is from genome assembly GCA_963277665.1 of Viscum album. Taxonomy (NCBI): domain Eukaryota; kingdom Viridiplantae; phylum Streptophyta; class Magnoliopsida; order Santalales; family Viscaceae; genus Viscum; species Viscum album. Next base: position 1,420,288,804 of record OY728142.1, read on the forward strand.
TGTCAGTTTGATGAACTGTCAGCGGCGTTGGATATATTTGAGTGATATAGTCCCTTTGAGTATACTCCAATAATATATTGTATTGAGATGGGAAATGGTTAGGTGGGATCGATCATGAATCCAACCGCCCCTAGACATAAACGCTAATAACTCACATACTTGGCATCCATTTGACACACTGTCTATGGTGTTAAGATGCCTATGACGTGGTGGAAAATTGAGATACATCTTTGTGGGACATTGGGACAGTTGGAGTATCGACCAGAAACTCGTGGAGAGGATCCTCCGGGAGATTGGTGAGCGTAGTTCAGGGACCTAGTATTTGGATAAGACCTGATGACTGCTGACCGTTTTGATTCGTAGTGACTCGACTAGCCTAATGGATAGCACGTGGGTGTCACGGCAGATACATAGTGGGGAGATCCTTGGTGTTTTAACAGACCCAAAGTACTCGACAGCAGGAGTACCTCAGTTGGGTATGAGGTAGAGCATTCTTGGTGACGTGGATGACCCATAGTGGGGAGCATTCTTGTTGACACACCAGATCCACAGTACTAGATAGGAGATGTAACTCAGCAGTCCAAGGTTAGTGGGAAGCCCACTTGGTGTCGCGGAATGCTCACTGTACATGGTAGATGAGGAGTTCTCCAGCAGTTGAGGTTTCAAAAATGTTACTGGGGATGTTACATGATACTACACCCATGAATAAAATCATAGTTTGAGCTGAGTAATTTTTTTTTGTGTTTTACCCATGTTTGAGATGGATCACATGATAACGTATGTATATGTATGTGAATATACCTAAGTAGGGTTATCAGTTGACTTCATTAATTGTGGTTTGTCTTTGGTGGATTTTCTGAGACCTTGAGGGTCTTGGGGTCCCTACTGAGTATCATTATACTCACCCATGCACGGGCTATGCTTACACATTGTTGTGTTGGATATAGACTATGGACATTGCTGACTGAGGATGAGAGTACTATGACTGGATGGTACCTGGAGGTGGATCATACGACGAGTCGGTACACGAAAGAGATGGCCAGACGTGGAGTGTTGAGGATGCGACCTGTACCTACCCTTCTGGTTAGAAACCAGGAAGATGATCCAGTTGATGTCTTCTCTTATCATTAAGTTGTATTGTATCACTGTTTTACTTGTACATTCAAGTTGGTCTTGTACTCTGGACCGTTTTTTCTTTAATAACTCTTTTGTTATACTGTTTACTCGGTGTCTCACCCAGATGAGTGCTTGTTTGTGTTTGTGTTTACAAGTTATAAAGGCATTGTGTTCCCAGTTTTGGGGAATTACTTCTTCGTTGCTAGTCACCAGACTCTGGCGTATAGAAGACATGCTTGGGGTAGTCACGAAACTGGACCTGGGGGATGGGTCATGAAAAGTTAGTATCATAGGAGTCGGTTCTACCACAGAATATAGGTATCTGATCTTTTCTATGATGCAATAGTGTTAAGTGTAGTGAGTGTGGTTTTCTGGATAGGGATTCCAGTGTTGGTGCGGCAGCTGATGTATCCATACACTAGGACCCTGACTACTGATTTACGATTTAGTGCAAAAAAACACAGATTCTGTGTTAGTTTTCTAATGTTTTCATTAAGTCAGATCTCCAGGTTTGCTCACCAGGTATTAATTTTAACCGTAGTGCAACTCTTTCTTTTATGGAATCTTCCACACCGATTGTTTCATAGAGATCCCTGATTTGTACTCACTGATATCCCACAGAGCAATGAGGCCTTAGTGTGGGGCCCTTTTCTAGTGGAGGCACCCGCGGTACCATTATCCATTGGGCCACCAAGGCCACAATCCTCAGCAGCAGATGGTGCACACCTCTTGAGCACGTTTCACAAGTTCCAACACCAAAGGCCACCTAGGTTTAGGGGAGAGATGGACCCATAGGTGGATAAGGATTGGATAGATGTAGTGGTGAGAGTTTCTTGACTGCTAGGGACACTAGCTGATCTCATGGTGATTGTTGCTACCATCCTTTTACAAGCAGCATCGGGAAGATGGTGGAGCTTGATGCTATGAGTTCATGATGATGTGATGCTTCTCGGGGCAGACTACGAGAACCTGTTTCGAGTAGAGATTGTTATAGAGACTCTTCACGCAGCGCACATTCTGGAGCTACTTCATGTGTAGAAAGGAAGAAATATTGTTGCTCAGTACTCAGCGAGGTTCACAGAACTCACACGCTACTTCAAAAATATGGTCTGAGACCCATTATTCAAGGACAAGACCATAAAGTAGGGACTCAGGAGGGATATCATGGCTTAGGTGATCTCACATAGCATCCTGATACAGGTGGGGTGTTAGAGAGAGCCCTCTTGTTGGAGAGTTTCCATGCTGAGCAGACACCAGCTGTGAGACTCACTACAAGTAATCACGTAGTGGAGTGTTCTGCATTCGGTAGTAGACATACATCACAGAGGTCCTATGGGACCAGACCTATCAGTGAATGACCGCATGACTCAGGATCAGTTGTGTGGGGAACCTAAAGCGGAGATAGACATGCCAATAGTGGGCAGGGTTTCACATGCGAGAGGTAGGGTCACATGGCTCATGACTGTCTGACCCACCATTCGGAGGATCAGAAGAAGGTTGAAGTACCACCCAGGAAGAGACAGAGATTCGATCGAGGTTGTCCATAGGGAGCAGGAAGACGTGGTGGAGGAGCTTGTCATGTACCTGCTGGTTGGTGACGATTAGAGATGTTACTGCCACCACCACCAGGAGTTCCACCCCAACCATAGGGAGTACGTGGACAGGGGATATCTCGTCCCCAGGCAGCTGAGGCATACGATCATGGCACTCTGAAGATGATACGAGGTATTGTCTATGTCTATTACACCATATCTGCAGTACTTATAGACATAGTTTCCAATAATCCTTTCATTGTCACTACCCATGTTCGGAGCTTGGCGATTCGAATGTAACCGTTGGCTCAATCATTACGGCTAGAGACTCTTACGGGAGAAGATTCAACTCTTACAGACTGGAGCCGGAAGTGTGATCTTACTTTAGGAGGAAAGAGCTTCAGTTGGGATCTCCTAGTAGTGACGTCAAGTCCTTAAGACGTCATCATGGTTGTAGATTGGTTATCTACTATCCATGATTAGATTGACTATATTAGGCGCAAATTGTAGTGTGTCTACATGGATGGGACCAGGTTTATCTTCACTGCTGATAAGGGAGCCTTTACAGCACAGAATGGACTTACATGGAGGAGAGTACAACCAATCACTCATTAGTTAGCAAGACTTACCCTCGGAGATGTTGATGTATAGAATCCAAATTATCTAGTATAGTTGGACCAATATGCAGATGTTTTCCTTAAAGATGTTATGGTTCTAACTCCTTGCAGATAGGGGGACTTCTACATTGAATTGTACCATGAGAAGAGATCAATATCTACACTAGATTATCATATGTATCCCACGAAGCATTGAGAAATGTGGGTGTAGATAGTATAATTATAGAGGAATAGATTCACCCTGCCCAATGTTTCACCATGGGAAGCCCCGATTCTATTCGCCAAGAAGTTGAATGGGAGATTGAGGCATTGTGTTGACTATCGAGGCCTATACCAGGTGACAGTGAAGAACAAGTACCCACTCCCAAGGATTGATGACCTATGCAATCAACTGAAGGGAGAGCGGTGGTTCTCAAAAACAGACCTTAGAGTAGGCTATCAGTAGATCAGATTTAGAGACGAGGATGTATAGAAGACAACCTTCAAATGTCGGTATGGCCACAAAAATTTCATTGTTATGCCTTTCATATTATCCATCACTCCAGTAGTGTTCAAGGGTCTCATGACCATTATCTTTCATCCATTCCTCGATCTCTTTGTCTTAGTCTTCATAGTTGTCATTCTAATCTACTCGATTACTAAGGAGGATCAAGAATATCATTTGCAGGTAGTACTAGACACACTCCGAGAGCACTAGATTTATGGTATGATCTCGAAGTGCCAGTTATGGATTTGGGAGGTTCACTTTCTGGGAAATGTCTTCTCGGAGGATGGAGTTGTTGTAGATCTAGTGAAGATTGAGATAGTACTAGCTTGGGAGCCACCCAGGAGTGTGACGGATGTTTGGAGTTTCAAGGGTCTGGCTGGATACAAACGGAGATTGGTGTCATATTTCTCTAGAGTTACAACACCACTATCGACCTAGACGAAGATGGGGAAACACTTTGTGTAGTTGGTTATATGCTATCAGAGCTTTTAGGAGCTGAGGTAGAGGCTGACTATTGCCCCCATATTGATGCTTCCAATGGAAGGAGTAGGGTACGTAGTCTACTACGACACATCAAGGACTGGACGAAGATGTGGCCTGATGTAGGAGCGAGTAGTGATATCATATGGTTATCGGCAGCTGAGAAAACATGGGAAGAATGATGCTACCCATGACATTAAGTTAGCAGTAGTGGTATTCACCTTGAATATGTGGCGACACTATCTGATGGGAGAGCGTTTTACCATGTACTATGATCATAAGAGTCTCATGTATATATCCTCCCAGATGGACCAGAACCTGAGACAACGACATTTCCTTGAGTTCTTCCAAGACTATGACTTCGAGATATTCTATAATCCTAGGAAAGAAAATGTTGTTGTAGATTCACAGATTAGAAGATCGGGTATACAGGTGCAAGGTGAGGTGATGGAGTATCTAGCCGATTTAAAGATATCCTTCATGGATAGAGATGGATAAGATTTTCTTCAGTCTCTTATAGTATCTCCTCCACTTCATTAGTGAGTAGGGAAGGCACAACCTGGGGACACTGATATCGAGGCACGACGTGTTCGGATATCCATATGACAAACACCTGATGAATTTTCTAAAGGTGGGGAGTATGTCATTCTCTTCAAGGGACGTACCATGGAAGCAGTATCACTTCAGGATTAAGTGTTAAGGGAGTTCCACAAATCCAGTCTATTGGTACATCCAGGAGTGGCAAAGGTGTACCAGGCCTCTGACGATAGCACATGTGTCGGGAAATGAAGCACATTGTAGCATAGTTTGTCTATCAATGCCTTACATATCAACAGGTGTAGGTAGAAAATTAGGTACTAGAAGGCTTGGTACATCCTTTAAAGGTCCCAGAGTGGATGTGGGGTGAGATATACATGGATTTCATACGAAGAATTCCATGAACATCTAGGGGACATGACTCTATTTGGGTGATATTCGAACGACTCACCAAGTCACCCCACTTCATACTGATAAGATAGTAGGGTTGAGTAGAGCACTTGGGATGCCTCTATGTATAGGAGATTGTGAGGCTACATTGATTACCCTCGACGATTGTCTCCGATCATGAAATACATTTTACTTTCTGGCTATGGAAGGGGTTGTAGGAGGCTATCAGGATGCAGTTTTGTTTGAGCACCACCTTTCATCCTCAGTCGGCTGACCAAACTGAGTGGACCATTCAGGCCCTCGATGGCTTGCTTAGTGCTTGTGTCCTAGACTTCAGTCGTAGTTGGGAGGATCACTTAACTTTGGTGGAGTTTGCATACAACAACAAATATCACTCCACCATTGGGATGGAACATTTCATGGTGTTATACGGGTGACCTTGCTGATTACCATTGTGCTGGACTGACCTCGGGGATACATCACTAGTGGGACCAGAAATGATATGGGATACCATATAGAATGTGAAGATAATCCAGGAGCATTTTAAGACTGCACAAAGCAGTAGGACATTGTATGCCGACAGGAGATGGAGAACTCTAGAGTTCGGGGATGCTGATCAGTTCATTCTACGTGTCTCATCTCGATGTAGTTTACAGATATTTGGATGTGGCAGAATGTAACTTTGAGATTTCATAGATATTTTAAGGTCCATATCAGTGTTGGTGAGGTGGCATACCGCTTAGCTCTTCTACCTAAGTTGCACTAGGTGCATGAAGTCTTCCATGTATTCTAGTTGAGGAGATACGTGCATGACCCTTCTCACATCATCGATCATGGCGAGCTGGGATTAAACGATGGGGAGACATTTATGAAGGTTATAGTAGAGATAGAGTATCGACAAGAGTAGGACCTTCATGGATGTTCGATACTCTGGTGTGCGTACCCTGGTAGCACGAGAACCTCCAATAGAGAACAAGAGAGCAGGAGGCTCAAATGTGTGCTCAGTACCTTCACTTGTTTACCTAATTTTTGTTGTTTCTTACGGGGACAAAGAGCCCGGAGTTGGGGAGAATGTAATGTCCTGAAAATTATATGTATTTTTATATATATATGAAAATTTTTCTTGTTCGCAAAAATTGACCGCGTGTCATTCAGAGGCCCGAAGTTCCCAGAATAAATTTCTGAACATTATTTCAGGTACGTTCAGTAAACGTGCGAGTAGGTTACTCTATGTTTTGAAATAATGATGAGAATTAAAATCCTAGAGTGTCGTTGAACTCACAATGCGTATAATCTCTTATGAATACTTTCACCTCTACGATAGTTGGTTGAGGGTGAAGGTTAGTTTTTATGTTTTTCATGGAAATAATATAAAAATACAATCTTCATTTATTTTATTTTGACAATTGATGTGGGTATTTCAGGTTGGGAAAATCAGAACTCAACCTCATATGAGATTTTATGGTGCTGGGACCACCTGAATTAACCTCCCATGAGAGGAAGTGGTGGTGGGGACCACCCGAGGTTAAAACCTCTTGAAACTCCCTATTATGTGGGTAGAAACCTCTTGAACTCCCCACATAATGTTTCCACTACCACTTTAATTAATGCCAACCCTTCTCTTGATTAATTATGCCATCCACCATAAATAATTAAGCCTATTGATTTCTGCCAACAAAATAATAGATTGCATAATCGCTTATTTTGGAACACATTGCATTTTGGTGGAATTGGGGATATGAAGAGTTTGAGAGAAAATCTCTCCAATGAATAACTTCTTCTCCGAATTAAGAACACATGCCTCCTTCAACCTTCTTTCATAGGGCTTCGTTCAACAAGGGACATCCTCATCTACGACGAATCGACGTCCGTACATTTCTCATGCCAATGTCATTGATCAAGGTAGGGGTTTTATTTGCGTGATAATGCATTCCTTGTTTTCTTCTATGGTTTGGGAAAGAATTGTTTCAGAGGATGTAAAATTTGAATTTCATCACTTATCGTTCTTGTAGAGGAAATCTCTACCACCCTAAACACGGAGGGTACGAGCCAATACAATATGGCCCCACCCTTCCGTAGTTATTATTTTGTGTACTGATTGACATGGATGAAGGCGAAGAAGATGGAAAAGGCGACGAAGGCAAATGGTGTTGCCACCCACCGGTACTGTGACATGTGCCGCCCTCAAAGTTCCCTGGGCCCACCATGTCCCTTTACACTCTTTTGGACATAACATTGGCACCGGATGTCTGTTTGAAAAATAGTAAGTGGTAATGGAAATCTCAGAGAGAGACAATTCATTTTAGAATACTCCACTAGAGTTTTGGACTGAGATGGGAAACAATCAGGATTGATTGAGCACAAATCCAACCAGGCCCCTAGTACTGAAAGGCTAATAACTCACAGACTGATCAACTGTTTGATGCGCCATCTATTGCATTGAGACCCCTATGACATGGAGGAACGTTTAGATACTTCGTCATGGGACTTTTTGACAGTTGGAGTATGGACTAGTAGCTCTTGGTGTGGATCCTCCCGGAGATGAGTGAACATAGAACGAAGAAATAGTAGCTGGTTGAGACATGACAGTTGCTGACCATTTTGATTCAGAGTGACTCGACTAGCCCAGTGGGTATTTCGTTGGTGTCACGGTGGACCCACAGTGGGGAGAGCCTTGGTGTCTTGGAGGAACCATGGTTCTTGATAGAAGGATTACCTCAGTAGGCTACGAGGGGGAGCGCACTTGGTGACATTGCAGACCCACGATGGGGAGCATGCATGGTGACGTGGAAGATCTAAGGTACTCAACAAGAGGAGTACCTTAGATGTCCAAGGATAGTGGGATGTGTGATTGGTGTCACGATAGGCCCACTGTACTCAAGAGAAGAGTTCTCTAGTAGTTGATGTATTGAAAAAGTGACTGTGGCTATTACTTGATACAATCCCCTTGAATAAAATCATTGTTCGAGATGAGTCTATTTTTCTATGTTTTCCTCATGATTGAGATGGATCACTTGATAACATAGGTATATGTATGGGAATATACCTATGTAGGGTTATATTTTTACATTGTACTTTGTGGTTTATCCTAGGTGAACATTGTGAGACATTGAGGGTCTCAGGGACCCTACTGTGTATCGTTATACTCACCCCTACACGGGATATTCCCATACATTGTTGTGTTGGATGCATAAGACAGATAACTTTGATTGAGGCATAGAGTACCAGGACTGAATAGTACCTGGAGTTGGAATATACGGCGAGTCAGTACATAGAGGAGACGATCGGGCGTCGAGAGCTAAGGAGGTGACATTTACCTACCCCTCAGCTAAGAACCCCGATGGATGATCCAGTAGCTCTCTCCCCTTAATTTTCAATTGTATTATATCACTGTTGTACTTGTACATTCCAGTTGGGCTTGTATTTTGGCCCCTTTATCTTTCATTACTCTTTTTTTATACAGTTTTCTTGGTGTTTCGCCTAGTTGGGTGCTTTTGTGTGTGTGTGTTTATAGGTAATAAAAGCAATTCCCTCCCAATTTTAGGGAATTATGCCTTTGGTTCTAGTCGCTAGCCCCATGCCTATGGAAGGGATGCTTGAGGTCGTCACGACACATGCCTCGAGGGACATTTCCTAACAGTATTATAATTAGATTAATATATTATGGAATGATTAAATAGGAACAACTACAATCATATAATACTATAAGATCATCAAGAACATACTTTAATGATCATCAAGATGACATGATATTTTTTCCCACATACCAAACAAATTTGTATCAATGTAATACAAAAGAGATCCAGTTACATATATTAAATAACGGACTGGATTTATCAATAGAATTGTGAATTTCAGTTTACTAGATAATGAAAAACCACAATGAGATTTATTTTGTTATACTGATGTATATTTTTCTAGTTTAGAAGATAAAAACTCAATATTATGTGTATTATTATTTTTTATTGTATTTTTTATTTATTGGATATGTAAGAAGAAATATTTTATCATTATAATAAGAAAAGAAGATAAATATAATGAAGACACTATATATTGCACATAATTAATATAGATGAATATAAAACCTAAATATATGAGAGTTCAAGGGAAGTATTTGACCGAATTACATTTTGATATTTCATGTTATATAGATATATGTTTAAATTCATACTCTAACTCGAGGATGAATATATATGTTCTTTAACAAGTTGTAGACCATACCAGTGTGGAAACATTTGTCATTGAAAAATGGGGAGAAATGATATCTTGATGTAGACTAGGTGGATGCCAATAAAACTATCAAGGATATAATAGGTAAATTTAAATATGGTGATGATGATTCTTGTTTATTGAAAAATAAGATATCAATTAATTGAGTGACGATTTCATTATTCTAGCTATTGACATGTTCATGTTGATATGGGATGTCATGGGCTATGCATGTTTTATCTTTTGGTGTAGATATTGTTTCTCATGGTATCATGGATTGAAAATTGATTCATATAAGATATTATCAAAGTAATATTTTTTTCACTGATATTTTCTCATGATGTTTTAGAGTACATTTTAAAGATTTCACTGATAGAGATCTAGGTAATGGTTTCATGATGATTTTATGTCTTTTCAACAATCCAAAATTGTGTCATTTTTTGAAAAAATGAACTTATTATTGGGGTGTAGTGTAGTTTTCTTAATTGAAATGTTTAAAGATACTAAAAATGTGAATTTTTTCAAATGAATTAATTATTATTTGGTGGTCATTGGGAACTTGGATATAGATAATACATGACATGTCAGGAACCATCCCATTTCGACCCTGAACCAGTCACAAGGGATAACACACGACAAGTACCGAGTGGCATTCTTGATCCTCCTGGGATGGAGACAAGAACCAAGTATGTCAAAGGAGTACACAATGGAAAGATTTCACCCAAATATAAATATTCAAACAAATAACAGAAAGAAATAGACAGCCCAAAATACATTAATATAAGAACTGTATTGAACATTATTTATAAAAGAAACAAAAGTTTCAACTAAACCAACAACCCAACTGACCAATGCCGATAACCAACTTACTCCATGAGACCTTAATTTCACTCTCCATCATAATTATGACACATCTCCTAGGGAGATTGACCTCAACCAGAAACCTGCACAAGGGTTAAAAACAAAAGGAGACTATAATTGTGGGTTATAAAACACATTAGGTTACCCTGATATTCTATTCCAAATGCCCATCCAATAATATAAATGAACAATCAATTTAATGTTTTAAATAAAAATATAAAGCTATGTTTTCCAAATGAGGTCCCACTATATAAAAAAATTACCCCACAAAAACATGCTTGTTTTATAAACAAGACTTCTAGTAACAATTTTCCAAAAGGCTTAACTTAAAAATGATACTAGTTTTCAAGAGGGATTATTTAAAGAATGTACACTTTTAAATAAATCACCCACACTTCAGCATTTACCAACCAAATAAACTGTATTCTTATTGTGCTTATGAATTATTTAATGATCACAAGTCATGGGAACACCTCTAGTCACAATTTTGTTGTGAGCCCCAGGTACCTCATATCCTGGTGAAAGTAACCATAATAAATATTTGTTCTCATGAACATGATCCAATAGTAGGGAGAATATCCACAACATAGTGGTACCCCAACATCATCATCATCAGTTTTTAGTTTTTGTTGTCATCATCAAACATTATACGTGAAATAGGGGCCAAACCCTACGGGGTCACTAGCATACTAGTACATGTCTGCCAACCATGATACATGGTAATTACTTTAGAGATCAATAATGATAAAACTTTTATAAAATAAATACTCACATCAAAAAATCATTACCAAACCAAAATACACACCAAAATCTTACAAAAATTCATCACATTTTTATTAAGAATCAATAAACCACTAAAGATTTTAATATAACAATTTCAAGGTGTATAACGAGAACATGCAGATAAAATACATTAAAAAAAATTCAATTTTAAGGCTAGAAAACCATCCATAACATAACAGAACAAATTTTTAATATCCAATACCAATTACTAAATCACGTTCATGAACCCTAAAATTACCTAAAAATATAGAACATGAAATATAGATGAAAACCATTTTTACAAAAAAAAATGCCAAACGGGCCTTTAAGACTTTCTCAAAAATAAAATTTGACCAAGGTATTCATTTTAATTTTATTAATTATTTGTATACGAAACATTTAAATCAGGTAAAAAATCATAAATAACTTAAAACACTCAGGTTACATATTCAAAACACAACCATTTTCATTAGGATGTGAAACATGCCATTTTCCAACAACTCAAACAAAAAAGGTAGTAAACCAAAACTCATTTGATTGTAAACCTAATTAAAAAAATTAAGGACATATAATGACACCATAATAACAATAATAATTCTTCCAATTCATTTATAAATCCATGAAAATAATTTTCAAATCACACATCACACATAAAATCCATCCAGGGAAATTACCGAACACATGACATGCCCTTTTTAAATAAAATAATTCATTTTAAGAAGTTGAAAAGTAAGAAAACACCAATCTCATTCCATATTTTATTATAATGATTGTATCATATTAAAAATACATAAAACAGGTTTTAAACCTCACCAAACAATTGTGAATGATTACAGAACATTTAAAAAAATACAAGGTGTTCTCTTTTATGACAGAACAATAATACCTTTCTAAAAATAAGGCTTAAACAACCATTTTTAACACCAATAAAATAATGAAAAGTATGAAAAACCATAATAAAAATATATATCAGTTGTTAAAAAAAATAAAATGATGAAACATAAATGATAAAGTCATGTTCAAGGGATATCCTACCTCAAATCATTGGCGTAATGGAAACACACATCCAATATCACCATCTGAGGGTTTATAGACACCAAACCTATGACAACCTGCTCAAGAAAAGAAAAACCACATAAAAAATAATGGGATAACGTAAAAATAGGTCTAAAATGACTAGGGGAGAATATATAAACATGAAATAATGAATGTTGGAGGAAGATGTACGATAAAGGAAAAGGAATTTTACCTTCTCACATAGAAATCTCATCGTCTTCCACTAGATCTACGCCCATAGAGAAACGATAATGTCTTGTAACTTCTTGGAGAGACTTATAAGGTCTGTAAGAACAAGAGAAATATTATTTGTGGGAAAAAAAGTATGAATTGAATGTCTTATTGATGAAACAATTTACCTTCTCAATTCAGGATGTGTTGAAGAAACTAGTGAACGTTCTCTCTAATATGCAATGAAAATGAGATCCAAAGTGGTAAAATAGATAATGGGGGTTAGGATACATATTTTGTATTCTAATGGGGGGTGGAATCACTGAAAAAAGATGAAAAAATGTAAAATATATCAAAGATACAAATTATATTTTTAAAACTGGAAATGTGCCCAAGGTCTGGCCTAATACCTAAATTAGTAATCCAAATTCACCATGATTATGAATTTCTATAGTGTCAAAAAGAATATTGTAGTATTATTATGTCAGTTGAGGACAATTGGGAATTAGAATTAATGATAAATATTGAAAAAATGGGGATTTTATAAAAGAGACAATTTGAATTTTAAATATGGAAATGTGCCCATAGTTGACCCAAATCATTAAATAACAACCCTTTCTCCAAAAACTCTTAAACTAGAAATGGGGGACCCAAATTAGAGTGATTAGACATAGTTGAAACATAAAAAATCAACTTTAAACTCACCCATGTACCACAAATAGGATCAGAATTTCCAATGATCCAGATCAAAACAATGTCATGAAAAATCGGGTGTGACAATTCTTCCCGCCATTAAACCATTCCGCCCCCGGAAAGACATAACATGTTCCATCTTAAAGATAAAAAAATTTGGATTATTTATCAATAAGTTATAGATTCTTAATCCAATTAAACATTATCAACCATTAATGTGTCTTAATATATTATGTCAACAAAAACACAAACTCTCAACCACTTCCTGAGAATCAACTGAATGATGGAGTAACTACCTCTACAAACAAACCAAGATCACCGTTGTTGGCCCTCAAACCAATGAACAAAAAAATCACCCAATCAAAATAGATCTCACAAAAACCAAATATTATAGTGGATTACAGAATTGAATCACAACAATTAAGAAGAAACTATCACTAGATATGTTCTTAAGAGGAATGATAAAGGTGACCTGTGGTGGGTATCACCTCTATTAGATGCCATCATGCAACAGACAAACAAGAATTCAAAATTGACTAGAATTTGGAATCACTTGATCAAATCCACCAAAAATATCCAATAAAAACTGCCCATCCCATTTCAACAGGATAACAACATGAAAAACTAAACCACCCACTCCCGAACGGAGGGGACAAGAACCGGGCCGACACTTTCAACACTAATCAAGACCCCCACTGCTCGGGGCGGGGAGGGAAGTGGACCCAATAATTTGGCCACTAAATGCAAAAAATAAATAACGTAACATCCCACTATCTCCTCCTACAAATTGGTAATACCAAGACAGCACCCGATTTACACAGGCGGTCCACACAGGGACATTGATGAGAATCCCATATCCATGAAGGCATAACCATTGACATTGTGTGAGGTGTTTGTCCACTATGATTAATGTGACAAATGAGAATTAACATAAATGAGGAACCAAAATATATAGATAGAAACTACCATACCACAATGGTGGTGGTAGGATCCTGGTCAAGCTCCCCACACCTCTGAAGATTTCATGACTGCGTGAAAAGCATCACTCTGAGGCCTATGGCTGGAGCCCTGATTCATGAAGCATCTACTGCACCATAGTCAGGGTGTTAAGGATCATACCACTAAAAAAAATACATTATCAACAAAACACATTCATCTAAATAGATACTCATAAAGAGGGGAATAAGGAACAAAAAATTCAATGAAACACATTAATATCACCGAACACAACTGCTATGTCCATAAAAATTATCACGACCTGGAAGCACACTAAATCGATCCCAAACAGCTATCTATTATCACAAATGGGTTGAGGATTAATCTGAAGAGGAGGATTTAACATTTTAAATGAATCCTTAGGTTGATAAAAATGATATATTTCTAATTGAGAACTATCCATGGCCACATCACAACATCTAACACATCTTTTGAAACCCACTAAACACTACTCCAAAACTGAGCCATCAACTAGATATCATCTCAAGAAACAACAATAGTATGACTCATTGGTCACAAGTATGCATACTAAAATAAAAAATATTCTAAGACTTAAAATAATTTATCCACATAACCATCAGTTTTTAAATAAATGCCACGGTTTTTTCAGCTAAAAAAACTTTTGAAAAACAAACTAACTTGGTGATATTCCACATTCATCATTTGTGTTTCATCAAGTCTCACCCACATGCACATTTCCATGCCACCTCAGGAACCAAAACACCATTACATATAGTTCATCCTTCAAAATTGAAATAAAACCATGCATGTGAGAACCCGTTAAAACACTTAATTCTAAAAGAAAACATCATCAATCCAAAAATCATGCACCAATAAAGAGAACACAAACCACCAAGTCAAAGCCCATTTAATATTTCAAAAAGAAAACCGCACTTCATCAAGAACCATTTTTTTAAAAACATACCCCTTTTAATTTATCACAACATTCAAAACAACCAAGCCAATCCAAACAACCCCTTTAAATTTTATTAAGTTTAGTAAGGTATATTTTTAATAATCTGATGGCCATTGAGACCAATACCCTTTCTACAAAAACACCAACAACTGAAAATAACTTTCCAGAACCAATTCATCAGATTAAAACACTATTCAAAATCCTAAAACACCCCATTTAAAACAAATATTCACAATAACCCTAAAATGATTCATACTTTCAAAAAAATTTATTTCAACAAACCACATGATTATATTAGGGAAAATCTAATCCCTTTATATCATCTCTAGTTCCACCCAATGTTATTTCACAAAAACACAAGCTTCAAAAACCGTTATTATATTAAATTTTCGAAAACCCATTTTTACTATTTAAAAAATCTAGTATTTGAATTAGAATTAATTTCCATAATTTTCACATAAGTATTTTGAAAACCAAAAAATCAGAATTCAAGAAAGGTCCATGATACCAACAAATGGGAACTACTGTCTCTGGGTAACATGACCATATGGTTGGCAGCAATATGTCAAACAGAAAACTAACAAAGAGATACTTATTAGGACCACGCCTTAGCTCAACATGGATTTACAGGCCCCACGAGCTCACTAAGGCCATTAGTTATACTCCCCTTGTCCTATAGCAACACCAAATAATAAAAAAGATCAATGGAAACTAATAAAACTTGACAACCAATGGAATCTCGATGATCAGAATGAGCAAGAGTTTGTGACGCTCTTATCGCATTTACCAATTAAGACCCAAAAATCCTACTACATATTTGTTCAAATCCCCCTAATAACACGGTCACTCTAAAAAAATGTCTGCAAATAGCCGAACACCTTTGATACCATTTTGTCACGAACCAGCCTGAGTCAACCCTGAACCTGTGTTAAGGGTCAACTCACGAGAAGACCGAGTGGAATCCCCAATCATCCTAGGATGATGAAAATCACCAAAACATAAATAGAGTACACAAGGAAATTATTTCCCTCATATATAAATGATCAAACAAATAGAGGAATGAAATGGATAACATAAAATACATTTATATATAAACTAAACGAAAAATAATTTGTAGAAGTAACTGAAAGTACAACTAAACCAAAAACTCAACTAACCAAACCCGATAACCAACTAACACCATGTGACCTTTCTTCACTATTTAATATAATTATCACATGACTCCCAAGGAAATATAACTCAAGATGAAACATGCACAAGGTCTAAAAACATAATAAGACTATAGGCATGAGTATTAAAACTGAATAGGTTATCCTGATATTCTAGTCCCAATTCAAATACATTAAAATAAAAGAATCATCAATTTCATGATTTAAATACAAATATAAAGGTATGTTTTTCAAAATGAGGTCCCATGCAATAAAAAAATTACAAGAAAAAAACATGCATGTTTTATAAACAATGATGCTAGTAACAATTTTCATAGAGGTTCAACATCAAAATGAAACTAGTTTTAAATAGGGCATCCTTAAAGAATGAAAACATTTAAATAAATCAAAAACAATTCTTAATTTTCCAAAAAACACACTTTATGCTAAAGGTAAGTAAAAAATAGCCAATGAGCATAAGTCACGAGAGCACCCCTAGGCACTAGTTAGTTGTGAGCCCCAGGTACCTCGTATCTCGGTGAAGGTAACCATAATAAATATAATATATGATGAATAAAATCCACTAGAATAGTGAATACCCATAACCTAGTGGTCCCCAAACATCATCATCATCATAGTTTAGTTAGTGTTGTCATCTTCAAACTTACTACATGAAACAGGTGCCAAACCCCATAGGATCTCTAGCACACCATTACACATCTACCTACCAAGATACCTGTGATTATATTTATTGATTAGTAAAGTTAAAAATATTATAAAATGAAATTTTCACATCAATAATAAATTACCAAATCATAAACCCACAAACATCCTACAAACATGCTTCACATTTCATTCAATAATCAATAAACCACAAATAAGTTTTGTAAAACAATTTCACGGTGTATAACAAGGATTTGCATATAAAATACATTAAAAATGATCTTTTAAGGACCAAATACCATAAATAATATAAAAAACCAGATTTTGAAGCCCCAAAACCAATTAGTAAATCTCTTTCATGGACCATAAAATCATCCAAAAATATAGAACATGAAATACAGATGAAAATCATTTTTACAAATAAATGTCTAATGAGCCTTTAAGCCTTTCTCAGAACTAAAATTTGATCAAGGTATTCATTTAAAATTTATTAAGGAGTTTTATAAACAAAATTTATTGAATAAAACCACATTAATATATCCCTTAAATCACTCAGGTTACATAATCAAAAAACAAAAATTTTCATAATGTTTTGAAACAGGCCATTTACCAACAATTCTGGCCAAAACATGTTGTAAACCAAAACACAATTTCTCATAAAAATAAATTAAAATTGGAATTCCATATAAAGACCCAAAAATACTATTAATGAATCTTCCATTTCATTTATAAATCGAAACATATAATTTTTAAATCAAATATAATACATAAAATTCAACCCACTATTTTACCGAACATATGACAAGGATTTTTAAATAAAACTATTTATTTTTAGAACATAAAATGAAATAAATTACCAATTTCATTAAATATTTTATTATATATACTGTAACATGTTCAAAATACCATAAACTAGGTTTTTAAACTCATAAAATAGTTGTGAAAGATATTGTATCATTTAAACAAACACATGGTGTGCACTTTTATGACAAACCAACTCTACCTTTCAAAAAACAAGGAATTAAAAACAATTTTTCACACAAATAAAATTATCCAAAGGATGAAAGAAAATAAAAAAATATATATCATAAGTGGAAAATAATAAAATGATGAAAAATAAATGTTAATGGCATGTGAAAGGGATATCCTACCTCAAATCCTTTGGGTAATGGAATCACAGATCCAATAAACCCATCTAAGGGTTTATAAACCCTAATGCTTTGACAAATGACCCCAAATGAACAGAAACCCAATAAAATATCAGGGTATAAAATAACCCTAGGTCTAACATGACTAGGGGCGAATATCAAACCAAGAAATATTGAAAGGAGGAGGAAGAGGAAGGAGAAAGGAGAAGAAACTCACCTTTCCACCTAGAAAAATCTTTGTCTTCCACTTGATCTTCACCCCTTGAGAAAAGGGAATGGAATGTAACATCTTTTAGGGGATTATAATGTTTGGATGAAACATGGAATGAATATTTTTCGGAAAAAGAGTACAAATTTAATGACTTATTGATTAAACAATTTACCCTTTCAATTCTGAATGTTTGGAGGAAACCATAGAACCTATGGCCAAATATGACATACAAATGAGCACAAAACTGGTGAACTATATAATAGGGGAGAGGACATGAATTTTTTCATCATATTAGAGGTGGAATCACCGATTAATATTGGAAATAAAAATTTTATAAAAGAAAAAAATTATATTTTTAAAACTGGAAATGGGAATGTCGTTTGGCCCAATACCTAAATTAGTAAACCAAGTTAACAATTATTATGAATTTACCAGGGTTACAAAAGAATATGGTAATTAAATTTTTCAGTTTATTCCAATTGTGAATTAAAATAAATGAAAAATGTCAAAAATGAAGATTTTATAAAAGAAACAAATTTGGTTTTTAAATATGGAAATGAGCTCACGGTTGGCCCAAATCATGAAATAACCACAATTTATCCAAAAAATATTAAACATAAAATGAAGAAAACCAAATTAGGGTGATTCATAAATGATTAAACTTTAAATATCAAAATTTATCATACCCCAAACCTAAGAAAAGGATCAGGATTTCCAATAAACAAGATCGAAACAGAGACATGAAAAACCAGGTGTGACTTAACACATTAAAGACGAATGAAGATCATGATATGTACATTAATATTATCATACTTACCTTGGATTAAATAAATAGATATCTGATTTAGTGGGTCCCATGTTCACAAATTCACCTTTGTGCATAGTTGAGGCTATCGACAAGAAACAATGGATTTTTATGTGTTTCTGGGGAGACTATTGCGTTATGTAAAAGTGAAATGAGGGGGAATAATATCAACATTAATATAAAGGCATAATATTATAATTTAAGATAGAAGATAAAATCCAAGATATTAATAAATTAAAAAATTCCAAAATTAATATCAATTACATATGAATATCATTTCTTTTCTCTACAAAGTAGAAATAAATGTATACAAGAATCTAGTAAAATATATGAATCAAAAGTAAAAAAATGACAATAGATCTATCCAATGATAACAACACAACAATGGATCAGTCATGTGCTCCATAACTATTAAGAAAATAAAAAATCAAGCATCAAAAAATGGGTGATTTCTCTGGTCCCTACTTGCATCCAAGAAGTCCATTTGGGTACTCAACTATGACCCAAATAAGGTGAGAGATAACAAGCAATAGGAAATCAAAAATATATTCTTTAAAAATCCAATATCTATATAGTAATATATATAGTTTTAAATATATTAAAAATGTATTGAAGTAATAAATTATAGTTCCCTTGGAATATGTGATTAAAAATGTGATATTTTCATTCTGAACAAGACTCCCTACAAATAATATTCAAGATCCCATAAATGAAATTAGATGAAAATAGCTATAAAAAGTGTGATATATTACAGTATAAGCACTATAATCGGATGCCCATACTTGTTTTTTTTAAAACACTCAAAATTATCTACAATAGCCTTGTTGTGAAATATAGTATACAACCTCAATCATTAATGTGGCGTATAATACAATTAATCGATAAGGGACTCTTAATGTATTAAAAAATATATGGCCACGAAGGGCTAGATACATGGTCTTAAATGAAAATGAATCCTCATTGAGTTTTAAGAGAATCTAAATGTATATTTTGTAAATAATTGGGTGGAGTCCAATGAGAAGGTCAACACACCATGTTCAATGTGAGTACAAGAAAGCTATATCCAAGGGTTAGGAAGTCCCATGGAATCCTATTGTGTATTATTCTATGGAATAAATAGGTCCAATGAATACACTACCATAATAAAGACCAATGGTTTATAAATATCCAAATCTTCCTATAAAATCTATATTTAAGGAGATTATCTAAGGAATCCAATACCATAATTAATTCATCAATCCATTTATGCATCATTTCACAATTATTCACATTCCTTGAGTTAATAACCCATTATAAAATTCTTATAGAAATATGTAAATCAAAAGTAATAAAAAATTTCATCACATTTAATTGATGTTTAAACACTCTCCTATAATTTTAATCAAATTTCATTTACTTTAATAATGATCCATCTAATAAGGCGATCTCAAGCACAGTCTTAACTAGGTAGTACAACATAGTATGATACAAAGAAGAACCACATAGGTGCACTAGGATGGGGCCAAAAATCACCAATAATCTCAAATGATCTAGATTGAAACCAATAGTTGTTCCAATTCATTCAAAAAAATTACTCAATTCATATTAGGGGAAAACTCGAATGTCTGTCGTGTGGACCACCAACAACTAGGCATAAAACTCCCCAAACCATCGGGGAATGGTATAGACTATAAATCCTCATGATTTAATAAACCTTTTTTGATTGAATTTCTATTATGAGATGGATTTCACTATAAACTACACCATTTTATACATGAATTATATTCTATACCAACATTATCATTCGGTACATGCAGCACAATGTTTTAATGAAACGAGGTTATATTATTATAATTATTTAAACAAGAAACTTATAAACATTCCATTAAACTCATCAATATGAATAGTAATGAATAATGTTTTAAAATTATGAATAATGGTTTTTTATATAGAAAACCTATTATTAATTAAATATTTAATTTTTCAAAAAGGCTTTTTATGTTTCGATGATAGGATTTTATAAAAAATAAGTGTTTTATTCCTTTTGGAAAAATAAAAAAACTAATTATTGAATCTTATATAAATTTAATTTAATAAAATAAAATTGATTTATAAATTAAAAAGTCAAAATTATCTTAGGGTGATGTTTAATTATTTTTTTATATACATCAATTTTGGATAAAGCTTGAGAAATAATGAATTTTAATTGAAAACATCCTATGATCAAATATATATATATACTTAAATTATATTATCAATAAAATTTAAAGTATAATTATTTCAATTATACATCAATAAATCCTATTTAGGTGCTTATAATCAATTTCAAATTTAAATTTGATATAAATCAATTCAATCTTTGATCATTTCTATATTAAAACTCGTTGTCTTATCCCATCTATATGGATAATTTTAAATTAATGTCTACAAAATATCTTATTGGAATTTCTAAAAAAATGGATTTCAAGTTTACATTGATAATTATTTATAATTAAAAATATGTATATCATAATATTTTACAAAAAATATAAGTGAATAGTTAAAATTAATCATGATTATTAAGAGGAAAGAACATGTTTTCCATGTGACTGGGCATTAAAAATTAGGTGAAATGGACCTAAGAACTTATCCAAAACCCATTGGATGGACATACTTTTACTATATACCCAATTTTATCTAATATTTTTTTTATAAAGGGCATAATATATAATGTATAGTAAAAAAAATCCTTAGATTTTAGTATTTAACAATTTTCACTCATCTCCAATATAAAAGGCCACCATCTCTCCCACAAAATTCAGACCAATGAGCCCATTTTCTCAAACAGGACCTAACAAAATATATTACCAAAACTCCCACTCTCATTATAAATGCCTAAATTTGGGTATAAATCAAACCAATTGAGTCCTTTGGTAAAAACCAAAAGTTTATACCTTTAGAAGAGATAACATTAATAAAAAATGTTTGTTTAATTTATTATTCAAAACCATTAATTATTTTTTTATAATAATTTTATAATAACATAATTATGTTCAATATAATTATACATAATGATGTAAATTGTATTTATATAACCTCACAATTACCCATAAAATGGGAAACACATTCATCATTCAATTGTATGGTGGACTAGCTCCTTGCGAAACAATGTCCTTCGATCTTAAAATAACACCACTCATGGTTTTAATAATGATGGATCAATATATTATATATTATTTTTATTATTTCTTTTTTGTTATTATTTTTCTAGAATATTTATATGAAACAAACCATCAATCTTTCTATTTTACTGGATTACAATATTGTTATTCGTGTGTATGGCGGACTACCGCATCGTGATATGATGTGACTCTTCAACACATTGAATAGAATTTAATAAGGAATTTTTTAATAAAAATATGTTATATATATGAAAACTAATATTATGGAATGATAATATCTATTTTACTTTTTCTTCTTTCAATATGAAAATAGAATGGGACAATGATAATGCGTATGTACGACAAACCAACTCTATGAATGATATATTTCATCACCTATTACTATATATCATATATTATTATAAGTACATCAATAATTAAAATATATATGTTTTTTATATCAACATTATAATTATGTAGATAATTAAATAGTTATTAAATAATAAGTATATAAATATATCAAATCAAATCAAATAATAAAATAAATAATGCAATTATTACCTGAAACATAACATTAACATTGATTTGATGATAAATAGGAAATAAATATTAATAATAAAATCAAATATGTTTTGATATACATGAATATGGTTATTAATGTTTTATATATATTGATATAAAATATTTATATTTATTATACCGGGGGATGGAACATGTTAAACAGAACTCAAGACTTAATGTAAGGGACTTTCATCTCACTTTTAAAGTCATTGTGACACATGATATGTTCGACACCTATTCCATGAATGTGGTGTTTATAGTACCCATATATATATATATATTTATTATTCAACTAATAATTAATAGTATTTATATTTCCATTTTAGGATCCATATTTCATGGGGTTTGTGATTCAAAATTTAACAAATATGTATGGAAATCTTGTCTCAATGTGCATTCATTGAGACCCATGTTATGTTATGAACCTATGTTCATTTAAAAGGTGTATAGAATTCCCTTTTTACAAATTATATCATATATTTAAATATTTTTATGATATTTTATGGTTCATGTTAAATTATTATTTAATGGTAATTATAATTTAATGATACAAAATAGGTAAGAATTTAACGCTATTATATCTTTATTTAATGGGGATGATAATATTTATTATTCCATTGTTGGAATATATAGATAATTTTCATAACATTTATTCTAATATGGTAATTCATCATATCATCAATTAATGGTAAAATTTAATTACTATTCGGTAATTATAACAATTAAAAAAATTATTTAAATAAAATCTGATTTTATATAACTATTTGGTAGAAAATATATTTTCCTTCAAAACTATTTTTCCTTAAAATGTTTACAACAAATTTTTTATTACATTCTTATGATTTTTTTTAAAAACATTTATTACCCATGTTTGATTTTTTTTAAAAAAATTGAAATTTATCATTGTTTCATTTTTAAAATAATGAACATTTTGGTTTTATAGAAAATGTGAAATGAATCGTTGTCTTTTCATATATTGAATGAAAAAGATGATCAATGGTTATAGAAATTCATTAAATTTTAGATTAAATATTTTTTAAAGATAATAAATTTAAAAGAAGAAGTTTTTTAGAAATGTTTATTTATTTATAAGTATTTATCAAATAAGAATGTATATTTTCCCCATGAAATTTGTTAAAATATCATTAAAAAATTATTTTCCATATCATATATAACATATTTTTGTTAATATTTATTTAATGGGAATATGATACATGGGTAAAATTCACATTCATAATCGAAATATTTTTTGTTTTGATGGAATGGTTTCTATGAAACCCATTTCTCTTCCCGAGAAGATATGATTATGAAACCCATTTATCTTACCGGGGTTATATGCATATGAATCCTGATTCTTTTAACAGGTTATACATATGAAACAAGTTCATTTACAATGGTTAAGATATGATGAAATGTTTATGATGCAAATTTCATTTCATGTGTTATTATACAGAAAAATGTTTATGATATTATGCAGAAAATATTTATAATTTCATTATGTGATGGTTGAGACCTATATCTTCCTCTAATGACTATAGTGAAAAATTTTATCTCATGAGATAAACATGGATTGAATGGGATGTGAACCTATTTTAGTAAAAGAATTTGTCAATATGAATGTCTAGGGAGTGAACCTTGAATACAAATATTGCTTGGGGGTGAACCCATTTAATTAAAATGTACTTTGTTTTGATCCTTGACTACAATGTAATAATTTTTTATGTTTTTTTTGTTTCCAAAAATGCATGTCTCCTACCTATGATACGATCTCATGAAACATGTTCATTGATTATTTCATGATTCATTTCTTATTTAATACAAATATTTGTTTTATGGATTACGGTTATGATATTTGATATGTATCGTATGATCTTATAATATTCATATCACATTATCATACCATTATGTTAATTATAATGCTTATATATCTCCATTTTTACCCTTAATGGGAATCTTTGATCACCCTTTCTTATGATTACTTTACATATGTTATAAAGAATTTTATTTTTTGTGATGTGTCTAAGAAGGGTTGTAGTTATGAAAAATGTAGTTGTATGTAATTTGATTCAATTATAGATCATTGTTTATATTGACATGAATCCAATTGAACTAGACTGATATGGTATTTGGGAATGGGTTTGTATATTTTTTGAACATTTCAAAAATATGATATAATTTATTTGTATGAAAATTGTGGTTTGGTCTTATTTTTATTATAGAAAAATATTAGTTAATATTCAAAAACTATGCTGAGAAAAGAGTAGCTAAATCCTAAAGGGTTTGAATAAGGAAAAGTCTAATTATATGACTTAATGTATAAGAAAAAATCATACCATTTTGGTAAATTATAGATAATTTAGTATCAATTCAATTACATCTCTATGTGGATACTACAAGTGGATTATTCCATAGAACATAAGTACTTAGGTTGTAGAACACCTAAAAAGTATTGAGTTAAACTCAATTAGAAGCTAGTGCATAAAAATGGGTCTTACTGCACACCGTCTTTGACACTCCTGGGGGATATGCTTTTGGAATTCAAAAAACTATTTATGAACCACCGTGATGTATTTAAATAGATAATTACTATTAATGACGTAGTATAAACCTAAAATTTCATCGATTAAATAATAAGGTGTCGTAATTTAGATTTATTATAACTAATGTTTCATTATTTTTTGGTTTCATGCTATGATTATTATTTCATAAAAATTATTATTTCTTTATAAAATGGATGGAACCTCAATGATCCGCATTAATGGTAAGTGTAAATGGAAATGGAATGATTTTCCTCACAAGAATCCATATTTTATGGGTGTTGTAATGGGAAATATCATTTTTATTCTCAAACATCATTCTCAATATATGAATCTTGTTGAAGATAAAAACAAGAAAAGGATGGAAGACCATTCTATTTACACTTTAATGAAGAAACGTAAACCATATTTCATTGGGTCTTTTGATCCACTAGTTGTTGAACAATGTATCGATACAACTGATAATGGATTATGATTTTTCAATTCATTACCACCATAGGAAATCGAAAATGGTGGATAATAAATTCAGTTGAAAGGATCATGTTATCTTATCTGTGTTGAGGATTCCAAATATCCAATATTTCTTATTTTAAAGGAGGGATCTAGAAATCCTGAAGGAAGGGAAAAATATTATCTTTATCAATTCAATGTTCATCCATATATCCATGTTAATATCATAGATTCGTATAATGGAGATATTGTGATGAAAAAAAAGGTTTTATATTTTCCTAATTTTAACCTTCATCATGCAGGATTGATATGGTTTTGGAACATGTATGAATTTCTTCCATACCTAATTTGATGAAGGATATATTTGTAGAATACTATATTTATTCATTCTCAAATTATCATGGTAGTATAAGGATGATCAAATATTTTAATGAATATTTTTGGTGGGTTGTAATGAAGAGAAATATCCTAATATTTCTATCTTGGTGATTTTTTTAGCATAATGATAAGGATGGAAGACAAAAGTCTTAGAGTATTTTACAAAAATTACCCATACCATAACGTGAATTAGAAAATATCACCATGGATTATGCCACTACACTCCCAATACCTCTAATAATAACAATTCTATATGGGTGGTACTCAATATCCTTCTTAGGTTATCAAAATTTATTACTATCAGTGATGATTTCTTTAGGAATCCTCATTCTAGGATATAGATTAAGGAAGTAGTACAGATTCATAGAATAAAACATCTAATTGACTATGATTAGGATTCAATTTTTACCTCAATGAACTGGTGAATTCTCAAGAAATTTCTTGATATTAAATTTAGTTTCTTCATTAGTTATCATTTTTAGATGAATGGTTTGACTAATAGAAAAATTTGAACCCCTAGGAATTTGTTTATATCATATTATTTGGATGTCAATGGTTTTTTTATAAACACCATACTCATGTTTAGATTTCGTATAATAATATCATTCAATCATTCATTCAGATGGCCCCTTATGAAGACCTCTATGGGAATAAGTGTACTGTTCTATCATGTCGGGATGATATAGTAGGAATAAAATTTTTTATATTATAAATGGATATAGAAATTGAATAGAATGAAAAATTATTTCAACAAAAAATCATATTGGACCAATTATTGTTGAAAATTTATGTTTATAATTTCCATTGTGATTTAGAATTTGATTTCGATGAGAAGGTTTTTCTTTGAATCTATCTCTAGGAAAAGGTTATAAGATCCACAATGAAATGTAAGATGATTTCTAGGTATATTGTACCTTGAGAGATACTTAATGTTACCATGATGGTTGATTATTTCTTAGTGAATTTTCCAGATATATCTTCTTTCAATTATATTTTACATGTATATATCTTAAGAATATACATATCAATCTGTTAAAATTTATTGAACACAGAGGTTATACTATTGGTTCCGAAAAATTATTACAATGAACAATCAGAGGAGATTATGTAGCATACAAATAAAGGTCTAAAAAACAAGACACATATCCTTGTTAAATATTTATAGTGACACCACCAGTAATTTTAAGTTTCATGGTAACATCCAGATATGATGAGAAATTTGTATCCTCATTTTTCATATTTGAGTTATGAGTTTCGTTGGGAAAAATCATTTTATAGGGGTAGAATGTAACTCCCCGTGTCATTATGAACAATTTTTCGATTAAATTAAATTTATTTGATGGATTTCAATGAACTCTACACCATGAAAATATTATTTAATATGCTACAATGTGTTTAACATAGGATACACATAACATTGTGTTTATATAAATCTCCGTATTATTATTATAATTTTTTAAACATGGAAATTATATCCAAGTTGTTAAATATAGTAAAGGAATAGTAAAAATTGCTTTTTTAAGATTGATATATAATGGTTTTATATAATGTAAATATATTGTTAATAAAATATAATATTTTAAATAATGTCTTTATATGTATTGAAGATAATATTTTATAAATAAACCATTTTTGTATTTTTTTTTGAATTGAAATAATATTAATTTTTAATAGATTTAGAAATATAATTTTATAAAATTAAATTAAATTTATAATTCCTAAATTCAAAATTACCTTTGGAAAGTTTTTATGTATATTTATAAAAAATTTCATTTTTGGATGAATAGTAAAAGATACTGAAGTCTAATATTATACATAATTTTCATATATTTTATTAATATAATTAATTTATATAATTTTATTGTAATGTACCCTTAGTTATATTACAAATAAATCATCTCAATTTAGGTCATTTGAAAAAAAAATCACTTAATGTGGAGAAAAAACATTTTAAAAATTTGGACAAATTCACTTTAAAACCATTTTCTTTCATCCTATATACTAGATTAATTTTAAATTAATTTATATCACTTATTTTTTTGTATTTGGAAAAATAGATTACATATTTGGTATTATCATAATTTATAATTAATAATAAAGGAAACATAAATTTTTACACATTTTGTTTATGAAAGAAGTTAAAAGTAATTATGATGATTAAGAGGGAAATGAGTTTACTAAGGGAGTGGGTTTTAGAGATAAAGAAAAAATGACAATGAAAAGTTTCTAAAACCCATTTTATGGAAGTATTTCAACCATATCCCCTATTATATCTAAAATGTTCATTATTTTAGGAATATTATGTAATGGATACTTCCCAATAGTAATTAGGTTTTCGTATTTACATGGTAGTCACTCACCGCCCATATAAAATCCCCCCATCCCTCCCACAATCTCCACGCCACTCAATCCCTTTGGTTCAATCAATACTTATTAAAATATCATTAAAAATTTTGTACCTTAATCCTATAATCATATTTGTTGAAATAAATCTATCCAATGGAGTCGTTTGGTATAAACCAAAAAGATATTCCTAATGAATTGGTATCGTTAATCAACAATTGTTTTTGATTTTTTAATCCTCAATCCTCATTATTTTTTTTATATCATATTTTTATAATACAAATTTGTCTAAAATATTATTATTTTTTATATTTTGTTTTTATTACCAAAAAAATAACACACTTTCATCAAACATGTTACACAACATCGTTCTTGTGCCTATTATAGTACTGCAAAGTTAGCCAATGTCTTTTAATTTTATTTTACCACCTCTAATGGTTAGAAATAATTATGGATTAAAAGTTTATATATGATATTTATTATTTTTCTCAATTTATTATTCTTCTTTAATTGTTATATTACTCATACCATCAAGATTTCTACATTGTTTCAATATGATAATGTCATTCGTGTGTACGGCTGACTACACACTCACAAATCGATGTGATTCATTCATGATTTTACTGAATGTATTAAGTATGGCATTAAAAATATTTGAAATATATATATATGACATAAAATATATTTTATAATGATAATATCACATATAAATTTACTAATATCAATCCTATAAGAAAATTGAAACAACATTCATATGCACGTATGCCCTAGTGTAATAGTAAACTTTGTATTTAGTTTCACTGTGTTATCAATTACACATTATGATAAATAAATATATATAATGAAAATATATATAATATTTATATTATTGTTATAATTTTGGAGTTAATTAATTTATAATTATCTAATGTTTCCCAAAAATATGACAAAACAAAACATGTACAATAAACAAAGTGGTTATTACCTGAAACATAACATTAATATCAAATTGGTAATAAATGGGAAATAAAAGGTCATAATTAAATCATATATGATATGATATAAATAAATATGGTCATATAATATATTTATATTTAATTTATATTTATAATATATGTTTATATAAAGAGTACAATAGAAGATAATACTTAAGGTCAGGTATTTTCATATGACTTTTATTTTCCATGATACATATTCCTTGTTAACCACTTATTCATTATAAGTGGTGTGTAAAACAAATTGCGAGTTATATTTTGATTTGTATACTGATAATTATTGTAATTTATATATGCAATATAGGATCCCACTTTCATGTGTGTTATGGATCAAATGCTACTAAATCAGTGCAGTAACTTTGTCTCAATTTTCCATCCCTGAGATAAATGTTATGATAGACACCTATATTATTTTATGCGGTGTATGTAAAAACCATTTTACATGTTAAATAATGGATATAATATTTTTATGATATTTTAGATTTCATGTAATGTTATAATTTCATTTTAATTATAATTCAATGTTTTTTATGATTTATGAGTTTATTACAATATTTTTATAGTCTATATGGATTATTTATGAGTATTCATACATTGATGAAATATCTCATTAATTTTCATAAATTTTATTATATATTAGTTATACATGATATATTAATGTTATAGTAAAATTTTCCTATCTTTTTTACATAGTATAATTGATTAAAAAAAGTTCTGTAAATCATGCATTATTTCCATTTTCAGTTATAAATTAGTTTTTCATCAGAACAATGTTTTATGGAAATGTTTTATGACACTATTAATATTTATAAAAAGAAATTTTTACCCATATATTAATTTATAATAATTTAATGGAATATTGTTTTTATTTTCTAAAAAACTCATATTTGGATTTTGCAGAAAATGTAATATGAACCTTCATTATTATGTTTATGACATAAATGTAATTTTCTAATGTGATGAACAATCATTTAATAGAAGATTATTTTGTATGTTTTCAAAACTATTTTTATTGAACTAGTTATTTACAATGGATTATTTATTATAAAGAACATTTCAAATAGGAAATGTTTTTTTTCATTAAGAAATATTTTAAATGATCTTCCGAAATAAGTTTACTTGTAATATGAAAACAATATTTGTTAATAATTCTTCAATTGGGATATTATAAAAGGGTAAACATCATATTATTTCCCTAAATTGATTATATTTTAATGTAATTATGTTTAGGAAACCCATTTCCCTTTTACAAGTTATATGATTATTAAATCCATTTCTCTTCCATTAGTTATATGCTTGTAAAAACCTCTTTTTCGCTTTTTATTCATATGAAATTAGACTATATATCATATATTAATATTGGATAAAAATTTGATGAAATATATATATATATTTTTATGATATGATAAAATATTAGGATAATATGAAAAAATATGCATGATTTAATTATGTGACCGGTGGGACCAATATCATCCTCCATTGCATTGGGTAATGATTTATATCTTATGAGATAAACATGGAAGTGAATGTGTAGTAAAACTTATTTAGTAAAATAATTTTCCACTAATATGGTCTTGGGAGTGATACTAGACTACATATATAGTATGGGTTGGGAACTCACTAAACTAAGATATCCATGTTAGTGAGCCATTTCTAATATTGAAATAATTTTATATGTTTATATATTTTCCGTAATTACATGTATTTTACCTATGTTATTATCTTGTGGAACATGTTAATTGATTATATTAAGATTTAGGTCATATGAAATAATATATTTTATGCTATGAATGCATTGTATGATATTCTAATGTTATGATCATGTTATTATACCATTATGCTCATGATTCTGATTATATATCTCCAAGTTTACCTTTACTAGTCATTGAAGGTAACTCGTTTTCCATTTTATATTATGATATGTAATAATTTTAATTTGTCTAAGAAGTGAGCTAGGTATGAATAATGTAGTGGTGCCTAGCATCTTTCACTCATGGACCAGTGTTTATGTTTCCATGTCTTTAAAGGAAATAAACAAGCATGGTCAATGGGGGAGTATTTTTATTTGGTATTAAGTATTCTAAAAAGATGATTTTATGTATACATATGATTATTGTGGGTAGCTATTTATACCACATACCATAGGTCCATAATATAGAAATCATACAGTATCACCCTCTAAATCATTATGAATCCAAAGAAAAAATATGAACTGATAAAAATCATAAAAATAGGGCATATTGGGAATCACCAAAATATCTCTATCAATGTGATGAAAATGAATAATTAAACAAGTTGAACAAATAAAACACTTGTGTAAATATAATTAGGTGAATAGATGTAAAATCGGTCTTTGGATCGAGAAATGTGAGGAATGCCTCTAAATGGGCTTTAAAGGGAGCTCCCAAGAGCGATATACAAACTCCTCGTGGATGAATGAATTTAAATTTACGTTATATGGTCTATTGAGGGTGGATTGTTAATAATACCAAAAACAATATGTCACACAATTTGGAATAATTTTGGTCTAATCCTTGTGTTAAACATGCACTATTATCTATTTCAGGGGGTGCTTGATTGGTTCATTGAAACGGTTCAGGAAACCGTGTGAAAACCATGTTGCATGCCTCTATTAAAAAGTGTGGAGCCCTCTCAGGGGCATAAAATTCTATATAAATGGCTTTTTAATCCTTGAATCCTATTGTACACTTCTATTTTGTTGTTATTGTTTATTAGTATATGTCCCTCATATTGCATGCAATTTTTAATAACCTAAATCCTAGTTTATTCTATAAAAAAATCATGCTCTCATCTACAAACAAGCCCTGAACACCCCAAAAATTATTATTACATCATTATTTAATCATAGTATGTCAAAAAAGATAAACCAAACAACCAGAACATTAAACCATAAGAAAATATGGGATCTTAAAACCTTCCCTCCTTAAAGAAATTCACCCAAAAACATCCCTTCAATGGGTAGTCATGAATCACTTGAGAATAAACCGAGATACTGAGCACATAAGTTAGCCTCCCACATCAATTTATTTTCTTGTAAATAGTTATGGAACCATAATACTCATATTAGAGGAACTGATAGGCCTTAATGATCCTTTTTTCTCCAAACAACAAAACGAATAGGATGATATTTGAAGTAAACATCATCTATAAATATACCTCGTCATGTTGTACAATGTGAGATGTATTTGAGTAATAATGGTATTGTGATATATAAGGAAACATTATTTATTGACATATCATGGTGAAATATTTCCTTATATTCTAATACTACTTTTTCCTAGCCACGGTGAGATATATATAGACATGATCCCCAATATAATAATCACTAAAATAATTATTATATTTTGTTTAATATTTCTATCTACACTTTGTGGTATCCATAATCATTTCAATTAGCTAAACCTTCTTTGATGTCTCATAAATGAGATTAGGTACAAGAAACTATGTCCATACCTCATCTAAATATCACATGGTTGATTGGAATATACATCCATAAAAATCCTAATAAGGTTCCATCTATATACTCTACTAAAAAAGTGGAGTTTAACAGTTCAATACTTTTCCATTATCAGTACAAAAATTGAGCTGACTACCTCAACATGGTAAAATGGTTTATGATTATTTCAGAACTAGAACAATGTGGATAAACGTGTTCATTATCAAAAGAAATAAATGCACTAATCAATAACCTTTTTCAGTGATTTTAAAAAACTACTAAAATAAACAACTTATCATCACTAATAAAATTGCTGATAAAGGGACCTTTATTAGTTCTTTTTAATAAGCTGTAATAGGAATCATTTATCATTGAATCAAAAAGCACTGATAAAAGTAACATTTATTAGATCATTTAAAAGTTATTATAGTGGGGAAAGTTATCATTACTTCTATAAGATTTGATAAAGGATATCTTTATCATCAATGGTAAGGCAGTCTATTATCATGACATTTACCAATAATGATAATGGGGAATACTTCTCTGTAATGTTACAAAAATATAATGTTCTAGAAACAGTGAATGTGTTTTGCTAAAACAACACACTATAGAACTAGAAACAACCTGAGAAAAAACACCATAAATAAGTAAAATTATATAAAAATATTGATATTATAGGAAATAAAATTTCCAACACAAATACAATAAAGAAGAATATTATATCTCAAAAAATCACATTTATATAAAAACAAAATCCACCTTTATTAGAGGAAAATAATGGAACTATATATATATAATATTCTAATGTTGTTAACAATATAATATACTAAATATAATTGAATGATTTAATTTTGAACTAATATTTGAGTAACACCATGAACAATATGTATCAGATTGTCTTATGATTATTGTTAATTTTATATAAAAAGATGCACTTGGAGTCATACTGATCAAATCGTGCATCACTTTTTTGTGAGTCTTGTTCATAAACATAAAATATGACTTATAGATTATTTTACAAAAGAAAACAATTATAATATTTATTCATTTTATATGTCTTATGTATATCATTTTTTTACTAAAATTAATATAAATTTTTAATAAAATGATACACTTTTAGTCATATATATCATACCATGCATCAAATATATGTGAGGCTGATTCATACGCATCCCACATGACATATGAATGATTGTATTAATATATCAAATAAATCATAATCTATTTCCTTAATTTTTGTATTCTACTTTTATTTTTTACTACAATGTCATTTTAAAATAGAAACATGCACTTTCAGTCTTATAGAATTCATCATGTGCTGGTTTGACATTGTACTAATCCCTACATTCCAAAAATGAATTATGAATTATTTTCCTAAATTACCAAGACAATCCAAGAGCATTTTCTTAGTTTTTAGTTAATTTCACTTATTTTCCTTAAACTTCCATCTTAAAAATGATAACGGACACATTGACTCATATGAGGAACATCTTGTATCATATTGGAGATCAGTTGATTATAACATGACAAAAATAATTATGGATCATTATCCTATGGTACCGAAATATTTTGAATTTGATTTTTTCTTTTTGAGTATGTCAATAGTTTTTTACTAAAATAATATCAATTTTGAATTATGAGACACAATTGAATTTATACCAGTAACATCATACGTCAGATTGAGGTGAATCAGATTCCTACACATCCCAAATGACTTATGGAATATTTTCCAAAATTATAAAACTATAAAAATATATTAACTTGGTTTTTAGTATGACACTTATGTTTTCTACTAAAAGACATTTTCAATATGAAACATATTCTTCGATTCGTTAAGGTTTCCTCACATGTGGTATTGACATGAGAGAGATTAATACGTGTTGAAATTGATTATTAATAATTCTATTAAATTTCAAGACAATATGATAATGTTTTCTCATTTTTCAATGATTTTAATTTTTTTGTATTAAAATATGAATTTGAAACTGATAATAGAATCTTTGAATCATACAGAGATCATCATTTATTCGATTATGGTGTTTCTGATTCTTACAGAACAAAATTGACTGTTGTATCATTTTCTTAATGTACACAAAACATATAATTTTTTAAACATTTTTTATTATTTTTGATATTTTTTAATAAAATTAATTTTTATTTTTAATAAAAATACATACTTCGAGTCATGCTGGTCACAACATTCAATGAACTGGGGTGATGATGATTCATTAATTACTTAAATGAAATTCTGTTTGATGTCCTAAATTACTAAAACAATCTGAATGAATTTTCTTTATTTTTGAGTATTCCACATATATTTTTACTAAAATGTCATTTTAATCTTGAAACACACACATTGATTCATATTGGTTGAATCATGTATGGGGTTTAAATAATACTTTTTCCTACACATAAAAATTTTATAATTTTTCTAAAAAAATTATCAAGATAATCCATCTGTGTTTTCAAATTATTATGTGAGTGATTATTTTTTGTACTAAAAATACAATTTTAAATTGATAATAGACACATTGAACCGTACTTGGAATATTGTGAATCAGGTTGATGTGTGACTAATTTTTACACATAAAAACATCCTTTGGGTTATAGTATTATAGTAAAAAACAATCAAAATTCGTTTTACTAGTTTTTAATATGGTAGTTGGTTTTTTAATAAAATTAATTTCAATTTTGAATAAATTATAAATAGTTGGAGTCATACCAATCACAATGATCATTGAATTGAGGTGAGAAAAATTTCTGCACGTCCCAAATGACTTATGGAAAATATTACTAATGTATAAAAAGAATACAAATTAATTTACATCTTTATGTCTACGCCACATATGTTTTTTTATAAATTGTCATTATCAAAATGAAACACAAAATTTAAGTCATATAGGTCACCCAATGTGTGTGTTTTATATGAAATTTACTCATACCACTCAAATAATAAATATGGATCATTGTACTAAATTATCATGATAATCTGAACACATTTTTTTTAGTTTTCAGTTAGTGCATGGTTTTTATTTAAAGAAGTCAATTTTCCACTGATAATGAAATCATTAATAGAATACCTCATACATAAACATGATATATAAATATTCATAGTAATCCAATAGTTTATTCATACACCTTTTCACTTATATGGATTATTACATGCATATTTATTCAAACATTTACGTTGCACTATATTCTTATTTTATGATTGAGATTTTTAAAAATGCTTCTTAAATAACGCTATTGGATAATTTGAATCTTCCAACAGATAATCATCCTCTTCCATACAAGATAAAATTTTTGAACAATAGGAGCATATATAATGATAACATATTGTTTATGATTTCATTTTTTATTTGTAATAAATATGTTGATATTGTATTGTGTAATGTATTTATAAGTGATTCTTGTCACATATTTTTTGGATTTCCAGAGCAGTTTCATAGGTAAGTGAATTATATTGGAAATATGATCAGATATTATTTCTAATTGATATAAGAGAATATTAAACATTCTAAATTCAAACCATCCCATTTTGTTTGATAAAAAATTATTCCCTAAGAGAACAATTGTTTCCTCTTAATAAAAAAACCTAGCGGTGAAATTTGTTTATTAAAAAGAAATATTCCATTATTAATGTTGGGGATGTCATGAAATAAGGGGAAGACTCTTCCCCATATGTTATATCATTCATTGATTAACGAATATCATTATTTACCAACTAATGATCTTATAAGTGGATTACTGCCCTATTTAAAATAATTTTAATAGGTGGTGAATACAATTTATTCAATAATCCAAATGAAACACATTCAAAGTCAATCATATCTTCATTGAAAAGTGTTGTGCACATTTCTCCACAATTTTTCTAAATAAAATATTTTTATGATCTCTATTACACATCATTATCCAAAAAAATATATGTGATTTTTTGGTTGGATATCCACGCATTGGACAAAAAATATATTTTTTTTGTGTCGATATCTAATATGATCATCATCCAGAAACCCCCCAAAAAACAAAAACAAATATTTAATACAAAAATTAAAAATATATTTTATATAATAGATTGTAGAGTTATACTTATTCAAATCATTTTTTCAAAAAGAGTAAGTCTTTTGATACTTTTATATCAAACACTGTTTGAAACTCGTATTTTTTAACATTATTTTCAAAATACAATGTATGTTTTCTTATAGAAATGATACAAGGACCAATTAATACAAATATTGCATGAAATGTTCTTCCATTTATATAATAGTAATATAAGAACATATATAAAATATGAATCGTTATTGAATTTAATGAACATATTAACTCACTATTTGAATTTATGTATTATAAAATTGTACCATAGGATGGTATTTAAAACTAAGAATCACATGCATTCATTTTAGAGAATCTCATTGATAGTATTCAGACCAATTACTCATGTCACAAAGCATCCATATTTTTCTTCATCATATGGAATGTAAGACTTATTTTCATCTGTAAATTCATTATCTTCATAAAATAGTAATGATAATAAATTTTTCACTGGAACTATAGGGAGGAAGGTACTACCAAAAGGTCATTTTGAGTTCTTAGTTAATTAAAATGATTTCATGATCTGAAAATCCATTTATAGATTGATTTATTACTATATTATATAATACCTCACTGAATACCTTTTATCATAGACTGATAAATATTTTCCATATGAAACAATTTGTTAAATACTTATTTTATATCTATACAATGAAAGATCCAATATCATCACATGCCATTGTAATATCGAGATCAATTAGTGGAAAAAACATAGTAGTCCTCTCATGAGATACCCCAATCACAAAGTCATGAAATCATTTCAGATGTTATTATGTTGTCGGATGTATCCTATGATATTATGAACAATATAATTCACATCGCAACAGCACACTGGTGTCGCTAGATACCAGTAACATATAACTACACCCTACATAATTTTAGTAACATAAAGTTATCACCGGTTTTTTATTTACATTAATAAAAAAGAGTGATGAAAAAAATGATTACCTCGGGTAAGGTTTAATGTTGGGGGGAAGAAATATCCCCATGGTAAGTGATATCATTTATATGGTGTGTTGATGTTTCCTCCAATACTGGTTTGCTATTATCCTTTCTCATTCATTGTTCTTCCAAATCAAAACAGACGTGTGAATTTAACTCGCAATATTATATATTTTATCCTTTAATTTTATCATTATATAATGAGAATTAGGAGAGACTCCAAATCCTTATACTATAATGTGACAATATTATTTTGACCACTTTAAAGCTACTCAATATATATTTTTTTGGAATGATAATTAATGATTCCTTTTTCCAAACCATATAAAAATATAGACATGAATATATATTTTTATTTAATATTTTATAATGAATAATGAATTACAATTGTGTCATACTTAGATATGTTTCTAATTCTATTTTTTCATCAACTAGTTTACGCTCCTTATTTAAACGATCCTCTATCTATATAAAATTATGGGGGATGCAAGTGTATTCTGATTTCTTGTGCCTGAGTCTTCATATTAATAGAGGAATATATATTCTTTCATATCTCATATAAAAATTTATTTTCGATTAAAAATACTCACCAAATAACTATCTAATGAAGAATTATCTATCATTTCTTGGTGATTAGGGTACATTTTTTTTAACACATCTTCATTATTTTTGTAACCCTTTGTGGTTTTAAAAAATAAAATTTTTTATTCATGTCAGATAAAATAAATATGGTCAATTATTATATTATCAACTACAATGAAATTGAAATTATTTCTCATTGTGACTACTGATGAAAGAAGTCTATGTTTCCTGATTTATAATGTGTTCATAACTAACTGTTGGGTGGGTATTTACATTCCCCTCAGTATCCATAAGATGTAACTTTGTAAGAAGAAGCCAGAATCCTATAGAGGGTTTTCCCAAATCCATTAATACAAATCTCATAAGAAAATATTCTACAAAAATAAACACTTTAAGGAATAATGAATATTAAATCAATGATTCATTATATATATTTTTTTGTAAAATGGAGATTTTATAGATTAGCATTATCATCATATCATTCAAAAAGATTTCCATATTTACAGGTTTTCTGTGGCACCATGAATCAAAATAAACTTGTACATTCATCCACATTGTGACCTCTAGATAACTAATGATAATTTCCCTGTTGGGTGCAATAGTTTTGTATCATTGATTTCAACAAATCTCAAAATTTATATCTGGAATTCTTTCGTTGATAATCTTATTCAAATTTTGATTCTGGTTTGTTGTTGTTTTTTCATCAACATGTTGTTGTTCCACTAATAATTAAGCACATTTGACATAAAAAATCCATTATTAATTGATATTGATAACATCATCATGTGTAAATGACATTGTATGCATGAGTATTAAAAATTTGAATTTGTCTCGAATGTAAAAAATATAAACAAGGATAAATTATTTCATTATGGTCACATGAATGGTATATTTGAAATATGATGAACTCCTTCACTATATATTCAATCTTTTTTTTCGAATGATTAAAATACGTAATTTTAATGGAATTGGTCCTTTGAATTTATGAAATGAATTACCTCACTATGGTTTGTGTTATCCCCAAAATGAATCCAAATATGAATGTTTTAGAAAACTATCATCCGCATCAACTTCATCATCTAAATAGTTATAATTAATTTTTTTCTTAATATCAATCCCCCATCTCTTGCAGACATCCACCTATGTTTCGTGAACAAATCTAATGAATATTAATCCACAACTA
Organism: Viscum album; assembly: GCA_963277665.1. Lineage (NCBI taxonomy): Eukaryota > Viridiplantae > Streptophyta > Magnoliopsida > Santalales > Viscaceae > Viscum > Viscum album. The sequence continues at coordinate 1,420,328,217 of OY728142.1, forward strand.
GATACTAGTGATCATTTCAGATGACTTCTACAAATATTAGCTCAAATAATAAAAAAGTCAAGGGGGATGAGTCTCATGAAATGAAATATAATAATAACACTATGAGAGACAAACCTACTGTGGATGATAGATTTATACTTAAAATATTTTAAATTAGCAATACAAAATTTATAATTTATAATATCATCTTAAAATCCTAAAAGGTCCTTGACACTATCCTGAGAACATAAAATCATTAACATTGAGCAGCAATAACCCAAACTAATGTTACTTGTCCTTTCCACAAGTTGTATTAGGAATATAAGAGATCTATATCTACTAAGGTTCAAAAATAACCTAAATAAATTTTAATGGGGGATTCTAACATATTACATATCAAATATAATGTAATGTAAATTGAAATACTAATCTAAATATATTGGGATTCCATTATTCTATAGATTTGGATAAAATTTAATAAATTTATTTTTCAAAAGAACTATTCATTCTCTCCAATCGAAACCTAAATTATACATTATATCGGCATTTAAGGTGACCCTAATCATATAATTGTAGGTCAAAATGACATCAACTAATAATCATTTACTTCAACTCCCATGATTTTACTATTTTACCATTCCTCTGAAATGATTTATTGATGGTAATTTCCTTCCTAGTCATGAATTTTAACAAGATTGAACAATTTTACTAGGATTTGATTTCAATAAATAGTGGTTTTGTAAGAACAAAATCATCATGTTTACTATTCATAATATTTTATGAAATTGATCACTAAAATTCTCATATTTGGATAAAAATTATGACGATGAATATATATTCAAATTAGCTGGAAAATAAAAGGCTTTATGGTATTTTTTTCATTTGATTGTCAATTTTTTTAATTTAATTGATCCAATTTTACCCATTTATATGGATTCTATAAGGAAAAAGGATTCTTCTCCACAAAATAATTCAACTATAAATATATAATTATAGAAAACATGATTTAGATATGGAAAATGAGGGTTTAAATGGGACATTAAATTTCATTAATCACCAGGAATATAAAGGTGATGTGGATTTTGTGAAATAATTGTTTATAATCTAGGAGCAGTTGAGAGAAATAAAAGATTCCCTTGTTGGCCTAGAATCATTAAAACAACCTTTAAATATATTTTCTTCATTAATTTATTAGTAAATTATAGATCAATTATTGTTGTCCATCATGGGATTTCGTCCTTTCTCTCAATAGATCTTTGATTTCTATAATCAGTTTCATAACTTCCGCATCACCATCATCATAAATGTACATCACAACATTTAACACCCTATTTAACACCTCAATTTCCATCTCCCATTCTCGGATTCTATCATTTTATTTGCTAGTTAAATTATTTTTTGGATAATCCCCTACTTTTCACATTGGAAAAATATATATGGTAAATTTTGATCAAAAAAATAAAATAATTTGACACTACAAAATAATTAAAATACCATCTAAACTTCAGATCCCCATATAATTTGAATACATTTTCAAAAAAATTATTTCATTCCAAATAGGACAACATTAGTATAAATGTTGTTAAACCATTCTGAAATAAAAACATGATGCATTTTTCTTTAAAAACCTTTATTGATAGAAATCAACGTGGGTTAAGGAAGTTCAAAAATGTCATTAAGATATATATCTAACTTTCAAAGATTGGTAAATGTTAATTTTTTATATTATAACATTTAATAATTCATATTACCCTTCTATATAATAATGTATTTACTCTGTTTGATATTTATTTATATACATATGAAAAAACATATTCAAAACATCTTAAAGATGTTATGCTCAATTTTTCAGCACTTACTGATATTTGTTTATAATACCTATGATATTTTCTTATTTATAAATGGTTTTATATATGTTATTTAAATTTTTATATAATTTTTGTTATGTTGGGTTTATATTGTGATGGTGTTAATGGAGAAACAAACTTGTGATGGTATTGGTGGGAGATGGATGGGAGATCTTAACAACTGGCCATTTCTCTACGATTCCAAGAAAAAGTATCATGGAGATGAATTCAAAAGTTGTGACAGAGATCTCAGCTCATTATATGGGGAATACGTTCGACGGTATGACTAGAATAATTTTAAATTTATCAGGTCTAAAAGAGAATATATGAAAAAGTTCTATTTGGCATTCTATTTTCAAAAAAATTGTCAAATCTAATTATTATTTGGAGTTCACTGATCATTGTAGTATTCTAATCCAACTACTCATAAATAAAGAGTACTAATTGTATCCATTATGAATTCACCAAAAGTGAAATATATTTTTTATAAATTCGTTTCTAATGTAATCGACTCAGTCACATAAGAAAATGAATATCAAGAAACCAATAAATTAGATCATTTTATTTTGAGTAAATTTGAGGATTTTTTTATTCTCATGAATTATTAAATGCTGAGGATGAATGTGTGTAATAGTTTAAGTATGGGTTGGGATATTTATTATTCAATGTACTGGAAGTTGTTTTAATGGGGATTGATGAATATATTTTTGATGGAGAGGTATGTCATTAAGAAAAATTGAAACCACAATTTTGGGAGTAAGGATACATTACAAGAGGTATTTATTTCGTTAATCGAGAAATTTACATCAATAAAAAAATCTATGGATATATTACATAAAGTTATTTAATTATAGTTTTACTATAGAATTGACATAATTTTTTCTCTATTATAGATAAAAACAATTTACTTGCAAGATTCATGCAAATGTGTACTTTTATGCATAAAGTTTATTGTTTTTTATATAAATCTTACCAAAATGAATCATAATTTAAATAATAAAATTTTTAAAGCTCGTGGTCCATTTTACAATTAATAATGACTATGAATTCTTATTCCATAATCAAATTCAATGAATAACATCAGACAATAGATGATTTTTACTCATGTTGCAAAGGTTGTACAAGCTCCATAAAAACAATTAACCTTCCATCAAAGAATACTACCAACCACAATGTAATCCTAGGAAACACTTTTTCATTTAGCTGGCTTAAGTTTATCAATTAATTTAGGATAAAAATAATAGTAATCATAAATCTAATATAATAGTGTGAAGCATCAATAAATTTTTTAATATTTCCCACATGTTTACTATAACACCATTAATAATTCATGAATTCATTATATAATTATATCATTATTCAAATATATATTTATCATAATAAATAAAATTCAGTTTTATATTGACGTTGTAAATGAGAAAAAACTATAAAATTAAAGAAAATTTACAAAAACTGCATACAATTATATGATTTTATTTCATGAGAAAAATATGATTTTATTCATTATACTAAATATCCTATGAAACACTAATCATCACATATTATTTAATAAAATATTTATACCTACAAGTCTATGAAATTTTATGATGATGATTTCCTCAATATATTCACATATTTTTATAATTATTTTTATTCTCTAAAACTATTTTTCCTCCTCTTGTATATTCCATACTATGGAATCAAGATTAAAATAACAAAAATTTAGACTACCTAAATCGTAAAAAGAAACCATAAAATAGAAACATGAGAAAAATCACCATCAGTTCTAACAAAGGAAGGAGAAGCAGTTTGATGTGGTTTCATATGATAATGGGATGTGTTTTTATAGTAGTGGTGGAATTGTGTATGTATAGTTAATTGATTGAGTGAAAGAAAAAGATGATATGTATGGTTATTCATGGTTAATAATAGCACACAATGATAATTAAAAAATTAATAAAAAATAAAATTATGAGTGGGGAAATTGAGAAAAAAAATTCCTCGGATTCTAGATAATATTCGACCTAGATTACATAGAGGAGTAGTGCCAACAATGAGGGAGTTCAGTGAGGGATTTAGAATCATAAATGAATGAGTCATAATTATGGATTTTTTAAATATATTGGGTACATTTTTATCAGTTTTTTCACAATAACACTTATAATGAGTCCATTTATGAGTTCTCAATTGATAAGCATGTATAAAAGGGATTTTAATACGTGCTAAAACATCAATACTCATAAATTATTTGTAATTATAATTATAAATTCTTAAATTTTTAAAAATATTTATAAAGATATATATTTTTTTATTATAAATTTATAATTATATAAATAAATAATTATGAATTTATAATTACATTGATACTTTATTAGATAAAAATATATGTTATCTATTTATAGATATAAATTTATAATTTCTAAATATAATAAATATATACATATAAAAATATATTTATATCAATTTATTTAAATTTATCTATTAATAATTATAAATATATATATATAATTATATATATATATATACTTATATAATTATATATGTTTATATAAATAAGAATATATTTATATATATTACAAATAATGAAAATGGTCTATCCAGATACTGAAGATCATAGCCATTTAATGGAATTTAATAAAAATTAGTTTAAACACAATTAATGTGGATGGTAGTAGTCAAACACATAGATAGCCCATGATCCATAGAAAGGAAAAACATGTCAAAAGTCACCATAATTATGATCAACATCATGACCAGAATCCAATACATCATTTGAAGACACCCACTCTAACTATTTGTTCATCTGATTGATGCACACAATATAATTCTCTTAAATATCCTCCAGTATTATGGTGTGTTGGGTCCTAGAAGACATACATCATATATTCCCTAATATTGCAAACAATCCCATCCATCCACATCCCCATCCACACTTTTTTTGATGAGGAACCATGTTATAAGACATAACATCTTTCAAAGTCCCTTTCAACTCTATCCTCCCCAAATTAAAAATTACTTTTACCAAGTGAATTCTCTTATTAACCTAGAGAGACTCAATATAGAAAAAGGGGACATCAACATCGTTTACGCTATCAGAAATATGTATTACAATCTCTAGATGAATATCATCAAATGTATTTGAATTGGTGACCTACACCATAAACTTTTATTGTGATTGGAATTTTCTGGTATCAGAGGTTGTGTTACTCACAACAATATTTATAATCAGATGAGGGGACAATTTATCATTACATTTACTGTTGGAGGCATTGAAAGATTCTTCTTGGAATAATTCTTTATCCACATCAGTGTGGATATCATATTAAAACATATCCAAAAACCTAAATATCATTAATAGTATCATCATTTTTATTATCCTTCTCTCTAGTACCATCTTTTGAGATAGGGACAACACAATATGCATCCTTTCCAATTGTTTCATGAACATTAAAAAGCATTGTTGGAACATCCTCCACATAAATTTCAACCCAAGATTTCATCCCTTGGGATGAATTGGAATACTTAATAACATTAACTATTTTAAATTCATAATAGTTACCCATGTCCAAACTGGAAGACCCTTCAATAAATTAATCTTATAGACACAAAAATCTATTATGTTGTGAATCTAAATTTGGAAAACCATATAGAACCCTCATGTTTGATGATCTTCACCCGACATCTTCTGAGAATATTCCATTGGATGATAAATATTATTTAAATTAAATTCAACATGACCATTACATGAACGTAATGAATTGTAGGCTTTTCTTATAAATTAATAAATTCATTATAAATTATCATTCATATTTCGAATAATTACAGTATATTATCATACACAATTTTATTCCCAATCTTATATGAATCAAGGGAGAGATAAATTATGTCAGTAATGGTATTACTTATATCATCCTGAAAAAAAAAATTCATATTGACTACAGTGAAAACACTCCGTTTCGTTATCAAGTGTGATGGGATGAACAATTTCATGTGCTAGATCATACAAGATATTTAGGTTCCACAACAACTTGTTATGACCAAAAAACAATCACCCACAATTATTCTTATGAGTTACATACCTCAAATGGGTTGAAAACATTTTACCATTAATGGTACTTAAAAACACCAGACTTGAGGGAGATGAACCCAAATCCACATGCATGGAATTTCAAATTCCCTATGGGAAAAATATATTTTGGTGAATCTCCTTTATGGTGAGATGCATCTCCATTTTTCAAATACCCAAATTGATGATAATCAAAGGAATAAATCATAATAATTTAAAGAATTAGAGACCTTTGGTAAAATAAATTTTTCAATAGTCGAATGATTACCAAACATCAAGAGGTCAATGACCGATCCTTCAACTACTATCACAAGAGCTATTACCCCGTTATGATAGATCTCCCCTGTAGTAGACCCTTTGTAGATCGAAAAATACTTTTCTCCGGATATATCCATATTCGAGACAGTCATGTTGACATCATTCCGGGAATCCCAAAAATCATCATATATAATAATTCTATTCTGATGGGAGTCCAAACATCATTGAAAAATAGTTATTTCAACAACAAAAGATGCCATCTACTGAAAAAATCATGTGAAGATGATGAGGTTGATGATGTAGAAGCGATGTAGGAACAGATTCCCAGCAGTGAGGTGGGATTATGCACGACATCAAGGTTGGGTCAAAATCTCCACAACTGATGAAACATTGGATGGATGATCAACATCACCTAGACATAGAATAATATATAGATCATTCATAGTAGCAATGTCGATCATTGATATATCGTGCGATGGTGGAGGATTGATCGGATTCACCCCGACTAACCATAATTACTAGATCATTGACAATAGTGACACAGATGTAGGAAGATTCCACACAATAGTGAAGAAAGATCAGACTCCCTGTAGTAGATGTGATAGAAGAGGGTAGATCGATCCTTAAATATATATATCAAATATATATAAATATTAATATATGCATTATGTAATGAAATGAAAAATACTTAGAAGAATAATATTTATATATTTATATATTATTATTATTATTATTATTATTATATATATATACTACTAGATGAAGCTCAATGGTAGATTCCCCATTAAGTCTCAAGGAGGTCTCGAGTTCAAATCTCATCATGTACATCCTTGCATTGTATGTTGCTTGCTTTCTATGAAATGTAGTCCATTTCCCAAATAAATTGAGGCATCAACCTCATCATATATATATATATATATATTATATACAAATAAAAATATTTTACATTCATTATCAAGACAGATTTATTATAGTTTTAAAATTATTTAAATATATATAATTATGTATTTATAATTACATAATTTTAAAAAAAACAATATTACTTTATTGATAATAACTATAAATATATAAAATTTAAAACATAAGTAATACTACTTTATAAATATATTTATTTTGTAGTATTTATTTACAAATATATTTGTATCAAAATTAATTAATATAAAATCTTAAATATATTCTTTTTAAAAATAAGTTAAATTAAAAAATTAAAAAAGTGTACACTTACAAATATTGAAATAATGTATAAAAATTATTAATTAAATAAAATTAAATTTAAATATGGATATTTATATTGATGTAAATATGAATTCATATTAAAAATAATTAATAATAGTACATAAATATATATATAACAAATAGTAGAAAATGATTAAATTCAAATATAAATTAAAAATATGAAATTATAAATGATTAAATTTATTAAAAAATACGTAAGTGAAATAATACAAAAAATAGATACGTAAAATTGAACTATTAAAAAATGTATATTAAATTGATCATGTGAAAATTAAATTCTAAAATCTACAAATATTTTAATAAACTACAAATATATTAGGAGAATGGGTTTCTATATAAGATATCACTAATATCATATATATTTTTGTTTTCTCACTATATATAAAAATTAATTAATTACATATTTTTATGTTAAATAAATGTAACACAAAATATTTTATATATGATAAATTTAAAAATCATAAAACAGTAAAAATTAATATTACAATATTATTATTTAATTATTCCATTTTATTCAGTTTCAATATATTTATATTTTATATATGTTACTTATTATTATTTATAATATATATATATATTATTCTTATTCATTTTTATCGATTTTTTCATTAATAAATTTTTAAATAACTTTTTAAATTATTCAATATTAATTATCTTGTTCTATTATTAGAATTTATTTATTTTTAATTGTTGTCTATAATATTTATAAATATATATATATATATACTATATACTATTTATTAATACTTATTATCTATATATATGTATATTAGATTAATTCATCTTTTCAATAATTATTAAATTAGTAAAATGTTCAATAGTTTTCTTAATGTACACGATACTAATTTTTATTTGTTTAATTACTTAGTTATAATATTTTTACATATATATATATATTTAATAGATAAAATTTATCAACTATTATAATATATATATATATATTAATTATCGTTAATTTTAAAAATAATTTTTTAATTAATAAAAATGTAAATATATTTTTTTAATTTGTTTAATTATTTCATTTCATTCTAGACCATTATCATTTCTTAATGAGAATTGATAAATCTACCATTTACCATTGATAAAAATAAAGCACTTATAACGGATACCCTTAATAAATTCTTCAATAGTGCTTATAAAGGATACCTTTATTAGTACATTTCGAGATCATTGATAAATAAAAGTGATGTTAGAAGTCTATTTTCTAGTATTGATTATTTTATGATAAATATTGTTTTAGTCAAACATAGATAGGTAAATATACCCCTCTCAAGAGCCTATAAATTAAGGGTTCTTGCTCTTATCATGTCCTCTAGATCCCAATTCGTGCGCTCTGATTGGCTATGAATACGGTGGTGGTTTTTTGTGTTTAGGAGAAACATTGTATTCAATTCCTTTTGTATAATATTCTTCAAATAATCTATAAACTATGAGTCCCTATCAAAAGTTATAGTATGATGGAACATATGATGTCACAATATCTCACAGATATATAGTATCCCAGGTTTATCTATTGAGAAGGTATCCCTGATTAGTAGGAAATGTGTGACCTTCATGAGGATATCAACATCAACACACACAAAATCACTACCTCGTGGAAACCTGAACAACCAGATCATGATATCCCCCACCACTTCATCCTATTTCCACTTGGGAATAGGTAACTGCTGTAATATTCCAACAGGTAGCAGATGTTCCAAATTCACCCACTGACAAGTGTAAGACCTAATAAAAAACCAGAAAACCCAAATTTCATCCCAAAAAACCAATATTGGTGACATAAATCACAGTATATCTTAGCATCATTGGGACGTACTTCCAAAATTGAGGTATAAAACTCTCACATCATCACTACAAGTATGTCTGTTGGAACCCAAACCTGATGATGGATACATTTAATATCATTATTACCAATAGTCCAACTAGGATTTGGGTCGTTAGCTACCACATTATCCCATAGGACACGGCCCTTTGAAATAGATAAATGTCTCATACTCAATTCAAACTGATGAGTAGATGTTAATACTAAATATGAGAGAAAATTTGGTCTCGTAATTTCATACATCAGTAATTTCATCACTAAAGTAAAGTTCATAACTTACCACTCTCTACTATCCTAATGAACTACTTGTACCTGATTCCACCATTATAACACCCCCTGATTTTTACAAAATATATTTTTTAAAATTCATTGATTTATTTTGTTGTATGCTACATAAAAATAATATTTCACAATATGCATCACCGGTTTACTATATTAAACAATTATAGATTATCTTGACCCTATATGGATATAATAAAAATATTTTTCTTGAAGACAACATTTTATCATAATATTTTTAAAAATGCAATAATTAAATATTGTTAAAATTGAAACAATTGTTATTTTTTCATAATAATTTATTCTAAAATTATTTATAAATCATAAAACATTTTAAAAAAATTTAATAAATATTATATATTATAAAACCTCATATATTATATATTTATTATTTAATGGACACTAAATAACTATTTATTTCAGCCTATTAAAATTGAATTTTTTTACTATCGTTTAAACAATATAGAAAAACTATTTGATAAATTAAAATAAAAACGTTTAAATGGATAAAAAAGTTGTCTACAATTTACTAGTTGATTATATTAAATTATTATCTCATCTAATATTAAAAACTAATATATATATATATGTGTAAATTCATTTTGATTTTACTATAAATTAGTATTTTTGGAAATTTCAAAGGTGCCCCCAACCTCAATAATAAATTGGAACCTCCTGCCTCATTTCATAATAAATAATTAAGCATTAAATATCTACCCAACCATACACATTTAACTTCTTAAAATTTCCCTATTACATTCTATAGGTTATGATTTTCATCAAAAATCACCTCTAATGCTCTAGGGGAAGAGCTAGAGGAAACATGCCAAAGAAGAGGTAATCTCCTCTACAAATCCTTTCAAATTATTTCTACTTCTAATTATACTTAAAGAGTAGTGTCTATAAAAAATAAATAATACTAGTATTATATATATGATTATGTGTTATTATGTTTATGGAACAAGCATATTCTACAAATTTATCCATCATACGAAAATTGAAATCACCATGTGTGTGTATATACAATATACCGTCTCCACGTCTTGGTGTAATCTATTTTCACCAACACCATACATTTATGGATATAATGATGGAAATAATAAATATATATGGCTATTATAATATTATATTTATTATGTAACAACATATATACCATTCATTTCTCTACCATTTCACAATTATCATAATGATATCATCTCTCATTCATACATACAGTCTACCATCTCCAAGCTTCAATTTTATTCATTCTACAAGATATATTTTATAGAATGATTATATTTATGTATTGAATGAATAAATATGGAATATATTATTTTGAAATCTTTTTTAATGATATAACTATGACCTAATAAATAGAGTCAGAACTTATTCTGCAAATCATTCATAAGAACATAAGGCAGTTAATACCTGAATAATGAGGAACATTGAATTGTAATTAAAAATGGATGACAATATGATCATATATGATATTATAAAAATTAATATTTTGTAATAATTCAACGACAAAATTTAAATTACTATAAATTATGTCTATATATATTAAATGCTACCAGAACTAAGGTAATAAAACATTTCGCAATCTCATTACTATATGAGAATGTTTATACATAATTACATTCTAGGGTATATTATTCTTCCATTTCAATGTTTTCTAAAAAACTATATTAATAAAATGTTTTCAATTCTCTTATGGATGTTCAATGTCATTTAAACTAATTTTATGGACTTCTTCTACATGGTTTGGAATGAATCATTTTCTGGTTTACGATGTACTTTTTTACTTTTCAAGTAAAATTCTGAGAAAAATGTTTTTTATCTTATACGACATGAATTTTTATTTACGCTTTTGTAGTCAATTATTTCTATGAAGAATATCTTACATGTTTTAATGTATATTTTTAAAGAAATTATTTTCGTCAAAAAATTCATGGTGTTTTAAGAAAATACAAATCTTTTGAAGAAGAAATGATATTTTTCCCATGTATTAATTTCACGTGTTTTATCAATATTATATTCCATCTAAGATTAAGAAAATGTGTAAAGTATATTATCCTTATTTTTATTTTTATTTATTTTGTTTATGATTTAATTTTATTTATGAAATCCATTTGTTTTACGTGTATAATGTTTTGATGGAATAGTGTTTAAAAACCCATTTTATACCTTTGGTTCTGTTATGATGAATGATTTATGTTTTGGTGGAACACATATGTATGGTTTTCAAAATGTGATGGATGGGACCTATATCCCTCGACCATTAATTGGGTCTATATTTATATCTCTTGAGATAGACATTTATGGAATGTAAAAAGATATCAATTCAATAATATAGGGTTGGAACGAGGAGTGAACTCAGTTCAGTAATGGACTTTGTCCACTATGATGGTCTCGGACATGATATTTGACAAATATGAAATGATTTTATATGCTTATGTGTATGCCAAAAATCATCAAGTCATATGTTATGAATATTGAGATTATGATCAGTGATCCATTCTATTTTTTAATATTTATCCCATTACTTGATATCACGATCTCTCATATGCAGGATAAGATTTCCAAATTTTATTTTCGTATATATTATGAATATAATATGATTGATATATCTTTCTTTACACATTCTATGAATTTTATCTCACCCATTACGGTGTTTCCATTCCTCTAGTTATAATGAATAATTCTTGGTAGGAATACTAATGGGGATGATCTTTATGGGAGACGTTGAATATCTTTCACAAGTTAAAATAATTTATTCCACGTTTCCAAGAGCACTAAACTATTAGGGTCCTCAATCGTGTGTATTTTATAATGTTATGAATATTCATTAAAAACATTTTTATACCATTATACGTCAAGACTAGGGTGTTATATTTTTGTATCAGAGGAATTCATTAGTTAACCTTAGGAAAATAGATACAAAAACATTAGTGGGATCCTCAGAGTTATTTTTAATTATATGTCTAGAGATGTCCTATGGATAAACCTATGTATAGGTCAAAATCTTAGGATTTTGCAATAATCATGGATAACCTTGGGTTATACCTAATATATAATAGATTGAAATATTATAATTAATTTACCTTACTTATGTGTAATAATCTCTGATATGTCTTTATCTCATATTGCCTTCTGGTCTAAGTCAATAGACATAACTACATATAAAATAGTTAACCATTGAATATTTCATATGTGGAATGTATGTGAATTATGTTGATCCATTTACTATATAGAAATATTATGATGTGAATCTTGACAATGGTATTATTACTACTCAAACATATAAGAATAATGATATTTTAATCGAAATGTGAATGGTATGTGATGTTATTCTAGTATTGTTTACATTCAACCTAATAAGTTTGAGGTTGATAAACCATAATACATGATTCATATTTTGGGAAAGTCTAAGATGATGGATCCAGAGTACTGGTTTAAGATGATATATAAATGTTTGAGGTGTATATGTTTCCAAATTCAAATATTATGTTATATGAATCATCAAATATATAATTGTTTTCAATATAATTTTTCCATCAATGATTGGAAAGGATATGTGGAATAGTTATACGGAGCTAGAAATTTTATTTATTAGTAAGGTGATATACATAGAGAAAACATGATTATGGGAAATATAACAATTAATTTGTCTCATATATATGATAATGATGTTTAGATAATGATATGTTGGCACTGATCAATTTAATAGGACGATGCTAATTTCTTGAGAAATAATTATGTATTTGTTGACAATAGGGTCCTGTAATCATTGATTTAGGAATATATCATATATGTTTTGGACTAAGGAAACATTTATGTTTCCAATAAGTATATATGATAATTATGGTTATTAACATGAATCAATAGAATACCTGATAAAGGTTTTCACTTGTTTGGAATACGACCAACAAGAGAGAAACTATTACATATAGGGGATAAATGTTTAGCTGAGTTAGTGAACCTTTTCAAAATGTTTTGGATTTTATGATTTCAGAAGGATTATATTGTTATAAATTTATATAATGTTTATGCTAAACATTGAATTAAATTTGTTATAATAATGTATTATCTCACCATAGGTGGGCTTAGAAAAATATGATTACATGTACTGACCATTCTGTAGTGATAAAGATAGATGGAATGTGGTATAATTTTATTGATGGATCCAATGATTTTTTAACACCTCCATACAGACTAATTCAAACTCATTTAATTGAATAATATATGTAGTTGAAATTTTTATAGTGATGTCTGCCATTGATATTTTACCGAAATCATGAATGTATTTCATATCATGTTCATTAAATTTTGGGAAACGATCTAGAAAACCTGATATTTTACCCTAGTACCTTCTAATCCAAGGAATATAATTGTCCCACGGATCATCTCAAATTTATGGATTTTTTATTGTTTACATTATACTAACAATATTATCTCTCATTCCCCATCAAAACATGATAGTAATATTTTTCTTCCATATTGATTTTTTCACATCCCAAATGCATTCTACTATGTGGAAACTAAATGATGAGTCACAATGGGTAATAGTTACATTTCTATATTTCCTTTTTAAAATGATTTCTAAGTATTCCTATTTTATGATGCAGGTTTTTTCTAAAAAAACATTCAAGTATAATACCTTTTATTACACCGATGAATTTTGAGGGAGAAATTCTTTTTAAGGGGGCCAGATTGTAACACCCAGAGATTTTTGAGAGGTGGATATTTTTTAAATTCATTGATGTCCTATGTCTTATGCTAGAACAACAAATGTTTTCACAATATGAAACAAAATGTTCGATTTAGGTTTACAAAATGAAATGATTGGCTTGTGTTACACACAATTTCAAGTTCTTTTTATTGAATTAATTACAAGGCAACCTGAGTTTAATTGAGTTTATAAAATAATAAAATTTGTCTTGTTGTATTTTATTAATTCAATATATTCTTAATATATATAATCTAATATTTAAAATTTATCTAATATGATTTATATAAATGATATAAGATCAAATTTATTTTTTTGGATAAAATAAGTAATTTTATGAAAATATAGTTTTTCATCCTTTTGATGGTGAACCCATTTAAAATACAGTTTTTGGAATTTTTATATATTCTATTTAACAAAATAATCTTGATCTTTGTATTTTAGTTATAAAAATGTACTTTTGGATGAAATGTGTATATTTTGTTGATAACATTCTTGTTTCAATGAATTGTAAAAATTTACTAAATTTTAATTGAAAACAAATTTTATCATCAAAAAAATATATATAGATAAATTATTTAATTGAGTAGTTTTAATGTAAAAATATAATATATGTATACCATTTAATATAATTGGCCTTGTTGTTATATTCAATTCACATGTAAATACATTTCAATCAGTTGAAATGTCTTAACTTTTAAAATACATTCTCTTATTATTAAAACCTGATTAATTTTAAATTCATTACTAGAAAATATGTGTATTGAATTTTTTAAAATAGATATTATATTTGTAATTATAATGTTCAAATAATGGTAATATAATTAATTTATTTTTGTGTGTCTCTAATAGTAGCTGCAGTAATCTTATTAACTTAGTAAAAGGGTAAGTAGGGTAATTGAGAGTAAAAATAATATTATCTAATTACCCAAAAACTTTTATTAATACAATTTGATTCATAGTTTTCGACCTTATTCATATTTGGGTAAAAACTGGTATGCATTATAATCCACATGGATGAGATTATGACATCTAATTTATTTTATTTAAATGAAAGTAAAATATGTCTCACTCAAATGTTCATAAATAAATCCTTTTATATATAATGTTATATGTAAGATAAATTAGAATATAAAAAATATTCTAAATTTTTTTTTTATTTATTAGGATAATTTTTTTTTATTTTTAGATAATAAATAATTACCTTTATAGCTTATACAATAATGATACATAAATTAATTTTTTGTTAAAAAATAAATATTATAGTTTTTATTAAAATTATAATGGCCATTAAAAGAGACACACACATGAATGAATATTATTGGTCTAGTATATAATGACCTTAGGCAACCATGTGTCGAGTTATTGACTATTTAGATTTATTATATTAGATTATGACACATCTATTATTTTATTTAAATGGGTATTAAACATGTCACATTCATGTTTTAATATGTAGAAAATTTATAATGATTTATTTTACAGAATATATATTTGGATAAAAATATTATTATGAATGATAGTAATTTAAAATTTTTTATATTGTTTTTTTCATATTTTTATTCAACAAATAAGTTTTTAAAATAATTATATAGAACACATGTAATATTTTATTAATTGAAATATCAAAGCAATGTTATCAAAAATATAAAAAAAATCTAATTTCGGATAATTAATATATCTTCATAATTTAATATAGTAAATTGACATAATGGAAATATAATAAAATATTTCGATATAGGGTAACATCTTATCCAAATATTTTTAAAAAACAATGAATTGAATATTTTCAAAATTGAAACTACTGTTGTTTTATCAATATAATGACTGCTAATTTTTTTAAACAATTAAAACAATATTAAAAATATTTAATAAATATTATATAGTCTAAAATTTTAAGATTTATTTTTTTTATGATTTATGGGACCAAAAATCAGTAAATATTTCAACCATTTAATGTTGAAATATTTATTACCATAGTTGAAATGAATTCGAATAACTTTTTAATATATTAAATTAATAAAGTTTAAATGGTTAGAATAACATATCTAAAAGTTATTGATTTATCATATTATAAATATATATAATCTCATCTTCAATGCTAAAACATTTTTTATGGTATTTGGTTGGGTTCACATTTTATTATAAATAAATATTTCTTGAAATATAAAAGGTGATCCCAACCTCAATTATAAAAGGGCACATCCTCGATCATTTCATCATAGCTAATTAAAAATTCAACCTCGTTTGTACCAAAAAAAATTATATTATAAAGTCTCTATGTAATATTCTAAAGGTTTTAGTCTTCTTGAAAGATCAACTCTAGTGTTGTAAGAGAATAGTTAGTTGAAGCACGTCGAAGAAGAGTTAATCTCATCTACCAATTCATTCAAATTATTTCTTCTTCGACCTCATATTCATGAATATTATCCATTTTAAAGTAAAAAATACAGTATAACATATATTTTAATTTTATATTATGTTTATGGGATAATAAAATTCAACTTTTTATTAACGATACAAAAAATAAAATCACCACAAGTTTGTATGTACGGCTAACTGTCTCCACATTGTGGTGTAATCTATTTTTCACCACCACCTAACATGGATTTAAATAATGATGAAAAAAATAAATGTATATTAATAATGTAACATGATTGGGATGTTTTATCAACATATATACCGTCCAGTTCCATTCCATTTCACAATTATCAGAATGATAACGTCTCTCATACATATGTATGACCTACCATCCCCACGATGTGATGCGATTCATTCTAAAAGATATCTATTTAATAATTATTATATTTATGTATAGAATTAATAAATATGGTATATGTTTGTTAATATCATTTTTAATTTCAAAACTATGGCCTAAGAGGAAGACCAATAACTTATTCGACAAAACATTTGTATGAACATGAAGTTGTTAATACCCAAATAACGAGTAACAAGGAACTTTTATTAACAAGATAATGATAATTTGATCATATATGATATAAAAAAATAATACTATGGAATAATTCAGTTATTTCATTTAAAGAATTATGTAAGAGGTTTGGAAACATACAATGAATTGCGGACCAATGGTGATGAATAATTTTTCAATCTCATTATTATTTGTGATTATTTATACTTAATTGTTACTATGGTGTATTTATCAACCATGTCCATGATTTATAAAATAATGTTTTCATAATATGTTTATTATTCATCTAGTAATGTTTAAATTCATTTTTAATTTTTTTTTACTTTAACTACCTAGTTCAGAAAGAATATTTCTCTCATTTATGATGCAATTTTTGACTTTTCCATCAAAAGTATGAGAATAATATTTTTTGAAACTATAAAGAATGAATGAAATTTAATGCTTTCATAGAACCTTATATACATTACTCTTATCTTACATTTTTGGATGGCTATATTCAATTAATTTAATTTCTTTAAAAATTGTGTGTTGTTTTTAGAAAAGAAATAATTTTTGTAGAATAAATTATATTTTACTCAAATATTAATTTACTTTGTTTTTTCAAATTTAATTTCCATATTATATTAATAAATAGATTAAATTATATTACCAAAATTATTCTTATTTTTTATTATGTTTATGATTTAATTATATTTATAAAATCCATTTGATTTTCATGGATTATGATATAATAGAATTATGTTTCATAAACCCCATTTTTTGTTGGTTTATGTTATGATGACTGATGTATTTTTTGTTTGAAAAAATATGTATGGTTTAAATTATGTGATGGGTGGGACCTATATATCAATAAAATGAATTGGGTATTGATTTATATCTCATGATATAGACATGGATTGGGTGAGAAATGATCAAAATTCAATAATACTGGACTGGAACAAGGAGATAACTCGGTTCAGTAATGGACTTTGTTTGTTATGATGGTCTTGGAAATGTGCCAATGTAAATATGAAATTCTTTATATGATTTTGTGTATGCCACAAATATTCATGTATTATGCTATGAGTATTGGTATTATGATAATTTATTCTTAAAAACGTTTTTGTTTTGTCCCATGGCTTGATATCACAATCATTCATATACAAGAAAATATTTTCAAATGTTTTGTTCTTCAATCATATGATTATTATATGATTGATATCTCCTTTTTCCCTTATTATGAAATTGAGATAACACATTCTTATGTTTCCAATACACATGTTATGAAGAAATATTTAAAGTAGGAATACTAAATATGAAGATCGTTATGGGAGATGTTGATGATCTTTCACAAGTTAGAAGAATGTATTCATTGTTTCCAATGGGATTAAATTATTATAGTCCTCAGGCATGTGTGTTATAAAATTTAATGAATATTCATAAAAAATATATAATATCCAAGTACTTCATGCCCAGATAGTTATAATTTGTATCCAGATGAATTTTTAGATTACCGTTGGAATGTAGCATGAGAAAAACATAATTTGATACCTAGTGAAATTTATATATATATATAGGGATATCCTAAGGATAATTCTAATTTTAAAAAAAATCCAAGGATTTTTTTATAATCATGAATAACCAAGGGGTAAACCTTATATATCATAAACTAAAATATTATAAATAATTTACATTAGTTATGTGTTTCCAATCTCTGACATGTATTTCTCACACATTTCTTTCTGATCTCAGTTAGTAACCAAAACTATATAGAATATAGTTTCCCATTGAATGTTTTAGATGTGGAATGTTTGGGAATTAAGAATTTAGAATTCCTAAGTTGAAATATCAGGAAGGGAATCATGACAGTGGTATGGGTATTGGTCATACTTCTAAAGATAATGTAATTTTAAATGACATGTGAAAGGTATGTGATGTTATTCGAGTATTGTTTAAATGAAACCTAAAATCTTGATATTGAGAAACTATAATAGATTATAAATATTCTAGAAAATACTAATATTATTGATACCGAGTAATGGTTTATGAATAATTGTGGATGACTAAAGTGGATATGATTCAGAATTCAAATATTATGTTTTATGAATCATGAAATATATAAGGGTTTTCATTATAAATTTTCTATTAAGGATTATAAATGAGATTTTAATTAGTTATAAGGAGCTAGAAAAGTGATTTAAGGGTATAGTGATATAATTGGGGAAGACATGAATAAGGAAAATATAACCCCGAACATTTATTTTATGATAAGATAATGATGTTTGGATAATGATATATTAGAAGTGAATAAGTAAATTAGATGATTCTAGTTTCTTGATAACTAATTATGTATCTGTTGAAAATAGGGTTATGCTGTCATGGATGAAGTATATTGATTTTTGGGACATATAGAATATATCCAATATGTTTTGGAATAATGAAACATTCATGTTTTCAATAAGTATATATGGTAATTAAGGTTATTACCATGAATCAAGAGAATACATGATGAAGGTTTTCACGTGGTTAGAAAGTGACCAACATGATATTCCTTATACTATAAGGGGATAAATGTTAAGTTGAGTCATTGAATTTTTTTTAATGTTTTGGATTTTAAGAATTTAGAATTATTGTATGGTAATGAATTTATGGGACGTTTATGTTAACATTGGATGAAATTTGATTGATTAATGTATTATCTCGGTATATGTAGGATTTTGCATATTTTATTACTTGTGATAATTTTTTTACACTGATAAAGTCAGTGGAATTCACTAGGATTCTATTTATTGATCATACGATCTACTAACAATTATAGAATGAAAAATTAAGCATCATTTAATTGAACATAAGATGTTGTGGTTATTGTTCATGGCACAACCACCAGTGATATTTTAATGAAATCAATTATGTATTTCATATATTGTTTGTCTTCTTCAATGGATGGATAGTGAAACCAAATATGTTATCCTAGTACCTTATAATCTTATAAATAAAATGTTATCATATATCTTTGTTGGTTTATCGATTCTTTATTTTATACTTTATTCTAACAATGTTCTCTATCACTCACCATCAGAACATGAAAGTATTTCTTATCTCCCATATCCATGTTTTCACTTTCCACCGATGTTCTCCAATGTTGAAACCCAACGATGAGTTAAATTGGGTAATCATTATTTTTCAATATTTCCTTTTTAGAAAATAAGTTTTGGTAAAATTCATTACAATTTACATTTATATGAAATAAAATTTCATGTATTAAACTTTTTAAACTCCAACAAATTTCAAGGGTGAAATTCATTTTATAGTGGTATAATTTAACAATATGATATTTTAATGAGATATATATTTTTAAAACTATTTGATTTATTTTGTTGTATGATACACCAAAATAATCTATTTTAATATGAAACATTTTCTTATCATATGTTATATGCAATGCAATTCTTAGGTTTTGTTACACACAATTTCTTGATCCTTTGATAAAATTCATTTCAAGATAGACTATGTTTAAGTTTGTTTTTTAAATAATGAAATTACACTTTATTGATATTTTTATCAGAATATGTTCTTAATATATTAAATATAATATCTAAAAACCAAATTATATTTTTTCTACATATTATATAAAATCAATTTCATTTTTCTAAAAAAAGATTAAATTTTAAAAAAATGTAATTTGGTCGCCTTTTTATGGCGCACTAATATTAAATATAGTTTTTGATATTTTAATATAGTTTATTTAACAACATAAACATTTTATTTGTAATAGAGTTATAAAAATTAACTTTTGGATAACTGTTTTATATTATTATGTGAACTGTCATGTTTTGATGAATAATAAAAATAAACTTAATTTAAATTTTTTTTAATCGAAATAGTTTATATTGTTAAATAATAATATTATGTTGTTTTATTGTTTAAATAGAATATATTTTTTCCATTTATTATAATTGGAATTATGTTTATATTGAATTCATAGGTAAAAAAATTTCAATCTTTTATAATTTTATTAGTTTTAAAACCTGTTCTTTCATTCCAACAATGAGATTAATTTTAAATTAATTATTAACACTTCGATGTTGTAAAAATGGGAAAATATATTCTATATTTTTAATTATTATTCCAAATTATATTAATATAATTATTGTATTTTTTGGAATTATGAATTATAATTTCAATTTTTTTTACTAACATGGTAAAAATGGTATCAAATAGAATCCACATGTATGAGATTTTGACATTTAATATATTTTATTTTAAGATAAGAAAATTTTTTCACTCATATGTTTTTAAATAAACCATTAAATATTTAATGTCATATGAAAGATAATTTTGAATATTAATAATTTTTTTAAAGCTAAAATTATTTTATTTATCATGTTATTTTTTTTATTTTTTGAAATTAAATATTTACCTTTATAGCTTAAAAATTAATGATGCATGAATTATTTTATTAATGAAAAATAAATAATATAGTTTTTATTAAAATTATAGTACCCATTAAAAGACTCAAACTGTAACATCCTAGTTATTTTTTGAATAATACATTTTCATACCTATTAATATTACCTAATAACATATTAATTTTATTGTAAAGGGGACACATTGTTAGACAACATAATCAACAAGTAACAATGGATATCTATTAAATCGTGCATTGCACAAAACATTGAGTTATACCGAAAAATAATACAATAATATTATCATTATTATAAATGGTATTGAATGCCTAAGATTTGTGATTTTGGGAATGAATATAATAAACTACAATATTATTACAAACATCTATGTTATTTTTTACATCTATCCATAAATTTTAGAGGATTAAAATTATAATGAATCCATTTTTAAGCATAAAATATTTCAATATTGTAAAAGATCATTTTACAACCTTCTGAAGGAGATAATTTTTTAAATAAATTTTTTTTACATTAATATGTTATAATTTACAAAATAATATTATAATTTCAAATTGGTTTGTCAATATATACATTAGTTTAAATTTTTTAATTTTCAGAAAATATACATATTTTATTGAATAGTGAAAAATAATACATTTTAATTCAAAACTATATTTTCATATAATTTATTTATATAGTGATTTATTCCTATTAATTGGTTTTTAAGTGAAATTAAATTATCTTTTATAATTTAATCTAATTTTTGTAATTATAATTAATTTTACATTGAAAATGGATATAAACACACGTCATTTTTTTGATAGATAATACTTTTTAATAACCCGCTTTCTGGTTTTCACAACGAGAATTAAATTTTACCAATTATGAATTTTTAATTTGAAATATATATTCTATATTTGGAAGAATGCAACGCCCCGACCCTAGTTACCCAGAGTCGGTGCATTATTACATAACATCGGCATGATCACAAGAAAGATCAAATCTCGAAAGACCGATTGGTTTCGTATCCTTGGAAACACTAGATATATTCATAAATTTTACATTACATCATAAAATGAAAATCTACTACAACAACATATTATCTCCATAAACCACACTCATATCCCCACATAATATCCCTACAGGTCATTCATAATTTATTTCTTCACTTCCTGGGAAAAATAAAACATAGAAAAGGGGTGAGCTCAAATGCCCAGTAAGGATAACAATATACCAGAAACTTTCATAAATAAGAATAAACATTTAAGACTATGTATAAATAAAACAAAAGCCTTTTAAACATGAAATTTAACATAGTATGGAAAAAGTAAAATGAAATAATGCCATTTACTTGTTCACATGGATATTCTACTAATTGAATAATCACATGCAATATTAATAACCACTTTCATAATGTTGGAATGCATAATGCCAGACTATCATAACCACATAGCCAAGGCCTCATTCCAAGACTACAAATAATATTTTGTCAAGGCCTTATGCCAAGACACTAGTTTGTCTCATGGGACCTACCGATGCATCGAGGAGCTATAGCGGGCTCCACCCGTCACATATTAAGTCCAATGCATTCCGATATGAAAAGGTTTAAACATAACATAAACATTCACATTAAAAATAGCATACGAAATGTCAATAATTTCACCATAAAATTTGAATGGTATAAAAATAGAACATCCACAGTCAAACATATCACAAAACCTTCAATACAATATAGATGTTTTGTATCATAATAAATCAACTTCAAATAAGCGTAAAATCCATCAAAGGATGTTGACATAGATGAAATAAAAACACTTTTTGGAAAAATATCTCTGTCTATTTTTTGAAATCATTTAAAGGCCATATAAAATAAAAAAATTTCTTGAAAATATTCTTATAATCTTTTAAGGAAAACTTTGAAGATTTTATAACGGCAGAAAGTAACCGCCCTCGCCGTATAAGTTAAAAAAACATTCTTACCTTAATTTTGTCGAAAAGGATAAAAAGGACCTTGTTTTGAAAATGACGGAAAGTTTCCTCTTATAAAAAGTCAAACAAGGGTATAAATGACTTTAACCCATATTCTTTTAAATAATAAAAATGTTTTGAAATACATTTTTAAGAAAACATGGATGTGGATGATAAAGAGATCCCAGTAGATTATTACATATAAACAACCTCGGATAATGAAGAGATTGTGAAATAACCCTTACCAATTTGATTACTTGTGAAACATACAACCCATGAAATAGATATCATACAATGAATATGTAAATACACATAAATTAGAGTGTATTACACAATGAATATAATTATGGGCAGTACATACACCACACAAAAGGTGATGGAGGCAATATGGCATGAATCTCACGGGAATAAGGAGTGAGACGAAAACCCCTTACCTTGTACTTTTCCTTGGTTGGGCTAGGTTAAACTCCTGTATAATGGTGAAATAATTTTTATTAAATTATACAAGAATCATATACATTAATATGATATCATATATGATCTTTGCATATTTGATTTGATAATAATATCTTAGTATTATCATTGTTTCGGGTGTTAACTTACTTGTTTTCTTTTATATGTTTTGTTACGTAAGACATGTTTATAAAGGATAGGTTGTATATTATTCATATCCATAATGATATCAAGTCCTTAAACATCATTTTTAAATTATCAAATGATAACTATACTTGAATGGATACGATGGAGAATGAATCTCATCGCGTTCGTGGAGACGGTAGTCCGTACGTACGCACGAGCGACAATATCATTATTTTGATATTAAAATAATATATAAATGGATGGTATATCATATATAATGAATCATTAACATGTTATATTTATTATTTATATGAGTTACACATAATTATTATACCCATCCAAATAATATTATATTGAATAACAATTACACCACGACGTGGAGACGGTAAGCCGTACGTACGCACGTAGGGTGACATGTTATTCAAAGGGTGGATAGAATACTGAATATGGTTGTACCATATTTATAATAACATCACAGTATATATATGATACTTGAGTTATTATTTTAGAATGGTAACAACAAAGGAAGAAGAAGTGGAAGAAGAAATGAACTTGGAAAAAGGGTGGTGAAATCATTACCTCTTCTTCGGGTTCTTCCTTTTTATTTGATCATAAGGGCTCCATAGGTTGGCTTTCGGATCAAACTAAGGCCTCTAGGTTGTAGTGAGGGAAGTTGGGAGAGTATTTGGGCAGATTTTGGCCGAACCAAAAGGTTTTGAAGGTGTGAAGAAATGAGAAGGACGAGTGCCCTTTTATAAGAGGGGTGAGGGGCACCTTTGGAAAAGCTAGAGATATTAGTTTATAATAAATTCATAATCGGTTTCCAATGGCTCCAAAGTTGACTATTCAAAGGTTAAGGTGGGGATGGGTCGAAAGAAACTCAACCAATATAATTTATACAGGTTTGGGTACTTATATTAACCTTATCTTTAAGTATTAACTCTAAGTTAATTAGTTTCACTTTTACAATGTCTCTTTGTATTTTTATATAATATGGTTCATAAACTTACTATATAAATCCAAGAGACCCCCAAGTGGTCCATTAATGACGAAACTATCATGATATAAGTCTCTTGGCCGAACCTTATATTTTTAGGAGTTTAATATCAATTAATAATATAATATTTGTTTTAATAACTCTTTTATGTCAATTTTGACACTATTCAATAGTTTATTTTTTTGAAACTCAAAACAGATTGATTACTTCGAACAAAGTAAATTAAATCACTCATAATATATCATATTATCCATGAAAATTAGTTTAATTCATTAAAAGTTTCATATTATATTTATTTGGGTATTTATAATATCAATTAATTTAATTTTTCACTATTTTAGTAATTTCTACATCATCATTGTGTCATAAATAAAATAACTTATTTAATGTCTAAAAATTATAAATAAAATATAATTATTTAGGAAATCTTTTTATATTTCTAATGAATTTTTATAATCTAAAATCCAACATATATAACCCTATGTAATAATTGTTTTTCTAAATGATATATGCTTGTGTCATTTTTGTATTCATTTTAACTTAATTAAAATAAAGTGTCCCTATCACCTACAAGTGGCACCATGGGGTCCCCAAATCGACCCAAAGATGCCTATGGTCGAACATGTATCAACCAATAAGTCTAGGACACGTTTTAGGGTAATTTAATATTATTATAATATTATTTTTTAACCCTTATTAATAGATTTACCCTTAACCATGGTAAATAAAATATTTACCACAGTAATTATTCAAAATGTCTAAAAATAAAAGTTACCTATTTACACAATTTGGACATCCTGATTCCAAATATGGAATCCATTTTTCTAAATTCAAAACACGGAAGTGGCAGAAATTAATTTAAAATTAATTCCCGCTGTCAAAACAAAAAGCGTGTTTTTAAGAGATAATAACTATCAAAAGATTGACACTTGTTTATGTTCGGTTTAATTGTAAAACTATGTCCAATGACCAAAATTATATTAAATGGTAAAAATATATTCTAAATATACTTTAAAACCACTAAAATTCATAATTTATCACTATTAATTATTTTGATTAAAAAAGTTGTTTTTAATTAAAATTTAATAATTTTCACTATTCATCAAAATATGAAAGTTATCCGAAAAGTACCAAAATTTCACCTTAGGCTAAATTAGATATTCCGAATCCAAAAATGAAGTCCATTTTGAAAATAAAATACATATAATTGAAAAAATTAGGTATTATTATTCATAACGGCTAGTTTGATTGGTTGTGGTGTGTGTTAAAACTCAAGGTTTTGTACAACACACGCAACTGTATTATTCAAAGAAAGCGTACCGTGGAAGCTTGGGATGTTTCATTTTAAATTTTTGATGTCCCCATTTAGTCAAAAAGTTTAAAATATTGTATTTAAAAAGGGTTCACTATTAAAAGTTGATAAAAGATCAATACTGAAAATGAATATGTTCTTGCATTATGTCTGAGATACTCATAATATGGAAAAATTATAAGGATTATATAAAGTGTAAAATTTAGTTAATACTATTAATAACCTCTTTTGAATAGCTTTTTGGTAAGTAATGGTGCAATTGAACTCGTTGTTGTGTGTAGTGCAAGTTATTGAATTATTTTGAAGAAATAACACATTATGAATTCTTGGGGTGTTACATTCTCCCCTCCTTCAATAAATTGCGTCCTCGCAATTTGAAATTGTTCTCCTAAAATAAAAGGTTGAAAGTAAAAAATATATTTGTGGGAAAATCCACATCGGAAATTGGGTTACTAAAATTTAGTCTTAATATGAGGAAAAGAGAAACCAAAGGGTCACCACCAAATTATGATCTCGATTAGGACAACATTGGTGGAAATTAGAGACATATAATTGGAGGAAAAACATAAATATTTATAGGTAGTGATTGAGGTCATCAATCACAAACAAGTGTAAAATTGAGGTCCTTAAATTCGTCAATCTATGATGATTTGAAATACCATCAGTTCAAAAAAAACATAGGGTATTAAGATAACACATTTTTGACGTTTCAAAATATCTTAGTTGAAATCCCACATCGAAAAATAAATTAATGAGGCCTCTATTTAAAATAAAGAGTCGAAATTATGAAGATTACCGAAAATAACACATACTAGGGTTCCATGTAGGAAAATATAGATATGGAAGAAAAATCTAACCATCAATTATCTGATGGTGAGTGGTAGAGAACATGGCTATGAAAAGGCCAACAATCCCAAAGCCATAAATTAGTGATGATTTAAGGTACCATCTAGGAAAACATTTTTGTTCTATGTTGCTTTTCTTAATGTTGAGGAATTTATTTATGAGATTGGCTAATATCATAAGGAGATATATTTTCTTTATAATTAGAGTTTTATCCAATAATAAATTTCTACCACAAACTCATCTTTCACTCTAAAAGATAATAGAATGTAAAAAAATTCTATTTACACTATTCGTATAGGGTTCCAAAATAAACGAATTTATAATTCATCTACAAGATCTTTTAATAAAAACTACATTATTTAATCCTGGACATCTCGTGGGCCAGATGGTAGGTGATACACCATTGTCGCCCTTCGGTTGCGGGTTCAAGTCTCGCAGCCTTGCCGGACGCGACGGGTTGCCGCCCCACCTCCGGGTTGTCCTTTTATGGCAATCCAAAATAATCCAAACTAGAACTATCCAAAATACTTCTGTTCAAACTCACAATCCAACATTTATAAGTAAGGTAAACATAATATAGATCCTTTTTACCCCGTAATAGCATATGAATACCTTCATCATGTATTACCATATTCCTTATTGATTACATTCATGCTCCATTATTCCATATAGAATGTTGGATATACTTCATTAATCCAAAAATTTATTAAACCCCTACAATGATGGATTATACAAATCATTAATCAGTTCCAAGGTAGTCAAGTATATCCAATATAATTTATCCAAAACAATCACATATTATTCCAAAATCACTACCTCAGTATCAGAACTATATTATGATTTATCATTCTCTCAACCATATATTTTCCAAAAATTTATCCTGCTATTGAGTCACTTTTCTTTGTTCCACACAATCTCAAGTCCTTAATGAAATAGTACTGTAGTAAAATCCTTATATACTCCATAATTATTATAACAAGTACATTGTTGATACAACACTCAATTGACATAATCAACATAATAACTCTAATCATTCCTCTCTATCTGTGGTAGTATCATAACTTGATAATTATCCAATAACATCATTTGCGGCATAGTCTGATGACTGGGACATAGGTTCGCGTAGTGTCCAAACTCCTTGCAAATGAAGCATTGTACATTTGAAACCATTTTCTTAACCTTGCAGTCACGTACATTGTGCCCTTTTCCTCCACACTTATAACAAACTCCCATTCCTTTCAGGCAAGTTTCAGGGTGTTTCTTTCCACAGTTACCACATATGGGAAAATTCTTCTTTTCCCTCTTCCCTTTATCCGTCTTTCTCTATTCCATCCTTTTCTTATCTTGCTTCCCATCAAAGCCATAAGACTCTGTAAACTCTTTACTTATCTTATCAACACATGATATTATTTCTTCATATGATGATAATACATGCGAGACTATTTCTCTTGTAAATTCTTGGCTTAAGACCACAAAATATATGATCCTTCTTTCTCTTTGTATCATGTGCATTGCTAGAGTTCTCATTCCTTCTACTGGGCGCCATTTCTAAACAATGGCATACACTAGATCAGTTTATGAATCAAAATACATAATCCCATACTTATAAAACACTTAACATAAATTGAACTATTTATGGATATAATCCATAATCATAAAAATGTCTCCTTTGAGGATGTATATACTCATAAACCCTTCATAATGGTTTGTAAATAAAATGAGAATTATCCTAAGCATATCCCCCGGGTGTGTCGTAACCAAGAGTGCAGCAAGGCCCATTTCCGTGCACCAGTTCCCGTTCGAGTCTAGCTCAAAGCGGTGTTTTCGGGTTTTACCCCTAGGTACATCTGTGCCAGAGCTGCATCTACCTTCTCGTATCTAGACAGAGATGTATTTCTCGGAAAACTCACAAAATCTCTACAATACCAAAATTCTAGGAAGTTCTTCTATACTAATCCTCAAAGTTCATCTTAGGTCTACGTGCTCTAATCAGAGTTTATCTAAATCTAGTTTCCAAGGATTGTACTAAACTTCCTCTGATACCAACTCTAACGCCCCGACCCCAGTTACCCAGAGTCGGTGCATTATTACATAACATTGGCATGATCACAAGAAAGATCAAATCTCGAATGACCGATTGGTTTAGTAGCCTTGGAAACACTAGATATATTCATATGTTTTACATTACATCATAAAATGAAAAACTACTACAACAACATATTGTCTCCATAAACCACACTCAAATCCCCACATAATATCCTTGCAGGTCATTCATAATTTACTTCTTCACTTCCTGGGAAAAATAAAACATAGTAAAGGGGTGAGCTCAAATGCCCAGTAAGGATAACAATATACCGGAAACTTTCATAAATAAGAATAAACATTTTAGGCTATGTATAACTAAAACAAAAGCCTTTTAAACTTGAACTTCAACATAGTATGGAAAAAGTAAAATGAAATAATTCCATTTACTTGTTCACATGGATATTCTACTAATCGAATAATCACATGCAATATCAATAACCACTTTCATAATGTTGGAATGCATAATGCCAGACTATCATAACCACATAGCCAAGGCCTCGTGCAAAGACTAAAAATAAGATTTTGTCAAGGCCTTATGCCAAGACACTAGTTTGTCTCATGAGACCTACTGATGCATCGAGGAGCTATAGCGGGCTCCACCCGTCACATATTAAGTCCAATGCATTCCCATATGAAAAGGTTAAAACATAACATAAACATTCGCATTAAAAATAGCATACGAAATGTCAATAATTTCACCATAAACTATGAATGGTATAACAATAGCACATCCACAGTCAAACATATCACAAAACCTTCAATACAATATAGATGTTTTGTATCATAATAAATCAACTTCAAATAAGCGTAAAATCCATAAAAGGATGTTGACATAGATGAAATCAAAACACTTTTTGGAGAAATATCTCTTTCTATTTTTGAAATCATTTAAGATCCATATAAAATAATACATTTTCTTGAAAATATTCTTATAAGATTTTAAGGAAAACTTTGAAGATTTTATAACGGCAGAAAATAACCGCACTGGCCGTATAAGTTAAAAAAAACATTCTTTCCTTAATTCTGTCGAAAAGGTTAAAAAGGACCTTGTTCTGAAAACGACGGAAAGATTCCTCTTATAAAAATTCAAACAATGGTATAAATGACTTTAACCGATATTCTTGTAAATAATAAAACTGTTTTGAAATACATTTTTAAGAAAACATGGATGTGGATGATAAAAAGATCCCAGTAGATTATTACATATAAACATCTCGGATAATGAAGAGATTGTGAAATAACCCTTACCAATTTGGTAACTTGTGAAACATATAACCCATGAAATAGGTATCATAAAATGAATATGTAAATACACATAAATTAGAGTGTATTACACAAAGAATATAATTATGGGCAGTACATACACCACACAAAAGGTGATGGTGGCAATATGGCATGAATCTCACGGGAATAAGGAGTGAGATGAAAACCCCTTACCTTGTACTTTTCCTTGGTTGGGGTAGGTTAACCTCCTGTATAATTTTGAAATAATTTTTATTAAATTATACAATAATCATATACATTAATATGATATCATATATGATCTTTTAATATTTATTTGATAATAATATCTTAGTATTATCACTGTTTCGGGTGTTAACTTACATGTTTTCTTTTATATGTTTTGTTACGTAAGACATGTTTATAAAGGATAGGTTGTATATTATTCATATCCAGAATGATATCAAGTCCTTAAACATCATTTTTAAAATATCAAATGATAATTATACTTGAATGGATACGATGGAGAATGAATCTCATCGCGTTCGTGGAGACGGTAGTCCGTACGTACGCACGAGCGACAATATCATTCTTTTGATATTAAAATAATATATAAATGGATGGTATATCATATATACTTAATCATTAACATGTAATATTTATTATTTACATGATTTAAACATCATTATTATACCCATCCAAATAATATTATATTGAATAACAATTACACCACGACGTGGAGACGGTAAGGCGTACGTACGCACGTATGGTGACATGTTATTCAAACGGTGGATAGAATACTGAATATGGTTGTACCATATTTATAATAACATCACAGTATATATATGATACTTGAGTTATTATTTTAGAATGGTAACAATAAATGAAGAAGAAGTGGAAGAACAAATGAACTTGGAAAAAGGGTGGTGAAATCATTACCTCTTCTTCGGGTTCTTCCTTTTGATTTCATCAAAAGGGCTCCTTAGGTTGGCTTTCGGATCAAACTAAGGCCTCTAGGTTATAGTTAGGGAAGTTGGGAGAGTATTTGGGCAGAGTTTGTCCGAACCAAAAGGTTTTGATGGTGTGAAGAAATGAGAAGGACGAGTGCCCTTTTATAAGAGGGGTGAGGGGCACCTTTGGAAAAGCTAGAGATATTAGTTTATAATAAATTCATAATCGGTTTCCAATGGATCAAAAGTTTAATATTCAAAGGATAAGGTGGGGATGGGTCGAAAAAAACTCAACCAATGGAATTTAGACAGGTTTGGGTAATTATATTAACTTTATTTTTAAGTATTAACTCTAAGTTAATTAGTTTCACTTTTACAATGTCTCTTTGTATTTTTATATAATATGGTTAATAAACATACTATATACATCCAAGATACCCACAAGTGGTCCATTAATGATGAACCTATCATGATATAATTCTCTTGGCCGAACCTTAGATTTTTAGGAGTTTAATATCAATTAATAATATAATATTTGTTTTAAGAACTCTTTTATGTCAATTTTGACACTATTCAATAGTTGATTTTTTTGAAACTCATAACAGATTTATTACTTAGAAAAAAGTAAATTAAATCAATCCTAATATATCATATTATTCTATAAAATTAGTTTAATTCATTAAAAGTTTCATATTATATTTATTTGGGTATTTATAATATCAATTAATTTAATTTTTCACTATTTTAGTAATTACTGCATCATCATTGTGTCATAAATAATATAAATTATTTAATGTCTAAAAATTATAAATAAAATATAATTATTTATTAAATATTTTTATCTTTCTAATGAATATTTATAATCTAAAATAAAACTTATATAACCCTATGTAATAATTGTTTTTCTAATAGATATATGCTTGTGTCATTTTTTTATTCATTTTAACTTAATTAAAATAAAGTGTCTCTATCACCTACAAGTGGCACCATGGGGTCCCCAAATCGACCCAAAGATGCCTATGGTCGAACATGTATCAACCAATAAGGCTATGACACGATTAAGGGTAATTTAGTATTATTATAATATTATTTTTTAACCCTTATTTACCAGATTTACCCTTAACCATGGTAAATAAAATATTTACCACAGTAATTATTCAAAATGTCTAAAAATGAAAGTTACCTATTTACACAATTTGGACATCCTGATTCCAAATATGGAATCCATTTTTCTAAATTAAAAACACTGAAGTGGCAGAAATTAATTTAAAATTAATTCCCGCTGTCAAAACAAAAAGCGTGTTTTGAAGAGATAATAACTATCAAAAGATTGACACTTGTTTATGTTCGGTTTAATTGTAAAATTATGTCCAATGAATAACATTATATTAAATGGTAAAAATATATTCTAAATATACTTTAAAACCACTCAAATTCATAATTTATCACTATTAATTATTTTGATTATAAAAGTTGTTTTTAATTAAAATTTAGTAATTTTCACTATTCATCAAAATATGAAAGTTATCCGAAAAGTACCAAAATTTGACCTTAGACTAAATTAGATATTCTGAATCAAAAAATGAAGTCCATTTTGAAATATATAATATATATAATTTAAAAAATTAGGTATTACTATTCATAACGGCTAGTTTGATTGGTTGTGGTGTGTGTTAAAACTCAAGGTTGCGTACAACACATGCTACTGTATTATTCATAGAAAGCATACCGTGGAAGCTTGGGATGTTTCATTTTAAATTTTTGATGTCCCCATTTAGTCAAAAAGTTTAAAATATTGTTTTTAAAAAGTTTTCGCTATTAAAAGTTGATAAAAGTGCAATACTGAAAATGAATTTGTTTTTTGCATTATGTCTAAGATACTCATAATATGGAAAAATTATAAGGAATATATAAAGTTTAAAATTTAGTTAATACTATTCATAACCTCTTTTGAATAGATTTTTGGTAAGTCATGGTGCAATTGAACTCGGTGTTGGGTGTAGTGCAAGTTATTGAATTATTTTGATGAAATAACACATTATGAATTCTTGGGGTGTTACAAAGAAGAAGGTCCATGTTATGTAAATAAGTTCCTTTAATTTTTATTAAATTATGAATAGTAACTTCAATAATTATTTTTATTTACCATGGATATAAGGGACATCAGATAAATAAGTGTATAAAATAATAATATACAAATATAAAACCATCATGAACGATTTCCTAATCATATTTGATGAGATATGTCCGGCCCTGAGCCACCATGGATCAATTTTAGGACCCCATAGAGCCACATGCATTTGATAATAACATGTTATAATAATTAATTTATAAAGTTTGGGGAAATATAACATAAACATGTATCTATTATAAAATATATTTAATGTATATTATTATAATTGATATATTTCAGTAAAAATAGTAATTATATAGATACAAATATTTCATAAATCATTTTATTTTATTTATAAATATTAGAAATTAAATAAATATATTTATTTATGACACAATAATGAAGCAGTGATTACCTAATTATCGAATAACTAAAATAAATGATAATATAAATATTATAATACATTTAATTTGAACATTTTGATGCCATAAATGAATTTTATGGATTATTTTTAAATGTTATATTTTATTTAATGTATTTTTTTGAATCAATCTATTATTTATGACTTTAACAAAATTAAATTACAAAATAGTGTCAAAATTGACATAAATGCATTTTTAAAAACATGCACGGTTTTATTAAATTATAAATAAGTTATAAAAAAATTATATTTGTAAAAAGAAATAGATAATGTTAAAAAAAATTATGATTCACTTGAGGTAATATTTTATTTTTATATTTAATACAGTAACCATATAGTGTAAAATAGAAGAAGTCATGGTAAGAGTTAATTTATATAACTAAGGGTTAAAGACAAAATATAATGTTAAACATGTGACATAACATTTCTAAAACATATTGGATGAGTGGATTTATACTCATCATCATCTTATCCTTGAAATGTATCACATTTTATTTATTATAATTTGAAAATAAATTTATAATAAAATAATATTTCAAGACTTTACTAAAATGTCCCTCTTCTATTGTATAGAAGGCCACAACCCCTAGCCACATAATCTTACCGCTAAAGCCCCTTTTATTTTCCAATAACGGTGAAATATGAGTAAAAAAATCTCCCAGGTCCTTCTATAAGCCTTATAATGTTTATAAGGAAACTCCATAACATATTTTGTTTCAAATAAAAATGAGTTACACGATTTATAGGTAATGTATTTTCTCAAGATCCATTCATTTATTTTACTTCTCCAACCCCTAACCACTATTTCATCTATTATTTTATAAAAAAACTTGTATCCTACGTATATTATTATGTTATTATTATAATGTTTTGACCTACCCTAGTATACATCTCCATTTAATGGATATAGAACATATTATTTCACTGTACGGCGAACTACTTCCTCACAAAATGATGAATATTCAATTTTCCCATTACACATAACATAGTTCCAAGTATGGTGATTTTTTATTTATATATGATATATATTATATTTATATTTTCCCTATGATTCATTAATTTTGATTTAGAATATATTTTTATGCTTTCTATTTTGTGTAAATACAATAATTTCATTTGAGGAAGTATGTACTACCGCTCCCTAATAGTGATGTGACTCATTACCGCTATACATGGAATGTATAAATGATGGTATTATTATTCATATGATACATAAATTACATTAATATATTGATATAATTATAATATAAATTTATATCATTTTATTATTATTCTTTTAATTTGACATAGAATTGAATGTAGTGTTATTGCATACATCCATCCTATTATCTCCATAAACGGTGCAATTCATTTTCTATCAATAAATATAATGATATTATAAATAAAAATATAATTGATATATATTATTTTTAAATCATGAGTAATATTATAGAGGTAATTTAATTTTGACTACATGGATAATTTACATCAAAATGAGTTCATTTTCTACACAAGTACCAAATATTCACAAAACGTCTTATATAAACATTAATAATTATGAAATTTAAATAAAAATGTAAATAATGGATATATATATGGAATAATAAATATGAAAAAATATTATCAAGAATGTATAAATTAACATATTCCTTTTATTCCTGAACATAACAATTGTTTGTGACTAGTCAGACTCAAGGTAAGGGAATATCTTTACCAAATTTATATTCATTTGGTTGATCTTATAATTCATGATTATATAGTGATATTATTATGTTATAAATGAATATTTATATCTTATCTATTATTTATAATTTTACTTTTTTGGTTTATAGTGATTAACACAATCGATCTAATTGATTATCAAAATGATCATTGTATGGGAAATGGTAACTCAATATCCATTCATTGAGATAAATGTTTATTTCATTGGTTATGTTATTTTATGAATTTTTGAAAATGACTAATTCATTTTTAATACTAAATATAGACATTTATTCGGTGTACTTATATTTAAAACACATAATTTTTTCATTGATTTGTCCTTAATCTAATGATATGATCATTGTAAGGGGCTTCTTCTCAATATCCTTTTGTTGAGCTTATCTTGATACTATATTCATTTATTATCCAATATGGTTTATTAAAAACACTTTTGACATGTTATATAATGAATTAGTATATTATAATTATAATTAATGTTTTTAATGTTATTATTTAATAATTTTTATTCATCTGTTTCTCATATTGTAAGATACTCTTTTAGTAAAACATCATTCTAAATGTTTTAGTGATTTATTCTTCAAAAAAATTCTTTTTTATGTCCTTGTTTTCAAAATAGTTTTTTAAATTTATTTTTATAGACATGAATTTTTGAAAATTACAATTTTTTTCAATTGTTTTTAAGTGGTATGGGACACTTTTATTCAACTGTATATCTATAACATGTTTTAAATGTTTTTGGAAATTTATTTAATTTTTTAATATCTTGAAAATATTTATTGTGATTGAAAATGATATTTTATTAGTGAAATGTGGTTAGTTGAAATAATTTATGATTTATTATTATATAATGGTACTTTAAAATTTTCTAGGTTGTTACATGATAAACCAAAGATGGTTAGTTTTGAGATAAACCCAAGATGGGTGGTTCGGTGATAAACCCAGGATGGGTGGTTAGGTTATGACCTCAAATGCATTGAGTATAGATGTCCTCTATAAGGATATTATGTTTAGTTATATTTTTAAAGGTCATCCTTATGGTTATCCCAATTTTGAATGTGTATGTCCCCTGTTTCCATTATATGTTATATATTTTATTATATTGTTTTATTGTAATCTTTTGGTAACAAAAATGGTAAACAATGAGCTTCTATTCAGTGAATTATATTTACTACATATTATATTTGGAAATTATTACATTATGATAATGTATTCATGGGATTCATTTTATCCTAATATGGATAGTTTCCCTTAGTTTTTTAATCCCTAACTAATATTCTTATTCTCATTCCATGATTTGAAATGTTTTTCAAATGACTTAAAGAAGAATAGAGTCATGAATGGGATTGTGGAAAAGATATGTTCTTAAAACATGAAACGATGCCATGTTTCGTTATATAGTTTTTTTGTTTTATGAACAAAGGATAGTGAGTAAAATTTTCTACATATAATATTTATGTTGTTATGTATGAGCTATGTGCTAATTCTCTAAAGCATTAATCTTAAAAAGATCCCCTTGTGAATTAAATTAAAATCACTGAATTATCTCAAGATTATGTAATTTTTATGGATAGGTCCTTATACAAACACTTTACCAAATGTTAATGGTCAATTATATCTTAACCATAAGTATACAAGGGTCTAATTATTTGAAATTTATAGCCTTATAGAAGATATTATCACACCAATATTATTTTATTAAATTTAATGTTATACTTTTCACATGCTGTTTTTAATAAGTATTATTTTATTAATGCTTAATTTTCCAAAAGATATATTCAATTAAAAATATTATTATTAATTATAGTATATTAATATTTTCAGGGAATTTTATTTCTAATTTTTATTAAAAAATATCTGTTTTAAATAATTATATAAAACTGATGTTCTACTAATTTTATTAAGGAAAATATCATATTAATGTTATTAAAAATAATAAAATATTTATATTATTTGATAATTAATATATCCATTGAATTTTATTTTTCAAAGAGACCCAATTAAGATATAATAAAATATTTTTTTCGAGGATGAATTCATATCTTGATAATTTTAAAAAACGAAGAATTGAATATTTTCAAAATTGAAATTATTATTATTTTTGTCTATATATTTCTTTACAAAATTTTTTGAAAATAAAAAGAATTTTTAAAAACTAATAATAAATATTATATTTTCTAAATTTTTTAATAATATTTATATATGATTTAATTGACATCAAATAAGTCAATATTCCACCCTTTTATTATTGATAAAATTGATCACCAACTGAAAATGAAATAGAATAAGTATGTGATATATTAAAAAGATAATGTTTAAATTGATATAACTCGTTTCCAAATTTTTTTGGATAATGATATTATAACTATATCTCATCTAAAATTATAAAACTAAGGCATTTTGGAGGTATTTTGGATAGGTTTTATTTTATTATAAATTAATATTTTTTTGGAAATTCTAATGATACCTCCATATTTAGTTATAAAAAGGAATATCCTCCCTGATCTCTTAAAAACTAATTAAAAATAAAATCTCATCCATCACTATACCATTTCCCTTATATAATTCCATATTTAAATTATCATGGGTTTTTCTCCTTCAATGACAAAAACTAGTACTCTAAGAGATGATTTAGAGGAAAACATCATTGAAATGGTAATATCATCCACTAATTCATTAAAATTTGTTATTCATGTACATCTTATTCAAGAGTTGTTTACATTATAATGTAATTACTATAGTATAAAATATATGTTTGGATGTTATTTAGTTTATGTAATTATAATATTCCACCTTTTATCCATCCTAACAAATGAACATGTGTGCGTACTTACAACTTTCCTTCTCCACGTCGTGGTGAAATATATATTTCCCCACCACCATAATTGGATTAATATAATGATGGAAATAATAACTATAAATGATTGTTATTACATTACATGGATTTAGGAACAACATATATACCATCCAATTTGATATAATTTCACAATTATCAAAATGGCACAATTGCTCTTGCATACGTATGACCAACTACCTCTACAATGCGATGTGGATAATTCTACAAGATATATATTAATAAGTATTGTATAAATGTAATGAAATTATCAATATGGTACTTATTATGTTAATATCATTTTGAATGATATAAATATAAAATAATAAATAGATCAGAAACTTATTTAACAAAACATGCATAAGAACATAAAGCAGTTAATTCTTGAATAACAAGTGACAATGATATGTTGTTAACAAACTCATGATAATATTATCATATATGATATCATAATAATAAATATTTTATAATAAGTAGATTATATCATTTAATTTATTATATAGTAGGTTATGATAGATAAAAATGTTATAGTAACTATTGTAAGGGATAATTTTGCAATCTCATTTTTATCTATGATTATTTATACATAATTATATAAATGGGTATATTTATCATCCATGTACATTCATTATAAGAAAAAGTTTCCATAAAATATTTTCCAATATATATAGACGTATAAAGTAATTTTTACCCATTTTTTTCTTTTACTATATAGATTAGAATGAATCTTTCTCTCGTTTATGAGGTGTTTTTGACTATTCTAGATATAGTACGAGAAGAATCATTTTTCAAAAATTATACAGAATTTATTTATTTTTACGCCTTCATAAATCATTATTTCCATCAACATTATCTTACATGTTTTAAGGATATTTTCAATGAAATTATTTTCTTTTAAAATTGGGCGGTGTTGAATTAAATTGTTTTTTTAATATGAAATGATCATTTCATCGAGATGTTATTTAAAGTATTTTATCATGATTATTTTCCATCTATGATTAGAAATGTGTGTTAATTGTACTTACCATAATATTATTATGTTTGATTTTTTATATGATTTAATTTTATTTATAAAAACCCATTTATACATCGATTATTATATAATGGAATGATATTTAAGAAACCCATAATATTCCTTGGGTTATGTTATGATGAATGATTTATGTTTTTTTGGAACACAGATTTGTGGATTACATCATGTGAGAGGTGGTAACTATATCTCCCTCCCAATAATTGAGAAAATATTTATAAAATATATATATTTAGGAATGGAAGTAGATTATAGATGACTCGTGACAGGCTGTAATAGGAGAGTATTGTTTCTGTGGATAGAAGAACTAAACACTCAATAGGGGAGCACTACCATTATATAAAAATAATTATTATGGGGGACTATCACCCTGTTGAGATAGGGGAGTACAATCACCATGGAAAAAGGACATACACCCTAGTATAGTATTGGAGTACCATTTATTCCTAGAATCTCACTAATGGTCCATCTCAATCACTTCTATCATCGAGAATCTCATTAAAAAGATTTATTTTTTTGGAAAAAATCACATAAAATCTCATAGGTGAATACGAAGGCCACAATAATGTCTAATATTCATAATACCAAGGATTAAATTATTTTTATCCAAAATATATGTCAAAATAAATAAAATATGGGTGGAATAGGTTTTATAAAGATGTACATGATCTGTAAGGGTATCCACATCATTTTTGACCTCACATGGCATATTTTTTGTCCCGACAACAACACATGGATCACTAACCATGATGTACTATATTGTAGGTATGTGGCAAAAATGAAATGTGATCCCACCTCATCGCTGGTCCATTTATTACCTGTGAATGGCTCAATGGCCATGTTTTCATATGTTGGGTGAATAGGTCCCACAAGGCATGTCATTTCCACATTGGGATTACTTGTGTGCTACAAGTCAAGATCATGTCCTTTAATCCACTGTTATGTATTTGTATAAGTACCAGGTCATAACCAAATAGTGTAACATACCCATGTTCTAGAACACATTCATGTAATAAATCATTTATGTTTTCATGGTCATACCATTTATTATGTATTTCAAGGGTAAAAATTTTTCCGCAGACACTACACCACGTAATGTGGGGGGTTACACAGAATGTGTGATACATATCTCCACCTAGAAACCCTAGAAACCAAATCAAGTATATTTCATGATGTGTTTTAATCCAATTATACATAGTTTTGTCAGTTTTTCCACATAATAAAATATCATTTGATGTCTTCACTAGATATGACACTCCCATCATGAATTTTTCCTATCGACTCCTTGAAATTTTGGGTAGGTTCCTCCATCCATAGATTTCGTCCCATAGATGGA
Organism: Viscum album; assembly: GCA_963277665.1. Lineage (NCBI taxonomy): Eukaryota > Viridiplantae > Streptophyta > Magnoliopsida > Santalales > Viscaceae > Viscum > Viscum album. The sequence continues at coordinate 1,420,369,091 of OY728142.1, forward strand.
TAGATATTGGATTCTATTAATCTGTATGATAGATTCATGATTCTCTGGCCACATTACATTACTTATAATCAATATTGTATCCAAAATCCATGAGATTCATCACCCAAATCCTACAATCAATCATGATACATTCTAAAATATCCATCCCATTTATAACATGAAAATAATCCATTATTCATGGTGTTCGATGGCGATCAAATCCCCCCCAATGTGTAAACTATGACATTGTATGGAATGGTGAAGAACATGAAGAATTATGGGTGAAATCCATAATAAGGGAGTTAAACATCATTTTTTAACCATTATCAGTCATCTATTGAAAGCGGGGACACCTGGAGAAGTTCATGGAATATGAAAAGATAAATAAATAGTAACAATTTAATTAGACAAATTGTTTCATGAAAAGGGTATGAAATCACCAAAATAGAAAAAATATCTAATTCCAGATTTTAGAAATTAATCAATAGGGGGAAAACCACAATTGAAAGGTCGTAAATCTATTATGCATCAATCATTGGTGAAAAAAATGTTCTTTGTTTTTTGGGATGATCTGCAATGTCAATTTTCGGACAGTCTTCCTCAATCTAATCACCGATAATCATTTGATCTTATCCCACCATGGTAGATTGATGAAACCTAATATCAAAATTCCTAAGGTAATGAGGATAACCTTGTATATTTTCAATATCATGATAATTATATTGGGAAATATATTTTGGGAAGTTAATGTTATAATAAATTTAATTAATTAATCCTCTTAGAATACCTTCGAACAACTTCATCATCTACACATCTGCAGCATAAAATCATTAGGTCTAACTTAATGTAAATCCCACATCCAAAATTCAACCAAAGTCTATAATGGATGCCATTATAATAATATCTAATACCTGGATATTTCACTACATATTTATAGACGTATGGGGGTGAAAATATAAATGTATCTTTAATTAGGTCCCATATAACTCATGCTAGTATCCACACAACCATGACGCAGTCATAAATAATCCTCATGTGAACCCCATTAAGTCATATGATCTCAGGCACTTTCAATATGACACAACACTCAACCAAACTATTTTAATTAATAGAATGGAAGTGAAATGACATGGTTGAATTGTAAACTATCACCCATATGGAATCATTGACTCTAAATATCCAGGGAATCTGTATCACAAAGTTCATGGATATTGTGTCCCATATCTAATATATAATCTCAAATGGTTGCAACAAACCATATGAACCATTATGATCATCCACATCCTGAAAAATATGAGACATGGAGATATAGACGCAGGAATACTCCTCCTCATGACATCCCACCAAAAGCAACAATGAAATATTCTGTACATATTCTCGTAAATATGATGTATGGAAAATGAATAAGTGTGAATCTCCATCTTCAAATCATATCACATCACATCCAGGACAACCATCCATCCTTAGAAATATATGTTATAACTCCCTCATTCTGAGAATCCATGTATTGAAACATCTCAGGATATATTCTCATAGAGAACGTCATATTTAATTAATCCAGACTGGGCCTCCCTCCCATGATAGTGTAGTGGTTGAGTCAACACCATCGACCAAAGATAAGTTAAACCTGTATCCTATACTATGGTCAGCTGTAAGGAATCCAGACACTGAGATGAATCCACCACCATATTAGAATGGTACTTCCTTATAAAAAGATATACCCGTATATTTTCATTCCAAGGAGTGTATACCATCTCAATTCAATATTCATCCATGATATCTAATCAGTACCTGAGTCTCTTGTTTAAGTTTATTTACATTAAGTCATACTTAAGACAAAGATGGCCTGAGTAAAACAAAAATATCTCTCTTGGAAAATAGTTCCTATATATCCTTAGTGTATTGACTACAACTTCCATCTCAATTTCATTATTCACATTTAGTTATAATCATGTTTCTTGAACTACCTCAACCCATAATAAATATTTTCCAAATTATAAATCAACATACATTGTATCCCTACACCAGAGTAATCAGAATATGCCTTGTAATCCACACCCTTATTTAGTTTTCTCAAAATAGTAACAATAGTCATACTCAGCCTCAACTCCTCAAAGAATCTCTGATACTGCTCTATTCAATTAATAATATTCCCTTTACACATTATTGAGGTAAAAAGAGAAACAATATTTTTATAATAATTATATGACCCACTGTAGTAACTTTTTTTTTCAAAGAAAACTCAACACCTATGACACGCTCTTTAGGTGCTCCAATGAAAACACTATATAAATATTTTTTGGGTTCACATATATTCAGTGATCAAAAATAAAATGACATATAAATCGAACCTATGGGATCCAGAACTGTCACTATGAGAGATTATTGTAAAGATATGGTTCCTGAAAAATATTTAGAACCATACTAAAGGGATTAACATAAAAATCCTATAAATCCAATATATAAATACATATCCAAATATTACCCACTTGGATGTCAGAATACCTCTCCATGAAAAACCCATGACCACCTCTATAGTCCCTGGGTAGGTGACATGTGTCAATAATGAATAACTAATATTTGATGCTTTTTGCAAATGTAATTGTATGCCTGAACCCAAAACTATTCACCAATAAGTGAAGTGGAATAATAATTTAATATAGTAACATATAGAGTAAAAACCATACATTTAAAACATATATGGAGTATAAAAGGGTGAAATAGAGTTATCCCAAATGAAAAGGAATAAAGATGTACCCAAACCTAAAACATGTACCACAAATAAAAAAATAGAAAAAATAAATTTATGAGAGGTTAAATCATAATCCATTTTCCATGACCACTATATGATTCCATTTAAATAATGTATGCATACACCCCTATAAAATCACCACAACTCTTTCCCTAATTTGTGTAATACACGAAATATCATTGGAAATACATTGTAGGGTTTAATATATTTAACACCGAAATATTATTTTTGAATTTTTTGAGAAAATTAAATTTCATTGATTTATTTCCTTATAAGAAAAAACAATTTAAGTTTGTGATATGTGAAATAAAATGTTAATCTTTCACTACATGTATCAGCAAAAAATTTTGTTCTACATACAACACTGAGTTTTATCAAAACACTAAGATATTATTGATTTAGTCATCTAAATGTATTCTATATAACCTAGATATTTAACATTGTGTCATGAATAGTAATATTTTTTTAAATATTATTTATAACAAATTTATTTAAATAAATTTTACTGATAATAAAATACATATTTTTTGATAACGTCATTATATATTTTTAAAATATTATTTCCTCAAAAAATATGAATTCTTATGAGAAATTAAAATTTTATATTTTTTCACTTTTATAAAATTATTTTGTCAAAAAACTACTTTTTTAATACATTATTATAAAATAATCTGATGGCCTATTTTTAAGATTTTTTTAAAAATTTGTCATAATATTAATAGGTAATATTTTGGAGTTTTTATTGAGAACTGCCTTTTCATTTAATTTAATTATAAAGTTAAATTTAATTTCATATATCTTTTATTATATATTTTAATAGTTTATATATCATTAAATTAAATATCTAATTTTAGAGTTAATTTTATATTTAATATGAATATAAAAATAATCGAATCTTTAGAACCTTTTCTCTTTAAAACCCAACTTCCCCGTCGCATCCGTGGGATTATTTTTAGAACATTTTTTTCCAATTCTACGAATTGAATTTTTAAAAATGGTTTTCATATTTTGAATCATTCTAATTAAGAATTTATAATAAGGTCAACATAATTTTTTACAAAAATTAATAGTGAGGGTAGTAAAAATTAATTACCATAGTTAACATAAATGTTTTTTAATAAGGGTTAAACTTGAATGATAAGAGTTTAAATGGCCTGGAATATTATCTTCATTTTTTAAAATGAATATATTTCAGTATTTTAACTCATGGTCTCTATGATATAGAAATTTTTTTCACTTTCCCTTTAGTATGACGCATATGACAAGTTTTGTATAGAAAAAGAAAAAAAACTTTTCTTGCCTTTAATATCAATAGTACTTTGGGTTAGGATATAAAAAAAAATATGTTCAATAATATATACCATTTTGAAATTTATATAGATTTTTTTATCCTGATAATTTATTCACATTTCATTGAGATGAAATAATTACATTAAATTATAATGTAATTTCAACATGGTAATTATACAGTTAGCAAGAAACTAAAATAAATTAGACAAAAAATATTCATTGTGATGTAAAATGAATGAATTATTTTTCTTAATTTTATATTTAGTGTAAAATATAATTATACACATTTTTTGAATAAAAATATTCTACTTCCATAATTTTATAGATATTTATTAAATTTTAAATTAAATTATTTATCTCAATATTTACATTAATAGTATTATATGACTAATGATTTTTTTATTAAATAGTTTAAAATTACTAAAAATATAATATTCTAAAAATAGTATTTAAAATATTAATAAAAATCATCTAGATACAATTAATTCAACAATTATTCTATTATAATGACTATATTGATCATTCAATAGTAAAAATTAGTATTCACGGTTAAGGTTAATGTGTTATTGTTGGACGTTACCTAAGATTATGTTAAAATAAAATTTTAACACAGTTATTAACTATATTTTATAAATTATATATAACATTTAGAAACATTGGGATCAAATTATTTAATAATTATAACCCTATTTTTCTCATAAAGGGTAAATTACCATGGTTAGAAAAGTAGTTACCATTGTGGAAAACTGAAATGGTAAAAATATGGACACAATGACATTAACGAATGAAATATTTAAAAATGTGTTTCATTGTGTTTTTGAGTTGTGTATATACCATATAAAACCTCCAAAATACTAATTATCATATGATTAACAGCTTAGTTAATATTGATCTCCCGATTGAGAATAAGTTTGTGCATTTACATAAATGCCACTCCCCCTCAACAATAAAAAGATTCTCATCTACTAATTTATTGACACCTCTCAGCAAAATTTCAAGACAATTATATACATAAATCAATTCTGAAATTCCCAAAAAAGTTTAATTAATAAATAATTTTTGGAAATAAAATATCTTAGAGAGGATTTAGTGAAAACCCACAGAGGATAAGAAAAACATGTAATGTTTTCAACATGCCTTTTTATTTATTTCTCCACCTCACTCAATACATAGTAAATAATTATTATATAATAAAAATGGAATATTAAATTTACATATATTGTTTAATTATAGGTTATTGACTCGAAACTATATCAAATTCCATCACGTTGGTTATTAAATCATCTTTCTTATGTACAACGGATGACTACCTCATGAACTGATATCATTCATTTTGTACATTATAAAATGTAAAGGATTGTAATAATGAAGGATTTAATGATAATATATATTATATATTATATTTATTTTGTATTTATGATACTATAATATTTCTATCACCCATACAATTGTGCATTACATTTTGTGATAATATGCTAATATAGTTCATGAGTACGACGAACTATCGCCTTGCAATGCAATGGGATTTAGTCGACATATACATGGAATGAATTAAATATTTTTATAATGAATATATTTTATGTATGTTACATAAAATTTATTCTTTAATGATAATTTATATAATTTATATTTTCAAGAAACTGATAAAAAAGTTAAAAAATAGTGTTCAAGCTTACAAACGACATACTAACACCATAAATGGTGTACATAATTTTCTAAACCTAAATTATTATAATTAATATAAATTTATATATAATTTTTATAATTGATATTTACCTCGGGGGAAAATAATCAAAATGTATTAACTATGATCAAATTAATATAATCCTGAAAAAATATGTTAAAAGATACATAAAAAAGAGGTTACTTCTTGAAACATGACATTAACAAGGTACTGTTAATTAATGGGTAATAAAATATCTTAAAACTATATATGATATTATATATATTAATATGGTTAAATTATATATTTATAATAATCTTATATTAATTGTAATGGATGTTTTAATTCGAATGAATAATGGCAAGACTTAAGGTAAGGTATTTCCATTGATATTTTTATTTCTGTGATAAACAAGCCATAATTACAATGTATTTCATTAATTTTTTGTATATATATAACAATAATTTATTTATGAAACATATAAATTTAATTATTGTTGTATACATATCTAGTTTAGGATATATCTTTAATGGTGTTTATGATATAAAAGTTGACAAATAAGCAAGGAGTTTATTGTCTCAATTTTCCTTCTTTGAGAGGTATGTTATGGTATGCACGTATATTATATCATTAGGTGTAGATAAAACCCATTTTACATGTAATATCTAGAATATTTTCTTGATAATGATCATTAAAGTTTCATTTCATGTTATTCCTTCCTAGGATTTTGATTCAATTTTACCGGGATGCTAAATATATTATGTTACAATCTCATCATTTATCCGGATTTTAGATGATTAAGTATAAAATAATGAAATATTGTGATTTAAATCACAATAATTATCCTGAAATTTTTTATCCTATTGTAATTAATTACATTATAATGTAAGATTACAAAATTTCCACTATTTACATTTAAAGAAACTATTTTACATGTAATCGTCATTACAGTTTCTTAAAAATTCCTATTTTATTCACCAAAATGATGAAAGGAATTGTTTTTTAATTTTTATGACATGAATGGTGTTTTCTAATACTATGAAAAATAATTTATTCAAATATTAAATTATGTGTTTTCAATGCAATTTTCAATGAAAAATGTTTCAAAAAGTGTTTCTATTTAAAAAAGTGGTTCTCAAACTGTAAATGATATTTTCCTAAAAAAATACTTTACCTAATTGATCCAAATTTTTATCCACTTATGATAACACCCATTGATGTACATTATTATTTATTGGGGATATGATACAAGTATAAAAATATTATTCTTTATTATAGAATCCCTCCTTTTTATCACATAAACTTTCATTAAATTTTACAAAATCGAGGATCTTTAAGGTTTAGTGTCTTGGAAACCAGGAACTTAAAACATGAAAACATAAAAAATTATTCATAAACACTTGAAAGGCTTCCCCTCATGTTCATACTAGGTTCATTACTGCATCTCATAACCTGGGGATATACATCAAAATAAAGGGTGAGTAGATGGCCCAGTAAGGGAAACAAGATAAACATTTTACATGTGAACTTGAGATACTACAATAAGGTCATGAAAAGAACTTTAAGGCATTAGAATGAAGTCATGTGGAATATCATAATAAAAATAACATTTTTCATAACTTGAATATGTGGATACATCATTTAACATAGAAAATCATGATCATATCACCAAGGTCTATCCCCAAGGTGTCATTTGAAAATTACCACGGTTATTCACCAAGATATCGTGAAAATTGTAATCTCTAATGGTTACATCATTACCCAATGCATTGGAGCGCTATCAGGGCGCACCCTTAAATTTTCCTTTGTTATCATGTGATCCAAATATATCAACATCAATAATTTCATAAACAACCCATATAGAATAAAATAAATGGGTTTCATTTCATAGTCATAACGTTTTAAAACTACTTTAAATACATGATCTTTATGTCACTTTAAAACCCACAGAAAAGGAAAGTGGGTCTCATGTATGTAAATCCCAGAATTTAAAATAGAAAATTTTGGTATATATGTGAATACCCATTTATAAGAACGAGCTTTGATTATTCACTTAATAAAATAAAATAACTTTAGAAAAAGTGAGAGAAATTTTATAACGGAAATTCTGCAGCATAACGGTTATCTTACGAGGTTTTAGAAAACATTGAAAAGATAGGGGACATGGGTAAACCACTCATAAATGATCCATAAAATAGTAGCGGTACATAATATGAAGTGTATACGAACATGGTAATGAAATTTGAATTATGTACCATATGAAATGAAGAACCTGAAAGGAAGAAAAAAATAAGATTTCTCTTATTAAAATTCGGCAGCCTAACAGCGTCACTTAAACTTCAAAAAATGAATTGACAAGATCAAATGGGGTCTCTCATACTATGATCATAAATGATTAGTATGATAGATATTGAGATCATAACCCAACATAATAAAAAGTAACTTTCAAGACGTGACATGGAATTAGAACTTTGAAAAAGTAGAAAGGTGAAAGAACCACTTAAAAATTCGGCAGCCTAACGGCACCACTTAAACAATCCTAAATTTAAATGATGAGAGAAATAAGGGTACTCTCATTATATGAACATTAAAAGGACAGTATAATGAATATAAAAAAACATCTTCCAACATAAGAACATGGAGCATAAAAGAAATGACATAAAAGAGATCACTTGAAATGAAAGAGAGGGGGTCAGATCCCTCACCTTAAAACGTAACTCTTAAAACTCAATGGTTTGGACTTTGAGGGCTTGGGGGAACCTTGGGAGGACTCCTTGGGAGGTAAGGAGACCCTAACTTCGTTGAGGATAGTTTTGGAGTCGAATGGATGAGAGGAGGGCCTGGTATTTATTTGGAAAGTGAGGGGACAAGGCATTAATGGCCAAGGGACACCTCAAAAGTGCTTTTCTCAAAACCATGTGCTCTCCCATGGCATTTACCATGGAGTTAGGCCACATGGGGCCCCCAATACAATAATTCATCACCTTTGTCTGGACAACCCTGAAAATATCTCATGACATCATCATGACATAGTTATGATTTCATTAAACATACCGAAACCCTAAAACTGTATTTTTACTATTCACTAAAAATTCAACATTCTCAAAAAAATACCAAAATTTCTCCTTAACCAAATATTGATGATCTGATTACATAAATGAACTACATTTTATAAAAATAATTTTCTAAATATTTTTAATTTAATTTTTAAATAAATAAACTATTCACCGAAAATTCATTTTTTCAGAAAAATCCCCAAAAATTACCATATCATAATATCGACGCTCTGAGTTCAAAAATAAAATCCATTTTATAAAAATATTTTTCTAAATATTTTTTATTAAATTTTTAATTAAAAGACACTATTCACCCGAAGAAAACTAATACTTGAATAATAATATATGAAACTGTTATTTAACCATTTTATTGAATCACATTACTTAATCAAGATGCCTAGTTATATTAATGCTTTATTTAAGTAGGATTACTAATCCATTTGGACACATTACTAATAATAATCATAAAATCACTATTCATAATTTACTATTCATCAAAAATCAAGTTTATCTTATTAGACTCTAAATTTCGTACTGAACATAATTGTAGAAGACCATTTTTTGAATATCATTATACATATTTAATTATTTAATGTTTAAATAAACATTTTTAAAATATCCTTTTTCTAAAATTCATCAAAAATATGCATACTATATTTATCCGGTCATTTGAAAATTCATAAACTTCATCATAAGAATAAATCCCAATTTTTATTTAAAACAAAGGATTACACAAGGCAGTTACGGTCTCCTAACATAGCCCCTTATCACACAAGCATAGGACCGAAATGTATGGTGTGCTAAGGTGAGAGAATCAGAGGGAGGCTCGGCCAACATCGCACGAGTAGTAATTTCTATCAGTTTTAATTTCTCGCAAAGGCGATTCTATTTTACCTTCACAGAATGATGTTCGGCTTGGGTTTGGTCCAGAGCAAAGCCCAATGGTGCTACCTCCTTCCCATTTTCTGTTAGATGGGCTTCGATCGGTCCAAGACTACTGGGTGAGGCCATCAAATCTTTTTTCTATATTAATTAACCAATATTACTTGTATTTATAGTCAATAAATGAAACGTTTAGTTTACAGCGGTCATATTGACCAATGGTCATATAATAGTCAAAACCCAACGGTCTCATTTTAATTATACTTATGTTATCAAATGAAACATTTTTATTGAGTATAAAAATAAAATAAAATAAAATAAAACACAAAATTAGGAAACATGATTTATTCAAAATTTTGGGTCGTTACAATCTTCCCCCCTTAGGAAATTGCGTCCTCCCAATTTCTAAAAATTGGTTTTTGAAATTTCATTGAAAGTCCCACATCGGAAAAGGAGTCAGTAACACTATTACATTAAAAGAATTAAATGGAAGTACAAAGGTCACCTGAGTTATCCCATACTAGGATTCCATGGAGGAAAACATGGATATGGAAGAAAAAACAACGGGTCAAGTTCTGGGGAAGAGTGATAGAAAACATGATTAGGAGAAAGCTAAACAAAAGAAAATCCCAAACTTATGAAGTGTGTAAATGGTGTTTTATTACCTAGTTGGAAACGTAAACCAACAACGTTTTTGTTTTACATTCCTTTTCATAATTTCAAGGAATTCATTTACTACAAAGAACAAAAACATAAGAAAATACACCAACCTTAAAGTTGAGTTTCATCCTTTAATAAGTTTCTACCAAAACTAATCTTTTCTCCAAACGATGAGCATTCATAAACACTTGGTCTCATCAAAACACAAGAATCATCTTCTTGGGAGTCACGTAATCCACAAAATATTGACCATTAATTTCTTCTATCATTAAACATTGTCCCAAAAACAAAAAGGGTAAGATAAAACAACTATTCAAAAAGAAAGAATCACATAAGAATGGAAACTACTTTTAAATCTTCAAAGTTCCACGGTACTACCCAGAGTTCATCATAGACCATTCCGTAAATAACTGTCCTTAAAAATCCTCAAAATAAACCAAACTAATATTGAAACCCAAATAAAAGAAGGATTTGATAACATAGTCTTCCAAGGTAAACATTATCATTCATCTCCAAACAACATCAACCGCTCCTAACATCTTATAACAAAATTAACTAACCTAAACATATTTACCCCAAGATAGGCTAATCATTTCTATAAGTAACCTAAATTACTATAAGTCCGCCTTAAATTCATCGATTCTTCAAAATATAAGTCAACTTTTTAATCCTCAAATAAAATACCGTAGTAATCTATTTACCTCGATCAAATAGGGTTCCCAAAGTAGTGAACGTCTTCCAAAATAATAATCATCTTTTAATCCACTAATCATCTCTGTGATATTAATACGACAATCATCGAATTTCCTATCACATTGCTTTTTGGGACATGTTCTTCCATTTCCCACCATTAACCAAGAAGAGAAAGTATAATTAGGGGCTTAAATACCTATCCAATAATCATGAAAATGGACTTAAAGAATATAAGGATTACATGTAGAAGAAATGTATTCCCTAACTTATGATCCCCTAGGTTTCAAACTAGGTTATCCATGATCATATATTCTTATGTGAATCTTTATTTTATTTTATCTTTGTTCCTTTAATAATGGTTCGTACTAATCTTATGAATTTACAAAAGCATATCCCCTGAGAGTGTCGTAACCAAGAGTGTAGCAAGGCCCATTTTCGTGCACCAGTTCCCGTTCGAGTCTAGCTCAAAGCGGTGTTTTCGGGTTTTACCCCTTGGTACATCTGTGCCAGAGCCGCCTCTACCTGCTCGTATCCAGACCGAGATGTATTTTCTTGGCAACCCCTTACTCAATACTGACCAAAATACCAGGAAGATTTACTATATTTAAACTTTTCTATACGGTTCTTCCAAATGTTTTAATATCCTAATTTCCACAAATAACTAAACCATCCTTTGATACCAACTATAGCATCCCAAATTTTTATCACATAAACTTTCATTACATTTTACAAAACTGAGGATCTTTAAGGTTTAGTGTCTTGGAAACCAGGAACTTAAAACATGAAAACATAAAATATTATTCTTAAACACTTGAAAGGCTTCTTCTCATGTTAATCCTAGGTTCATTACTGCATCTCATAACCTGGGGACATACATCAAAAGAAAGGGTGAGCAGAAGGCCCAGTAAGGGAAACAAGAGAAACATTTTACATGTGAACTTGATATACTTCAATAAGGTCATTAAAAGAACTTTAAGGAATGAGAATGAAATCATGTGGCATATCATAATAAAAAAAACATTTTTCATAACTTTAATATGTGGCTACATCATTTATCATAGACAATCATGAACATATCACCAAGGTCCATCCCCAAGGTGTCATTTAAAAATTACCAAGGTTATTAACCAAGATATCGTGAAAATTGTAATCTCTAGTGGTTACATCATTATCCAATGCATTGGAGTGCTATCCGAGCGCACCCTTAAATTTGCCTTTGTTATCATGTGATCCACATATATCATCATAAATCATTTCATAAACAACCCATATAGCATAAAATAAATGGGTTTCATTTCATAGTCATAACGTTTTAAAACTGCTTTAAATACATGATCTTTATGTCACTTTAAAACCCACAGAAAAGGAAGGAGGGTCTCATGTATGTAAATCCAAGAATTTAAAATAGAATATTTTGGTATATATGTGAATACACCTTTATAAGAATGAGATTTGAGTATACACTTAATAAAATAAAATAACTTTAGAAAAAGAGAGAAACATTTTGAGACGGAAATTCTGCAGCATAACAGTTATGTTACGAGGTTTTAGAAAAGATTGAAAGGAGAGGAGACATGGGTCACCCACTCATAAATGATCCATAAAACAGTAGAGGTACAGAATATGAAGGATATATGAACATGGTAATGAAATTTGAAAGATGTATCATATGAAATGAATAACATGAAAGGAAGACAAAAATAAGATTTCTGTTATGAAAATTCGGCAGCCTAACGGTGTCACTTAAACTTCAAAAAATGAATTGACGAGATCAAATAGGGTATCTCATCATATGAAAATAAAATATCAGTATGATAGATATAGAGATAATACCCCAAAATAATAAAAATGAACTTTCAAGACTTGACATGGAATTAGAACGCTGAAAAAGGAGAAAGATGAAAGAACCACTTAAAAATTTGGCAGCTTAACGGCGCCACTTAAAACTTCAAAATAATGAATTGAAAAGATAAAATGGGGTCTCTCATCCTGTGATCATAAATGATCAGTATGATAGATATATAGATCATACCCCAACATAATAAAAAGAAACTTTCAAGACTTGACATGGAATTAGATCTTTTAAAAAGGAGAAAGGTCAAAGAACCACTTAAAAATTCGGCAGCCTAACGACACCACATAACCATTCATAAAATTAAATGATGAGAGAAAGAGGGGGTATCTCATCATATGAACATGAAAAGGACAGTATAATGAATATAAAAGAACATCTTCCAACATAAGAATATGGAGCATAAAAGAAATGACATAAAAGAGATCACTTGAAAAGAAAGAGAGGGGGTTGGATCCCTTACCTTAAAACGTAACTCTTAAAACTCAATGGTTTGGACTTTGAGAGATTGGGGGCACCTTGGGAGGACTCATTGGGAGGTAAGGAGACCGGAAATTCGTTGAGGATGGTTTTGGAGTCGAATGGATGAGAGGAGGGCTTGGTATTTATAGGGAAAGTGAGAGGACAAGGCCTTAATGGCAAAGGGACACCTCACAAGTGCTTTTCTCAAAACCATGTGCTATCCCATGGCATTTACCATGATGTTAGGACACATGGGGCTCCCAATACAATAATTCATCACCTTTGGCCGGCCAACCCTTAAAATATTTAATGACATCATCATGACACAGTTATGGTGTCATTAAACATACAAAAACCCTAAAACTGTATTTTTACTATTCGCTAAAAATTCAACTTTCTCAGAAAAATCCCAAAATTTCACCTTAACCAAATATTTATTATCTGATTAAAAAAATGAACTACATTTTATAAAAATAATTTTCTAAATATTTTTAATTTAATTTTTAAATAAATACACTATTCACAAAAAATTCATTTTTTTAGAAAAATCCCCTAAAATTACAATAACATAATATCGACGCTCTGAGTTCAAAAATGAAATCCATTTTATGAAAGTAATTTTCTAAATATTTTTAATTAAATTTTTATTTAGAAAACACTATTCACCCGAAAAAAACTAATACTTGAATAATAATATATAAAACCGTTATTTAACCATTTTATTGAATCACATTACTTAATAAAGGTGCCTAGATTATATTAATGCTTTATTTAAGTGGGATTACTAATCCATTTGGACACATTACTAATCCTAATCATAAAATTACTATTCATAATTTACTATTCATCAATAATCAAGTTGATCTTATTAGACTCTAAATTTCATACTGAACATAATTGTAGAAGACCATTTTTTGAATATCATTACACATTTTTAATTATTTAATGTTTTCATAAACATTTTTAAAATATCATTTTTCTAAAATTCATCAAAAATATGCATACTATATTTATCCGGTCATTTGAAAATTCATAAACTTCATCATAAGAAAAATCCCAATTTTTATTTAAAACAAAGGATTACACAAGGCAGTTACAGTCTCCTTACATAGCCCCTTGTCACACAAGAATAGGACCTAATTGTAAGGTGTGCTAAGGTGAGAGATCAGAGGGAGGCTCGGCCAACATTGCACGAGTAGTAATTTCTATCAGTTTGAACTTCTGACAAAGGCGATTCCGTTCTAGCTTCACACGATGAAGTTAGGCTTGGGTTTGGTCCAGAGCAAAGCCCAGTGGTGCTACCTCCTTCCCAAGTTTTGTTATATGGGATTCGATAGGTCCAAGACTACTCGGTGAGGCCATAAAATCTTCTTTCTATATTAATTAACCAATATTACATGTATTTATAGTCAATAAACGAAACATTTAGTTTACAGCGGTCATATTGACCAATGGTCATATAATAGTCAAAACCCAACGGTCTCATTTTAATTATACTCATGTTATCAAATGAAACATTTTTGTTGAGTATAAAAATAAAATAAAATAAAATAACACAGAAAATTAGGAAACAAGATTTATTCAAAATTTCGGGTCATTACATTTATCATAATGGTTTATATTATTGATGAAAATATTTCTATGAGACTCGTTTCTCTTTAGTGGGTAATTCAATTATAAATTAATTATTAAACCCACATATTTTCATAGATAATACATGGATTAAATGATTTTGAAACTTGTATATTTAAAATATGTTATGATATTATGAACTTTTTATGAAACACATTTTTTTTCATGGGTTGTTATATGATGATAGTTTTTTGACTCCATATCCCACATAAATTTTCCTTTTCATTATATGATGGTGGGTACCTATATGTTCTTATTATTTATTGGTTAATTATAAATTCTCTATTAGTTAAGAGGGTGGATGAGTGGTTATCCCATGCCCAAAAGAGGGTTTATTGGTGGTCATCCCAATCTTAAAAATTAGGGCACATGGTTGGTCATCCCAAGGCCAAAAAGTAGGTTACATAAGTGGTTATCCAAAGCTCAAATTGGGCATATGGGTGGTTATCCCAATACTCACATTTCATTAATACCCTAATAGAAGCATTGCCATCTAATTTTTTATGATTATGAGTATGTCAGGAATCCTTGTTTTATGAAAATATTTGGATATCATTGTTAATGTTATTTACATATATTATGATACATGTCTTATGAATTTACAACCATTATTTGATTAAACATTATCATAATCTTTGATATCCAACATACTGTTTTATAATGTTATGATCATGTTTTCATACCCTAATGTTCATGTTATACTTGTGTATATCTAATTTTTACCCTGTTTGAGAATATGAGCTCACACATTATTTTATTTCCTTTCCCTAGGTTATTATGAATGGTTTTATGTATTATATGTTTATGATGATTACTAAATAAAATGATCTCTAGGGGAAATAGTGATTATATTTCACCAGATTAGAATATTTTATTCTATGTTACTAGAGGAACTTAATGATTATGTTACATATGTTTGTTTTTTGTGTAATGTATATAGTATTAATGTAAATGTTTTAAAACCCATGTATGAGAATATTGGGTCACAATAGTTTGTGTAAAATTAATTTTTTAGTTAAACATGGGAAATAGGAAGAGTGCAATTTTTTGTGATCCCAAGGGATACATATAAGGACATGTCTAGGGATGTCATTAAGGATATTCTTATAGAAGAATTGAATTACAAGAAGATTACTTATAATTTTATTAAATGATATATTGAAAGAATTATTTAAAAAAACATACAATCCTATATACTAAAATTGGATGTGGTTCTTCAACATATGTACATAGGGGTAACGACCATGAAAACACCTTATGGACCTAAAATATATTTTGAACTAGTTCATGATAAGGGGAATTACTGTACATCCGGAATGAAACTACTTGTGGATTTGATTTACAAATTCACAAATAATTTATGAACCATCATGAATTATTTTAAATTATAATGAAGTTGAATGAAATATGGTAATATATTTATTTAATAGGTAAAAAATAGGGTGTCTCGATTTAATCCTCTTAAATGATTTTTCAAACTATGTGATTTTTCATAATGATTAACATTTCCAACACTATAATTTTTGAACTAAGTAAATGTTGGGACCTATAATGAAAATTATTAACATTGAATTTGATGGTTGATTTTCTGATGAGATTCTAAATGTGATGATGAATAGAGTAAGGGATGTTTTGATTATATCTAATCAGTTTTTGCAACCCATGATGTAAAAATATTTCCTTAAAATCTATTAGAATCACCATAAAATAGATGGAAATGTTTCTCTAAGATATCATTTGTTAATGAGTACATGAAAAAAAATATTCTGATTTCAATATGTTCATTATTTAGAAAGAATAAACTGCGTGAATTTATTAGAGGAGCGAGAAGGTGGTTCGACTATATAAAATAAGGGCACACATCAAATGAATTAAAATGGAAAATTAAGAGTTCATTTAATTAAAGTGATGTGAATTTTTCTATACCTAAGGTATTATAGAGGAATTGACGATTTTAATATGGAATGAATAAGAATTTGAAATTTTTTTCAAATGGGGAAATCTTATAAAGAAAATCAGTAAGGTTCTACGAGTAATTCTTATATTACTAGTGATGACAAGACTAAAGATTACATGTGAATGGAAAGAGGTATTAGTGTATAAGATGATGAATCCAATATAATGTCATGAAAAGGAAGTGGGATGATTGAAGTATTTATGTATTATAATTTAAATATTGTTATATATCAATTCTAAAATATATAATTATTTTTAAATATGTTTTTATCGATTTGATTGAATATTTTGAGGTTAATAATGACCTAGAATGGTTATTTAAATAAAAATTGATTTGTATTTATAAAGGAATATAACCTTTAACATGACCCTACAGATTAGAAAATGATGTTTAGTTTGAAAAAATTGATGACTAGCATGTATAATGTAAATTGGATATCATTGAGGGTATTTGAAATGATAAAAGATTTATTGAAAATGGGTTGATTCTATCATTAATGATGTTTATATAATTATATGATTTAATTTTTATATCTAATAAAATGTGTTTTATAAAAGTAATAATGAAACAATAATTATTTATATAAGGTTTAATGGTTATTTAGCATAATAACTTGTTTCAATATAATTCATGATGATATTATTCACTTGTTTGGTATGTGATAATCAAGAGATAAATTATAATATATATAGTAGATCAAGAATATAATAATATTGAGAAATTAATTGACCATATTTATAATTATTTATTTTTTAATGACTGCATGATTAATGATTAATCGAATGGTTTATATTTAACCTTGGATGAGGTTTTATAGATAAATGTATTACTTCAACATATGATGTTTTGTCGTATTTGATAACATGTTTTAACCTTTTTAATTATTGTTATGAAAACATAAGATAGATGATACAACATATCAATCCATTTATTGATCATATGATCTATTTGGGTGTCAGGTATAAAAAATTCACATACATTTTTTGAAAAAGATATAATGTGGAAAATGATAATGGCATAATAAATGGTTAAGATTGTGTTTTTGATATAGAAACATATCAGGTATATATATTTTCATATGTTCTCAGGAAATATGGAAAATGAATTCCCCAGCATTAGGAAAAGAATATTCAAACTAAAAGATGCCCAATTATGATCATTTATTATGATATCAAGGAACCTTTCATGACTTATTTCATTATTGTATTTGGTTATTAAAATTCTATAGATAATCAACATTCATGTGATCAATGATATTTGTGATTATTTATAATTAATTACAGTTTTCTTCCATGTCCAAATATTCACATCACAACTATGATATCCAATGTGTAAACATAGTAATGAGTTATTTTTGGGTAACCATTATGTTTTCAATAGTAATTTCTAAAAGGGCATATTATTATTGATTTTTAAAATTTGGTTTTTTATTATCTAATTTAAAAATGTTAAACCATTGATGACATTGATGAATTTCAAGGGAGAAATTAATTTTAAGAGGGGTAGAATGTGAAAACCGATGTTTTAATGATTTTTGTATCAAAAAAAAATTATTTTATTATATGGATTATGTTACATTTATATAGTAACATCCTAGGTAAATAAAGATTATAACATTATAATTTTTATTAATATTTTTGAATTAAATATTAATTCTATTTATAAGGGGATTCTATGTTCAATGGTTTACTTGATACGCAACAATGTGTTTCATTGATATCTTATGTTGCACACAATGCTGAGTCATACTAAAAAATAATAATATAAAATTATTTTAAATGATAGATAACACCTAGCCGTTGTATTGTAAATATTAAATATAACAAAATAATACATGATTATACATGTATGTTAAATGATTTTAAATTTATCTTATAAAATATAGAAGCTTGAAATTATAATTAATCTAATTTAAAAATAATAACATAATATTCATTAAAAGGTCAATTACCACTTTTTGATGGAGAACTCTCCTTAAATATATTTCTGGTCAATTTTAGTTGTTCTATTTTACAAAATAAATACATTTCTCTGAATCGGGAAATCATGATTTACTTTGGGTAAATTTTTGCTATTTTTCTGATAAAATTCATTTTTTATGTATAGTGAAAACCACTGTTATTTAATTCAAAATTCCTTTTAATATAATTTAGTTATATGGAAAAAATATCTTTTAATTGTTTTTATGGTCCAATTAGATTACTTTTACCATTTAATCCAATTCTGGTCATTGTAAGTAATTTCACTTTTAATTTTCACATAAACAAGACTCACTCTTTGGATAGTTATTATTTCATAAAAACACACTTTTTGTTTTATCGATGAGAATTAGTTTTAAATTAACTAATTAAACTTTTATGTTTATAAATTGATAAAATAGACTTCATTTGTTAATTCAGAATATCAAATATAGCTTAGGCTGAATTTTTTGTATTTTTCGGAAAACCATCTATTTTTTATGAATAGTGAAAACACTTTGTAGTAGTTAAAAACCTACATTTTAATTAAAATTAAAATTTACCGCTTCTGTGAATTGAAAAAAAAATCTAACATGCATGGTTTTACTAGTAATTAAAATGTGTTTCAAAAAATGGAAAATAATTTTAGGAGAATAGTAACTATTGACTTTTATTTACAGCTATTAAAGGTAAATAGAGAAATTCAACGTAAAAATGATATTATAATAATAAAAAATTACACTAAAACTTGTCCTAAACTTATTGAATGAGTCATTTACGATCATGGTCATCCTGGGGTCGATTTTGGGACCCCATGGAGACACATATGAGTGATAATTACAATTTATGATAATTAATTTAAAGTAAAGACAATAATTACTTAAACATACATCATTTAGTACATCAGTTTTTACATGGGGTTATATAAGTTATCTCATAAAATATAAATATTAATTTAAAAGATAAAAATATTTCCTAAATTATTTTATTTTGTTTATAATTTTAGAAATCAAATAAATTAAATTATTTATGACACAATAATGATGCAGTGTTTACCTCAATAATAATTTATTTTAATAAATAAGATTATAAAGATTACAAAAATATAAAAAAATGTCCAATACATATTGGATAATTTTATTTTTAACCTTAGTCATCTTATCTTCTACCTTAATAATTTTGGATCCATTAGAAATAGAAAATCATTATATAATAAAATAATAATTTCACACTTTCCAAAAGAGCCCCTCATCCCCTTATAAAAAGCTTTCACTTCTAACCCCTTACTCACACTTCTCAATCCTCTTGGATAATAAAAAATCTTCTAAATTAAGATCCCTACATCCCTATATTCTTCTTATAAGCCTTACCTTAGGTATAAGGCACTTCATGAAATCCTTGTGGTTCAATCCAAAGGGAGTTACCCAATTTAAAGGTAATATATTCAATTAAGTTATTTTGTTTTATTTTTCGTCTCTAACCCCATAAAATCATTTCATTCATTTTATTTATATAAAAACCAGTATCCTCAATATAATAGGTTGTTGTTATGACAAGGATTATAACTAAACTTACAAACACCTCTATAAAATGGTTAATTAACATATTGTTTTTCTGGATGGAGAATTGGAGCCTCACAAAACGATGATTGTTCAATTATCTCCTACCACCTCTTATAGTGTCCCTTAAAATGTAATTTTTTTATATGTGATAAATATTATATTTTTATTGTTTGTATTTTTTTTCTATTTTCTATTAATATAATACCTTTATGGTTTCCATTATGGGTATACACGATAATATCATTTGAGAAAGTGCAGACTACCGCCCTCTCAGAGTGATATGACTCATTCATTCTATACATGAAATGTATAATGAATAGAGTTAATGATATTATATATGATATTATACTAGAATAATAATATAGATATGTATCTTTAGTTTTAATTACATTAAAATACGAAATATAAATGAATGTAGCGTTCATTCAATCGTAAGGCTTACCGTCTCCATTAACGGCTCATTTCATTTCTTATCTCCAAATGTTAAGTACTATTATAAATACATATATATTCTTGATATATATTATATATATGATATCTAAATCATGATTATTATTCTAGATATAATGTAATTTCGAACACATGGACATTTTTTAATTATAACAACGTCATTTTTAACTCTTGTTCTGAACATCGACAAAATGTCTGATATGAACGCAAATAATTAATTAATTGTAATAAAAGGTATTAATTGATATAAAATGAATAATAAACCTGAAAAAAGTTTTTAATCAATTAGAAATTATCTTTATTTTATTATTCAGGAGATTAAAGAATGATTGATTCATGTCGGAAATGTGGTAAGGGACTTCATCTCAATCTCCTTTTTTCGAGGCATATTTTTTATACAAGACATTATTTTATACGGTGTATAAACTACTTTGAAATTAAATTTAATTAAAGTGGAATATTTTTCTATGTGTCATTTTACTAAATGAAAAAATGAAGGTATCGTTTAACGTTAGTGGTGAAAATGACCTTTTCAGCCTATGTGAGTATTATTTGATCATTTGATTCCTTAAGAAGTCGAATTGTTTTTTAAATGAAAAATCATTACCATATACAATTTTTATGTATATTGGAATTAAAAATTGGTTTCAAAATTTATTTATTATTTCAATATCTTGAAATGAAATATTTTTATTGTAATGTGGGAATTTTATCATTCTTTATGTATATATTTTGTGTTATGATTATTTTATAGTTATTGGTCATTGTTTATGTATATGGGTGGTTCCATAATAAACATAGGGAGGGTGAGCCCAAGATATCTTTAAAATGCATAGGATAATGTGAAAAAGGTAAACATGAATGTTAATCTTGTTATATTTGGGGAATATTATATGATTTTAATTCCAAATTTAACTCCCTACATAGTTGTGAAAGCTATAACGTAAGTATGTTATAGATTCCACAAGTTACATTTATGTTTCATGATTTCTATGTATGTTTCATAAATATTATTATTTCATGAGGTATTAGATTATTCTTGGTATGTATTTATGTACTAATGTTATTTTTATTTATCTTTGAACCCTTATTGTGATTTTTATGCTCATCCCATGTTTTGAATTTTTTTTCACAGGACATAAAGATGAATAGGGTCAAGGATGGGATCAAGGAAATGTCATGTTGTCTAAAACATGGGACTAGAAATGACTCTTTTTTTCATGAGTTTTTATTTAAGGAAAAAAAATAGAAACTGAGTAGAAGTGTCTAATTTTAATATATGATATGTAATGTAATAGTCATACCCTAATTTTTAAAAACACTATACCTGCAATTATCCTCAATGTGAATTATTCATTTAATTTAGGATTATGTAATATTTAAATACGGGTATATATAAAACACTTTGATAAAAATTAATTATTTAAAATTGCATGTTATTGTTTCACAACACACAACACTTTCTTAGATTTTGTTACATGTAAAATTGTGTTTTAACTAAACCATATCATATTAAATTGTGTTCATTAAAAAAAAACCATTATATCAAATTCATTAAACATTGGGATACAAATAACAATAACTACTTCTAAAAATATTATGTATTTTATTTTATTAATAAAGGAAACAAATTTATAATAAATTACATATTTTTCAAAAATTCAATATATGTTTCAAAAATAAAATTTTAACTGTAAATGTTTATAATTTTTTTGAAAAAAAAAGAATATTTTTTTAAAATTTTATAAACAAATTTGATAATATAATAATTATGTATGAATTCATCATGTGAAAAAATATGTTAGGGTTATTTTTTTAATTTTTAAGAAATTTATTTAATGAATATTAAAAAGTAAGGAATTTTAAATGTGAATTTCCTTACCATTTAATTTTATATAGTGAAATTTTATATTAAATTTGTTTTAAAATATAATTTGTTAAATTTTTAAATACATTAATAAAATTTAGGAATTTAAAAAAAATAAAACTATATATGGATCTATAAACATTTCAAACTTTATAATTTTTTTTATAAACTGGTTTCTCATCAAATCCATGAGATTAATATTAAATTACTTTTTTTAAATAATTGAATAGTATATGTAAAAAATATATTAAATACTTGAAATAATCATAATTTATAATTCACAATATTATGAACTTAATTTTTTGAAAATATTAATAGCTAATGATGAAATAATTAATTACCATTGTTAATGCTAAAATGAGTCTACCATGGGGTTAAATTAGACTGATAAGAGTGAAAATAAAAAAAATTATATAAATTTTATTAAAAGAATTTATTAAATTAGTTTCTATAAAATTCACTAAAATATCGAAATTTATTTCGACTTTCTATTGAGTATGACACCTATAATAAGTTATGTAATTAAATAGAAGAAAATAAAATTTTCCTACTTTTAATATATTTGAAAATAAGATATGGTGACAAAAAAGTATTTAAATTAATATATATCCTTCCAAAAAATAATTATTATTTTTTATAAAGTTAATTTATTAAATTTTTTTGTGATTATATTATTTCTTTAAATAATAATGAACCTCCAACACATTAAATATTGTGAAATAAATTAAAAAAAGTAATCAAAGTATATTAATAGTGTAGTAAATCGAATGAATTATGAAATTACAATATTTTTTAGGTTAACATATCATGATACAATGTTTTTAAATAAAATATATTCTAATTCCATCATATTATTGTATAATTATTTAAAATTTAAATGAAAATAAAAATGAAAAAATATACTATAATTATAGATTATAATAAATGAAATATTGGTAAATTATTTAAAATTACTATAAAAAATATATTATTACAATAGTTTCAAAAATAATAAATATCATAAATTATGGTCCATCCAGGTACTATCTGTTCTATTATAATGAATATAAGGATAGCTAAATAAGAAAAAACATAGATAGTGTTATTATGGTTAAAGTTTTTTTTCATGTTACATGATCTTATGTTAAAATTAATTCCCAAAAAACAGAGGATTTATATTTACTAAATTAGATATAATATTTATAATAAGTGGGTCTATTGTATCATTCAATATTTTTAAAATGAAACACTATGTTTGATACTATATTGTATAAGCAAGATCGAGCTTAAAAAATCAATATTATAATTTATATATTATTGTTATAACCTAGAACTTAGAAATGTTTTAATGAATAAGGTTAACTAAATTATTAAAATATTATTTACACAAGTATTTATATTTTTTAACAATTAATTATAAATGAATGTGAACCCCTTTTTTTTAAAAAAAGGAAATATTTTTCTTAATTACTTTTTAAATGTGCATAAGTGGGTTTTATACTAATAAGAAAACAGATCACTCTATTTGGATTATATTAATTAAATATATATTTATATATAATATTTATTATAATGTTTATCATTTATCGTATATGTTTTTTATACATGATACAAGAAAAAATCCAAATTTACGCATAAAAGAGGTATTTTTCAGAAAAGGCAGTTTGGAAGCATTTTGATGGCGCAATCGTTTTAAATCGAGTTTTTGACAATTTTATAAATTCTATGTTAAAAATAAACTTCTTAATTTTATGTTGAGTATGAGAATTTACATTTTTTTTCTTTTTTTGTATTTTTCTGATATGATTCATTTTCCAATGAATACTAAAAAAATAATGCATTTTTAATTTAAATTGGCTTTATTATCTAAAATCTTTATAGTGCAAAATTATAAATTTTAACGAGTTAAATATATAATTATTTCAATTTTTAATATTGTAATACAATTAATATCATTGAAATTGATTTCACATTTTATTTGCACATAAAAATATTTCAATCCTTTGACGGTTTGTCTTTAAAATCATTTTTTATCACCTTATAGACATCATTAATTATTAAATAATTTTTCTAATTTATATGAATTGAATAATGAAAATATGAATTCATTATTTCAATAATAAGGTTAAAATTTATTAAATTGTAATATTTTAATTTTGAATATTAAGAACAGTTACTCATGCAATATTTTTTATTACCCTAATTATGGGTAAATCATGTAATTAGTAGTAAAAAATAGAAATAGAAATATAATATATTTTACCAAAGAAATGTAATAAATATAAATTCATGAGTGTGTTTCAACTAAAATTTAATGTGGACCTAAATTATTACTATTTAATTTCTCTTGGATCAACGTATGAAATTTAATATATTATATATAAATAAATTTCAATTTTCATACACTATTGTTTTTAGAAAGTAAAATATTTTTAATATGGGTTTATATAAGGTGATATTCATCCAAAAAATTTAATTTGTAAGATACAATTAATATATTTATAATTTTAATTCATTTTTATTTTTTGTATATTAATAATTACATTAAGGGGTTACAAAAGGATGATGGCGTAATTTTTTAACTAAAGGAAATATCAAAAAAATGATATGAAAAATAAGAAAATAAATATAATTTGATATAATTAATATATTAATATAATTTTATAGATAACAGTAAAATGTTATTCGTGATAAAAGAGTGTTTTTTAATATATACTGTTTTTATTATATTTTTATGTAGTCAACTTATGAATAGTGTCAAAAATGACATAAATAATATTTTAAGATAAATAATAAATTATTAAATGATAATGAATTCCAAAAAATATATAAATGATCCAAATAAATTGTATGATACTTAAAATGTCATCAATTACACATTCATTTTCCCTTTCACTTTTTTTTAATAATTATATCACTGTAAGAGATAAAATGGTGTAATAGGTGCTAAAACAAAAACATAAGGATCATCAAAATAAAATAAAATATTCTAATTTTTTTTGGATAAAATTATTTTGAACTATAGTAATCCAAGATTCTAAATAATTCAATTTCAATCCATATTAAATAAAAAAAATTATTTTTTATGAATTCAATAATTTAAGTAAATCTATGAGTACCCCTCTCATCACTTATAAAAGGGTACTCATTCTTATCTTTTATTAAGACATAAAAACATGTTTTAATCATGAATTATAAATCCATGTTCCCTAATATAATCCATTCCAACATTTTATATTTCTTATTTTAGGTAGAACATAAACCATCAAGGTGTTAAGGTGCTAATAGATGGATTTGATCTGAAGGAGTGGTATAGTTTGTAATTAAGTGATTCTATTTGATTTCTTATTTCACTAACATAAAATTCCCTTAAACAATTTTTAAATAATAAATATAGTATCTTAAATATATTAAGAATATATTGTGTTCATGTTATCACCCAAATCCATCTCCACTTTCATCAATTGGAGAAGGAATTATTTTTCGTGGGTACGATGGAATACATCCTCACAAACCGATATAATTAATTTTTCATCACCATCCCTCAAGACTACATATAATGATGGAATTAATGATTATATATTACATCCATTAAATATTTGTAGTTATTAAAATATAATATATTATTTTTGTTCTTACCATTCCATGAAAATGAAAATAATTATGTTTTTTGAGATAATGTGTGAACTATCACCTCCATGAAGTGATTTGATTTGTTTTTCATCTCCATATAAAATGAATGATATATAAAAGAATATTTATATTATTAATATGATATTAATTTTGTTATTAACATATTTTAATGATAAAAATAATAATTTTTAACATTCCATAATTGATGTTTAATTTATTAATATGTAATGAATATTATTCTTTAGATAATGGATTTTTGTCCACTTTTACAATTCATATCATACAAAATTCATTTTGAACTCAATTATAAAATATCATAAAAACATCCAATGTGAACATACATAATTAATCAATTGATATAATATGTTATGAAATGATATAAAATGAATAAAAACATTATAATGCTTTTAAATAATGTAAATAATTAATATATATATTTATTATTTAGTATGATTATGAACTTATGTGACTATTCAGAATAAGGGAAAGATAATTTTTAACAAACTAATCCATATTTAAAATGTTTTAAATATTCATTTTATAAATATTTCTATCATCATGTTCATTTTTGTAAAATGAAATATATTATTGTATCATATAGATATTAATGTTTTATAATTTTACATTTATAATTTCTATCAAAAAAATTAAAAAATTAATATTATCAAGGTTTGATGTAATACACATTATTTTAGAAATTCCATTTAAATTAACACTTGAAAATATTTTTTCAAAATCCAAATATAATGTTTTCTTTAAATTTATATGACAAGAATGAGATTTTATGATTTCATAAACATTTTTTTCTTTAATATCTCTTTTATTTCCATTATTATTTCCTTCCAAAGCATTTTTATTCATTATTATTTGAAGTGATTTTATATTTTATACATGATTCTAACATGAAAGGGTATTTTGTTATCAAAATGTTTTCGTTTCTATAAGTTTTATATGAATTTAGAATTTTATTATTAGGGATATATTATTGAACCATTTTCTATTATGGGTTGGCCCATAATATATAATGATATGTAATGTTGATCTCCATTATAGCTTAGTATATAATGGTTATATCCCAATTAAATCTCAGTATATGACATGTCGAACCCAATTATAGCTCATGATATGATCGGTTGAGGCCCAATTATATCTTAGGATATTATGATTGATCCCCATTATAGAAATCCCATTCATTGTGTACAATAAATATGGATGTGATCGTATAGTTATTCTATATGAAAGGGTGAATATAGGAGTGATATGGTAATAATGTCGCAGGACACTTATGTTATCATTATAATCTTCCTGAGGAGTTTTTAAGAGATTTTTTTAAATGGGGATACATGTATTTTTATATGACTAATGATGATAATTATTTGGGTCCCTTAATAATATTTTTATGCTTATCTGGGGATTTAAAATGATTTTACAAAGGGTTTATGGATGAGTAGGGACAAGGATGAGATAAAGGTTATAATTATGAATACATTTCATAAATTTAAATTTTATTTTATTTTAAATATTATTGTTTTGATGAAAAATGGATACTATGTATATTTATTCACTTGAAATGTATGGGTTTATATTTTGTGATTTTTTCCTAATTCTATAATGATATAAAAAAATGATACTCGAATGTAAATTATATTTGAAAACCACTAGAATATGTAATTATTAATGTTAGGTCTTTGTGGTTAATATCAAAAGATGGTATAGAAAACATTGGAGACTATGATTTTTTCTTAAAATTTGTCGGTATCATCATGATTTTATAGTTTTATGGTTGATCAAAGTTCAATATCAGATAAGAAACATTTTTCCATTTATGTTATAAAATTTTAATTTGACATGTTCTATTTTTGGAGACATTTATTTTATAGATAATTATGGGTTATTACATTTTGGGATCCAAATTGAATCATATGATATAAATATTGAGTTTAAAACAAGTTATTTTTATTAATGAGGGATTTTTCATATTGTGGTATTGTTATAAGAAAATTTTTTTTTATAAAAAGTATAACCCTCAAGATGGGTGACGACCTGTCATGTCCGAAAAGGCCATGTTAATTGATCCCACAACTGAAGTTGGAAAATGGTGCATCGCCTAACACTATCCAACATAGAATTATAAATTAATATAAATTTCACTTTTTAGTTATATTATTTGATTTATAATAAATAATCTCATTATTGGAAAATATATATTTCCTCTAATAGATGACAATGGGATTGGATAATGATTTGGTGATTAAATTATTGATGTTGTTTCAGAAGAAGGTAAATGTTTTAGGAATCATACAAGATTAAAGAAAATATAATAATATGGTATTTTTATTTTATGATTAATGAATTAATTATATATTTAATTATTCTATTATTTTATTTTGTACTTATGGTGATTTCAGTAATCAATAGAAATAATTATCAATTCTTTGAGATTGTGTGATATATAAAATTACATTTTTGGTATGAGGCATGAAGAGTGATTGATGTTATTTTGAGATTGATGTTATTTTTATTGAGGAATATGAGGTGATAAAATATATTTTTTCATATTTGATTGGAATATTTTTATCAATAGAACATAATTTAGAACTTTTCATATTATTATTTAATGATAGAGGTTGGAGGTGTTTTTCATCAAATAAGGTTTTCTATTTATGCGGAATTATCTTATCTTATACTGAAAACATTGTTTTTTAATTAATATATACTGAGAAAATATACAGTTAATCTTTTTTGTTTTATGTGACTCTCTATAAGTTTATTTAATTGATTTAGGCATGAAAAATTCCACTTTAATATTTATCATTTATAGATAAAGTTGAATTTGTGATATATATTTATTAGAAATGAAACTCGTCTTTTATGTAAGTTTTTTTCATTATATTCTTAGTACATGTAGTAAAATAATTCTTACTTTATGAAAAGTATATTTTATAAAAAACATTGTACATTCACTTTTATAAAAAACTAATCAATGGTCTTTAAATCCATTACAAATTAATGGTTTTGTAATTGTTTATTTTCTCATAATGATTTTCTTTTTCACTCCCACCAAAATATAAATAGTTTTTCCCTTCTATATCCATGTTTACTTATATGTGACCCTATATTTTTTTATCTTGGGTGACCTTTTTTACTTCATTTTCATAATTTAATGTTGTTTCATTAACACTTATTATGATGCGGTATTTGTAAATGGAATTTCGAATGGTTAAACATATAGTTTTATATCCAAAATGAAATATATGAACAAAACATTTATTAATGTTGTTGCGTAATATAAGATCCCATGTTTTTTAAATTTTAATACTATGTTTTATAACATTCCTGATACACCACATCGAACTTAAATAAACAACTAAATATTTTTTTAAATGTCATAATTATAACGTAAATTATAGAATAGAGATTATGAAAAGTGTTAACAAAAATATGAAAATTGTATTTAAACCTGTATATTTAAAACTATGAATAATTACTTATTAATGAATGAAAAACACTTTTAAAAATAAAATGTAGTGTTCTTTCTAAAAAAACTATTCAAATGTGCACTATTATGTTCTATACCAACAAATGAAAAAATCACTATTGTTGAATCATATTCATTAATTATAAATATAATATACTAAATATATTTATTAACATTAATATTATATATTTTATTGATATACTATAAATAAAAATCCAATTTAATGCATAAACGATGTATTTTTTTAAAAAAAAGGAAATTTTGCGGCCATTTGATGGATCAATTTTTTTAAATATAGTTTTTCAAAGTTTTATAAAATTAATATAAAAAAAACCCAAAGATTATTATGTTGAGTATCAAAATTTAATTTAGTTGATTTTTTTTATTTTTTAGAAAGGATTCATTTCTTGATTAATGGTGAAAATTATTGCTTTTATAATTGAAAATTTCATTTCCATCTAAATAATTTATATTGTAAAATAAAATATTTTAATGATTTTAATGTATAAATATATCTACTTTTTCTCATTTAATCCAATCTATCTCATTAGAATCAAGTTCCCATTAAATTTGTGGATAAATACACTTTAATCCTTTGATGTTTTATACATTAAAACCCTCCAATTTCTACACATCACAGTGATTATTTTTTTTTAATTTATGAAATTTCTATGTATATTGTATTAAAAATAGATCCATATTTTTAAAATAACGGTAGAAATTTAATAATTTGGTCTATTTTAATTTTTTACATTTTTAATATTATCATTGTTAATATTTTTTGTTATCACAGTTAAGGGTAAATCAGGTAATGAAAGGTAAAAATAATATTATAAATGTTATGAAATTTCCCTAAATCATTCCCTAATATAATTTTATGAGTTTTTTGAAAAAAAAATCCTTGAATCTAAATTATTACCATTTTAAAAATCATGGTTGAGTGTATGACATTTATAATATTATATTCTTGGAAATGTCAATTTTATCGCACTTTTGATTTTTACAAGTATGATGTTATTAATATATGTGAATATAAAGGGTATGTTCGACTATAAATTTTAATTTTAATGATAAAATTTCTTTATAAATAATTTTAATTTATTTTTAATTTTTACTAAATAAATAATTGCCTCAAAGACTTACAAAATTTTGATTCAGTAACTATTTAAATTAAATAAATACCAAATAAATGATATTAATTAATTTAATATAAAGATTATTCTATGGAATAAATGTCATAATATATATTTATATATGAGATTGAAATTTTATTTATGATTTAATATAGTTTTTTTAATATAAAATGTTGTTATGATATTATTAAAATGTCATGTATTGAATAGTATCAATATTGACATAAATTATATTTCAAACTAAATAATATTATATTAAATGATATAAATTTAATTAAAATTAATAATTAATCCAAAATATTAATATGTGTCTTATAATTTCATCAATGACACATTAATTGGTAATTTTTTATTTTTTATCAATATATTAAACCTCTAAATGTAACTTACAAGATACTATAGTAAGAGTAAAAGTGTCGAATAATGGATAAAATAAACATGGATAAAAAAATTAAAAAAACATGTAAAATAATATATTTGAAGAAATTATATAGATTCATTATAAAAATATAGAATAATTAAATTATTTTCTATACATTTTGAATATAAAATTAGTTAATAGTAATTTAAAAATTTGATGAATTCCAAGAGTTCCCTTACCCTATCCAATATAAGAGAACATATTATTCTATTCTGTTCACAATTTAAAACCTATTTGGATCATCAAATATCGTACCAAGTCTCCTCCTACTATACCTAACCACATTATGGAGCTCTTTTATAGGAATAAAACCCTCCTTTAGGTTGTGAAGTTGTTAATCATGGGATATTATCTGAATGATATGTGTCGATTTTAATTAAGTGATTCTATTTTATTTATTCTTCAACTTCCTCAGAATCTTCATAATACTTGATTAAAGAGTTATTATAGTATATTAAATATAATTTAATGTCATTATTTTAATATCACCAACATAATATATCTACACATCCATAAAATGTGGAAATAATTATTGTCTATGTGTGTGGTGAACTACTGTCTTCCGAACTTATAAATTTTTTTTTCAACAGGGTATCTAAAGATATGTAATAATGATGGAAATAAATTCTATATATGATAATAATGAAAAATTTATAATTATTAAATTATAATATATCATTTTTTTCTTATAATTCAATTTACATGAAAATGATAATGTATTTCATACGTATGGGTTAACTATCACCTTTGCGAAGAGATGTTCTTCATTCATCCTCACAGAAATACATTAATAGTAAATATCTGTATATTTAAATTATTTACATGATATTAATAATTTTATTATAATTCTATAATGATAAAAAAAATTCATTAATCCTTTCTACAATGATCATTGATAAATGAAAATGTTACTTATGCATATGTATGACATACTATCTAAATGATTGTAACATAATTTAATTTTTTATACAATTAGTAATGGATAGATTTAAAATTTATGTTATGTATAATTTTTTTTATTATGTAATTAATATTATTCATAAGATTATTGAATTATGGACACATTCACTGTTAACATCATACCCAAGCCATTTGGACTCATGTATTGAGTATTGACGAAACATCCGGCGTAAACAATGTTAATTAAGAAAATTTTATAAAATTATAATAAATGATATGAAAAGAATAATAAATATGAAAATTAATATAAATAAAGTTTATAATTGACCATATTTAATTATTTAATATGATAAAAATCATACGTGATAGGTTAGACTCAAGAAAAGGAACCTTTTAACTAAATAAACATAATTATAAATGTATTTAAATATTGATTTTCTTAATATTTATATTTTCATTTCCATTATTTTGAAACTATTATTATGAATGTTTTCAAATGGAAATTAATTCATTAAATTTTTAATTTTAAAACATCTCTCAAATGTTTCCAAAATTAATATGTATATTGTTTTATATATGGTACATTATTTTAAAAATCAATTTTATTCTTACTCAATCAACTATTTTTTTAAATATCATAATGGATTGTATGTTTAATAGATATGATATGAATGGTATCACTCGCATTCATGATAATTTAATTCTATAATTATTCAATTATATTTTTTCATATTTATATCCATAGAATGTGGTGTCTTTTTTGGTTTATTTTATTTTATATATTAAAAGTGATTTTTAAATGAAAATGTTATTTTGATATATTAATGTGTCTTTATCATGGGATTAAATGACTTTTCATTATATGTTTTATGATTTTTTCCTTGGAAATTGATTAGTGTGGGTTGATCCCATAATAACTCAACATGTGATGGGTTTTGGAACAATTATTTCAATATATTATAGGTTGATCCCCATTATAGATGAAGATATAACTGTAGATCCCAATTATATCTCAAGAGATGGAAGGTGATCCCAATTATATATCTCCAATACATTTGTTAGTCAAAAAATAGATGTTGATCATAATGTTATTCATTTTGTAATGGTGAATGTAATATTGATATGGTAGATAGTTCCCAGTTCACGTATGTGATTTTTCAATAAATTCTTAAAAGTTTTTAAGAAAAAAATTAATGGGTTTTATTGTTTTTGTTGACCAAATTATTTACATTATTTATGTCCCTTACTGATCATTTTTTCCCATCCAGTGTTTTAAAACGATTTCCTAATGTTTTAAGGAATATAATATATATAGATTATTTCATGGGGTTATTTAAATATTTTTTTATAAATTTATATATTGATGAATAAAATAAAATTATGTATAATTATCCACTAGTAATGATTTGGGATTACTTTGTATGTGTTTTTCTTAATTATCTATGTTTTTATAATGAAAATATCCAAAAAAGTTAATTCAACAAAAAAAACTATAATATGAAATGATGAATTGTGGGTACATATTTCAAAATTATCTAATAAATATTAGACTAATTTCATCTTAAATGATAATTTAAAATAGTTATTAAACTAGTTACTATAGTGAAAAAACCAAAATGGTAAAAATAAGGATATATAGAAGATCATAATTATGTGTATAAAAAATGGGTTTCATTGTATGATGGATGTATTTCTCGACCATATCATCACTCCAAAACATTAATTAATTTTTTTTGAAAAACTTGAGGTATTATTGAAATCCCAATAGTGAATATATATTAGTATTTATAGGAATATAACGCCTCCTCAAATACAAAAGAGAACTCACTATCCACACATATTGACAAATAAAAATCCATTTTTATCATCCAATATCTTCCAAAATTACTTTTAAATAACTCACCCTTCATCCTAGAGGCCATATATTTTGAATAATTCTATCCTAGTTAGTATTTAGTGAAATCCTGATATGGAAACCTGAAGAATATGTAATATTCTTTAATGATAGTTTTTTTTGTTTTCCGTCTCCACATCATTCATTAATTTTTATATCATGAATATATAATAACCTCAATATCATTAATATATAATTTTGGTTTTTTGGTAAATTCTTGACTAATAATCATTTACACTACATTCAAATGGGTTATGAAATTATCATCCGTGTGTATGTTAAAGTACCACCTCATGAATCGATGTCATTCATTTGTTCATTAACTCTTATCAAGATTTATCATAATGATGAATTTGTATTTTATTTATGATATATAGGATATATATTATTTAATCATGATTATAAAATTTTTATATCACACATAACATCGAGGATTCGTTTTTGGTAATATGATAACATCATTCGTTTGTTGAGCGGACTACCTCCCCATGAAGCAATGTGATTTATTCACTCCTTATATATAATATATTATATAAGGGGTTAATGAATTTTTTTTATAAATACAACCTAATGTGATTTAGTAAATTTAATATGTTTCATATACTTGTTTTTTTTCAAACGTATTTTCATGAAAATTAATAACATAGTGTTGATGAGTAAATATGGGTTAACGACTCCATGAAAAGTGTTTTTCATTTTCAAACACTAAATTAAATTATTTACACTTTATTAATATATAATAAATACATATAATTTATATAATGGTTATCATTAATGATATGATGAAACCATTATCAAATTAATTAGACTAAGAAATAAAAACATAAAGCATATCTGAAAAACAAAGTTTTTATTGAGAAATATGGGTATTTAACATGTTGTTGTTAATTAAATGGTAATGAAATGTCTTTAGTAAAAGATATATGGTAGGATATATTTTAATATATTTTAATATGTTTATAATAAAATTATATTTATTATATTTTATTTTTTAATGTTTACGATTGATGTCAATACATGAGGTAAGGGCTTCTATCTAGATTTTCATTTACGTGAGGTAGAAGCAATATTAACCAAAATCTATATTTACCATTTGTTGCACTGTTTTGGTGTTTGTAATGAAAATGAATTTTTTATGATAATTTTAATTAAACAATTTTTTGTTTACATATCCATTTTATGATCTACCATTCTTGGGGTTTATTTCTCAAAAGTTAAAAAATATGTAGTTGTATTATGGAATCAATTTGTGATCTTTGAGATGTATGTTATTCTATGGAAATTTATTATTTCACCAGGTTTATATCCAACCACTATAATATGTAATATTATTAATTTATTCATAATAATTAATTTTATGATTCACTTTATGTTATTTCTTATTGGGGATTATTATTCATTGATAACAATATGTTATTGACTTTATGTTACAATTTAATCATTTATCATGATTATTTATAATTATATCTATAATGATGAAATATAATGATCTGCATCTCATGGAAAATATTTAATTTTGTTATTCTTGGGTTAGTTATGATATAATCATGTAATGTTACCAATTTTCAAAACATATGTACTTACAAAAATAAGAAAACCTTTTTAATAAAATCCAACATTATTTCTCTCTTTGGTTAGAAATCTATTTTATTTAAAAACATTATATTTTAAAATAATATTTTAAAAAACGTTTATTACTCTCATGATTTTTAAAACACATTTTTACCCATGCCTAGCTTTTTTATAATTTTTTATCAAAGGAATCATCTTGTTATTTCCATAAAATACTTATTTATATTTTATAAAAAATACATAATGAATATTCATTTTAAATGAATGAGATTATTAGAATTCTATTAAATAATGAATAATCATTTCTAAAAATCACGAATAAAAGTTTTTTGAAGAAAATTTTTAATATTTAATTTTGTTATATTATATTTTATAAATAATTTCTAAATGTAGAAAGGATATAAACCACATTAAATGCTTTAAATAATTGATCAAAATCATTTTGTATCTAAGATGACACCAAATGATGATACATATTACATACATGAGATATAAATCAAGGATACTGATGTAATTATTTTACTTATGTGTTTATGATTATGAATAAAATATTTTTTTCGATACCCATTTCTCCTCCAAATGTTCTACCATCAAAATATTATTATGTAATTTATTTATTGTATATAGGTTATGATATAATGAAATTTTTATGAATACCTCTTCATTTCATTGGTTATGATATGACTATTTATTTGGGTTTTTATAATTCATAAATAATGTTTTCCATTATGAGGTTAATGGTAACAATATATCCCTCTAGTGCATTAGGTAATGATAAATTCTATATAATGTATGAGTGTAAAAGGCTTGTCAGTACAATCCTTAAGGGGGGAGGGTACATTAGTGTTCATGAAAAGCCTAAAAATGAGGTTACAATTTTGGTAAGATCATTCCCAAAGTAGGGATATAGGTGGTTATCCCAAGACTAACATTTAATGAAAGTCTTGATTGGTATCATTAAATAATATTTTCTATGATTATTTATATGAATAAAAATATATGATTTATTAAAATTATATACTCCCATGAAGTATATTCATTGATAATTTTATGATTCATTTCTTATGAAATTATAATTCTAATTCTGTTACTAATGATTATGATCTTGGTCATATATGGTATGGTGTTCAAAGGTCATGATCATGATCCCAAATCCTTGCTTACATGTCGTGGTTATGTATCAACCATTATTAACGTTACAAGGAATATGAGATAAACCATTTTTATGTTTCATTTTCACATGTATTGGTGAAAGGTTTTACGTAGGGTATGTATATGAATAATATCATATGGGATGATATTTCTGTCAATCAACGAAGATAATTCCAAATAACATAAAGTTATCATCCGTGTTTCCAATGACAATATTCAACAATAGTTCTCAAGAATATTTTCTATGAAATAAAATGAATATTCATCTAAATTATGTAATATCCATGTACGAGAAGCTATAGTCACATTATTATGTAAATTCCTATTTGGAGGACATAAAAATAGAAGAGGTAGTAAAAAAATAACATTATAGAATTATTCAACTCAACCTAAAGAAATATTTAAATGAATCCCAATAACAAGTATATATATTCATATGATCAAAAAAGAGACCCAGGAAAGGGATAAAGGGGTCTTTATCTAATATACAATAAAATTAGGATGAAAATACCTTCATCTCTAAATTTACACCATTTATGGACAACATCTTGTATGTATTTCTAATGAAATCATACAGATGGACCACATCTCACCCCTAATCAAAAACACAAGGGAACATAAAATCTAAAATATAGAGGAAATCCACTCATATAGCGAAGTACAATATATATTTCTGAAATAAATAATTTGGAGGACTTGTGCCCTAGTATGACAGGGAAGTACTGTGCCTATGGATAGAGGCCCTTCACCTTAGTGTGATAGGGTAGTTGAGTCTTTGACTAAAAATTAAATTTTTTATTATCAAAAATTTTAAAGAAATGTGAGAAACCACATAGTTTCATCCATGAGGGACACATTCAAAAGATGTCTCAAAATTATTGGAACAAAACTTAATCCTATTATATGTTTCCTCCCAAAAGATATTTCTGGAGATAGATATCACCTATGAACTATGCTCATCGAGGATGAAGTCTTCACAGAAATTTGTCAACATGTCTCAAATTTGAGAGTAATATTCCTTACAATGGTTCCCTTAAGTAATACCAATTATCAAAATATGATCTTTCTTGTCGATCCATGACACTTGATCAATTTTAAAATCCACACGAAGCAGTCAACCCATCATCTTGTCTGGATCTTCTTGGAATAATTGATATAAAGGAACTCTTCCACCATTACTTCTTCAGAGTGGATAAGAAATTCCATAGATTCATGTTTAGCAATGTTCTCTGCAACTTGTTTTCTCACACCAACTTCATCAACATCACCCAATACTTCTTCTGGATTCCCTTGTATGTTAAATATGTTTACAGACATGCAATCCTTGTCTTTGGGATTCATCCTTTTACTCAACCTTCTCTCCATTGGTTTTGGGAGATGCGAGTAGTTCGTGTGCCCATTTCTTTTCTTCCCTGTTGACAAGGATGTAGTTTCTATCCCACCAAATATTCTGGATTCAGTGTCTTTATCTTGATCTTAAGGCATACCCTCTAGACCAGAAAACCAGTTAGTTGTATACATTTTCCAATGGTTGTGACTCTAACATGTTGCCCAGTTTTCTGTCATGCCCTACGTTGGGCGGCATTAAACAATCCATATTTCTCCTTTGTTTGTTTCTTCAGCATCTAGCCTGTTAACAGATTGTGTACCCTTAAGGGGAGGGATCAAGTCACCAGAATGGATCTCCACCTCTGATCTCATTTTCACTAGTTGAAGTTCCATTGAAGTATATTAGGTTAACCAACACCTTCCTAACAAGGATGAATTTGGAGTCCTTTTCTGGACCATTGGAATTATTACAAGACCTTGAATGCATAGCATCAATATATCAGCTATGGGAAGGTCTCACCTCCCCCACATACCCCTCTTTCCAAAAATAAGTGGAATGTGAGCTCGAGGGGTTTCTAGATCATTCCTCAGTCTGCAAAATACCTTAGTCACTAGGGGAATCGTTTCCGTCAATCTACACCTCATCCCAAAAGACTTCCATTCCAACATTCTTTTCTAAACAAAAACCTCTAGCTCCTTACCCCCAACCTTTCCCATCATCCTTGTATACTGAGACCCTTACTGACAGTTTTCCATATAGTGTCCTCATAACTTACGTACAGAATAGAAATCTATCCAAGATTCATACACCACACGATTTTTTTCACCTCTACTCATCATTCATTGTAATCGAAATGAAATGAAAATAATATTCGGAAACATCCATTTCAACACATACATGCAGGATCACTGGATGACATACCGACTCAGGGCAACTATATGAGAACAAATATCTTACAATAAGATTACCATGAAATTGAATAATTGAATGATTTTGAAATGGAAAAGGCAGATTCAGGAAACTCACCCAAACAACCATTGTAAGAGAATCTCATTTATATTAAACGACGAAAGACCATAAAGTAGGTAGAACTGAAATCCACTAAAGCTATGGGGTTCACTCGACCATGTTTTGATTAGATA
The DNA here is from genome assembly GCA_963277665.1 of Viscum album. Lineage (NCBI taxonomy): Eukaryota > Viridiplantae > Streptophyta > Magnoliopsida > Santalales > Viscaceae > Viscum > Viscum album. Next base: position 1,420,408,440 of record OY728142.1, read on the forward strand.
CTCCTATAATGAAAATTTAATGATAATATGATTTCTATCGAGTATCCTCATTGTCACCCTCTCATAAAAATCGTAATATCCAAAGATTTACATATCAAACGCATAAACTGAAGGGTGTCTCTTCCTGAACCAATCAACCAATGTAAACATCATGGGCGTTTAGGTTTCAATAAATTCCACAATTATGATTGGAATATTTGGGAATCCATAGAATAAATATTGTACTTTTGTGCACAACAGATCTTTCCAAAAATGAGGGAGAAGGCCAGGGATTGAAAAGGGAAGAATGGTTAGATCTCTCTCATTTCTAACGATGATATTCCCTCCTCCGTTAGTGGTGGAGGTACTGATATAATGGATATCGCCATCACAAAAGGGGAGAGAGAACCACATATTCTTTAGGAGGTGCCCCCATATCAATGTAGTACATTAATTATCAGCCTAATGAGTATGGAGGACATGTGCCCTATTGTGATAGCGGAGTATTTTCTCCATGTATAGAGGCCCCACACCGTAAATATTATAGTAACATATCTGTACCTATTTAATGGTTATAGAGGACACTCACCACAGTACGATAGGGGAGAACCATCTCTGTGGATAGTAGAATTATGCCCTCATTATGAGATTATCTCCTCTATGTATATACAATATGTTTGTGGGACAAATACCATGATGAGAAAGTTATGTAATATTTTTGTGGATAGAGGACCCGCACCATTAATGGGTATGTATGGCCACTGTATCTGTAAAATGAGTATGAAGAAAGAATTCCCAATTCGGGATTGGTAGTATTTCCACCATGGATAGAATAATCACACCCTAAATAAGGGAGTGCCACCTATGTATATCATCCAAAAGTATATGGGACCCATTACCTTGTACAAATTAACAGTACTATCCATATAGATATCGAACCCGCAAACTAGAATAACATGAGGGAAATACCTCTATCTAGAATCCCTCTAAAAATATTTTCTAATCACTACCATCATCAAGGATAGGATAAGGAAGCTTCATCCTCATACCATCATTCATCATATATCATAATCCAATTAAAATTCCACAACCACAATCTCCGTGAAAAAACACGGTAAATTCTACCCATGGTAAAAATATTTTTCATACTATGGAGATATGAGAGGTATAAGTTATATAAATAAGTATAGGGTGTATAAGAGATTCCACACAGAATATATCCTCACCTATCCTCTTGGTCGTATCCTCAACATCACATAAATCATTGTCCATGTAAGACTAAATAGTGTGTAAGGGGTCCACATAATGTGTGATCCTTACTCATCAATACATCGTTTCGTCTCTAGAAATGGATTACTAAACTTGTCATCATGCACTACATTCATTAGAACCCCATTATATGTATTTATCTCCTATGCCATGACTGTACGCTTCTGGCTATAACTGTGTCTTTCGGGTTATGCTCATGTAATTAGCCATTTACATAGATAGTCCAGGATACATGCACATTCCTCTGTTACTATTTATATATATTGGTCTGGCCATTCTCTTTCCCATATTCTTCTAGTGTACACGCAAAACCACTAGCATCAGGTCACAAGGTGTGTGGGGGTCCCACATTGGGTGAGGTAGTTATCTACACCCAACAACCTAAGACACTGTATCTATTGTACAATAATACATATGGTCATCCCAGTATATGTTGTGTACTTAGGATCTATTTGAACGAAATATTCTTGCACATTTGTACCATATTTGGATCTAATACTATGTTTTTTTCCATTTTAAAACATTATTTTTGTGGTATTCACCACCATCCATCAATTTCATCCCTTATGTTGTGGGAAATATAATATAATGTTTCTATAAGAACCCACACCCTACTCGACATTCCTTGTGTTGCTACTGCACAGTCCCAAATCTATGATCCATGGGTGTCATCACCCACATCCTTCTATCTACCCTGATACATCATCGAATATCCAATATATTCATTGTACATGATTATTCAATGAATTTAGGGGTTCAATCATTCTCAAACACACTAGATATATAAAAATATTACCCCATGAGCCAATAATAAATAACAAGAAGGGTGATAGAGAAAAAACTCTAAAAATGGTGAAAACATAATTAGATAAGTTTTATTGGATAATTATTTCATATAGGAGAAAGTTTTGTGAGATCACTGAACAATAAAACATAATAAATTGAGTAATCAATTTTCTATGACTAATGGGCTCATGTGAATGCCACATAATATTAATAAGAGATAAAAGTATAAAATTAGTGATTTAAAATTTTAAACAATAAGTATAAAACAAAAAATGATCAGAAATACATAAATTATTTATTGACAATATGTTAAGAATGTGTTCACCAATGATGGAGAATATCAGATGTGTTCACTGCCTGTCTGTCCTCCTCAATCGGATCACTAGTCATTATCTCATTTCGATCCTCCCATGAAGAATGATGAAACCACCCCTCAATGATCTCACACATATGAAATTAGACATATTTATTATCCATATCATACTACATATCAACATAAATAAATATTTTCTACATAATTAGTTAATTAATTATTTCACTTAATGTTCCATCCAATAGTGACCTCATACGAATATCTGGAACTGTCCAAATTTAGGTCATGGTTAGGGTAAAATTTTCATTTTGGATTAAAACATGATCATATATTTATGATTTGATACTCTATTTAGGAAATATTATATTATTTGTAAAAAACAATGCACACATGTTACAAAATATGTATAATATTTAAAAAAAAATAAATTTGGGCCTAAAAAACTCATGCCAAATAAGTGAGTGGATCTAAAAATATAATTTAATATATTTCAAATTATTATGAGGAAAACAGTAAATGCAAAAAAAATAAATAATTTAGAAAAATTATTATATTCAAAATGATTCCTTAGATACCAAAAAATCCTAAATATATGTTAACTGTACATTAGAATTGGGGAACACATTAACATTTGATCTCTTATATCTCAAAACACCTCTATTGAGAGTGAATATGTATTCTAACAGATACTTTATGTAATATTGATTTTTTTGGAATGTATAATTTTTATATTCTCTAATTACAAGATCCACTTCTACATTATAAATATGGAACATTTATTTAGTATGCCATATGTTCATAAGGATAGTCTTGGAAAATGTCTGACTTTGTTTTCTTATTCACCTTGACATCTTCCTACCATGCTAAAGGAATATTAGATATCTCAGTGTATACATATCATAAAAGAAATTAATAAACCAATTTCCTATGTGTATGTATGTGTTTCCTTCTTCTTTCATTCCTCATGTATTTGATGGAACATTTTCTTTGAAATATGAATGCCCTTGGATATTGAAAACAAACACTTTTGGGATTGTTCATTACTAAATATCTTTAATATATTTGAATGTATATAATTTTACTTAGTCTAGGAAGCCTTCTAGATATATCATGACTGACCATTATCCCATGAAAATATTCTCATTAACATATATCCTTTATGGGGAAGCATGTATTAATTCACGCTTTAACAGACTATAAGAAGGGTATATTGTTTCTAATGAGTAGTACACCATTGAAGAAAAATTTCATGGAAACAACCATAGTCCCCCTGATATTCTTATATATATATAAGGATTAATTATTTTCATTAAGAAACCAAATTTTGTTATGTATTAATCTAACTGAATTCCAAATAACCTGGTTTCTTTATATAATATATATATATATACATGACTTTAACATGTATTTAATTTTGGAATCCTTTGGATTCAAAAAATAATTAGTAATATAATTATAAAAATATCCTTATGGGGGACTATTAATGAAAAATATTTTGAAATCCATATTTAAAATCTCATAGTTATGTTCAGATACCATGTAAATTTGTGTTATTATTGATCTTAACATAGAAACAAGTGAAAAATGTTCTTTATAGTCTATGTAATGTCAATATTTGAACTCTTTTACAACCATTGTTCCTTTATATATAATGAAATTTCCATCGATGTCATGTTTCTACATTATTTCCAAATCACATATAATATTATTTACATCCACTGGATGGTCTAACCAAACAAATATGTATTTATGTTACAAGGAATCCTTATAAAAATTCATAGACTCTTTCCATTTATTAATGTCTATGTGATTGACTTTTTTTATATGTTACTGGAACATTGATTTCAACTAATAATGAGTTAACATCCTTAGAGATAAGAAAACTATGTCGTTTTGCATCCTAGAACACTCTCATAATATTATGATATACTTATATATCCAGAACAACCACTCCCATGGGGATTTTTAGAATTTTATTTCAATGCCTAATCTAATATATACTGAGTCAGTACATCATCAATGTTTATCTTTCTCCCAGTATCTCATGGTGTAACCTAATACCTTTTATGAAATATGGTATATTTTTTAGATACAATATTATTATCTTAAGACTATTATAGGAAACATGATTTAGTTTATTTAAAATATACGCTTTCAATAGTGGTTAAAAATTATAACCATAAATCGACCTAAAAAATGATTTAAAACCACACACCCTTACATTAAACAAAATGGATTTATTTCCACACCAACACTGATTTGGAATACCAATTTTCTTATTTTCTAGAACTATGATTAGTATATATATTTTGGTATGTAATACAAATCCCCAATGGGATAATTTAAATATCACATGAATCATTATTGATATCACCATGTCTAAAGGTTTTATCTTCTTCAATTTGATTAAAATATTCAATCATGATGTTTAAAGGGAATTGAGTTTAGATAGAATCCTATGATCCCATAAATTATTAATAAATTATAGATTATAATAGTAACCCATAAATTATGAGAGGGTTTTTATAATCTCCTTACAATGATAGATCCCAAAATTACTGATATGTTACTCCTATTAATCATTGTAATTTTATGTTTAACTCATAAATTATCCATATCCATATCTACTAAATTAATCAAAAAAAGTTATGAAGTATGTATATCCACTCTTGGATTAATCTAAAAATTGTACAAAAATATTATTGTAAGGTAGAAAAACAATATGAGGGGTCCTTTCAGTTCTTCCCCTAAATAGAGTTTTAGTCACTTATCGATGTATATATGAATGAAATACACAAAGTCATTTTAGATCAAATTAATCTAAATGTACATCTTGGTGTAATCTGGAAACAAATTATTTACATGACCAATACAATGATGAAATTATTCTGTGTGGTATGAGTCATATGATCATTATATATTATTGATTTCCATTACATATTTTTGTAATACAACTCCTAAATACAGTAATGTAGACCTGCCTTTCCATAAAATGACTTCATTTATAAATTAATGAACCCTTATTATTAAATTTTAATATTATTCTATTTGTGTGTGTTTATAAATATAAATATTGTTTATGATTAATAATGAAACCTAATAATAATCATTCAGCATAATGATGATTCTGATTAGGAACATCTAGTTTTGATCCCCAATAGCTCTAATAGTAATTTTTTCTTCTTTGGATACTCATAAGTCTACATCACCTATGGATATCATCTGAAATATACATTGAATCTCTATTTGAATAGATATTTGATACAAAATCATATATAGAATACCCAGTTGGTAGAATCAAATAGGTTATATCTGATAACAAATTCACATGATGTTTTCCATTTCTCCATTATCTGTGGGGAATTTTTCTTCTATTTTCCCTCTATGTCATATGAAAAAATACATATCATACCATTCCGTTTATTTCCCTGGTATTTTACTTTTCTTGAAAGGGAAATGTAAATATTATTTATAATTTAAATTTGTCATTGATTTCTTCCCATAATGTTTCATTTTATAAACCAAATGGAAAAATGGCTTCTTCCACATTATATCATTGTCAACCTATGTGGGTAATGTGGTATGTAGTTCTAGAAAATTTACTATATTTTTTATGTTAATATTTATTTAAAAAAACTGTATCTCTATGGGAGTGATGAAACAATTAGATTTTTGTGCATTTAATTAGGAAGAATAAACCATAGAACCACTAGGATACCAATCTAGACAATATGTTTTACTACGTGAGGCCCACATGGTGAAATTTATTTAAAAATTACCAGGAATATTTCCTTACAAATATTAAAAAATTGTTTCACATACTCTCTTGAGATAGATCATATAGATGATAGAGAATGATATTGACAATAATGTATGAATGATACTTTACTAGTTTATGTAACATATATAAAATCATTTAACACTAATCATTTACAACGTTTCTCATGTTTGTAGTATACAAAATAAACTCCCCATTACATTCCCTATTAAAAGGAGGATTAAATATTGAGGACTATAGCACATAGGATTTTTATTAATGATGAAACACAAACTATAGATCTATGAAACAACCATATATATTATTAGATGTTCTTATATGGACTATCTCCAAAAATGTTTGCATAATATTTGTAGATAAAGAAATTTTTTTCTAAAATAATAGTTTTTTTATTAGTACTTATCATTATAAATATTTATTTCATACGTAATAATATTTTTAATTTCACTACATCCTTGATAATTTTACCAAGTCTCAATAACCCTAACAATTTAACATAGAGTGACCCATCACATTATAAAATCTAGTGGAATATATCCATATTTTACACCGTATGACCTGGGCTATGTTTATAAAATCAATATGATTATGGGTTTGTCGGGGGTTCTCAATATATGGGAATGTAGCTCCTTGTCCTATTAGGTGGACTCCCAAATACTCAAATCCTTATTCAGAAGTACACAACACTGACCTCAAAATTTTTATTCAATAGACAATGACCATTAAATTAAGTATATGTTTATTTATGTGAACCCATCATCTAAGATAAAACTCCTCAATAATTATAATTTTTCTAAACTATGGCTAGGATGATCACATTAACATTAGATTTTATTATTCAATATAATGGAATGAATATTACCATTATATAAACTAGATGGATTTTTGTATATTGTTGTAAATTTTCATATATTACATTTAACATGTATTTTAAATAGTAATTATATATTACTTATGTTATTATCCATTTATTGGAAAGACATATTTGAATACATATTTTATATTAGTCTTATCTTTTCATATTAAATTATTTATTTATGTTACGAAACCCTTGCATCCAAAAAATTAAATATTTATAGATAAATAAAAATTAATATACATGATTTTGATCTTGTTTAATATTTTATTTTTTTAGAATAAAATCAATCAACATATGATCCAAGGGGAAAACTACATTTATCAGTCATTGCATGAGATTTAGTATCCCATTTATCAACCTATTTGTCACCTGTGTTTGTTTCCTTTCAGTTATATCTTGAACTATCTTCACCTCATCATTTCCATGACCATACTCAATGAACCATTTTATACAAAATTTATTACATATGTTTTATAAATTAAATTTTGGAGAGGGAATGAAAGTATTGGTAAAAAGATACATATATATATAACAACCATTAATATGGAGGTCCAATAGAATATCAGAGGTGGGATAAACCTTAGTCCATCATACCTAATTCAATAATAAATAATTAGTATACCATGATATAAAATTCAATTATATATAACTATAACACATATATGCCTGATCAATGCTTCTGATCAGTCATAAACATGCAATGAATCTATATTTAAATAATTGGTAAGGATTAATTTCAATCTATTATATAATAAAATATAATGTAAAAAAATTAATACAATAAATTATACTATTAATCAATTATTTAATTTTATCTTATTCTATAAAGTTATTTTAATTGTTCCCTTGAAATCAGATTTTTTTAAATAAATAAATGTTTTTATTAAATAATTTATAAAATAGTACGCATATTTTTAATAGGATGGAACATGAATAGTAGCTATTATAAATAATCAGTATGGTTTCTATTGAATAAAATGTGCTCCTATAACACATTGTGTACATGGTATGTTTCATAATTTCATGTTGTGTACTATAAAAATAATGGATTATGGAACAAATGAATATAAATTTTTCTTTTATAATTTAATGTTTTGTATCTTTAGTGTGTAAAGAATCATACATATTCATAGTTCCAAATATTTTGTGGAATTAATTTATCATTTAATAGAATATAAAAACCCATTAAAGATCTTGTATATTAAAAAATAAATCAAATAACTCAGGTTGACGTGGATTATTAGATTAATTAAATATATTAAATAATTTTATTGAGAAAGGTAAAGTAAATTGCGTGTAAAAGATGGAAAAATTACATATTCTTTGATTTTGAAGATAACTATATTACATTCCTTATGTTGTGACATGTGCTTCTCACACACATTAATTAGGTACATAAATTGTAAGAAGGATACATAGAATGTACATCATGTTTTTTGGCCATCAACCTGTAGATTCATGTATTAAATACTCATGGTGAATTAATTACATGATACATATTTACCCCATGTTCTTGGCCAAGAAAACACATTTACAACTAAAAATTTAGGAAATCCAAATTGTGTAAAATCTTGAGAAGTAGTGTTCCTCAGTGGCTTCCCTACACATAATGTATTTGATGCATTAAATGTGTTTTAATTACCCAAGGATCTAGTGTCTAAAATATTTCTTGGTGTAATGAATAATGATAAATGGGTTGTAACAATAGAGTGCATGATGTGTAACACCTGTGTAATAAATATGGGGTTCTTATCACCCCATGACTGTTTTTCAAATATTTTCATCGCTAAATTTCAATGATGTTTATTTTTATAAGAGAGAAATGAAGAGGATGGAAAATAAATCTCGACGAATAGAAAATGGATGTGTATAACATGAAACATTATTTAAATTTTAATTAAATGAATATCAATAATATAATAAATAATTATATATTTTTATGTGACTACTTAGATAAAAAATGTTACAAACTAGTATTATGTAAGCTCATGTTAGTGAAATAGCTAATATATAATTTCATAAATTCAATGATTCATATTCATATTTAAAAATATTTAAACACCATGACCAATGGTATTTAAAAAAATAACTATAAGGAATATTATCGGGAAAATTAGAATATACATTCATGCAAAATTTATATTTAATTTATAATAAATGACTAAAAAATACCTTTATCATGAGATATTTCATTGATAAGGATGATGATATTTTAACCCAATCTGTGTAGTATCTTTGTGTATTGAGGACCAAATGTAGATCACCTATAGGGGTGTTCTATTTTTTCTCTTCGATCTCCAAAAAACATATATCTGTCATGAGGTATGTGCACAACCAATTTATTGGCTTGTTCAATTCTCCTTTAATCACCAGATGATCCTTTTTTAATTGAAAAAATATATATTCATATTATTGTTATTTAAACAATAAGAGGTGTAGGAGGATATTGAAAAGAATAAATTTTGAAAAACTGTTAACTGTATCAATAATATGATAATAATCTATTTATTATCTCATAGATAGGTTCTAACATTGGATTAATTATAGAAGGATCCTAAATAACCTTAAAATCCTTATAATACCACTTTCCATTTATTATGAAAAAATTTATTAAATTACAAGGTTGGAAATAACTAACAGAAATAAAAGTATTATTTATTTTTGATAAAAAATAATATGAATCATGGGACATAATCTATGGCCCCTCAAACACCATGAAATTTATCAAATACATGAATAAATATTTATAAAATTTTAATAAATAAATAAATATTCTATTAATATGTTGGATAATAAATATTTATTTAATAAAAATCTAATGAAATTAATAATTGACATAATAAGTTAATTATTTTTTACTATTTTTGGAATAACAATTAATAAGTAACTAATATGTATTCACATTTTATAAACAATAAAAATTACAATAATTATTTACATAAAATTTTCCATCATATAATAAATCTTGAATACATAAAAAATCATTCTCTAAAGAATAATATTTATTCCTATTGTTTAATATAAAAAACATTTAACAGAGGCCAAAGTGAACAATTTGTGTGGGACATTTTATGACTCTTCCCATATGACATTAGGAAAGATTCACTAAGTCTATAAAATTTTCTAGAAAATGGTCTTGTTAATAACAAAGGAATAAGAAATTTTTTAATAAGAAAAACAACATAAAAATTTACATTCTGTTGGGTTCTCATTTTCTCAAGATATATCATCTAGAAGGTTTCACACATGTGTATTAAACCATAATTCAGGTATTAATATTCATAGATTATATAAAATGAAAATGTCCAAAAATCCATTTCCATGGAATTTATTTCAACGGTTCCATTCCACTTGAATATAAGTGATATAATATTTCAAAAATATTTTACGAACGAATATGTTGTTAACATATTCATTATTAGCTTATCTTTCTTGATTAACCTAATATTTACCACTTTCCTAGGAAATGTATTATTCAAGATTACAATAATCCATGATATTTGACTATCCATGACATGCCTTAATAATAATATAAATTTTTAATTATCATTATACATGCACATAGACATTAAAATTCAATGACACATAAAACATGGATTTAATATAGGAATGTATCGTATGATTATAAATACCCGTAATCAAAATTCAATATATGATGCAACTTATGAAAATATTTTATCCAAAAATAGAATAGGTGTAATTATTTCATCATTACATTTCAAGGATCTCACTATAGTAGGTAATGAGAATTCCCTTTTCAATGAAACTGATATTCTAGAACATTATTACATTGATGTCACAAAGAACTATGAATGATATGTAATATGATATTTAAATTAATATTTACTTCTTTTAATATAAATTCAGTCAAATTTAATTGTAATTGTTTCTTGGAAACCAAATCCAAGAGGAAAAAACAATGTTGATCTCTTACCAGGTGATCTATGTAAATATTCAAATTAATCCATAATGAATCCAACATTGATGGGTGTGGTAAGATTAGATAATCCCATGGGATCTAACTTGCTTTGTGGGATAGAAAATGGGATAGTGTATATGAGGAAAAACATAAAAAGAAATCAAAATGGAAGAAACCCCAAACCGAAAAAGGTTAAAATTTATCAAACATGTTTTATTAAAAAAATATCTCATGTGATTTCCAATGTTCGAAATTACCTAGTAAAAACAGTTTACACACATGGATTAACAAATATTATAGTGATTATGAGATTTCCATTATCCATATCTGAAGGAGGTATATGTTATAACCTTTTAGTTTCCAAAATCATGTTCTAGACCATGAAATCATTTAAATGATTAAAAAATTAAGAAATCTAAACCCAAGATACCCCAAACTCAATGTAGAAGTCAGCCAAAAAATGATTATTGTGAATATAAAATTTATGTTTATCAAAATTATCTCCATCATTCAACCATAAATCCAAAAAAATTCACTAAAAACAAGGCAATAGAAAGTTCATGAACAAGTCTCTAAAAAATATACCAAACTATTGGGTTAAATTATTAATAATGATACAAAGGACATGGGACATTATAATCAACACTCAATAGTGAAACTACTCAAATATAAATATGATATACCTAATATAAGGCACTATATATCATAAAAGTAGATACTTAATTTTTTTTGGATAATATCCTAACGTAGTAATTTAAAATCATAAATTCCAATTACCACCCCAATCAAATCCCAAAAATGATTTCTCAGTCCTAAACTGTTTCAATGTTTCAATTAAAACAAACACCATTTAAAATGTATGTTAATAAGGTATTCAAAAAAATAAATGGCTATCCATAAAATTAATATTATATAATATCATTTCAATGTCTGACCATGTTATTGGTCAATAGTCATCATGAATTTCAATAATTTTCCTCATGTCAATAAATTGAATAACATGATCAGAAGGTTTCATGATGAAGAATTTGGATGACAAAAAAAAATTCATAGTAATCATTCCAATAATAATCTATTTTTGACTAAAAATATATGTTTATCCAATTATATCCCGCAGAATAATATAATTTATAACATTATATTAAACCATCAGTAGGAAGAATATTGATTGATTAACAATACATAGTCTACATGAGCATAATCATTCGTATGGGAAAGATAATAATTTTATTCTTGTAAATATATTATCATAACATCTAAGTGAACATCATCCAATCTAATTAATGTATAATGGGATGTTTTCAACATATATAAAATCTATGGTATATTTATTTAAACACTAAAATAAAATAATCATTATCAATCTAATGAAATAATTTTGATAATTTCAATAGAATGTATCGCAAGAAGTGACAAATATTTTGATATTAATTATTTTGTTAGAATATATATCACATGGTAAAATGATAGAATACCAAATAATAAAATAAATTTTTATAATGTTCCCAAAACATATGAAATAATTTGAAATAATGATCACAACTCAATGAGTGAAAGTTGAGTTACTAAAAATCCTCACCATTGTTGAATCTAATGAATCACTAAAAACCTGAAAAATGAAATAAACTTTTGCATGTAAATACCATGGAATATAAATATTATGAAAAAAATAAATTCAGGGGTTAAAAATACACCATTAAATGAAAATATGTGGCACATATATCTTATGTCTCGAAGAATAAGAACCGAGACCATGAAAACCCATAAAACCATGGAAATTTAGGATCCAATGCCCATTGAAAGAGTGAGAATAAAATGTAAAGAATATTCCATGATTAAAAGATAATTTCTGATTTTACTTCTAAAATTTGTAATATATGAATGATTTAAATTATATTACATCCACAAATTCAACACTTGTATCTATAATCAGAATATCTAGATGAAAACACTTACCTCCTCTCTTGAATTACGCAAAAATAATTTTAACTCATGAATACCAATTATAGATATAATAATCACATAATTAAGAACAATAGTCATTTACATTTTCATTTATATACTTTATAAATATCAATATTCAATATGAATTCTATCATTGGGGGTTTATAGTTTTGATCATTGGTAATAGTACCATATAAGTGATTTTCATATTACTCATTCATAAAAAAATCAACATCACAACCTCACATGGAAAATAATGTTATTTTTAAGGATTAGTTATAATACAATATAAAATTTTAAATATGTGTCGCTAATATTTTTAGTCACCATCATTGATAATTAAATAGATAATTGAAATGTTTCTAAAAATATCAACAATTAGAGTAACTGTTTATAATTACTAAATTAAATATTGATTTAATATAATAAGAACCAAAAAACATATATTTAAAAATTTATATCATATCATACTAGTAATTATTTTCCAAAATACATTCATGAAACATATTCATTGAACAATTCAAGTCGGTGGTTAAACCAACCTAAAGAAGAACATACCCAGATTTAATGTTGGATTGAAACATGGTTTTGTTATAACATCATTATAAAAAATTAATGAAATTATTTATATTTTAATTTTTTATTGAATTAGAACTTAAAATAATAATTATAATAATAATTAATGGGTATGAAAATATTACAAAATTTGATTAAACGGTCATCTTCATAGTAATTTTATTTAAAATTATTATAGTAATGATAGTCACTTGTTTTTAATATCATTAATATGATTTAAATGTATTCATAATATAACCTTGATATTAACATAATTCTTTATCTATTAATTACATCCATAGATATGGCTATGCATGCATGGAAATAAAAACTAAACACATTACGTGTGGTAATTGATGTACGCACAGTGCACCTGTGAAGATTTGTTTTCATTATTATTGGGTTATCTGAGTAAAAACATGAATAAAATAAATAAGATAACATTTTTTATGTAAATGTTTTTAATATAATTATATGGAAGTTCTTATAATTTATTTTTTGACCAGTATTAATAATAGATTAAAAGTAAATAATAACACTAATATAGAGGAATTTGATTTTCCTGGGAAGTCTCCTTGAATATGAATGTATTCTTATAATAAAAAGTACCCATGGTATTATACACATGGAATAGGGTTCTAGGGAGATTATTGTAAAATAGTTTCTAGGAGAAATTTAATTGGTAGGTTTTCCTTTTAATTTTGATGATTGTACTATTTTAAAAGTGAATGAAATGGTATTTTTAGCAGTACACCTTATATTTTCAATAATGTAATGTTATTATCCAACATAAATAAGAAAAATAATTTAAAAGAAGAACATATGATAATATTTTTATCATGATTTATATATACAGGATAAAATTATATTGTATAATTATTTTAATGAAATAAATTGATTAATTTTAAAATAATTAAAATATATATGGTTCTTGAGGCAACAACAAAATAATCTTCTATGAAAAATATTTAGTTGTAATAAAGGAACAATACTATTTTTATATGAAATTAATATTTTTTTCTTTATAAAAATATTCCTAACATGTTTTATTAGTTCAAATTAAAATACAAAATGAATAATGTTATTCCTATTATTCATATTCGAATATATAAGATGTTCTATAAATTTATAAAATATTAATATAAGATTTTAAATTTATGAAAAATAACAAGTTTCATAATATTTGTATTATTTTTTTAAAAGTATTTTTATAAAAAAGAGATTATAAACTAAAAGTTTGTAAATTTTAAATGGATGAATTCAAAACAATTTCTAATTTTTATAAAATTATATTTAATAGATTTATAAATTTGTTTTTTTAATTCATAAATAAAAATTCCAAAACCTTTTTAATAAGGAAATAATATATGTTAAACTATTAATATTAATTATTCTAATTTCATGTCAATACCGACTTTATTATTTTTAACAATTTATTAATATATAAAATGATTTATCATTACACGTGTGTTTCATGGAATATATAATTGTATTTGAAATACAAAAAGTTTTAGAAAATTTATTTTAAAACAATATATGACCTTAATAGTGATTTTAGGAAAACTAATTTAATATTATTAATATTAATTGTATCACGTATATTGTATAAACATATAATTGAAAATAGTTTAACACTAATAATTCCTAATTATTCAACTATTATGTTTTTAATGTTTAAAATAATATATTTATATTTAATATAAATATATTATCATTTCATTTATGTTCAGTGTTGCATGTGATTCATGATATGTAACACATTTAAATATTTATAAGAACTCATATCTTAGAATTTTGGGATATAACATTATCCACCTCATAAATAAGTTATAACCACATAATTTGACCCATAATGTCCCTATAATTACTATTTAGAAGTCATAAAAAATCATACATTGCTAGATTATCATAGGATTATTTAAGATGTGTAATGAAACTTGTCAGTATGGAAAATCATTATAAAAACTATATAAAGAGTGTTAAGCCAGTTCTTATTTCAAATAGATATATATGAAATGATTTAGATCTCAGTAATTAATGTATAACATCCCACTAACCTTGAAAAATATGATAAAAATTCACTAGTCATTTTTATAACTCAATATCTAGTAGTTGGTGAAAACATACATGACTGTGGTGTCTAGAAAATATAGAGTAAAAATACCTATCTGATTAATTATTACTAGTTTCAGAATATATTTCAAAATATAATTAATCTAGGTTAATATCTACAAAATTATTTCTTGTTTTAGGATATTTCATATAATAATGTTAAAATACCATTAAAAAGAAGTAATGTATTTTATATATTATATCAATTTTTCTAACAGTTATCAGTTTTACGGCCATCAACACCATAATTATCAGATTTAATCACAATATTTCTCCACATTTATGACATATAAGACATTAATTCTTCTTTTTATCATTATATTTTCCTCTAAAATTTATATGATATTTCTTCTTTCTTTTCTTTGGTGAGTTTAAAAAATTATCTCTATTTATATATTTTTTCATAATTTTTTGTAGCTAGTTTGAATTTTTTAAAACATTTATCACTTTATGGATTTATCATGTTATACAACGGTTCATTCAACTCTGTTTCTACCAGACCTAGTTCAACCTATAAAACTATTAAATTAATATATTTCATATTTGGTTCTTCCTAGTTTACATTGGGTTGGGTTCTTTAATACTTACTAAACCAAAAAAATAAAATAAATAACCCATCTTTAAAACAACATTATTAGAAAATTTATATCCCAATAATCGTTGAAATATATAGCCTCAATATATAATTTATCCTCCGTTAAGAAATATTATTGACTTTGAAAAAACATATTCCCAATTAGTATATACACAAATCATTTAATCTAAATAAAATACATTTTCTAGAGCATATTTCAATCTCCAGGACATTAAGCCACAAATATATTACTTATTCCCCCAAAAACTAATTATATATTTAATGATTAAATGGTATTAACCACTATTTCATATGTTCATAGTATAGTAACTATATATCATTTTCCAAAAAAAGAGGTTAAGTTGTCTTAGAATATTAGGAATAAAATATAAATTCAATGGTTTCATATTACTATCCAACATACTTATTCAAAATAAAGATGCACATTTTTTATATAAAAATAATGTCTATATTAATATTAAAAGTTATCCATAACTCCATTATATGATCTTAATATTTATCCCTAAAAATTAAATCATTTTATATAAAAAATATGTTTCAATCATATCACATATGATTCCATTCCATTAATATTGGTGAATAATGCATCAGTGCTCCACATAATCAACATAACATTTTAAATGTATTAGAATATCATCAGTAAATTCCACTCAATAATTATAATAATTAATATTCTCAGTATTATTAAAATATCAATATTATTTTCTTAGGTATTACAATGGAATATATGTATTTCCACAAAAATAGAGATATACTCAATTTATCACACATTTATTTTTTCTCTATTATTCAGTTATAAGATTGTGCTTTCTATGAACATTACATTAACAAAATAATTTTGGTCATCCTTTATCAAATATATAATTTATTAAAACTCATTATTATAGTATCCAAATATTAATATGAAAATAAATTTTTTAATATGTATTCCATAGTAACATAATTTTTAACAAATGATGCTTTTAATCTGACTCTCTTTATTATATTCAAAGATATTCATTGTTATTTTTTATTTTTTGTTCAGTAACCTAATTCAACAAAATCATGCATAAATCCTTCATAATGGTTAATAAATATATTTTTTTTGAAAAAAATATCTCATTGTTGTCTCTCACTTGGGGTGCATTATTAGACCCACAAAACATGAACTATAGTTATTATTGATTCAATTATCATCATACACTTTTATTTTGATTACCCCTAGATGAATCGTTGTAACAACCGCATTAACATAGTAGTCTTCATTATGTTCGTTATTTTTAGGGAGAAAAGATAATTAAAAATTTAATAAAACATACTGATATATTCCATCACATAGAATTATTCAAAGGGGGTTTTATAGTTCTCTATCACCAATACCCAAAAAAATATGAATTACAATATTATAATTAGATCATATATTTATCCCAAATGGTTATATATACACCTAAATTCTTGATCAAACATATCATTTAAACGATTAAATTTTCCTAAGAACATCATAATATTAAAATTAATCCAAACCTATCATTTGATACCAATTAAAATGTATTGGACACACACTCCATGATCTAGTTCCATCAACAGAAAATTTATTTTACACATATATAAAATACTATATATAAACATCCACAATAAAAAATAAAAAAATATTATTTAATCTCTAACATAAAAATTATATTTTATGTTTATATCAATAGAGAATTATTACACATAATTATCTTATTACTCAAATGTTTTTTGTTAAATGGAAACTATTTTCTATTATATATGAAACTATATATTTCATGAAAACTGCTCAATGTCTCCAAAATTAATATTACATGTTTTATACTTTTAAATAGGTCATGTGTACTATATTTCATTATAAACTAGTGAAATGGAAACATAAGATGGTATGTGATCAAATTCTATATACAGGATCCAAATTACTAAAAAATTCATAGAATAAACATATAATAAATATTATGGAAGGAATAGGTAAACAATAGGATCCATAATAATTAGTAAAATTGGATCATTCTATATCAACAAAATTAAATTTTTTCAGGTATATCAGTAGTAATGGTATATTATTTAATAAATGTATAATTTTATACATAAAAAACCATATATTAAGTTCTTTTTATTAAATTACTTTTTGTTAACATTATAGTGAAGAAAACCTACTGTCAATTAATTGAACCAACAAAGTATCATGTTATGGTAAGATGCATTTATTAAAACCCATCATGTTTTGTATCAAGATTCTAATAAATGAATCAAGGGATATATAATTCTACGCAACTCCCACCATCATATTAAAACAAATTCATTCATAATAAGAGTAAAAAAGATCCATTAAATCCCTTCTCAAAGGAATCATTATAAAAATAAAGTAATTTTGAACCATATAATGAATAATATAGAATATTAATAAATAGTAAACCAATTTTATATGTTAAAATTATTCAATAATATCAATTATTTACCCCTTGTATATAGAAAAAATAACATGATCATAACCCATAATATGAAAAAAGGTGGATGGTAAACAAAATACGTAGTCAAATTTCCAATAATTATCTTTATTTCAATAATAATAAACAATATACCAATAATTTCCCTCAATTTAATAATAGTGATTACCTGATCATAACCCATCAAGATAAATAGTCTTGATGGATACATAATAATTAGTCAACTTTCCAATAATCAAACATATTGGAATGACATAACATTTTACAATATAAATTGAATATTAAAACATAGTGATGAAAATATTCAAATATATTTTATTAATAAAATGATGTTCACACCTTATAGAATTATTATCATATTTCTAATCCAATACTAGAATAACAAGATCATAATTTATCTGGAGAAGGAAAGTTGGTGGTTTTAAAGGAACATATCCTAAGAAGAGAGAAATATTTTCCAAATTTTCTATATGGTTGGAATATCTACCCCCCTCCCATTCCCTCATGAAAAATAATTATAGAATTACATAAAATATTATAATAGAATATAATGTACCTAACTTATGTGAAATATATTCATTGAATGATCATAACACAAGGAATCAAAATTTAGTTATGAAAAATCATTACATGTAACGAAACAACTGAATCACATTATACTAGAAAAATGGAACATTATTTTTTTCTATTCAATCCCCTAAAATAAAAATGTAATGATAAAAATATTTTTATGTGTAGTGAATACACAATTCAATGATAACATACTACACAAAAGTATTAAATTTCAAATAATTAGAATTTATATAATGAAACCCATTACGACATTCAAAACAATTGAATCAAAACACTTTGAAAGATGAGGATAATAAATAAAAATAAAAACCAACAAAAAAATTATATTTCAAGATATGATAATCCAAATAGGTAATATATTCACTAAAAATTGAAATTTGGTTCATAAAGAAAATACACGTCTCAGTGAAGGGAATTTGAGATTAAAACCAATACCTCATGTCATGAAATCCACAAATTTACCTTACCAAACCATGTAAAAATTATATGAATCTTGATCACTTAATTTAAAAGATTACACTTCTGGATTATCAATTATAATCCTCGTAAATAGTCATTTAATATATGAATTCTTACGAATTTCTATATTGGGGGTTTATGCTTTGGATAATTTGTACTAGTTTTTTAATTCCGGTGTTTGTATATTTATTCATAAAAATATACAATTATTATGTCATAAATTTAATTATATTGAATTTTTCAAATAACATTTTATGTTTACAATTCATTTCATAATATTTCTAGTCTATATCCATTAATATAAAATTTATGATAATATATTTTTTGAGAATCCTGATGATCAGGATGTGTTTTATAATTTAATGAAATATATATTGATTTAACATCTCCATAACCAAAAAAATGAAATTATATATATAATTATTATTATTTTGTATTATTAATTATGTTCTTGAAGTCATTAATGACATTAATTGATATTATTTTTTGTGACGATGGTGAAACCAAAACAAAAATGTTGAAACCATGGTTTAATGAAAAATTATAAAGAGGTTTCTTTATTATAGCATTATAACATGATTAAATGATAATTATTATATTTTTATTGGTTTAATACACTTTTATTAAAATTTTATATAGGAATAATTTATTTATAAGAACATACTACACAATTGGGTAATCAATTTTCTCCATGTAAGCTTATTTTTTATGAGTAAATTAACGGTATTTATTTATTGATCATATTATTAATTAGTTCTCAAATTAGTTACATGATAACCTCATTGATAAAAGATGATAATTTTTACCCCTTAATTTCATTATTATATGAATCATTGAATGGTGGTGAATGAAAATGAAATTCATGGCATCATGGAAGCAGAAGTCTGCACAACACACAAACAATAGTTTATTTCTTCATAATGGATATTGAATAAGAATAAAAAATGAAAATTATAAAATTAATATAATATTAATATATATAAATTATAATAATATTATTATATTTTAATGTTTACTATAATTTAATTAATGATAAATAAAATGAGAAACTATTTAATTGATATTACTTATGTCTAGGACTTGGTATTCCCTCAATGTCTCCATAAATTTAATGTAAAATGGACATCTAATAGAGACCAAGAGATTTTTTATGGGATAGTGTTCAATGGAGCGTATGATTAAATATTTATAGATGAAATTATAATTTTATGATCATCTTACTATGGTTAATATGTTACATTAATATAATTGAAAGAAATTGTAGTTTTGGTTGTAACCCTAATAGTTTCTATAGTATATAGTTATTGTTCACGAGTCAAAATAAAATATATGAGAAAGATAACACTAAAAGGTGCTTCAATAGAAACACACCTCGTACACTAATTATTTAAGATAATTTGAGTTCTTTAGTGATTTTTGGTTTTATCGTTTTCCATTTTAACCAATCATATTTTTATATTAGAAATTAATTTCCAACACAAGTAATTATATTTTTATAATTTTATAGGATGACATTATTATGTAATATGATACTTATAATTTATAATTTTAATTATATTTACTAAATAAAATTTCTATTTGTGTGAATAATTAATTTTAAACAAAAACATGTAATTTTGAAGATATTGTTTTTAGAGAAATAATGGTTCTAAGATCAAATTATATATATAGGGTAAAATAATCATTGATATTTATATTCATAACATAAAATTATTTATTATAAAAAAATAATTGATATGTGGATTATCATAAATGATAATAATCTAATCCCAATAAAATTTATGAAATTTTAATAAAAGACAATAATATATTCTAAATAAAAGTAATATTTTATTTATTTACAATTTTTTTTCAATATTATTTCTAAGTTTATTTAAAATATTTAAATTAGTAATTATTCTAATTAAATTCATATTTCATTACATGAAATATTTTATAACATTCGAGTTAATTTGTTTTATATGAGTAAATATATACAAATTACCGATTCAAAAGACCAATATTTTTTGACTAAAAATGATTTTTTTAGAAATATGTTATTTTTATACTAAGTAAATATTCATATGTACAATTAAAAAGTTCATAAATTTTTTAATTATTTCAATTTTCAAAAATTTTATATCATATTTATCAATGAAATCATAAAACATATTTGAAAAAATGAGTTTATAAGTGAATGATATTTTAAAATATTAAATATCCTTTTCTAATTTCATTACATGCATCAAATGAATGGTATGAAACAATTACTCGAATGAAAATTCATTTCTAATTATTTATATGATTTTGAAAGTATAAATACATATTTTGTAATATAATTTTTTTCTAAAAATACAATCCTAAATCTAAACATATATCATTTTTCATTTTTTATAAAATAATTGAATTTAATTCAAATATAAAGATGATTGTTTATAAATATATACTTATAATTATCACATACATTTTCCATAATAATTACTACTCATTCATTGATATATTTTTCCACAATTATACTTGAATATTTATATTTTATGTAATATTTCTGGGATTCATTTATGTTCTGTGTTGCATGTGGATAAGGCAAGTGAAAAAAATTAATTTTTAATGGTATTAATATTTTATATTTTTGGGTGTTACATATTTGATAAATATTTAATGAATAAGTATTATAAATTTGTAGGGTAAGATAAAAAAGTTATTATTATAGGAAAACAAATATTTTTATTCATTTTTTACATTTTAGAGAAAAAAATGGAGAAATAATTATAAAATTATTTTTTTTGAAAAATAGATAATGTTCAATATGAAATTTATGGAAGTGAATAATATCTAATTTCAGTTATATGGGAAGAAAAAAATCATGTTATAAAACAATATGTTCATAGAAGATAAATAAAATATGGAAAATGATAATTATTCATAACAAAATACATTTTTTATCATTTTTGAATTAAATTAAATGAAAATACTTTATTATACTTAATTAACTACCTAAGTGTAAAATGAAAAAATATATGAAATTTTTGAATTGGGGAATATATAAAAATATAAATTACATAGTAATGGAAGACAGTTTATGCTCTGATGGAATGGAAATTAAGACAATAATACATTTATAAATTAGGTAAACAATAAGTAAATAGAAAACAAATGAGAGAATATAAACTGAAACATTAAATATAGTGAATAGTAAGTAAATTATGATAAAAATAAAATAGGTATTATATATTCAATATAAATGAATATATGTTTATAATAGAAAACATGTCAAGAAAAACATAAATTGAGATGTAAAACCATGACCTTGGGTTTCTACCTAGTATATTTGTTTTATAATCATTTATTTTAAATTTACATTTATTATTCATGTATATAAGAACATTATTTACAATATTTACCTTCATGAAATTCATACATAATTTATTATTTACCATTTTATAATTATTACTAGCTAAATTAAAATTTGAGAGTTAATTGTCCTATTTGATCTATATTATAATTGGTATAGTGGTTCTAGTACTTGCTTCATGATAAAATTTAAATCACATCCATAATGTTTTTGGAGATTATATAGGTGCATTTTCTATTGTTCAGAATTCTTATGGTAATTTTTTGAAATTTACCGGGACAATATGATTAATTACAATATTCCTTTTTATAAATTTAAAATATATAAATTAATTTGAATTCTGTAATGAATAAGAAAATATATATTACCATGCCATAATTTTTAGAAAAGAATATATAATTTATTATTTCAATATATTAAAAAATTATGTGTTTATAATATTTATTTAAATAAATAATGTAACGTTGTTAATGTTTCTGGTAAAATAGAACCCAAAAAAACGTTTTATAATTAATTAAGTAATAAAAATTGTTATTATATAGTTATAATATCACATATACATAAAAGTAATGACTTAAAATATAAAGACCCTATTTATTCTATCTAGTACATTGAAATATTTGTACATATATTTCTATAGCTAGTCGTTGAGACAACGTGAAATTCCAAGGCCCGGTGTGCCAAGAATAAATTTTACAAAAATATAGTTTGTTTATACTATTGATGCATCAAAACATGATATCTCATAATTTGTTGATCAGATAAAAAATCATAGACTACGTTTCGGTCTGGAATGCATTATCTACCCATGGTGAGATAAAAAATATAGAAACACAATATTTTTGGACCCCTTGCTCGTTAGTGGTACATTAAATAGATGAATTAAATTTTTATTCATTTATCATTAAATAAATCCAACCCAAAAAACTCTCAAACTATAAATCAGATCAGAAACATGAGGCCATGATTGATCCTGGAGCGTGTTGTTTACCCAAGGAGGGATTTATGTTTTTGTTGTGTAAGCCTCCTATAAAAATTATCCTAGAGGTAAAAAATAAAATAATTAATTAATGTAATTTTATTTGAAGCACTACATTAAATAACATCCAAATGGGGACTCAAATTGAATATCATATATAGTCGTTGTGTTTGTATCATGGTGTTTACCATATGGGTAATCTCATTTGTGAGGGCATGTGAGATTTTTATTCAACAACCCATGGAAAATTCCCATAAAAATGAAACTAGGGAAATGAGCCGGATATATCTCATTTTCCCTCTCTTAAGGAAAAGCGATGGATGATGGTGAATCGACATTCAAAACGTCATCATGTTGCGATGAAACATCAGACGCTGATATATTAGAGCGTAGTGAACAGAACGACAGATCCTTTTTAAATGTTGGATTCCTATTTCAATTTCTTCACCTATAGGTTGAATAATTTTTTTCACATTTTTGACTTTAGTTCATTTTATTCTATAATAAAATCCTTTCATGATGACCAAAACAACCTAGACCATCATATGTTTCAATTTCCAATTGCATGTTCTTTTCGTTTTTCACGTTCTTCATTGAAAGACCTTTCATCTTGCACAAACGACCTCTAATCGTGTGGTTGGACTCATATATCTGAAGCCCTTGACCCATGGAGTCCGGATATGTGCTCGGCTTCAATTTTAGGGCAACAGAGTAAGTGCAGCGGTGAGTGGAAGCAGTAGTTACTTTATGAAACACTGAAACATTGGTAGATAATAAAGGAGAGGTTGGCGTTATGAAGGTATCATCCCAAAGATTATAGATTTGTTCCATGATTTGAATTTTGATTCCAGGGTGACCAAAGTTGTCCTTGGATTTTTTCGTTCACATGATTCAGTGAGGGCCACAGAGAGTGGTAGGCGCTAGCGGATCGATCAGGTCCGTGCCAGTTCAGACTGAGGTTTTTAAAAAAATATACATACCATCCAATCTGGTTGTCCATTTATCATGTTATCGATGGTCACATGATCCTTGTTTCACAAATGGCCTTTTGAGGCTATTTTGAGAAAACAAATTCTAGAGCTCAAGGCTCAGTGATACAAAACATCCATTTTTAATAATATTTAAAATAATATAATAATAATTATTATATGATTCTCATACTAGACATAACACCTACGTCCATTGTTTGTATGATGATTCATCAGAGGCATTGAGACCCTTAAGTAGAGCAGAATTTTCATGTATGATTTTGGGTTCATAAACTAAAATAGTCATGTGGGAGCCATGGGCCCTCTTTCGTGTGTCTATGGTGAAATGCTAATTTTGTAATGGTTATCCATTTTGGACGATCGAGTAGTCTATCTTGTGCGTTTTCTTGTGAAGATCACAATGGCATGATATATAAACCTATATTTGAGGTCGTGATGTGGGCCCAACAAGACAAATATTGAGCATAATGTATTGTTTTAATACTTCTATATCGAATGACCTTTTGGGGAAAGTGTATATTCTACCATGCATGTTTTTTCACGAGGATCATTGTGGCATGATCTATTTTGATGTGAAGAGCTTTTTCTGTGACCGATAGTGATTAAGCACTAACCAGATCTTTATGGTGGATAACTCCCATTTCACCAATTGTCTGTTTTGGATGAATGAATAGCCAATACAATGTGGTTTTCAAAGAGGATTTCAATGGAATGATCTGTGTGATGTTTTTCAAGAATGATGTTTGGGAACCACTAGGCACTATTTGTGCGCAGTATGGTGAAATGTAGCTTCTTCACTTGGAGTCTATTTTAGGAAAATGAATAGTATATCATATGTGTTTTTTTTTCAAGGATCACAATGGTGTGATATGTTTTGTAATTTGGGTCTGCTTTCAAGAAGCTTGTAGGTTTAATTACGTTTTTTCCTTTTAGATCGATAATGAGCAATGTGTGCTCGTTACATTTTTTTCTAGAGGAGCCATATACTCTAGGAGTGAACTAGCACACCATGTGTGTACTAGTTCACATTTTAGTAATTCATTATTGATAGGTACACATCCATATGATTAAGTGGGGTCACAAGTCATGTGGGCCCCACACATTTTGGGTTCCACTTTAAGAATCTTCTACCTCTCATATCTCTTTTTTCTGAACTCGGATTTTGGACTGTGAGTAGCCTCTCCTAAGTGTTTTTTCAATTAGACTGTGATAGTTTCCTATATAGTGGATTCATAGATACGATGCAAGATTTTATTACTGTGATTGCAATCTGAGGTGACTCTCAATGTTCGGGGAGCTACGCCTATCTGAAGAAAAGATAGATGATGATAGTGATAGAAGTGAGGTTTTTAGAATCACCATAGAAATATTGGCATAACTTCCAACATGGATGGGAATTGAGTTTTGTCACTCTCTCTTCATGACGTACGCCCAAGTGCTATTAGACAATGAGGTTACCTATTTACTCTTTTGGGCTTACCCGCCAGCATGGTTGGGTAGGGAGGTTCACCATTCTCTCTTCGAGGCTTACCCTATAGTGTTACTGGGTATTGAGGTTCACGAGTTTCTCTTTGAAGACACAACCTCTAGTTTGGATAGGATGTTAGGTTCATTGTTTATTCTTTGGGGATTACCCTATGGGTGGGTTGGGATGTGGGTTCACCGATGTATCTTCTGATCATACCCTTTAGTGGGGTTGAGTAGTGGGTTAACAAATTTTTGACACAATATCTTGATTGTGCATAATAGTGAAGATATTCATTTGATGAGAATTCAGACTCTAAAGACATATAGTAACTTTTCCCACCATGAAACGTCATTGTGATACAACCTAAAATAGTTCGGGAGAGACAAACCTTCCCAAAGTGGATAGTATTACAGTACTCGGATTTTGGACCATTGAATTGATGTTTAGGGAATACGAGTGGGGTGGTATAAATTGATAGTGATTACATTTGGGACTACTTCCAACTCTTTTTCAGGGCTGTCCTAGTGATATGGAGATTACCATATGCTCTCGTTTAGGTTCGTTTAGATGAGAATATATATATATATATATATATCATATTTTCATAACTAGCCCTTGGTATTCTGTTACTCTAATTCTAGGAGAGGAAAAGACGCGTGTGGTATGAAAAATGATTATTTTCTCTAGCTTCTTGTGGTTGGCCGAGTTTACAATAAACCAATAAGTAGTGATGACTCGAAAAAAAGTTCATATTATCACTATTTCAAGCTCCTCGTGTTTGGATGATCTTACTTCACATCGTTGTTGGGTTGATCTATAGTCATTTACTATATCTTATTCTAAATATGTATTTTCTATTTAGTACCTCACATGCTTCTCCCTTGAGCCTTCAAGGCATCCTACTGATTATTTTTGTACTCAACCCTTCTTGGTATTTTTTCATCCTTAGTGTTTCCTTACATAAATTGGATTGAATGATGGTGATTTAAGAGAAGCATTGGGAAACAAAATGATTTGACTGTGTAGAATGGTCATTTCTTAGGATCCATGAGTTGGATCTCTAAACTATTTTAGTTTTCCACCCATTACCGGGTTGTGTCTATTTTTTGTTTGGGCATGTATTTTCTTCTTCTTTCGTTCATTTTTAAATTTATCTACTTTTATTTCTTAGAAACCAAAGAATATTTTATATATATATATATAAGTGTGATATCTTGTTTTCCATTCACTATGCTCTTTTTAATTTAGTTGGATGTGTGTGTGTATGTGTGTAGGTACTTAGGAAATGGGCTCCCCATGTTTGTTATTCCATAATCACTGGTCACAAACCCCTCACCTATGGAGGTGAGCTTGGAGAAGTTGTGGCTCGAATCCTGGAATGGGTGAGTTCATGACAATATGTTATCAGAGGTGATGTTTTCATTGGGAAATTTTTCAAACGACCCCTTAAAAAAATAGGTTGTTTTAGGGAAATAGTGTCAATGTGTGTCAAGAGTGACTCTCATGCCATAGAGTCCATTGATTGTGCAGTAGCCATCGTAGCCATTCACCAGGGCCCTGATAACCAACTTGTTGACTCTGAATACTGAAAAACATATTGTACGGTTCATTGGGACATGCATCATAGAGGATTGTGTCATTGATTGTACTTATTGAGTTAGTTCCCTATCATTATTGATATATATATATATGCTCATTTTAATGTAGTACTCATTTATTAGATTCAAGATTCCTCTGCAATGATAGCTAGAAAGGATACTTTCTCTCGTTCGTGACAACGATTCCCTAAGTGAAGAAGCCTTAGTTCTATATCCATCATATTATTTTCCTTCTTCTATGAGTTTATGAAGTGGAACCTCCACCTATGGAGTAATATTTAGTACCAGCAATGCAGAATGATGATGAGAACAAGCTAATTATTATCTTCAAGTTCCAGGGTCAGAGACCACTACATTTCTGTGGTGATTCATACCCTCAGGTAGTGAAGGGTTTGATGTAGTCGATGGTTCACCTCTTTAGGGTTTTTCAGACACCGACATATTAGATGGAAACATTTTCACTCAATCTTTTTCCATATAACAGCTTTGTGTTGCTAGAGCCATCATAACCAAAGTAATGATGGGTCAGTAATCTCAAGGGATGGAAAATATAATCTATTTAAAGAATATTTTCTCTTCTCTATCTTATGATTCATATGGTTTCAGGACATACTGGAGCTTTAGTGGGGAGGGGTGACAGTGGATGAGTACACAACTACATTCACAGACGCTACTCGGTACACTTTGGATGTGATATATGATGGAAACATTAGTTCACATATGTTGGGATACGGTATTAATATAGGAGATTAACACATCCTTGTTCCCTTGTGAAACCTCACCTATCTCTAGGTGTTGGATCAGGCACTATTGACAGAGAGATTACTAACAGAGGGGTGAAAGTTGGCCGGTTTTTGTAGTGGGCACAACTATCCTGGCATGTCTACCTTATCTAGAATATGTCAGTTGTCCGAACATCGAAACATTATTCCTCCACTTTATAGGACTCGTCACATGGTCTGGGACTATATAGGGCGGTGGGGAATCCCAGGATGGGGCGGTACTATGCTTATGATGTTTGAGGTCATGTGACTTGAGACTACCTGACCAGATGTGATGAGTTTTCCATGATGTTTGTTGGTGCGAAGCCATGGTAGAGGTAGTGTCAGGATCAATTATATCCTAAGAGGTGATAGGGTCATCCCTATATAGATAGTGTTGACAGTAGAGTAGGAAGAACTATGGTTGGTGGACTACATTACGAGATCATTCCACCTCTATTAGGTGACCTACATCTGGAATAGGGAGTAGGTGGTCAGGTTTGAGGATAGTTGCATTCTATTGATGTCTAAAATCATAGAGAACATGAGATCATAAAAGCTATGATGTGTTTGTTTTCTACCTTTTTACTAGAACTATTTAGAGAACCCTTGAGGTATCATTTTACTCCAACTCCATGCATAATGTGCTATCAAGGGTAACACATGGTGTTAGTGTGACCATGTTTTTTTTTGATCGATGTATCTTTGAATGAAAAATAAATAGTTGTTCTTCCCCAACTATGACGTTGTTTTGTGATGTGAGAAAAATAGTATGGGAGAGTCAATGTCGCCCAAATCAGATAGTACCGAGGTTTGGTGGATGAATCCCTCGGAGTCATGTGTTCACGACATGGTTGTACAATGGATTCCGAGATAAGGTCCTGAATTTTCAAGTGGGGCTATGCTTATTGACCTCATTTTTACTAGGGTTCCACTAGTGGGATTGGAAATGTTCTAGTTTTGGAGATTACTCTCCTTGTAATTGAGGAAATGACGAGTGGTGTATGCCACGTTCTTTCCATGTATAGCCACCAGCAGTTGGGTGACTTTTTTCACCATCCCACTATGCGAGTACATTTCATGCTAAAAATCTATATAGATACTATTATATAGTATATGTTGATGTGATGGACACCCAATAAACATAACTATGCAACATACTACGTGGTGCTGATAGTGATATTCTACAACCCATGAATGTAGAGAAGCTACCTTCTAAGAGAGTACATTGTGGATTGTTCTGAACACCAGTGGCATAGGTGACTCTTCTCCTAGAAAGACATGAACCTACGATGTTGGTTATAGGTAAAATTCTTCCAAGACTATGACTTTTACATTGTATATGCTTTGGAAAGTGGCAGCAATGTAGTCACTTCCCATAGAAGGAAATCCCATGATCTTTAGGTGTAGGAAGTTTTGTAGTAGTTTTCATCCGTACAACTGACCCTCTAGATAGGGATGGTACAAATTTTATTCAATCGATGATGTTGATTCCTTTGTTTCTTGAGTATGTTATAGAGTCTCTATTGTGATTCATCGACTATGAAATCATGTGTGACCCAATTTCCTTGGGTGTTTCACTAGGTGGATATTCTGATCGAGGGAACTAAGAGGCCTGGTTCCATGGGAAAACTGTGATTCAAATCATGAAATAGAATTTAAATGTTTAGACGAGGATGTAAACTATCCATTTAGTTCCATTTGTGATTAAGGAATCATTAAAGAGATGGAGATATTTCCTACCACCTTTCCCTACACCCCCTAAAGTTGGAGTTTCCAGATGACATCTTCTACATGTCACAACTGATGAGAAGCATGTTTGTTTCCTCACACGTCATTTATAGAATCATATATTATGAGGATAGGCCATCCCTTTGGATCTCAAGTTTTCCCACATATTTTTGTGCAGGTTTTCCAGGGAGTGGGAGATCTAAGAGTGTACTTAGTATCTTGAGTTGTTTTTCAACATTTTTCATTCAGGGGAAGAAAAACCTAAAGTAGGGGATGATGTATAGAGCCATTTTTCTCCATGTAAGCCCTTTGTATATTTTTAAATATACATTTAGATCTAGAAACTTATATGGATTGAAATTATAAGGCCCGGTGTGCCCAGAAAAAATTATACGAAAATATTATGTGGATTTGAAATATTCACGCAATGGAAATTGGATATCTCATTAAAAATTTATCATATCAGAAATATGAAACCATGGTTGGGTTTGGAACATGGTTTTTACCCTATGTGTGACATAAAACAGGACATTTATGGATGTTAGGATCTCTCACTCATTAACAGCTTGTTAAATAGATGAATTAATTTAATGATTCATTAATTTAATAGATAAAACCCAAATAATTCTCAAACGGTCACTCGTATCAGAAATATGAGGCCATGATTGATTCATGAGAATGTTGTCTAACCTATGAGAGGTATAATTGTTGTCTGTGCAAGCCACTTATAGAAAATTTCTTGTGGGAAAACTGTATATAAAATATTTAAGTTAAATTCATTTATTTGAAATTATACTTTGACTAACGTCCAAATAGATATATAGATTGGAAATATGAAACCTCCATGGAGTTTTTTAAAATGGTGCTTACCATAGGGGTGATCTCAGTTGTGAGGGATTAAGGGATTCATATTCAGCGACCGCAGGTAGTTTCATAAAAATATGAATTTAGGGAAATGACCCGGAGTTAGCTCATTTTCACTCTCAGATGGTGAAGCATTGGTCGATGGAGATTAAACGTCTGAAATTTCATCAAGTCACAAGGCCACATAAGAAGTTGGTAGATATGATAACATCAAATATAATGACGGATCTGGATTCTATGTAGGATTTATATTTTTGGATTCTGCAACCCCCTAGTTAAATTTTGTGTTTCCATTTCCGAATTCGGTAAATTTTTTCTTTTATGGAATCTTTCCAATAAGACCCAAAAAATAATGGACATCGTCTGTTACAATTTTAATTTGGTCATTCTTGGTGTTCGTCACATATTTCCTCGCAAATTTCTTTTCACAAATAACATTTGATTATGGGCTTTAGCCTGTATATGTGATTCCCCTAACTTGAGGAGTCATGATCTATGATCAGGAACATGTTTCAGGCACTGGGGAAAGAAAAACAGTGAGAAGAATATTTAGTAACTTTAATCCATGCTGAAATATCTATGGATCATCGATCAGAGGCTGGATCTGTAAAGATCTCATCCTGAGGAGTCTAGATCTAGCCCTGGATTGCAATATAGACCATTGGAGTGATCGTGGCAGTTCAAGGATTTTTTCTAGAGAGGGTGGATTCGGTGGGCGTAAAAACTATGTGCCAGTATGAAAGAGTGCGGTGGGTGTAGCGGCACCGCTGAAGAGTGCGAACTGCGTGGCGGAGGCCGGCGGTTCAGGCCGATCAGGGTTGGTCTGAACAATGGATGATTACAAAACCCATGTATCTTTCAATCCAGGAGTATGTTTTTCCTGTGGTCTATGGACACACAATCCTTGTCTCATTGAGAAACATTGGATGTTGATTTTAGAACGTTTTGTCTTGGTCTTAAGGCTTGGTAATAAAAAAATATTTTTTTAATAAAAATAATATAATTATTATTATTCAATGATTCTCATACAAGATGTAACTTCTACATCTAAAGTCTGATTGATGCACCGTAAAAGGAATTGTGACCCTATTTTTGAGGTAGAATTATGATGCCTGATTTCGTTCACTTAAACTGAAATAGTGGTGTGGGAACCATGAGGCCAATTTCCAGTGTTTTATAGTGAAATATAATTTTTTTTCACCGGGTATCTGTTTTAGTTGATCGAGTAGTCGATCTAGTGTGTTTATTTATGAAGATTGAAATGGTGTGATCTACCAAAATTAATTTGGTGCTAAGACATGGGTCCCACAGGATGGATTTTGAGTAAAATGTTATGTTTTGCAACATTTACATCAAAATTACATTTGGGGAATGTGAATAGACCACCTTGAATGTTTTTCCAAGGATCTCTATGGTTCAATCCGTTTAGATGAATGAATATCATATGCCCTTTTATTACACAAGTTTATTTAAATGGGATGATTTGTATGATGTGTTTCAGGATCGAGGCATGGGCACCATGAGGCACTATTTTTGCGCACCATAGTGGAATGAGGCTTCTTTACCAAGAGTCCATTTCAGGTGAATGAATACTCTATACTATGTGTTTTTCTATAAGGATCACAATGGTGTGATCTGTTTTGTAATCTGACACCATTTTATAAGTCATATCTTTATAATTACATTTTCCCTCTTTAGCACAGTAACGAGGAACATGCGCCCATCAGTCTTTGGTTAGAGGTGCCATGTACTCAAGGAGTACACTAGAATGAATTGTGGATACTATTTCATTGTTTTTCACCCAATTATGGATAAGTACATGACCAATAAATGAGGAGGGGTCAACCATTATGTGGGCCCCACATGTGTTGTGTACCACATTATGAATCTTTTAATTCACATATATCATTCTTTTAAACACGGTGTGTGTCCTGTGAGTAGTGTATCCTACATTTTTTTCATGTAGAATGTGATGGTTCCATCAATAGTGAACTTTGAGGTATTGTGTGAGTGTTTTCAGTGTGATTTATATCTGAGGTGACACACGATGTCTTGGGAAATATGTCTATCCGAGCTGACGCTCAATGAAGATAGTGATGGAAGTGATGTTTTTAGAATCATCAAATAAATAACGGCATACCCTCAAGCATGGATGGATAGTGAGGTTTTCCATTCTATTTTCAAGACATACCTTCCAGAAAAATTGGATGGTGTTGTTTTTTGTTTACTCTTCTGGGCTTACCCTCAAGCGTAGAAACGTAGTGTGTTTTACTGTTCTCTCTTCCTGTCTTACTCTCCATTGTGGATGGGAAGTGGGGTTCGCAAGTTACTCTTTAAAGACATTACCTCCACCATGGTTTGGTAGTGAAGTTATTCTATTACTCTATCGGGCGTACCCTCTTGCGGGGCTGGGTAGTGTGGTCACTAATGACTCTTCTAAGCATACACTCAAGCAGGGGCAGGTAGTGGGTTCACGACTTTATGACATGATCTCTATACTGTGTGGAATAGTGAAAATAACTTCTTAATTTTAATTTGAACAATCAATAATGAGGGGGTATTTCAACACAATTATAAATCCAATTCAAGAAACATAAAACCACGTAGGTGAGATAGATCTGACCAACGAGTATTGTATCATGGTGAATTCATTGAGCCCATTTGACTTTTAGTTCTGGGTAGACATGTGGGTTGATTGGTATCGATGGCGGTTACATTTGGGAATGTTGGAGACTCTTTTCCAGGGATGATCTTGTGGTATAGAGATCCCATTACTCTCTCATTTGAGTTCCGTTGGTAGGACATATATATATATATATCATATTTTCATTACCCACTCCATGTGTTTTGGTTACTCTCCTTCTAAGAGAAGTGAATATGCATCGGGCATTCCACATGCTTTCCATTTTTATCTTCTCGTGGTTGGGTGCGTCTTCTCTCCAACTATAGGTAGTTATGATATGAAAAGTAGTTCATCATCTCCCAATTTCTAATTACTCGTGTTTGGATGAGCTAACATCACATCTTTGTTGGATTGAACTGTACTCTTTTTGTATACCTTATTCTATCTATTAATCTCATATTTAGTTCCTCATTTCCTTCTCCCTTGATCCTTTTGGGTATGCTACTATGTATTTTTATACTCACATATACATTGGATTTTCCCGCACACAATGTACCATTGCAGATGACAAACATGGTGATCATGACTTCAAAAGAGTGTAGAGATATTTGGTTTTTGGACTGTGTGTGGTGGTTATTTCATTGGATCCGGGAGGGTGGTTCTCTATGCTATTGTACTTTACCAACTATTGTCGGTTTGTGCAAGTTGAATTTTTTGGAGTGTATTTTTCATAATTTTTTCACTTCACTATTCTGTTCATGTACTGTTTAGAGGTCGGTGAATATTTCTGGTTTACATATATATATATATATATAACAATTATATATTTGTTTTCCTTTCCTTTTGCACATTTTCACTGAGTTGGTTGTGTGTTTGTACATGTACATATGACAAGGACTCCCCAATGACGTTATGCCTTCAACATTGGTCGCCAACCACTAGCCTATAGAGGTGAATTTGTGGTAGTTGTTTCTTGATCCCCTATACAGGTTGGGTCATGACAAAAGAACATGTTATTTAAGTAATAAATTATATTTATGAAGAATATGTAAACACTTAAAATGGAACCTGATTTAAATTTTTTTTTGAGAATCCATATTACAAACATATATTCATAATTTAGATAAAACAATTATTAAGAGGACTTTTTGGAATGTATTATTAAAAAATGGAGACAAAAGTAGTTTGTAATGGTTGAATGAGTTCTCCTTTTACACTTGAGAATGACTGACATTTATTTGGATGGATGGGGTAGATTAATTACTAAGTTGGAATCCCAATGGAGTTAAATGTAATAGGAATGAGAATTATAATGAGTGTTTATGTATTTACAGACAACCCTAATAGTGGGATTATAATTGTTTTATAGCTATTAGTCATTTAAAATTTGGTAAATTGAAATTTACTCATTTAATGTGATTATTTACATTATTTATTATATATAACAACATTTATTCTTTCACCAAAAATATACGATGACAACTCATATATAATAATGAATTTGTTAATATAAATATAAAATCAACTTTATTTAAACCAAAATATAATTATATAAAATTTATTTAATAAATAAAAATAATTAATATATGTAGAATATATATTTTTATTAAAAAATAACTATTTATACATGAAATTTTTTTATTCTTATTTCATATAATTTAAAAATCCTTAAATGAACGGAAAAAAATTTATATTCATGAGCAATAAAATTTAATAAAATCAAAATTAAATAATAATTTATTTAATTTATTAAATTCAAATTGAATAACATATAATTAATTTCTATAATAAAAATTTGTTTAAAAAAAATACATGCTTTTATCAAATTTATAATCAATCTTGGATTATAGAATTAATGATATTTGTATTTTTAATATATTTATAAAATAAATTGAAAAAAAGTAATAATAAAAATATGTAAAATTCATCATTGAAATTAAATTATATAATATATAATAAAAAAATATTTAGTTAAAACATATTCCTTTGAATGTGAATCATTAATAATGTATTCAATATTAACAAAAACAATTATTATATATTTTATACATATTTAAGTAATCACTACTAGAATATTATCAACCAATTTTTTCAATCATGATTTACAAAAATAATTTTTTTTTAAAATAATATTTCATAAATGAATTTTTCCTTTGAGTATGATGTAATTTAAAAATAAAATTATTGAAATTTTTTATAATCAAATATAATTAATTATATAGTATATAAAGTAATTTTAATTTTAAAAAATATTTTTTGGATGACTAAATAAACTTTATTAATATTAACTGGATGATTATAATTTCAATCTCAAAATATTTTAAATGATATTTTACGCAATGAATATATACCCTTTTACAAAGGTCATGTAATGAATACATTACCCCATTACACTTCATAAATTCATTTATTATAATTTCAAATTTTAAAATTTTCATTAATTGAGTATTTTATAAAATTATTTCTCATTTGATGATGTTTTCCTCTTTATTTTTTTATTCTACTAAAAGTGATTCTTTTGGGATGAGATGATGTAAGGAATATTTTTATTGTTTAAATATAATAATTTTATATTTACTATCCACTTTTATTTTACACACTTTTAATTGATGTAATCATCCATGGTATGCTATATTCCATGGTATACAATTAATTCAACATGTACTGTTTTTTTAATATTCTAATACTATATAATTATTTTATTAATTTATTCAATTTTTTATCTTATCCATGTGTCTATTAATTATAATACATTACATAGGTAATGGTTATGAAAATTTAAAGTTGTGATCTGATGAAAATTATTTACATTCTAGACTTAAAAAAATTACTTAATTATATTATGGACTCATAGATATTTAATTTTCAATATTTATGAAATGTTGGATATTGAGTTCTATTACCTATAAAATTCCTTACATAGGGCCGATATAACAATTGTGACCTTTTTAAAATATTATAAATAAGTCTATGGGATTTATGTTTTTCATCATAATTCGTAGAATTATTTTTCTTGTAAAAGGTTCATATGATAAAATTACAATTCATGTGTGTAATGCATCATTTCCTATTGGATTAAATTAGTGTTGAATTTGGTTCAATAGTGGTAATATAGGTTATATAAATAATAGTCTTATTTTATTTAAAATGTATATCCATAGATGTTAATTGTATTGGGATTCAGTTATCAGTATTGGAGATATGAGATTAAATTGATATGTTTTTACACGACTAAAAAGTTTTTATAAGAGGTTTGGGGGTTCAACTAAATCAATGAAGTACCATCACCCACAATTTATAATTTGAGATGACATAAAGTACATGATGTGTAGTAACTTGTACCCAATGTGGTGAGATATAAAGGGGGTGCCTTGTTGGATTCTTTAGTTCCCTGGTGTAACTATACCAAGTACCCTATGTCCAGGAATAAGTTATTATATTTTAAAATGTGCCACATTTATGATTTTATTTAATGAAAATTTATAAATATTTGAATTTCCTTCAATAAAATCTTACTCTAGGAAAAATATGATCATTCTCCCAGGGAAATTATTTCTTTTTATTATCGTAACTCATCGCCATAAATAAATGGATTTCAAGAATGTGTCATCATCTCTTATTCTATGTAACCCCCTCAAATTCACATCTCTTTCCTTTTCTATTATTTATTTCTGATTTGTGTTATTTTTTAGGGTTTCTATGATAAATTACAATAATGAATAGAGAAATTAAACATAATATATGTTTATCATTCAGGTCTTGGTCAGAGATTATTTATAGTGGTCCTTTTATCCCTCGTCATCATTGTTCTTATAGAAGACATATAATGTAATAATTTTTAATGATATATTTTTTTTTAATAGTGAAAATTAATGATTATAATATTTAATATTATTATAATTTGGATTGTTTTTAATTGGGTTTATCATAGGTGTAACCCATGTCTTGATCTTCCCCTATAGGGAACCCCTCTTGAGTTGAAAACAATGACCCCTAAATCCCACCTCATATAGGTTAATGGTTTGTGAAGAGTACCAACATTTAATAAAATGGGTGGTATTCCCATTATAAGTGAAATAAACATAATTAAAAATTGTAAAGAAACAATTTTAAATATAAAATATCTAAAATAATATATTTATGCATATCATTAAAATAACAAATATAATCCCAAACAATAAATACCAATAGAAAATTATATAAAAGAAAATCAATAGTCCCTTGAATGAACAACAAGAGCTAGTAATGTCCATCCTAATAACCATATCATGAAAATATGATATATATATATATATATATATAATATTAGGGAAAATAAATCATATATTCCATGTTATATTGACCAAAAAAATATCACATATATGTGGAAGAAGGACCAAACAACATTAGTTAATCTACGTGAGAAAAAAGACATACCTATTTAAAAACAAATGTCTCCCATACAAACCAATACTCACTCTACCGATATCAAATCCACTAATGTAAACCTATTATCAAAATAAATTATGTCATTGTGTATACCAACAACTATTTCACAATTAATCATGTCCCGTTCACACCCCAATGACATACCTCTTTTGTTATAATCACATAAACATATATATATATATATATATAACAAAAACACATCATATCAATTACCACATATCTATATTATAGCATGTTACAACAACATATCAAGGTCTCATTATAATAGGGTAACATGAACATGAAGGAAACCAGTCATATTCTGTCATTATACTATGCATTATTCCCTATCATGTGTCCACATAACATCTAAAGTGAAATTCTAACAAGAATCAATATAAAATAAACATATTGTATTACATTATATATATATATATACATATATAAAAATGTCGATAGGACACAATGTAAGTCCCTGAGATTTTATGAAAAAAAAATATTTTTAATTTCCTTGATGTCTACTGTTGTACACTATACCATGATTAGCTTGTTCTATATTCAACACCATGTTATCTTTTAGTATACTCAAACAATATTCTTGGATTGTTTTTCACGCAAGAGAGGCCTTCCTCAATAGCTTGTGTTGTATATAATATCGAGTTTCACTAAACAAAGATATATTATTTTAATATTGCAATGAACTAAACTTTATAAAAATTATTAACCTCATTTAGAATTTTATAACATTATAATTCAACTTAATAATTTTTTATAGTAAGTTATGAGAACAAAATCAATTTTTCGTATAAAGGAAATATTTGTCAAGAAATACAGTTTTGTCACCTTTTGATGGTGCACCCACATTAAATCTAGTTTATGACATGTTTATGAGTTCAATTTGAAAAAATAATGTTATTAATTGCAATATTTATATAAAAAATTACTTTGGATCATTTTTAATATTTTTCTGTTAACATCCATATTTTGATGAATAATAAAAATTTGGAAAATTTTAATTAATTTTTTTTCATCAAGATAATTTATATACTAAAATTATAATACGTAATTATTTTAATGTGTAAATAGAATATTTTTTTACCATTTAATATAATCTAAGTCATTATAATTAAATTTATATTAAATTCTTAGGGACAAATATTTCAATATTTTGCAATGTTTTAACTTGTAAAATCTATTTTCACAATAGTAGGATTAATTTTAAATTAAATCCTGAAACATTATGTTTTGAATTTGGAAAAATGGATTACATATTTGGAACCATTAGGTCCAAATTTTGTTAATAGGCTACTTATTATTTTTTTGAATTATGAATAGTAACTATGGGAAATTTTATGTACCAGTGTTAAAGGTAAATCAGGTAATTAAGGGTAAAAATAATATTATAAAATTACATTAACACAAGTTTTAGTATAATTAAAAGATTATATTTATCTTTTAAACATACTTCGGTCGAAATTGAATCTATTTGAACCCACTTGGATGTGAATATATCCTTTATTTTATTTTATTTAATGGAAATTGAAATATGTATCACTGAAACTTTAAAAATTAAGGTATTTTTAATATAAAGTTATACAGAATATAAATTAGATAATAAATACTCATTTAAAAACTAAAATATTTCTATTTATTATGGTAATTTATTTATAATTTTTAAGAAAAATTTAATTACCTAAATAGCTTATACATTAATTATGTAGAAATTATTTATTTAGAGAAAAAATCATTTATATAGTTTTTATTCATATAATAATACCCATAAAAGTCCCAAAAACCTGAAAAAAAATTATTGGTCGTGTATATATATACCATAATCATCCAATTGTCTAATTGTGGACTATTTGGAGCCTTACAAAAGCGAATATGACACTTATATTATATTATTTTAAAAGATGTCAAAGTTGCCACCTTCATAATTTAATAAATATTACAAATAAATGATATGATTTTAAGATGATAAATTTGAGTAAATGTATTATTATGAATTATAATAGATTTATATTTAACATAATATTTTATTTATTATTTTTATGTAAAAATAAGTATATTAAATAATTATACAGTAATGTTGTAATAATTATTTTATTATAAGAAATAACTAATAAATGGTTTCAAAAACATTAAAATACAATATGAACAAATTAATGTGCTACATGAATTTTTTTGATAAATATGAAATGTTAGGGATTTATTATATACTTTGTTTCTAATATATATTCATTTTGTATTTTAATTAAATTAAAATAATTCAATAGTGTCAAAATTGAGACTATTGATATTTTATAAAAATAACATATTATGAAAATGTTTGAAAATCAAAAAATTATTTAAAAATTACAAATCGAATATCATATGGTCAAAAATTTAATAATTTATCCAATTATGGAAAATTAACAACACATAATTAAGTATTTATAACAATTTAAAAATTATAATATTTTTACCACAAATAAAATTAAATAGATTAAATAAAGATAAATCAAAATGATAAGGTTTAAAATAAACATAAAACAAGTCTAAATTTTATTTTTTTTATGAGATTACAAACCTATTTTATATCATATTATAATTGAGTCATTTTTGGAGATTTTTATGTGGGGTTTGATTTTATTATTAACTAATAATTTTTAGGATTCCAAAAGTACCCCTCTCATCTCTTATAAAAGGGAACCTCATCCCTCTTCTCCTCACACCAGTTTGACCCTTAAAAATCGAAAATCCCCTTCCCATTACTCTTCTAAACTTCCCTAGTAACATTTTTCAGATTTTGGTCTTCCCAATAGACCAACTCTAGTCCCTTAAGTGGACGTTCAAAGGAAATGTGTCAAAGAAGAGGTAATATCTTCAACCGGTTCATTCACGTTTCTTTATTCTTATACTTCTTATTCTTTGGTTGTTTCATTATTAAGTAATCACATAATTATAACTAATATACTGATATGTTAATATTAATATGAAACAACCCTATTTCACCTTCTATCCATCGAACCAAAAACAAAATCACCGCACGTGCGTGCGTACGACTTACCGTCTCCACGCCATAGTTTAATCTGTTTTTCCACCACAAACTTACTTGGATGGGTATCATAGTGGAGATAATATCTATATATAATTATTATTTCATAATAATAATTCTACGGTATTATATAATCCAATCCAATTATATTTATTAATTATGGGAATGATATCATCTCTCGTTTGTACGTATGGATTACTGTCTCTACGATGGGATGAGATTAATTCTCCATGTTAACCATTCAATAATGATTATAAAGTATATATAATAAGTAATCATTAGATATATTTCATAATAATTATATAGGATTTGTTTATATATATATTTCATTTACATCCATTCAATTTAATAAGGAAACGAAAACAATATTCATGCGTACGTACAGCCTACAATCCCAATGAATGGTGTATTTTATTGCATTTATCGATATATTATATATATATTATGAATATATATTATATATAAATAGAGTTTTAAAATATTAAAGTAATTAATCCTGATCAAAGTAATCATATAAATAATTACATGTCAAAAAACGTACCATAAATGAAACGATTTTACCAAAAATGATGCTTTAACATGGAATTGACAAATGAAAGGGTAATATAAACTCATAAGTGAATCATAAATGATATCATAAATATTATTATGTTACATTAATAAGTTAATAATATGTTTAAACCCACTATATAGTATTCTCAGACACATACAGAATAAATTATACATAAGGTAAAGGATAATTATTCCAATCTCATTCTTATATGTGATTGTATATTCCTAAGTATTTACTGGGGTTATGTTTATCAACCATATCCATGATTTCACAAAATGTTTTCATAAAATAATTAATATTCATTCATGTATGGTTAAATTAATTTTTAAACTTTTATTAATTTTACGACAAGGTTTGGAAGGAAACTTTCTTTTGTTTACCATTCGAGGTATTTTGTGACTTTTCCGGCAAAAGTATGAGGAGAATGTTTTTTTAACATATAAAGAATGAACTTATTTTTACATTTTCATAATGCCTTATTTTTTTGAATCATAATCTAAATTATTTCATTTTTAGTTTCAGAAAAATCATTTTCATTTAAAATCGCATGGCATTTTTTGAAAAGAGATTGATTTTGAAAAATAAATGATATTTTCCTCAAGAATTCATTTCAAGTGTTTTATCAAAACTCATTCCCATATAAGATGATATTATTTAGTATTATTATTTTTCATGTATAATGTCTCTATTATTTACATGGATTTATCTTTCTTATGATGAAATGATATCCATTTGTTTTATATGGATTATGTTATGATGGGATGATGTTTATGAAAATCCTTTTATTCTTTCGGTAATGATGAATGATTTCTATTTATTTTGTGGCATCCCTAATAATTATTTCATTATGAGATCGGTGGGTCCTATATGTACCTCAAATTAATTGGGTAATGACATATATCTCATGAGATAGTCATGGCTAGAATGGTATGAAAAATTTGGTTTAGTAATATAGGTCTGGAATGGCTGGTAAACCCGGTTCAGTAATGTACATTGTCAACTATGATGGTCTCAAAAGCAATGCATTGTCTAATATGAAAATTATATCATGTTCATAAGGGTTATCCATAATAAAATATTTTATTCCCATGTTATTTTATCACGATTTATGTTCTTTAATGCTCTATGCCTTACATACTGTGAAGATTTTTTTTCACAACACAATATTTTGATGTTTAAACTTTATGTTCTTGTTTTTAAATTAAAATGTATATGGTTTGTTTTAGATTCTCCCTGATTAAACATACTGAGAATTTGAGCTCACCCTTTATATGTTTTCTTTTCCCCAGGATATAAATAATGTTTTAGGTAAGAAAAAAAAGGGAATATCTTTATGGGAGATGTTGAAGATCTTTCACTATGATTAGGAGATTATGTTTCAAGTTCCCAAAGACACTAAACTATTACGGGCCTTAGGTAATTTTTTTATGTATTAAATATTCTCCAAAATTAAGTTAATGTCCATATATTTCATGATTTGGGTCTCTAAAGTTGGTATCAATTGAATGGTTTTGTAAACCTTTGGAAACTGGGATGCGAAAACATTAGTGAGATCCCTAGAGATATATATACGGTATATCAAGGGATCTCTCTAAGGATAAGTATATGTAAAGTTTATAGTCATAGAATTATGATAATGATCATGAATAACCTAGGATTAAACCAAATATGTTATATATTGAAAGTACTCCGCTTGATTATGTTGTTTTCCTAGTATTATTGTTTCCTCCAACACTATTCATTAAGGGTTTTTGATAATGGATGGAACCCGAAGGAACTGTGTTAATGATCAATGTACTGTGAAATGAAATTAATGTCCTCTTGAAGAATGAAATGTAATAGAAAATGGAGTGAAAAGTCTTAGTACTATTCTTAAACAATCTAAGAATCATTTTGGACTTCCAAATGAGTAGAAAAAACAATATTCTATTGAATCCTTCATGAGGCAACGTCCACCTTCATTCAGTGGGTATTCTGATCAACATGTTTCTTAACAATGGATCAGTACCATTGAAAAGATATTTTCCATACTTCACTGATACATGAAAAATTCATTTAGCTATTTACCATTTATAAGGTGAAGAAGACTGGTGGTGGACTCTAATTAAGAATACTTGGCCACAAGATGAAATAGAATCCATTGAATGGGAAAAGTTCAAGAAATTGTTTTCCAATAAGTACTTCCCTCGTATTCTTCAAACAAATATGGAAAACGAGCTCTTTGAGTGTAATAAAAAGGATGATGAATATGTTGGTATATACGAAGAAAATTTTACAAGGCATTCAAAGTATGCATCTGGCTTTATCATCCAACATGAATGTAAAGTTGATCGATTCATCAGTGTCTTAAAACCAAGTATTCGAAGGTAATTAGCTATATGAGACATCAGTAGCTATGAATAAATTATGTGTTGTGATATCAAGGTAGAACTAGAAGTTTTTGTTACATTTCCATCTCATCGTTTTGACAATAAATGAAAGATGGAGTTAAAGGAAAAATATCAAAAGAATGGTGAAATGAAGACGAATGATTCATTATGCTAAAATTATGGAAATAAGAATGGTGGAGATTGTCTTAAAGGGACTAGAAAATGTTTTATATTTGTAAAAGAAGTTCATCATGAATCTGAGTGACGAAGTAATGGGTAAAATGTAGCTAATGATGTGAATAGATAAAATACTATAGAAAACTCTCCACCAACACATTAATGCTACAAGTCCAAGGAAATGGGGATTTATGCAAACCAATTCTCTAATAATAGGGTTAATGATGATCGAAATCAATAGCCTCTTAATGAAAAGGAAAAAGGGAAGTCACATGCGATCACTATTGGTGATTTTGAATATGAAAACGAAGT
Source organism: Viscum album (assembly GCA_963277665.1). Lineage (NCBI taxonomy): Eukaryota > Viridiplantae > Streptophyta > Magnoliopsida > Santalales > Viscaceae > Viscum > Viscum album. The sequence goes on from OY728142.1 coordinate 1,420,453,218, forward strand.
GGTGGAATGATTATGTGTATATATAATGGGATTCCAAAATAGTGTTATGGACTCTCATTTTTAGTATTATGGAATATTGGAATATCTATGTATTTGTTTTCAATAATTTTATGGTACCAGTAACCATGAAAATTGACAGAAATATTTTTGGAAAGTAGATGATATGCGCATAACGAAGGGATATAGAGAAAATAATAGTTTGGATATTATTAATGATCTCATGACTGATATAAGGAAAAAGTGACATCATGGGTTGAGTATATAGAAATTTTGAGATTTTATTATGTGGAAATAATTAACTTTTAACCTCATTCATGTTTTCACTATGGTTCTATGGTAATTCATGTTTCAAGAATACATGATGAAGGTATTAAAATATTTTTAATGTGAACAACAATATATATGTTATGATATATGTGGGATAAATGATGGTATTCACATGCTTGTTATAAGACCTATAAAGTAATCATTTTCATAATAATGTGAGTTTGGACCAAAGTATTTTTGATAATATAAAACGTTGGAATGGATTAATATGGACATTAGAAATTATTTTTTAAGGATATAAAATTTATTCTAATAATATTTATGGAATGTTATAATGGTGTTGTTTTAGAAATAGGACAACATGCAGTACGGGTGACACCCCGTCGCGTTGGACAAGGCTGCGGGAATCGAACCCACAACCGATGTGTGACAGGCCATTATCGCCTACCAATGGCCTACAAGAAAGTACCTTGTTAGAATAAATTAGTTTTATTTTATTAATCTGTATGATAGTTAATGTATAAGTCTATTTTGGGAATCTTATACGGATAATCTAATCGTAGATGGACGTATGTATATTTAATATATTTTGCTAACTTTTTGTTTGAGACAGATGGAATAACCTATCATTATATCACATGAAATACTATCATTTCAAGAAGAAAAAATACAACTTTATTTTTTTAATTAAGCGATGAAGTGTAAATTTTCATGGAATTACCAATGATGATATTACAAAGAAATGAAGTAAGTATTTATCCTTATGAAAAAATTCACCGACTTTATGGAAATGAACTTGAAAACCAAAAACATTGTCCTAGTACCATCATATCTGATGAATCAGTTGGTACCTTAGATAATCACAAATTTATGTCTTTTTTATTGTTGGATTTTTCATAACCATGTTCTCTACCACTCTCCATCAGAACATGATGGTTATATTTCTCTTCCATATCGATATTTTCACCTATGTTCTCCTATGTAGAAACCCAATGATAAGTTAATTTTGGTAACCGTTGAATTTCATAATTTAGTTTTTAAATTTATGTTTTATTATTCCTTTTTATGATGTGGGTTTCTATGAAAGAATATTTCAAATTGTAAACCATTTATAACCCCAAAAAATTTCAAGGGCGAAATTCATATTAAGGGGGTATAATGTAACACCCTGAGATTTTATGAGTAGTATTATTTTAAATTTCTTTGATGTATTGGGTTTTATAGTTAACCAATATTATCATTTTCTTTAAGAAACATCTTATTAGATTTTAGTATACGCAAACACTATTCTTGGATTTTTTTCATGAATGAGTTACCCTCTTCAATAGCGTGTGTTGTACGCAATACCGAGTTCACTAATCAACGATATGTTGTTCTATTATTATTATGAACTAGCCATTATGAAAAATATTAACCGAATATTGAATTTTATAACATTATAATTCATCTTCATCATTTTCTAGGACAAGATATGAGAACCAAATCAATTTTCCATATAAATAAAATATTTTTCCAAAAATACAGTTTTTCCACCTTTTCTTGGAGCAGCCACTTCAAATCTAGTTTTGAAAAGATTATGATTTCAATTTTAAAAAATAAAGTTATTCATTGCAATAATTATATAAAAATTTCTATTGGATAATTTTTTAATATTTTTCTGTTAACATTCATATTTTGATGAATAGTAAAAATTCGCCAAATTTTAATTAAAAACAACTTTTTTCATCAAGATAATTTATATGGGTAAATTATAATATTTATTTGTTTTAAAGTATAAATATAATATATTTTTACCATTTATTGTGTTTTAAGTCATTATATTTATTTTTATATTGAATTCACATGTACAAACATTTCAACTTTTTGCAATGTCTTAACTTTTAAAACTCGTTTTCTCAACAGTGGGATTAATTTTAAATTAAATACTGCAATTTCTGTGTTTTGAATTTGGAAAAATGGATTCCATATTTTTAATTATTAGGTCTAATTTGTGTTAATAGGACAATATTTATTTTCAAACATTATGAATAGTAACTAAGGTAAATTTTATTTACCACTTTTAAAGTAATGTCATGTAATTAAGGGTAAAAATATTATTATTAAATTACCATAACAATTATTTTAATATAATTAGAAGATTATATTTATCCATAAAACATAATTGGGTCTAAATTTAATCTTTTGGAACACACTTGGATGTGATTAAGATGATTATTTTATTTTGTTTAAGGAAAGTAAAATATGTCTAACTCTATCTTTAATAATTAATTTCTTTTTAATATAAGGTTAAACTGAATATAAATTTGATTATAAATACACATCTGAAAGCTAATATACGTTTCATCATTATGGTAATTTATTTTTAATTTTTAATAAATACTTATTTAACTAAATATCTTATACATTAATGAAGTTGAAATTATATATTTGGTGAAAAAAATAAATAATATAGTTTTTATTCAAATAATAATACACATAAAAGGCCAAACAATCCTAACCATAACTTATTGGTCGTGTATATATAAATCATAATAATCCAATTGTGTAATTTTGGACCATTTCAAGACTTCTAAAAGTGATTACGACAATTATATTATTTTATTTTAAAATATTTCAAAGTTGTCAACTTCATAAATTAATAAATATAAAAATTTAAATGCTGTGATTTTAAGATGATAAATTCAATTAAATGTATTATTATGAATTATATTAGATATATATTTATCATAGTATTTAATTTTTCATTTTTATGCCAAAAAATAATTATATTAAAAAATTATACATAAATTTTGTAAAAATTATTTTATTATGAGAAATATCAAATAAGTGGTTTTAAAATCATTAAAATAATATATGATCAAATTAATGTGCTACATGAATTTTTTTTGATGAATATGATATGTTAGGAATCTATTAAATATTTTGGTTTGAATATATCATTTGTTTTTATTTTTTTAAAATTCAAATAATTAAATAGTGTCAAAAATCACACTATTGATATTTTATAAAAATAACATATTATTAAATTGTTTGAAAAGAAAAAAAATATTTTAATATTACAAATTTAAAATCAAATGGTAAAAAATTTAATAATTTACTTAATTATGTTAAACTAACCACACATATGTATGTTTTTATAACAATTAAAAAAATTATAATATTATTACAACAAATAAAATTAAATAAATTAAATAAAGATAAATCAAAATGATAAGGTTTAAAATAAACATAAAACATGTATAAAATTTTATTGGTTGAATAGATTAAAAACCTAACTTATTTTATATTTAATTGAGTTATTTTTTTCTTTTTTTATGTGGGTTTTGATTTTATTATGAACTAATATTTTTTAGGTTTCAAAAAGTGCCCTTGTCTTCTCTTTTAAAAGGGAAACTCATCCCTCTCCATCTCACACCATTTTGAGCCCTCAAGATCGGACATCCCCTTCCCATTACTCTTCTCAACTTCCCTAGTAACATTTTTGATATTTTCGTCTTCTCAAAAGACCAACTCTAGTCCCTTATGTGGAAGTTCAAAGGAAATGTGTCGAAGAAGAGTTAATCTCTTCTACCGATTATATCAAGATTCTTTATTCTTCTAATTAATCTTGTTTAGTTGTTTCATTATAAAGTAATAATATCAGTATAGCTAATATAATGATAGATATTATAAATATGAAACCACCCTATTTCACCTTCATCCAATCCTATGAAAAACAAAATCATCAGGCGTGCGTACATCTGACTTACCCTCTCCACGCCATTGGGTAATCTATTTTTCCACCACAACCTTACTCGGATGGGTATAATGGTGGAAATAATATATATATTATTATTATTATAACATAATACTAATTCTGTGATATTATATCATAAACTCAATTTAAATTCATTAATTATAAGAACAATATCATTGCTCGTGCGTACGTACAGATTACCGTTTCATGATGCGAGAAGATTCATTATCCATGTTAACCATTCAAGAATGATTATAAAGTATATATGAAACTTAATAATGAAATATATTTCCTAATAATTCTAATATATTTATGTATATATATATTTCATTTACTTCCATTCAATTTAATAATGAAACTAAAACAGCGTTCATGCGTACTTACAGCCTAGCATCTCCAGGAACGGTGTATTTAATTCCATTTATCGATCTATTATATATATATATATATTCTGAATATATATTATTTATAAATAATGTTTTAAATTCTGGATGTAATTAATAATGATCTATGTAATCATATTAATAATTACATGTCAAACATGTATGATAAATGAATCAATTTTACCCAAAATGCTGCTTTAACATGGAATTGACAAATGAAAGGGCAATATTAAGTCGTAATTGAATCATATATGATATCATAAATGTTATTATGGTTCTATAATAAGTTATTAATATGATTAATCCCACTATACAGGAGTCCTGGACACATATAGAAGAAATTGGACATAATGTAAGGGATAATTATTCCAATATCATTCTAATCTGATAGTGTTTATTCATATATATTTATTGGGGTTATGTATATCATCCATTTCCATGTTTTCTCAAAATGTTTTCATAATATTTTTACTATTATTACATGTATGTTTAATGACATTTTTACACTTTTATGACTTTTACAACAAGGTATGGAAGGAATACTGCTTTTTATTACCATACGTGGTACTTTTTGAGTTTTCGAGCCAATGTATTGTAGCAGTACTATAGTAGTTACTATAGAAGTTACTATTCGGTACTATAGGAACCGAAACTATCCACCTGATTTGGGCCATCGGGGCACCGGTTTGGCCTTACAGGTCCCCAGGGCCTTCGGGCCATCAAAGGCCTTTGGGCCATAGGGCCTTCGGGTCACATAGATCATAGAGTATCCCTGTTCACACATAACACGTCCCAGAAGAGGATCATAGGTATAGGGGTAGCAGCCACCAGATGAAAAACTATCCGGATTGGAAAAATGAGAGGGTATAGTAGCTGCCATCGGGACCAGGAACCGTGCAGCTCTGTATGGGGAAATGCTTGTCGATCAACAATGCAAGGTGGGGAGCTAAGGTGATCAATGATGCAAGACGTTGGGTAGGGGCAGTTCTTGTGGGATGGGCCTATGGGTCATGTAATGGGTATGGTATTCCCTTGGGCCTGGAGGTTATGTATTGAAGGTCAGGACGGGCATTGTTCCTTGGGCCTACAAGTCATGTATGGGTTTCCCTTCAACCCTTAAAAGGTGGATTATATATAATAAAATAAAAAGAAGGCCTTCGGTCCATTCAGAGCAGGGGAATTTTTTTTTACATATATGACATGAACGAATTTTTACAGTTTCATAACGCCTTATTTTCAGGAAGATTCATCTACATGATTTCATGAATATTATCAAAAAAATCCTTTTATTTTTTAAATACATGGAATTTTTTGAAAAGAAAACAATTTTTTCAAAGAAATGATATTTCCATCAAGAAATCATTTCAAGTGTTTTATCAACACTATTTCACATCTAAGATGACATTATTTAGTATGGTTATTTTAAAAGTATAATGTCTATATTATTTACATGGTTTGATTTTTCTTTTGATGAAATAATATACATTTTTTTATTGATTATGTTATGATTGGATATTGTTTCTGAAAACCATTTTTTCTTTTGGTTATAATGAATGATTTATTTTTATTTTGTGGCACACGTAAGAATGAATTCATTTTGAGATGGGTGTGACCTATCTATCCTTTTAAAGCATTGGGTAATGATTTATATATCATGAGATAGAAATGGATGGAATGGTATGTACAATCTAGTTCTGTAATAGAGAGCTGGAACAGCTGGTAAACCCGTTCAGTAATGGGCTTTGTCCACTATGTTGGTCTTGGAAACAATTCCTTGGCTACTATGGAAATAATATTAGGTGATTAATGGTTTGACACAATTATATATTTTATTCCAATTGTATTTTAACATGATTTTTGTTCCTTTATGATCTATGCCTTACGTACTACCAAGATTTATTTCACAACTCAGGATTTTGATGTTTAAAACTTATGTTCATGTTTTTAAGTTCAAATTTATATGGTTTTTTTAGTTTCTCCATGATTACCCTTACTGAGAATTTGATATCACCATTTATATGTTTTATTTTTCCAATGATATAAAGAATGGTTTTTGGAAAGAAAACAAAAGGGGAATGTCTTTATGGGAGATGTTTAAGATCTTTCACCATGATTAGAAGATTAATTTCTGAGTTTCAAAAGACATTAAATTATTACCGTCCTTGGGTGTCTATTTTTTTTGTGTATTAAGTATTCTTCAAAAGTTAAATATTCTGAAAAAGTAATGTAATTTCCATGTATGTCAATATTTGGGTCTATACACAAAAAATACTAAATTATACCATAATAAAGAGTGGTGAATAATATGTATTCGACCATTTGTTCCCTTTAAAACATTGAAATTTGGTAGAAAAATATAGAACTAATGTACCCTTATAACATTTTGTTTGTTTACATGAAATTTGTTGTTGTTCATGTAAAATAACAAGAAAATAAATAAATAAAATATGATAATGAATCCTAATAGATTGGTAAAATCATTGACTGGATCAACCTAATCAATTTTACACATAAATATACTATAAACTCAATTACCACTATCTAAAAACCGATGACACAATACTAAACAATTATAATCCACAACACTGAATGTACAACAACACATGTTCTCAATTCCAAATTTAATCAATTCATTATTGTATTCAAGACACAGAATTCTAAAAAACAATTTATGTTTATATATCCATATTTATCTGTATCACATTATTTATTCATTAACCACAGTATTACGTAATTTATCATACCATCCCAACTATATAAATTCATTTAAAATAATTCCACGTACCAATTACATACCATAAAATATTACCACATTTTCTAACATAACTATATACCATGAAACATGGATACTTTAAATAAAATGAACTATCATTTCACAATAACACATTTACTACCACAATATCACCATCCAATGATATCGATGACCATTAATTAACTTACCAAATATTAACAAACAATAAATTACCATGAAATGTTACATCACATCATTATAAAAAATAATATAAATTCTCAACATTTAATATATCTACAATAATATTGAATGATCCGTATGGTCAGTCACTAGAAAAATCTAACAGCACTCCATACATGACAAGATAAACTTGAAATATAGTAGAATATTATATTATGCATATAATAAAAAAACATAGAATATTTATTTATTTATCATACTTCTATATTAGATATAAATTACATATACAAGAATCTGTGTCAAAATTTGTGAATTACTATTACTCATTTAGTAGATAAAATTTTAGAAATTCTTAATAAATCATTTAAATAGATATAATTTTTTTCTCTAAAATGAAAATGACTCATCCTATATAAAAATCAAAATAAAATAAAAAAATCAATAAAAGAAAACAAAAGAAAGTAAATTGAATCACCCATTACATAACTCAATCCCTTGACTCTATTATATTATATTATATTTGTTATTTATAACAATCTTACTAATCAAAACAATATAATGAATCACCCAAATTCAAATATAATTAAAACATGAAATATTTAATAACAATCATCAACTAATGCTTAGAATAACATTACAAATGAATGGATGAAACATATGAGTAACCACCAAAAAACTCTTAGCATTGCACCGTAGGAAATAAAAAAAAATTAACATCCAATAAAATCACAACAAAAATCAAAATAATACATTAACAAAACCTCTAAAATATCTAATTGGAATAATGATATCAAGATAAAAATAAATAGAATAAAAGAGAGTGAATAATCATATATATTTATATAGAATATGAAATCCTTTTTATAATTTAATAGGTTTAGATCCACCAAGGGATGGATTAGGTGAACTAAATAACGAGTTGAGGTCAACTAAGGTAAAATGAAAATCAATGACTACTTATATAAATTGGTGGAATACCTATATTTATAGATAATTCCCAATTTAAAGACATAATTTCATGGTATATCAAAAAAAATATTATGTGATAGCTATAAAATAATTATCACTGTTGAAAAACACCAGTATATAATGAAATTATGTATCACATTAATCACAAACAACCTCATGACATAACTCTAGAATAAGATCATAACTACAACAAGAACACAAAAAATGTAAAAATAAAACATCATCAGCAAAAAAATATCCTATTACAAATATTCTGAATATCATATAAATGAATATGTTATATAAAATAGATCATGTCACTAATAAATCATATTCGACTCACCTTGCCTATACACTCTTCCATGCCAACATGGATTCATAGAAAGTGAAATAATGTATTAGAATTCCCCTGAGTTACCTTCCCCCAAGGATCCTATATCAAAATTAGTTTCCCCATGAACAAACAATCCCCATAAAAACATCTTTCTGAACAATTGATGAAATTGGAACCACTGTGAAGATACAATATATGTTCGGAAGCATTGAAAATTTCATGTTATAATCCATCATTAGTGGAATATTTGACTAATTTGACACAACATGAATACTCTCTGGCACCTCAATTATTATTTATGAACCTTGAGGGAATAAAATATACATAACCAACACCGTGATACAAATAATTATGGTAAAACATCAAGAATGTATGTTATTTGGAATATAACAAAATATTCCTTCTCCACTTATCAATAAAATTCTCCTAACATTATTGGGTCACCTTGATCCAGTCATTAATGATATGATCCTTCTCTATCATGATTTTTATAACCTTAGGTACAAGAACCACATAATCACTTATTTTGATATAGTATAACAATGATCTACTTGTAAATCTTCTGAACACCTCCATCAGATCATTATAAATGTATCTTGTATAACTATTGTTATATGAAATCTTAACAAAGGTAAAATTATTCAACAACGATCCTCTAAAGTCCAAAACACAAAACACAATTCCTCCATTATTTGAAAAGTTCTCTCAGTCTAATTTTTTTTATAGTGGGATTAAGTGTTTAGGATAATGTAACTATCAATGAATCACTAAATAAATCTAATGAATATGGAAATAAAATGAGTATCTTAATAAAATATTACTTTTATTGAAAACCCAGGATGCTTCATTATCTCATTTATATTATATATTACAAAATAACTAAAAAACACCGCTCTTTAATCACCCTAGAATGAGATGAATTCATCAACCATAAAATAATCACCTCAAATAACATCCCATCCTCTTTAGTGTTATGTAAAACCCATGAATAAATCCATATATATTTCCAACAACTATTATTAAGGTATATCCAGTGATCCCAACAAACCTATAAGTGAATAAAACTCTACCTTCAACTAAAAATATAAAAACATCACTATAAAAACTAAAAAATTTACTACATCATCCTGGACCACCAAAACATATTTGTAATGAAATAATAAGTCATAAGAATACCAAGATTCACAAATATAGATTTCTTATGTCACTCGAAATGAACCACCTCACACAACACTTATAGGGAAATCAAATTCTTTCAAAACAACACCATATAATGAATATTATTTGAAAGCACTTCAGAGGATCATTAAATTCTTTAAGATCTTCCCGTGAATTCCCCTTATTATTTCTAAAATATGAATCCCTGAAAACCCATATCATGGAAAACTATTTCATGTTTCCATATATAAAAACATATTCAATAACTTCATCTATATTTCAATAAAATTCTACAAGATATATCTCTATACATTAATCTATTGAGTCCCAAAATAATCTACAAGAGAATTACAATTCAATACATCAATAACCATATTTTTCGTCCATTTTATATATAAAAATCTCAATTACTTGGTCTATTAAAAATATATATAAACTTCTATTAACCGAAATTAATATCCTGCTACGAGAAAAAAAACCATAAAATTTTATGATATGTGAAGGATTAAAATAATTCACAAAATAGATAATGATTCCATATAATTAAAAAACACCACTCTTTTTAGAGAAATATTATTATATGTGTTCTTATGATAGATTTTGTTTAAATATTAATACCCATAAGAGATAATGACCCTCTTGTAGGTCAAGGAGACACCTATGTAGAGATGAGAAGTTTTATCTAAAAACATAAAAACAACCCCATTTCTGAAAATGGTATAAAATTTCCCTAAATATATTATCCCTTACGTGGTTTAATGTTTCTTTACACTGATCAAACACCATTTCGTTATGGTCCTTCCTATTTAATGATGTAAATGTTTCTCAAAATTGAGTTTTATCTGACACAAACAACATATAATAGATAATAGGGCAATGTAATCTATAGACCACCATAACATTATTATGTACTACTGATGAAAGGATTTCATTAATATATTAAGGATCTGATACTATAGTAATTGGATACGTCACCATCAAACAAAAATACAGTGCAAGAATCTAACACCTGAACAAAAAAAAATTTACGTAGGAATGATTGTGAAATTGGACATGTAGAATGGTCCTTAGATTTTAATTTTTATCTTCAAATAATTTTTATAATGATATGATTCCATTAATTTAAAATGCTAGGAAATAATCTTGGAACATTTGAATCATGTATTTCATTTGTCCCATTAAAATAGTAAGGTAATTTTTGACAATTGTTAAAATAAAAACAATAATAAAGTTCTCCTATTAATAAATGAAAGAACATTTCAATTTAACTTCCTCATTAACATAATATAATGATATTTAGGTCATATAATTTATTTTTTAAACCAATAATCTCTCATCAACAAATATTTTGGATCATTTATTCTAGGGAGGGGTTTAATGTTCTTTATCATAATCTGGTTTAACAACCGGTAGTCATTGAAAACCCATAGAACACCAACAACATTTGTATTGAAGAATATTGAAACACACAAAAATGAAAAAATATAACATATTAAAAAATTATATATCAAGTCATTGATAAAAAACTCATATCCCATTACTTATAAGGTACCATTAGGTAAGGATCCATTTAAATAATAAAGGCTCCATGTTGCAAATATATCATAAATTTGATGTCATATCACAGTCGTAGTGTCACAAAAATTCTATGTTGTACATTAAAAAACCTTTATACATGTTATAGGAATAGTAAAAAACACAAAAACCAAATTCTAGAAGAGAATATCTATATAATAATGAAAAATTATTAATACACTAGTTACAATTTTTGTGATCTCCAATATAAATAAATTTTTTTTAGATAAGTTACATATCAAAAAAATAAACTCTCATTTATAATAAATTAATAACAAAATTTACATATAATAAAAAAGACTATCCAAATATTATATTATATGGTTGTTTCAGTAGAAATAAAAAACTACCTAATGAGTTATGTTTCCACATCATAATCTCAAAACCTAGACATATGTGATGTAAAAATATAGACTTGAAAATATTTTTCTAATAATTAAGGGAATTTTAAATTTATTGACAATTATTCAAAAAAAATTGACTATCTATGGAGATATATAATATTCTATAAGACCCAAATCAATAAAATCCATATTTCATTTAATATATAAAGTATTTTTCTATTGATGATCTCCAACCGACATAAAAATGATTTTCTAGTGGTAAGAAGTTAATTATTAAAAAAACCTCTTCCTTATAGATCATATTAAAGAATATACTTCTACTATATTTATAAGATATATTACCCTTTGGGATAGGGTTATCATGATGATTAATTCTTCCCAAAAATCTATCTAAATAACCCCGCATCCATCAGAGTGCTCATAGTTGGTAGAAAATTTGTAATTTTAATCATTTTGTGACAGGGATGGATTTATTACTAGGATTCTTCATTAAATTATAATGAATGAATCCCCTTAAAAGTTCTATATTTGAAAATAAAATAATTGGTAGGTGGTAGATTAAGGGTTTTTAAGATCACTAGAGGTAGACAAGTTCTGACTGTGATGCTATCAGGATGAATGAAATTTTTATGGCCGTACATGTAGGTATGTAGCGTTAATGAGTATACTGATTAGATGATACCCTACTATCATCAAGCTAGTGGATTCAATATTTTTTCAAATATTTTATAACACATAATTTTATTTATAATATCATTTATCCCTCACTATATTTTAACCCCCACCCACACATAAATGCAGCGCCATAGAAGTGATTTTCTCCTCTTAATCTAACATGGTGGATTTATTATATCTGAGTTATTTTTATTATATTTCATAAATTTTTGAGTATAGATAATATTCTAAAACTCCTAAAACATTCTTATATTATTTAGACCACTAATTATTATTATATTACTATTTTACTAGATTACTCCCTATTTTTAGTTACTTTATTTTCATCTTCTATTTATTTTATTCTTTAGGAAATTAGAAAAAAATATTTTCCATGTATAATCTAGAGTTGATATGTTATATACTCCCATTAATTTAACCCATATCCATTCCTTTTCCATATGTGCATATTGTGTTGTTGGGATGACTTCACTGATATTGATTAAATGTAAATTTAATGATTATGTTTTAGTTTTCATTAGATAAATTCCCCATATTTACAGGTTGGGAATTTTGGTGATAGTAATTCAATGTCTATTGATAGAGGATTTTAACCTTTTAGTGGATTAATGTTAATAAATGGAAAATTTATATTTTAAATGGATTTCGATAATATTTCGTATGAATCAGAGTTCTAAGATGTTCTTTCTAAATGATCAATATTTATATACAATATTGACATTTTTTGTACAATACATTGTTATAACATGCTATTTGAGAAAATTGGATGCCTTATATTCAAATTTTTAATCCCTAAAATTATATTCAGTCATTAAAAATGACCCTTGAATTTTCAATTTATTATTATGAAATATGATTTCATGTAATTTAATAATCATATCGAGATTGTTCACTATTTGATATAAATTGTTTTAAAAATAAATATTAATATATTTTGATTATTATTAAATACCCAAGGAATTAAATTTCTAATTTATGGAATAATGGTAGACCTTATAAAATTATTGGATTAGTGTGAATTAGGACTAAATTACATTATAAATACTTAATGATTTGTTTTTTTTTCATTTTTTCTATAAATGCATTCATTTTTTAAAAAATAGAAATTCATGATTTCAAAATTGAAATAGATACAATGATATAAAATGATTATAGAAATTGTGGTGGCCCTAGTAAAATTGATTTTTAAATATAGTGATTTTGTTTTAAAAAAATTGATTAAAATATAACATAATGGCTGGAAATTCCTTAATGGGTGTTTAAATTACATGTGATATAATTCACATGGAAATTTCACGATGAGTTCTCAAATTACATATAATGATCGATGGATGAGAATAATAAGAGGAGTTCATAGATTCCATGTAACAAATATGTCCTTGGGAAGGCTAAGATGAGTTCTTATACCCCATGTAAAACTTATTTATTGGGAATGAAAAGATGAGGTGCCATTTTTTTTAGACTTATAGGATAAGGTATTTCAACTCTATGTGATGAAAACTATTATGGAATTATAGGTATAGAGATAATATTCTATGGGAATTCCATGATGTGCTTATAAATTCCAAGGTATATGTAATGATTAAGAAATTTATGGATGATCTATTAGATTCCACTTGAAACATCATGAAAATTGTGGAATACTGAGATGAAAATCTAGTTATCCTGTGGATATTTTAGTTGTAATTCTCACTCTAATTTCACCATAGACACCCTTCCACTATCTAATGTGTTTATTGTCGATCGGGAAAAAAACCTAGAAATTGATATGATATATTCTGATCCCATTTTTTTCCATGAATGTTGATATTTGGTGGTTATTTACTATGAATTTATACAAAAACATTTCAAAAAAATAAGCTATATCAATCCTTCAGGAAGTTTTTATTATATTTTAATTGGGGATTTCGTTCTTATTGTGTTAAAAAGATGTTATTTCACCCATCTTGGTCTTCTATAGATCATGGGGTTATCAGAATATGTAATTATTAATCTAACATTTGGGTTCAGGAAAGTCTTAATCTTTATTCGTGTTCATCAGTGTACTATTTTGGATTAAAATTTCGAGAACAAGAAGGGATTCAATTATCTTGTGGATGGTATTATAACTATGTTTTTTGGTTTTATTCTATTCGTGTTTATTTTTTAGGATCCTACCATGGGGGTCCATTTCAGAAAATACATTACCTCCATTTTCTATTTTATTTTATTTTGTATTATTTTATAGGAAAATAGATAGTTGTGATTTATTATGGATTCATACCTAATTTACATGATTTATATTAAATTTTAGACTTAAAAAATATAGGTATACAATCCCCATGGTAGCCTCATGTGACCTATACAATAGTCAGTCTCCTCTAATATAGGGTAAGGAATTCCATATGTACTTTGGATCATTTCCATGTAGAACTAGTCGAGTGGAATATAGGATGGGATATCAAAAAACAGAATTGATGTATAACTTTATAATGACATTCATTTTCATATTTTTTTAAGCATACTATTTTTTTAGTAATTTTTAATGCGCTTGGGTTTATGTTCCTGTAATCCCACGTAATGGGGAAAATCAAACTATATAGGGGTTACTATTATTGTTCTTATTTTTATGATTTATAGTTATTTATTTCCAGTGTGAATGGTCTGCATGTGTATGATTTTGTTTATTTAAAGGAATTTTACACTTAGATGGTATGAAAAGGGGTTTTTTTCATTAATTCATTATTCTTATAACATAAGATTTATTATTTATATAATTTTTTTCAAATTAATTACAAATTCTAGTGATTAATGCGTGTTAGTGTTTTGTTTACTACTTGTAGTATAGTTTTACTTGTCATTTTTTGGCTTCCTATGGTTTTTAATGACCTAGAGGTGTTGGTATTTAAAGGTTATACATCTATATATATATGGTTTATATATAATTTTTTTTATCATTATACATGACCAATAACTCAGGTGAATTTTGGTTAAAAGGGTTTTATAAATGAAATAGTAATGTGATGGTTTTCGTTAAATAATGTAACAGAGAAAATATTATATGGTGTTTCAATTTAAAACTAGTGAATGGACTTTTATCTACCCAATCCTGAAATGAAAAATCAAGAAAAATTTGGTAATAATGAAATTATGGGTAATTAAAATTTATTTATATTTGAATCCTTGGACTTTTATAATTTAATTTTAAATAATTTGAAATTAAAATTTCTTGAAGACTTTGGGGTCCAAATGAAAAGAGTATATAGTGTTTATGATCTTACACTATGTATGTGTACATTTTTGAAAGATAGATAGAACTATTGTTGAATTGATTTAAAATGTTTTTATAGGAAATTTATGACAGAATGCTCCTGATAGTGGAATGTCACCCACTTTCCCTTATTTGGGCAGTGTCATTGGGATTTTGATATGTTTATGTATATCACCATTATTTGTAACCATTTTGTCTATATGAACATATTTGGATGTGTATAACCCCATTAAAGTTGTCTTATCTTATATTGATTTTGGTTATGGGTTTGTAACTATGTTTGTGGGAACAAGGTGAGATCCTAATGGTTTCTTTTATATGCGTCAAGATTGGAGTGAGTCAATGAAAGTTTTTATTCAAGGGTTCCTGTGGGAGAGGTAACCGCTATGCTATGTATATATTGATAGAAAATCGGTGGTGAGATATTTTAGTGTGTGATATCAATGAATTTAATGTGATATAAAATTTATAATATATTCATTATGATGTCTTTATTTATTTCTATTGAAATAACCATCAGTTTTAATGTTGTGGTGATAAGGCTAGTTTTTAAGGATCCTAAACGTTTGGATTTTCTTCCATGTAAATATAACACAATAATGAAACAATAATTGGGGTTGATATTGGGTGGATGTGTCAAGGGATGATGGATCATGGGTAAACAGTTATAATTTTGAAGTAATAGCGTTGATGATAAGTGGTCATGTTGTTCGATCTGACTCAAGGAAAATGTCAGTCTTACTAAATGGTAGCTTCAAGGATTCATCGAGTCCACTATGATTCAAGATACTTGTGGGATGACTTGATAAATGAGATTAAAAAGAATACTATAATCAATAATAGGTTACTCAATGAATCATTTCATTATTTTAGTAATGTTTATATGGGAATATGTGACCCAATGGTTTTTATTATACTAAGATTGAAAGAATACATCATAGAAATATATGAATTTTGTTGATTTGTGTTTTGATAGATCATGTGTAATCTGCCATTAATTTTTTGTGTGAAAAATTTTATGTATGATGGTTATACACATGTAATATTTTGTCCATATACTCGTAAAAAAACTATCTTCATTCCACTGAATATATTTTGGTTATCATAGGTTATTGAGAATCATGGTTTCATTAGTTGGATGATGAATTCCAATTAATTAGTACTCAAGAAGAGTAGGGTCATGCACTATGGATGGTCATGGAAGTTGAATCCCACTCCATGTGACTTTGATAAAAAAACATGCTTTTATGAAATCTAAGGGCCTTTGTAACTAATTTGAGATGTCCTTTATATTTTTGTTCTCATTATTGATAGATCACAATGTGGGGGAAGAGAAACAAATGTTTTTTTATGATAGGGGAATTGGGGGTTTATTTATGCATCAAGTGTAGCTTGAAATAGTGAAACATGTTGATTAAATCAAGAATTGCAATGTACACACTTAGGGAGTTGAATTTTTAGAAAAATATGTGGTGGAGTAAACTATTATCCTTCAGTTAATGAACTCTCTATCATTATCTATATACCACTGAATATAAAGGGTGATGTTTATGGAAACTTGGAATAAGTGGTAGGTGATGTTTTATTTTTTTCACTTCAGTGAGAGAATGATGGGTGTGCCTAATATATGCTTTTAAAGGAAATAGAACATGTCATGTGGTAGTTTTTTCTGATGTGATTCAATGATAATTACACAACTATAGTGGATCGAGACATCTCATTCAGGGGTGTATGACCATTATACTTAATGGGTCACATGTGAGTAAAATTTTTAGTGGAGAAATCGGGTTGGTGAAGGATTTCTATGTAAAATAAGTGATGTTTATACATGTATTCCTTATGGAATGAAAAAGTAGAAATTGTATGTGGTGGTTGATTGAAATCATGCATTGGTTTTAGGACCATTAGGGAATTAAAGTGGCCATGGAGTGCATGAATTAGAGATGAATCATTTTGAATCATGACAAAATGTTATTTTTTGACTATTGTGAACCGAACTATGAAATAAAATATAGTTTTAGCTAAATAATATAATATTATTTTTCAAATAATTAAATGTTAAAATTGGGCATGAAGGAATCATATTTTTCAAATTTTTATATCTCAATTGTTGGATGCAACTTTTTTTTAAATGATTCATCCAAGGAGGAACAAACTTATGTTCACGAATTCAGATGGATGCAGTATGTTTTTAACCACATCCAACATGTATTATAAATATGTTAGATGTATATTAAGAATAAAAATATTATTTTTATGGATTGTTTGGGATCATCCTAGGTTTTGGGTGGATGGTATTATGTTTTTATCTCAATTATGGACTATATACGAGGACCTAAAAAACAATTTATAAATATATCATGGTATTTTTATTACGTGATGAGTTATAACCTATGTCAAGAACACATTGGAATGTGGTTCTAGATATTTACAATCACGATAATCCTCGTAGGTGTTTTAATGATAGACCTATTGGGGTTTTAGGGTATATTATATTATCTAAGAGAAATCATTGTGATTTATAACTGATGATTGGAGATGGATCAGGTTTCAGAAATTTCCAAAGCATGAGTTTAATCATGTTACTTGGATTTTATATAGTAATTAATGTGTGGAATGATTCATTTTTCCCTAACTTGATGAAAAATTTAAGTCAGAAATTGGGAATTGATGTCCAACTGAACTACTCATGGAATAGGATTATTATGTCAGTGAATTTTTAAAACCAATCTTCTAGACAGTTGTACATAACTGGTGGAAAATATATTTTTTTATCATTTTGTAGAGAATACATATTTTAAACTAGATATAAGTTAAAAATATTGGGGGACTAATCTACTTAAAATATCCATTTGTTGAGAAGTCATGATTTCGTGGTGGTAGACTAAGGGTTCATGAGAGTGACTGATGGAGGACATGGAAAGACATACTTTTGTAGTAGCCTATATCATTCTAGAGGATATTCCAAAATATAGGTATTCATACTCTATATACCATCTAGTTAGTTTCCCTATACTATTTATCCAATGGATTTTGGGGGGATTTTTAAAATAGGTACGATGCCAAAATTTTATTGGTACACACCATTAAACTCTCTCTCTTTTTTGGTCCCCCTCACATGGAATGTAGTAGTTCCTAGGATGGATTTTTTATCTTATTAAATTATGGCTGATTTATTTCATATGAGGAATATTAATCTTCCTTATAAATTATTGGTGAGATATATTTATTTCTATGAAACCTCTTCCCTTCAATTTCTATTTACAATGTTTTCATATAGTGTCTCTTAGTTTTAATCTATACTACATTATTTGTAAAAAAAAATTCTACTTAATTGATTTTCTTTATTCTTCTATGAACAAAAATATGATACTAGTAAATTACACTCCAATGTGTCTTAGGTATGTGATTTGATTAATTTAACCCACAGTCTCTCATTGTTACCGGTTGTCTGTTTGTGCTATCAGGACATGTAATTCCTGATTGATTCAATTAAATATAAATGAATATTATGGGTTTTGATTTAGTAAAATGACCCATTATAAAATGCCTTTTAATTTAGATAATGTTAATTTTATATTATTTGGTTAGATCAGAAATATCCTAGATGTATCTTGATATTAATAAATTAGAACTTTATATTTTAAATGGTTTATTAAGATAATTTGTTTAATCAATAATTTTTTAATGAAATTTTTCAATCATTACTATTTTCAATTGGTTTTATACTATTTGGTACTAATATAATTATAAAACACACAATTATGTAATATGGGAATCCTTGACATTAAATTGATAGTATGTAATATATGTTCAATCATTAAATAATTCAATTTTCATTCTATATTTTGAATGTGTAATGAGATTTCCAAATCTACCATAATCATGATGGTATATTGAAATTTATGATGTTTCATATTATATATGAGATGAAATTAATGGTTGAAATTGATTAACATCCTTTTTGAATAAAATTTTTTAATTTTAGGATGATAGTGGACACTACTTGGAAATCCACTTATTCCCGTAGTTTTCAAAACTTTTGCCTATAAAAGAGTCGGTATAGATCTTATCTATACCCTAACCATGGTAATAGAATTTGTTAATATGGGTATTCCATCGTTTAATTATCCATATATTCATCGACTGTAAACCATGGGAATATGTTTCATATAATTGTATGTCACAGATTTCAATCCCCGGACAGCCTGTATACGATTAACACACCTACCCACTACCCCACATTTCATTTTTTGTATATATATATATATATATATTTAATTATATATTTATCTATATCATTTCTATATGTGGGAAACAATAGAAATAGGCATTCATGTTGAAAAAAGTTTTTCCAACAGAAAAATAATTCCCTTGCCTTATGATGGGAAAAGAATACCCACAGATCTCCAAAACTGTGGGTATAAGAATAAACTATACCCATGTTTTTTTATTGAACCATGGGTATAGGTTTTGTATTGAACCCTATACCCAGGGTTTGAGTAAACAGTGTGTCTACGTCATGGAATGAAAACCCCTATACCCAAATTTGTTGATGAAACATTTGGTATATTTTAAAATTTGAAACCTACACCCACACTTTTCCCAAACAATGGGTATAGGTTCCCATCGAATGAATATACCCAAAAATTATCGAAAACTATGTGTATAGGGGTAAATAATAACCACAATTTATTCCAAAACCCAGGGTATATTGTCTTTTTCTAGTAGTTTTATTTTTTAAATAACATGATAAATGTGTGTAGGTTCCTCTTTTCTTTATAATCCTATTGGAACAAATGATTCGGATTCATGAATTTTTTAAGGGAATAATTTAAAAAAATATTGATTAATTTCATTGAAATTAGATGTGTTATCTAAAATATGATATGATAATTATGGAATGTTGTGTCCTTTTTCCTAGTGTTAATAAAATTGAATTATTTTTTAGTTAATAAAATGATTAAATTGTTGCCCAATGATTTGGAGTGAAGTGTGGAGTGGCAGACTATATTTGACATATCTTACTTGAGAATGTCATGAGGACAACATAATTTTTATATGATACATGGTTGATTGGAATGTTTGGATAAGATTTGTGATTATTTGTAAAAAATAATGGGATGACAAATCGAAGTGGTTGGATTCAAAAACATGTGGTACTCGATGATTAATAATTTCTTCATGGGAAGAAAAATTCCATTAGAATTATTGGATGAGCACATTGGAATTTTTTTGTCATTACGGATGATGAGGAATGCTTTGAAAAGAGATCATATTACATGGGAATACAATTAATATCCTCTGGAATACATGTGATAACCAATGATAGGTGAATATTGGGATGGTTTCTATGATTCCATGTAACACATTTTGATAAATGAGTAATTTTATAATAAAATCTTTGATTCTATGTGGATATTTACAATTTGAATGGTCTTTATGGCATGATTGGGGGAACCCTATCACAATAAAAATAATTTATAGTTTTTTGAGATAATGATCTTATAGATATACATGGTACATGTTGTTCATGGTTTTCCCCATATCGCTTTATGTTTGGGGGGTTATATAATATTTTTATGTTAAACTGTTAAATTATTTTATTTTATTATCTATAATAAATTTACATGAAACACATACCAGAATTTTTTATATTGTGGATTTTTTTTATTTGGTCTATTGAGTTAAAATCGCACCCCTCTGAGGCCACCATGGCACATTGGTACCAAGTCATATGCCTTTATTTTTAATAGGTATTTTTTCATGGTAAGGCCATATGTTGGTGCTTGTTAATTGTCTTCATAGGTTACAGTAATGTGCTATTACAGGTAGGGATCAAGACTTATTGGTGATGGTAATATTGACATAGTATTATATTTATTATATTTGTTTTTATTGTATAGGACCCTACAATGGGGAATCCATTTTTAGGTCTATGATTAATTAATTAATTAATATAGTATATTTTGTATTATGTTAACAATTCTCACCTACTTGTGATGTTATATTGGTGGTTATATGATATAGTTTATCTATAATGTATGTCATTGTATGATAGAATGGTCATATTATCCATAATGTGACATCATAAGACCTCACAGGAAGATGTTTGTATCTGGTATATTGGGAGGCATGCATGAGATCATGTGGTGTGTCGTCTTGGGGAACTAGTTGAGTGGCCACCATAGAGCGATATCCAATACTGAAAAAATATAATTAAACCAAAAAGTGATAAGTATGGTTGTCAAACTATTGTTTGGGCAATTGTACAATTGGAACACCTAAATTAAACTTTCCACTGACTGTGGCCAAGAATTGAAATCAATGATGAATATAAACTCCACTATAAAATTCCATTGTGTTTTATCTTGTGGTAAAATACTGAGATTTATAATCTCAATAGAAGTAAAAAATGGGATATGAGATAGACCCTACAATAGATCCCTTATATGAATATTTTTTATTGGTAATTATTAATAGAATTCCTCTCAGAATGACTCAAAAAATTTATTCACAATAACAAGGAAATATGACATAGAGGGAACCTCTTGAAAACACAAATTAGATAAAAATATGATGAGTATCATGATAAATAATATCCCCACAGTTTCGTGATTTAGCCTTCTCATCTGAGAATAATTTAGAGATATATCAATGAAGATCTTTTAATGAGATTGAAAACCCCAACATAAAAATTGTACCATTAGATAGTGGCATCAAATTTTTCTTCATCATCACATTCAGTATCAAATAAATAAAATCTAAATGAAATGTTTTATTAAATAATCACATGAAACATGAGAGTATTTATTACCCAAAGGTATTGAAACCAGAACTAGAAAGTAATTCCATTGAATGGTAAAATGGATATGCTGATGAAATATTAATTTAAAACCTTGATTATATTGAAGAATATCATGATATATTCCAAAAAATAAATTTTATTTTTCGAGTTAACCACATTTCACATCACCAGACTATAAAACAATATCTCACAAGGATACTTTCTCAAGTGATCAACCCAAATTGTGAGTTAAACCCTCATATGATTCAATAGAGTATTATATGGATCCTATCTAACATGGTCCAAAAGTGAACAATAACCATTCACTATCTCTATAACCCAAAATATAAAGACTCCTAACACAATAACAATAGAAAATACTATAATATTTTTTATATAAATTCATTTAATTACCAATAATAACCAAAATTCAAAAATGGTTGTAAAGAGTTCCATTAATATATAAAATATATATATATGCATGTGGATAGGTATAATTATACCTAGAATATATTGAAAGCCTTATTCCCCCTTTATTAGATTAAAGGAGTCCATAAAAACTTATATTGTAGTAGGTATTCCATGAAATGTCACTTGATGATTTTGAAAGATAGTTTTTTACTAAACCCATTCATCCCTCAATAGTATCTGACCACAATGTATATCCTAACACTGAAATAAGACTTTGGTGACACTATTTCCTCAAAAGGACACTTATAAGAACCCCTTATAGGTTGGCAGTGAAGAAGATATATATGCCTAGATCTTACTTTCAAATAGGGCATGTATTTTCGAATATATCTGTGTTTTTAATAATAAAAAAATTAGCGGAAATACCATTGTAAATTATAGGAATATAATTAAAACAAATAAAATTCATTAAATATATAAGTTAAATAACATGAAATAACTTGATTTAATTCTATACACAAATATAATTTCAAATATAGATAAGCAAATAAAAAATCTTATTTGAAATACTTAATAAACATTAATATGACCTCTATGAGATTGTAATGTCTTTTTTAGTAACCTAACCCATTTAAAAAATATTAAAAATATTAATTTATAGATATGTTTAAGCATACATATATAAATATTTTAATCAACCCCAATACATGTGATGGAAATTTGAATAAGTATACCAATTCCTTAGTGAATAAATAAACAACTAACTCACACATATAAAAATTTGAAATCACTAAAAATCATCATTTTTCACTCTCCCAGTATTTATTTATTGTGTAATAATAAATTATAAATTTCATATATTTTATAACGGAACCAAACATGGAAAATAAGGAATGATGATCTTCACTCATGGGAGCCTCTGAGCTGCATCTCTCCCACGATGTGTCTCTGGAAGATTTGTTTGGGGTTCCACAGAGGGGAATGGTGTCGTGGTCTATAGGTTTGTTTCCCACATTTCCCTCCTCCTTCTGGATTCTCTCTTTTTATGTTCTAGGTGTGTTCTTTTCTCAATAGAGGCTTCGTCGGAATGGGTTGGGGCCAAGTTGGGGTGTGTCATTATGTTGAAGCCCTAACCAGAATCTACTGCTGCTCTGGACATTAGATCTTTTGATTCTATTTTAGATGCTTCACTACAGTGGTTGGTCAGAGGTATTGGAATGTGAGGGTCATCGGGTATGTGTTTCTCCAAGAGGTGTCTCTTTTGGAATCCTCAATCTGTGATGTGATGGTCTTAATTGGATGGATGGTGTGAGCGGTTTTGGTAAGTTTCCTTCTCTTTTGGTGATGGCTTCATCAGTTATGGATGTGGTCCTGGTGGTTGGATCCCCATTGAAGCCACAACCGATACCTTCACTTCTTGGGTTTCATGATCCTTTCACCGCTCTCCCAATTGGTCGGCTTCTCTAGTTTCAAGCACGATTTTGGATGTGCGTACATTCGGCCACGTTTTCCCAGAGGTAAGATCCAGTTCTGGATCCTTATTTACAGAGCACTTCATTGCGGATGGTATGAATGGTTGGTCTGTTCATCCGATGACTCTTGTATTTCGTTTGAGTATGTTTAATATTTTTGGGCTCCATCTTCGGTGAGGGGAAATGATGGTCGAGGTTTTTTTTGGGGCTGCGTTGAAGAACTACGCGATGGGAAAGTCAGATGTGGTGGCGACGACTTTCCCAATGATGGTCTGCGTCCGTGAATGAGAGAAAATGTATGGTTACATTGTTGATGGTGGTGTTTTGATCTAATGAGGATGATCCAGTTGAGTAATGGAGGGATGATGGTGGACCAACCACAATTATTTCAAATCTTATGGTCTCATCGGCGACCAACTATGTTGTGAAAATGGAGGCGTGTGATGTTAGGGTTCCCATATCGATCTGGTTGTGCATCACGAGGGGTCATGTGGCATGTGGAATTTCATGCATTGAGGCATGATAATGATTTTTCTAGATCTCTGTGATTTTAAAATTTGAAAATTTGACTAGAATACATAGGTATTGCGATGTGATGTGAGATTTTTGAGTTCCACTTCCTATATGTTTGGTTATCGGTATCCCTAAAATTAGCTTTTTAGAAAATGAAAAAATGGCTTTGAGGTTATAAAGGAACCACATATTTCTACATCTTCTAAATTGGAATCTCTTGTTTCTGAATGAAATATTTCATGTGCTTCAATACCATCATTCTGAACACATTCACACAACAACATATCACATCAGAACCATACCTATATGTCCGCAACATATTTCGTTATAAAATCCCAACCAAACATCATCAAAATACAGTTTAATAAGAAGGAAATCACACTCATTCACTCAAACTATTATTCACATCGCATACCATGTATCTTCATTATGACCATAATATCATAACATCTAACATATAAGTTATTTTAAAAAATGGCCACACTATAGACTAAATAGGCGGCGAATTTTGGAGTCTTTATTATTCAATTATATCTTTATAATAACTAATTATTATCTTCAATATAGAAAATTCACCTTGAATACAAAAATGGAATTTATTCAATATACAAAAACTGAATGAAAAAAGTTAATGTGTAATGAAAAACTCTATTTTTACATGTTTTACCAATAAGAGGATACATCCAATGATTACATAGTGACAAAGTATTGATTTTAAATTTAACAACTACATCAATTGTATGTGTTTAAATAATTAACAAGAGTTTGTTTCTAATTCAATGTCCATTAATTATTTCCCTCTCTCAAAAAATACGTCTACAGGGGATACCATATGTAATTGACACAAATGTCAAAATGATAGATATATTGGTTTTAAATAAACACAAAAATAATTACAGGTTTTCCCTATTATGCAATGTTCCTCATTATCTAGACCACTAATGATCTTAAAACAAATTTTTTATTCCAATTCCTATATTGATTTTACTTTATCCCCACACAAACTACACTTAAAAAAATATTGATATTAAATAATAATACTCTATTGATACTATATTTTTTGTACTGTCATACATCTTCCTTTATTTTTCACTTTTTCATATATCTTATTGATAAACAATAATATCCATTATATCTAATGAAACCAAGATCATTGTATTTAATGTAATATAAAAATATTTTTTTTACATAAATTTGACAAAAGGTAAAGTAATAAAAAGTAACTTATATAATTTCATAAATCATTCCATCATTAAACATGCCTAAAAAAATTAATTTAACCCTTTTCATTTTAGTATAAAACCCCATTTTGAAAACAAACGCACACTTGGTTTAAAATGTTTTAAATGGAAATATATAAAAATGGATTTAATTTAAATAAGAAACATCATTTCCCATTTTGAATCACTAATAGTCACGAAAATAAAAATTATTAATGAAACAGTGTTAAAATAATAAAATGCAAGGAAAAAAATAGTCATAAATAAGTGAGAAATAAAAAGTAATTTCTTAAAATATAATGGTGTATAATAATAAATAACAAATAAATAAATATAGTATAAAAATAAATGTTATGAAACACGAATGATAATAAAAATAAATGAGTAATAACATGAATATTATTATAAGAAAAACTATGGGCTAGTAATTCATGTACTATTTTTATAAAATTAAAAACAATTACTGCCTGGTTAATAATCATATAATTCATCACCAGAGTCATTATAACTATATTAACTAGAAAAAAACCCATAACCATGTTATAATTTTCAATTTTTGTAAAATATATAGTTTATATATCTCAACTATTATAGATAACATCTCTTGACTCCTAATATAGTATAATAGGGTTTCTGTTGCAATAGACAACAGTTCATGAGAACCATCAATATATTATCATTCTCATGATAACCATATTGAAAGAAATATAATACAAATAAAAATAATATAATACCCACATAAAACACATCATATTTAAAAAATTTACCCAATGTAAAACATATAACCATCATTGAAAACTCATATAACATTGGATAGATGCTCCTTAGCTTAAAAAAATGAAAAAAGGGTCTCAATTTGGGTGTAAAACTCAATAAACAATTCACATTATCTCAAATTTCACAAAATTAGCTAGCATTTAAAATAAATTAAATTAATTCTGTAAATCAATTTTCTAATCGATTTTTTAAAATAATTTAATTTCCAAAAATCATAAGATAATCCATCGGGCATTAACATTCCCAATTGTTAAAATTCTACATAAAACTAGTAAAACTAATAGGAAAAAATCCACCAATTTAATACAATGCAGATTTAATTAAAATATGAATATCCACATTAGTCAAAAATTAATTTCATCAATAAGGTAATAAATGAAATTTATGAAAATAATGATACCACTAATAAAATGAGGATGCTTCTTTTAAAAAATAATGAACACCACTTAATGTAACTATATTCTTAAATTAGAAATAGAAATTTGTAAATAGTAAATACAAAATATTCTATGAAAACATAAATAATAAATTATTTTAATGAAAAATTTTTATTTTATTTTTTTTAATCTTTTAACACATCAATGATCATTTTAAAATAATGTTTAATTGAACTAAATAATTCACTAATTTTTCCAAAGGAAAAAACAAATCATTTTGAACCATTAGTAAATAAACATGGTATTATATAAATCAATATTTTTTGACAAAAAATTCCTCTAAATCATAAAATACCCAAGGAACTCTTTTTTAACATCTTATGTAATTGAAACACCTATATAAAGTGATGGAATCATGCCTTCTTTATTGGTAATCATTGGATAATGAATCAAGAGATGTTACACAACCATTATATATCAAAAAAACTAATTCTAAATTAATTGTAACAAAAAAATCTATCCCTAGAAAATTATTTTAGAGGGGATTGGAAATATGGCATTAAACAATGTAATTTTTGGTTTTAGGCATATTGGAAGAATCTGTTCAAACACTGTATAACTCATCTTTTTTTGAATTTAATGGATCTTTAAAATAATTTATAAGAATTAAATGTCAATAATAATTAATTTTTTCAAATTAATATTGAAAAATATGTTTTCCGGAATCAAAAAGAGACCTTTAGATGTTATATTTATATGTATTTTAATATAATAGAAGAAAAAATACCTAGGCCATCAGATTAGAGAAAGATATTGATATTTCATCCCAGATCAACATAGTGTAATTTTGTTATGTGTACACAATGTAGATCACCTCTATACGTGATTTACACTTCCTCCTAGAATCTATGATCCACACTAAAAATAATAGAGTGCTAGTGTGATCTAGTGATCATCATGTAATTTTTTTGATCTCTTCATGTTTCTCCATAGTTGAATAAAAATTTCTTCTTCTTCCCATTACTAATATGATTAGTGGAAAAGGGGGATAATTTGATGTTTTTATTGTCCATAGTTAATATATATCATGAAATTGATAATAGAATGTTTATAGATTTAGGGTTAGGGTATAATACTTTTTGACTTTCACAAGGACCATTAATACTTTTTTAAACCCATATGAGACACTATTAAATATTATAAAATAATATTATTGTTTTATAATATGGAGTGTGATAATTGGTGCAATGATAAATATTTTTTCACATCCTAGAAAATTAATATTTATAGTTAGACTTAATCATAGTCTACTCATTCTCATCATTTATAAAATACTAGAATAAATATTTTTATTAAATATGTATTCATTAAGTAATTAAATATATAAATATTATCATTACATAGTGGGTATTTAATATATTTTTAATATTTTTATATCCAAATAAAATATTTATTTTATAAATAAATAACAATTGTTTTCTTTCTAAAAATGTTAGATTAACAAATATTAAATTTTTCATAACTAAACTAATATCTTATGAAGAAATATTTTTTTAATATTAAAATAATTTAATATGTTTTGAATAAATATTATTTCTCTGTATGGAAAATAATATTTAATTAAATTGTTAAATATAAATAATATTTTACTGACATCTAAGGGAAATCATTGTTTTTGTCCATCTAGGCCTACTCATTTGATTCATTAGGTGGGGTTTCCCAACATCCAAGATTAAAGTATAGTAATACATTGATACACACATTGAGGAATAAGATATATTATAATGATAGAACAATATATGGGAAATCTATTTACAATATAATGATTTTCCCATTATATGACATCAAGAAGGTTTCAAACATATTTCATTAACCCTAGTCCCTGACATATATTTCATTTATTATCACTTGTTAACTTACCAACATGAAAATAGGAAATTAATTTATTATGATTGTTCTATTACAATAAATATTTTAGGATATCAACATTAATTAATATTAATGATAAAAAAACGTTCATCGTATTATTCATTAACAACATATCATTGATCATTCAACCATTAAAAACAGCACCTCCATAAAATCTATCATCACGGCCGACAACAACACATCAATCTTCATGATTCATTACATTACATAACTAAAATCTTAATGTATTACCATTATTAAACACATATAAAAATATATAAATCCAATGACATAAAACGTAAATTTTCTATAAGAAATTTATTTCTCATAATATTTCATCATATATATTATCAGGTGTAAACTAAATGATATTATTTCTAATCTCATTACGTGTACTATCACATGATGGTAGGCATACATTCTTCCCCACCATTGATTCTTATTATAAAATTGAAAAAAATTATGAATATCATCTAGGAATTATAAATGTTCTATTTGAAATGTCCACATCAGTGGTGTTTTTTGGTTTTTTATTTATTCCAAAGTGTATATGTTTTTAACGAAGGATGTTTTTCAAACATAAGAATATTTTTTGTATGGTTTTTAAATAGATTAAAAAGATAATAATTCTCTTAATATGTTCAAAAGAAGATAATGTTATAAACATAATTGAAGGAGGCCATGCCATCTCGCTTATCTGAGGAAGATAATTCTTCGATGTGAAAGAATGGAAATATCGTGATCTATGTTAATAAAGGAGGGTAATATGATAAAATGAAGGAATATTGATCTCACAATTTCATATGTTCAAATGGATAATGTGAAGTAGTTACATGAATATCATGAAACAATGCTAATCTAAAAATGATGGAGTCATTTTTGGTGTTTTTTTCCTAGTACCATCTTTTTGTACATATATTACCTGAATATTATACATATTGAATATTAATAAAATTGATTCTTAAATATTGTTTGTTTCACTTCATGAATCTAATGTAATAATTTCCTAGAGTATATGTATCATTGATAAGACCATAGTAGTTACCTATTATTATGAGGACCTTGATGTTCAATGATGATATTCTCAAATAATGTTTTTTAGTTGGATAACAAGCTATGATGGTACACATAGTAGAAAGACGTTCAAGTGATAATACTTATAATAATATGTTGATTATTCTCATGAAATCCCAACATGGTAATCTCCAAAATGGGAGACTATGATAACATACTCACCAGTAATAATTCTATATGTTTTGGTGACATCAAAATATTTCTATCTATGAGCATGTGTGATGGTCCTTAAGATTTTTAATTATTATTAATGTATGGTACAACTCATATACATAGATGTATTTTATAAAACATGACAATAAAATTTGGTTTAAGAATTTGATATGTGGGGTGTGTCATGATTGATATTTCATTAATTAATAATTCATGTAAGGATTTGTCCCTTACATATTTATGGAAGTTGATATCTCGACCATTTAATAAGAATATAACCATCACATTAAATTCCATGACCATAGAGTAATTAATTGTATATATCATATAGAAAATGAAAAAATATCATGAATATTGGTTAGAGGTAAGGATGTAAAACCCTCATGGTTGTATGTTGTGAGAAGGGATTATATTACACATTGATCATTCGTATGTGGTTTTTAACATTACGATATTACATTCCTTCTCCTGGGTGTCATGACCTGTTGAAAGATAAAAATATTGTAATTTATGATATTATATTGGATTCCAATAAGAAAAAAACATAGATGGTCACCACAATCTGCATTTTTTATTATTAAACAATGAAATCCCAAAAAAACATGGTTTTGAGCAGGATACAAAACCATATTAAGGTTGTCTCAAATGGTGGATATCAAGTTGATCTCCCCTAATCAAATTCACCCCATCTTGTTCAATTTGAATAGTACTATGGAAATAAACAACATTGCTACCTTAGTCCACCGCCATCAAGGAAGAAAAGTAATCATCAAATTTATAACCTTCACGAAATAAATGAGAACGATGAATCTTGTTGATTTCAATCAAATTTCTACATTTTCTGATAATTTAAGTAATCAACCATGGGGCATTAATCTTTGTATTCATCTATGACATAAATGATCTTTGAATTAGTCTAAATCTGTTTCAATCTGAGATTACCATGATGGTCACACCTTATGTGTTTCTGTTGATATCTTTTAAATTATATTTCTCTTAATTTAATGGAATAAATATTATTCATATATTTGAGGAATAATATTATTCCAGGTATATTTATCGCATCAAATAAATCAATATTTTTTCTCCAGCTTTTGAATAAAATATTTCTTTTATTTATGGAAAATTTTAATAAATATTAATTCACTAGATTGTGGAAAGAAATTCTTTATGAATTAAATAATTATTCATTTATGAATTAAATGCTAGAGGAGTTTGAACAGACCACAACTGGGTCTAGTTACAAGGATTTACTAAATGTATTATTACATAATATTATTTTCGTATATGTTGGCGTATTCCAAAAATTAATTATTATATTTTTATTTTTATATGAATTGTTATTTCTAAATGTTTATAAATTTTATTAAATAACATATTTTAAATTAAATAATATTTTAAATTTAATTCCAAATCAAGAAATAGTTGTCTATATCTATTGTATATTTTATACAAAATGAAGAATATATTTTTTTTCACATAAAAAATTATATCCCAACCCCTCCACCACTATCCCTATAAATTAATAGATTTCTAAGAGATATTTTTTCATGATTGAAGAAAGAGTTATCAAGAAATTAAAAAAGACATTCAACTCGCTACTCTAGAACTCAAAGATAATGTTATGTTTCATGGATATCATAGAAGAACATTTGGATCACTACTAGAGAGATTCTATCCTTGGATCCTTATATAGAAGTGAATTTAATCGAAACAAGTCTTTTCAGTTGATCAAGATTTAGTAATGAAGAATGTCAAAAATCATAGATATTTATTTCATAAAATATTCAATAAATTAATTATAATTTTTATGTGTAATATCATCACTCATGGTTTCATGAAATTATTATCAAAATAAAATTTAATATATCATCCACCACCTCAAGATTCTATATTTCCCATAACTATCAAGTGGTGTGAGATCGATCACAATTTAATTTATGATTATTTATTTTCTTTTTTATCTATTTGAAATTGTGGTGAAATTTTTATTTCATGATATTTGTTCCTTAATACAATTTTATTTCTCATTTTATCGACATATTAGTCATGTTTTTTCAATGATTTATCTATATAAAGGTTTATAAACTGATGAAGAACATCCGGAGATTCCAATGAGATGTTTCAAATCATTGTCCGGTAAAACTGTGAAACCCTACATGCAACCAGATCACACACTGTATAACAGTGGGAACTTTATCTAGATGCACTGAGAAATTAATTACATGTGGTTATTTTATTTCATTCTACATGTTGATCAAGACAACCTAACACAATGAAATAATATATAGGGTGTCTAACTAGAAT
Organism: Viscum album; assembly: GCA_963277665.1. Taxonomy (NCBI): domain Eukaryota; kingdom Viridiplantae; phylum Streptophyta; class Magnoliopsida; order Santalales; family Viscaceae; genus Viscum; species Viscum album. Next base: position 1,420,485,798 of record OY728142.1, read on the forward strand.
TATACACCATTTTGTTTGGGTGAGTAAACTCTATGATATCCTAGGAATGTGATATGGATATACCGAAACTGTAGTACATGGAATGTATATGTATGTACATTCCGTGTAGTCCCCCATTAATAGAAATAAATTTACATTAAATTATAAATTTTTATAATTTAAAACATATGAGATTGATTGGAACACTTCTGTTTATTTGAAAATTTTATAATAGTTTTAAATAATTTTAAATGCTCACATAATTCATTATAATTAATATTTCATTATTGGTTCTTCCTTATCATTTCATGGAATTTCATTAATTATAGGTATCATCAACTAATAACATATTACCATTAATAAGAATGTGAACTAAAAAATTAATTAATTGAATCATGTTTAACATAAATTATAAATTAATGAAAAAATAAATTAGTGTTGTTCATTTACTTTTGTGGATTTGTTGCATATATAAAATTTAATGATCTTGAGTAAGGCATTTTTATTTTATGGATGACTTAATTTAATTTATTTGATTGGTTAGAGGTTACATATTATTAAATTAAATGAGGTCCTATGAGTGATCCTTCCATCAATTATTATGAAGGAGTTTCATGTCTAATGATATTTTTATAATCCCATTTATCCAATCATCTAGTTCCTATCATTTTTGTGTGAGAAATAAATATTTCTAATTAATATAGCATCCCATGGAACATTTATATAGTTCATGATGGAAGCATAATGATTCCAACACATGTGATACATTGGGGGATATGTGGAATGATGTAACTCATGCCAAGAGAAGTAATATGGGTTATTTATTCTAGGTAAAAGATTTATTTAATGAACACCAATTTAGTTAACAGTTAGATAAATATAATGAATTATTTATTTCATTAGTTATTTTTTTCTATCAATGAAATTATTTATTTCATTGATGCATGTTTTTGATCACATAAGTCAACGATTTAATGAGAAAGATGGAAATTAAATAAATGAGTTAAACATAAATGTTTTATCCAACATGGTTAATTAATTACATAACATCAACATAATATTAACAAGATGTGTAAAGGATAAAAAATAAATAATTTATGAATAATAAATTAAAATCCTTCAATAAATTTTTATTCAAAACATGCATTCCTTTTATTTATATGGAATGAAAACTAATAACTAATTTTATTAAATGGATAAAGTCTAGATGCATACATTTGTCCGGATGTTCTCATGAGAGTTTGGGATTGACATAACTAGAACAATATTCTGTTTAACATCCAATTTCAGTTCAATACTAATTTAAAGGAAAGCGTTGGGGAAATTCATGTCACGATCTTTAGATAGGTGAATTCACTCAACACAACTAGGAGATGAATTTCCGATCTAAGAATTACTACCTACCTAATTACATTATTATGGTTTTTAAGAAAAAAAGTATGGATAATTTATAAACGTAATCATGATAATTTCAACTAGAATGTTAAAGAAACTATACATTCCTTTTTCAATGGGGATAGCTATTGAAACTTGATAAAATATTGTGAGATTTATTAAATAAATAAATTAAACAATAAATTTATTATGCCTTAGTAATTTGGTAATTAGTATAATAACTAATAATATTATCTATATAATATAGTATAAGATGACAAGTTCATCATCCAAACTATCCATAAGATCAATAATTTATAATGATATCATTATAATTGTATGTAATTTTTAGGAGTGGTTTATACACATTTGGGTTGTGATAATCCATGAATAGAAATCTCATGTGCCAAAATCCTCAATGTCCGATCCGACTTCTAAACAATTTAGTGATGAAGAGTTCCATGTATATGAAAAGCATTTGACAAACACGGTTGACCTTAAATTTTCCATGCATTAATCGGTTTCAATTGAACTAATGGCGTATCATGAAAACATGTATTCCTATAGAATACTTAAGCACCTATACCGTCTTTACCCATAAATACATAGAAAATAACAAATTTTATATTTCCTAGGTGATATTTTTTAGAAATCTTATAGAGGGTGATTGAGATGGTTCTATTATATTATTGGTCATTGGATACGTTGATCACCTAGAGGTTCTAGGGTTTAAAGACCCAAATGAATTGGGAAGTGACCTTATTATGGAATCCCTAACTCATAGCTTCTCCATTTATGTTGAGGTGTTTAGTATGACTAGAATTGAGAAGTCTCTGCTATATATTCTTTCTCTTCATCACCATGATAAAATGTATATGAAGCATACAAAATATTTGGTTCTTATTATGAATAAATAGAAATGGAATGTGGAATGATTTAAGACTATATCTTTTTTATCCCTTCCATAAAGAGTAATATCAAGAAAAAATGGTAATATGATGTTATTTGTTTCACATGTGGAAAGAAGGACTAAAAAAAGAAAAATTGAACCCATCCAAAGAATCAATGGAAATATATGGGTTCATTTTTTGTTGAGTATGATTCACATGTTTCTAAAAATTTTGTGTTATATAATTCATGAGGTTTTCACATATTTAAAAAAATACAATAACAAGTAGATTGTAAATAATTGATCGAGGATTGGTCAATCATCGTGTATCTAGAAAAGATAAACATTCTCCTCTAAATATCAATGACAACCTACTGATGTTACTAATTAGAATGATGATGGTTTGAAAGGGTTTTCATTGTGTTCCTTTTAATTAAATTAACATTACTTATGTATCAGGATGATTCATATTGATTTATTTAAGAATATTGGGAAAACAATTTTTATAGTATATAGATTGAATATGTTATAGTAAGGAAAAAATAATTAATAGTCTCTATGTGTTTGATTACCCAAAGAAAATAATGGAAATTGATAATGAAGCAACATCACATGACTCATACCACACCCAACAGTGGAATTACGAGATTTTTCATGTATATATAAAGGGAACGACTGAATTACAACTAGATGTATATTTATATTGTTTTATACTAAAACCATTAAGTCTATGACATTCATGTTTACAAGGAAAATTTACCTAATCCCCATTTATTGGGAAAGGTAAAAGGTGTAAATGGGTTATTTAATTAGTTTATATCGATGTGTGTGGACCATTTCCATGTGAATAATGTGGCGGGTACTCATATATCATAACTATTACTGATGAATTTAGTAAATAATGATACGCCTACTATATTATATATATGTCATATTTCTTTATAAATTTCAATGAATACAAAAATTAAGCTGAAAACCTTCTTGGTAAGAAGATTAAGAATAATCACTCATACCATTATGGAGAATCTACTAATCAAGGTGTCATTGATTGTTTATGTGAGTTTGGAATATTATCTCAAATCACACCATCTAATATGTAATAGTAGAATGTTGTATGTGAAAAGAGGAACCACACCTTGTTGGACATGGTGAGATCAATGATGTGTCATAGGAGTATTATTTTATTCTTTATGGATAAATGTTATATATAGTATCATACCTACTAAAATGAGTGATGAATAAGGAAACAAATGGTATTTCATACTAATTGAGAAATGGAATTAAACCCATGTTGTATTATATACATGCATGGGCTCGAAAAGATTTTTTAATCCCTCTTCTAGTATCAACATTTAACCCCAACCAAAAAGTGTATCTTTATAGGATATCTGATAGAAACAAAGGGATAATACTTATAAAATCTTTTAGACAAAAAGGTTGTGGTTGATAGATGTCCCACATCTCTCGGAGAGGATATTATCTGTAAAAGATATAGTGTGAGAAATATTGATTTCGAGGAAGTCCAGTCTCATGACACACAAAAGTTAGTACATGAAAAAATTCAACAAATCCCTATGGATGAATTTATTTTCCAAGAGAAACAATTATTTATGAGGATAGTTAATAGAAATTATATGGTTTTCGAGTCACCAAGGATGCAGAATCACTATTAGTGGCATGAAGCCTTTATTTATGAAATGTATTATATGTACCAATAAAAAGTATGGATTTTGATATAACCTCATGTAGATGAGAACACATTTTTTTAGATGGGTATCCATGAATAAACCTTAAATGGAAGGAAATTCAAGTACATATAAGGAGTGACAAGTTTCAAAAGGGTTTAACAAACATCAAGGAATTGAATAAGCTAAAACCTTTTCACAAAATTTCATTATATAAATCCATCAAAATTATAATTTATGTAGAATCTTTCAATTATTATGAGATTTTTAAAATGGATGCCCAATTTGACATCTTTAATGGTATCCTTCAGGAATATGACTATATGACAAAACTCTACAATTTATTGACTCTAAATGATTCCAACATGGTATGAATGCTTCATTGATCCATTTCTGGATTAATGAAAGATTCTAATTCATAGAACACTTATTTTTGATGATCCCATAATGAAATTTGGTTTCATAAAGAATGAATGAAATTCATGTTAATATATATGGTTTAGTAGGAGTCCAATCATTTTCATAATAATATATGTTAATTAAATATTACTCATTAGAAAAGAAATACTAGTATTACAATCTCTTATGTTTTGTATGAATAAATGATTCAATATGAATGACTTAATTGAGGTAAAATATATTATTGGGATCAAGATATCTTGGGATAGATCCTAGAGAATGTTTGGACAAAATTAAAGTACATACATTGATGAAATAATGAAGATATTAAGCATGAAACAATATAAGAGTGGATTGTTTTTAGCATCACATGGAATTTATCATTCTAGTAAAACGTATCCTCTAAAAGATAATAAAATAAAAATAACTAGAAGGATTACATATTCATAAGTGATTGAGACAATCTTGTATACAATTATAGGCATTAGGCAAGATTTCTCCTATGCATTAAGTGCAGTATTAACATATCAAGATAGTATAGGGGACCACCATTGGATGGAAGTCAATAATATCCATGTGTATCTATTGTGTTCTATGGATATGTTACTAGTTTTTTTAAGAAGATGAACTAGTCATCAGAATATATGAAGATTCTTGTTTTGAAACTAATTTGGACTAAATGATGTCCCAAAATGGATACATCTTCACTTTGAATGGATGTGATATTTGCTGGAAGATATCAATATAGGCTATGGTTGCAGATTTTATATCCTAGACAGAGTATATTTCTGATTCTGAAATAGATAATGAAGTAGTATTAATTCACAACTTTGTCCAATATCTCGATTTGGTACCTAGTAGTAAAGTTCTTATCATGATCTATTTTGATAAGACGACAACAGTAGATCTTGGTAAAGATACAATGTCGCATTAGTGTATAAAGCACATACATTGGGAGTATCATCTCTTGAGGGGTTTTTCTCATAGGTGAAGTTAAATTGAATAATATTTCCATAGAGGAAAACATGGAACAACCCTAGAATAATGAAAAAACTCAACAAAAACATGACTATAATGTGAGGTATAGAAGACTGATGGTTTTATGTAGTTAGAGCTAGACTAAGGAGGGAGTTTGTTTCAGCTTGTGTTGTAGGAAAAACAATTTTTACTCTGATTACATGAATATTTGAGGAATATAATATTAATAAAAATACTATAATTATATTTTTTTTGTTCTACATAAATATATTTTGATAATGTCTTAGAGTATAAATCGCATTGATAAGGTCATATAATTATACTAATAGGATGAGAACCATGATGTTTATTGTTCAATGTTTTGATAACATGCTTTGATGAGACACTCAGTGCATAAACTGTCATGTGTGAGTACTCATAAGTTGATGAGGCTATATTTCATGAATTTTTCACCTGGTAGTCACCATGAATGGAGATTATGAGAATATACTCATTATTAGGAATTTACCATGTTTTAGTGTCCTCAGATATTCCTATTTGTGAGCATGTGTGACGGTCCTTTAAATTTATTATTATTATTATTTAATGTCACAACTCACATACATAGATGTGTTTCATAACACATGATGATAACAATTCATAGAGAATCTTGTTATATTGGGTGTATCACAAGTGACATGTAATTAATGAATATGTTGAAGAATGATTTTTCTCTTCCATCTTTATAGAAGATGATATCTCATCCCTTTTATTGGAATCAAATTGTCACACTAAATTCCATGTCCATGGTGTAATGATGTGTTTATTTCATATAGTAAATAAAAGACATGAAAAGAATATAGGTTGGTAACATAGATGCGGAACCTGATGATGAGATATTGTAATAAAATTATTATATTACAGAGTGAGTGTTCGTATGTTGTTGTTGACATAATGACATTATGTTATTTTTTATTGGGTCATTGACCCATTTCTACATAGTAATATTAGAATTTCGGCCAGCCCATCTATTTCCAATAAGAAAAAAGTATAGGGTGAAACAGTAAGTACTTCTATAGATTTTAATTAAATTCTATTTGAGTTTATGTTGTGTAATAAATATTATTTCAAGTTAAAATAATATTTTTATTCATGTTATATTGATTGCATCAGTTACATAAATATTTTTTCACTAGACTGTGAATAAAATAATTATTTTATTTATAGAATATTTAATATATATATATATATATATTACTGAAATTGTGAAATAAATATCTATTTATGAATAAAATATTTATTCAGTTATTCATTAAATTCTAGGGAAATTCAAATAGAACAAGACTGAGTCTGGTGAATATTATTAATTAGAGGAACATTTACATAATATTTTTTATTTCAAAAGTCGGTGCATAACAAAAAATAATTGTTATATAATTAATATTATATGGCATGATAGTTATTAAAGGTGATAAATTTTATTTGATGTTCAGTTATCAATTCAACAATATTTTAAATCAAATAAGAACTCTATAAATAGGTAGAAATGTCTATTGTGTAATGTATCTAAAATTGAGAATAAATAATTTTTTCGCACAAATAATTATATCCCAAATCCATCTCTTCAATCCCTATTAAGAAAATCAATTGAAATAGATAATTCATTAAGGCCAAAGCACGTGAAATCTAGAACAAACAATGAATTGAATTTTACTCACCATGCTTGAACTTTGAGATCGTGTGGTTTTCCTTGGAGAGAAAATAAGCATGTGTGGATCATCGCCAGAGGGATTCTATTCATAGATATTTATATTGCAATGAATGTAATCTAAAAGGGTATTTTGGAAGATCAATATTCACCGATGAAGAAATTTACTAATCCCATGTATTTATTTATATAAATATTTAATAAATAAATTCTAAATTTGATGCCCAAGATCCACCCTATGGGATTAAGGAAAATATTATTAAATTATGTTTTATTATTTCTTCTACCACCACAAGATTCCACTACACCAATAATAATCAACTTTATCATGGTTACTCTGTGTTATGTAAAGTGGATAAAGAATGTTTGGATTGAAATCATGGTGTACTATTTAGATCACTCAAAATCATGTGACCACAAGATTATCCGCAAATCATATGATAGAATCACATGAGGAAATTCAAGAGAGTGATGATGACCGAGGTAGAAGATATTTTAACCTATGATGTTTGTTTCATGTGTACCACATTATCCTAAAGTTATTAAATAAATCATGTAAGGTTGAGGTTGAGTTTGTTATGTTGGTGTAATGAATGTTCCTCCATGACCTATAGAGTTGAAGAATCTTATTTATGGATATGAATACCCCTTGAACCATCCATAAGATTTTATGGAATCTTATTAAGTTTTTGATATAAATAAAATTTAGAAGTATTTTGTATGATTAAATTGACATAATTGTTTATCATAAATCCAAGAGAGTGGCGTGATAATAATAAGTCGTGTTATAATAAACACATAAAGGGTTTTATGTAAATAAACTGAGATCATGGGGTAGTTAATATGTTATATAGATGAATAAACATGGTTTTATCATTAATTTTGAGACCCATTAGAGTCTATAGAACCAAATATACTGAATATAGTATCAAGTGACAGTCATGAAATCCATATAAGCTAATGAGGGCCCCAAAAAGGGGTATTTCTAATGTGTATTTCACAAAAAGATCATTATACATGAATAAAATTCTTATGTAGAGGTGTTTTCAATCTATTTGATGAAACAACATAATAATAAAACAACCTAGTTTGAATAGAATCATAACTGGTCGTTAAAAGAGTCTACTTGAGGATTTGTTTGTTCAAGTTAGTTAAGATATGACATACATAAAATAAGTGAAATTTTTTAAACAAATAATGATGATTTTAAATTGTTTTCAATTCTAATAACCCGTTATTTTTAATGTAATAATAAATAATGGTAATATAAAATTTATGTAATGAAAAAATATTTGAATTAGTAAATTAATGTGGGTTTTCAAAATGATATATTATATTTAAATATTTATTTGATTAAAATTATAATTTTCTTACACTTTTGATGAAATTTGATCGAAATTGTAATTTGAGGCCCATGTAGGCTTTCAAGACGAGTATGATATATTATTTTTTAGACATTTTTAGAAAAAACATATAATTTTCTAACACTATTGATGATATTGGTACAAAACATTAGGCTAAGGAAAATTATGGCCTTCAAAACTTACCTAGATCCCGGGAATGACATGGGTGGTGAAACCCTGTGAAGGTGGGCCACGGGTAGTGAACTCCATGAAGAGTATAGATGGGACAAAGCCCGAACGGGATGCATTTGACATGACCTGATGTGTGTAGTACGATGCAGGAAACATTCCCTGTAATAATTGAATGGAAAACTACTCCCCTATCGATCCTTATAAAGTATCTTGTGGATCTATCCTAGTTCGATGTGGTACAGGTGATTCATTGTGGTTTCCACTAATTTTTTGGAGGAAAATACTTTCCTTTACATACTTAAGGAGTAAGAACACTAATGCAAGCATCATCCTACACATATGCACCCAAATAGAAACAATTTCTCACTCAACGACCATTGCTTCTAGTGCTATTGCTCTTGCCATTACAGGCCATTTAATACATTTTTTGGCCACCTCTCACGAACTATGCAAGACCAATGGTCACAACACCTCACTCACCAACTATATTATCACCATTTACATTTCTATTGTGCACCACCACCACACCTCAAGCAACCATTTTGAATCATTCCATGTTGTAAATTTACACCCATTACTCGTGGTTGTTTTCTCTCAAGAGAAACAGGTAACACCCACTGATTTGATAGAGGCATAACCTCTCCATATATTTAAGGAGGCACACCTCAATAAAAATGATCATCAGGTAAACACCCTTGGAAGGAGGAGATCAGACTCTGTTGTACACTCCTCACCCACCCACCTTATTCTCCATATATTTTTATTTTATACATTTTTAATTTAATTTTTTTTATATTTTTAAATTGAAAAAGAATCTTTTTTAAATAAATAAATTATAATATATGTAATTTATTTTTCCAACCATTTTTTTGTTCCATGTTTTTATTTTCATTTTTACTCTTTAAAAATAATAACAATAATGATAATAATAATACTTATTATTATTTTTATTATTATTATTATCAATTTAAAATTTATATTTTTAAATTTATTTTATTTTCATTTTGTTCCATTAATTTTTAAAATTTCTACTCAAAATTATATTAATAACAGTTATTATTGTTTTTTAAACAATCTTTGTAATTTATAAAATATTTTTATTAATTTAATTATTTTTGTATTTTTTTCTTCCTTATGTTATTTCATTTTCACTCTATCTCTCTTATTCTATTTTATTTAATTTTAGACATTCTCATAAAACTCGTTTTAAATTATTTCTATATATTGTTTTTTATTTCCCCATTTGTTCTTGCATCCTTCCACTAAGTAACCAATTACGCTAAAAAATGAGAGGGTGACCCCAAGTCTTGGATCAGGGGTAGGTCATGATGTTTTATAATTATTATTTAATTTTTATATTATGTTTGAAATATATTTTATTAGTATGAATGGTGAGGAGAATGTCCCGTATAAGGTGACATTCCACCAATGACATGCTACTCAAACTTTTCCAATTCTTATATGTAAATCAGTTTTCCCTAACCTCATTGGTCAAATCTTCATATAAAGGAAATGGTATAATCAATTGATGAAAAAAATTGATATAGAGGGGTCCTGGAAGATTGTACTTTCTAGACCAAGGTGTGTCATCATCCTTTATTATAGATTGAGGATGATTTTAGAGTTCTTAAACATTTAATTTTATTCCATATTTTTCAAATATGGAATACTATTTTAAATATGAGCTTTCATGTTTTTATTATAAAATATAAATAAAACATATAATGGATACTACTGATTAAACAATAAACAAAACCCTACTACCATGTCCTTTCCACCTTAACTCATCTATTTAGATTATTAAGTAAGTATAAAATTAAAATTTACATTTTTTAGTTCATTAATCAAACACCCAATATAATTTATTATTATTTCGATAAAATAATCAAAAAATGTAGTAGTTCATGTGATTTAAATGAATAATGAGATATAAATTTATAGGATCTTCATGTGAGATTACCCTGGTTTGCCACTAGGTTATAATAAGATAAATATAATTGATTTTTTCATGCCTTATAACTGGTATGTCAAAAAATATTCTAATTTTTGGAATAAAATAATATGTTTTCTTATCTTACTCTATTACACATCTTATATAGATTTTATTTCATTGACATAATCAAAAAAAATCTATGATGTTTTTTAAAAAAATTATTAAATTGATCAATTACTCTATGGTGCAATAACTAGTGGTGTATAGTGCTGAAGAGGTGGAATAACTAGAAATTATTGATGAACTCACATACTGGGAAAATATTATGATAACTGGGTATGAGACTTGAATTTCACTTCTTGAATTAGTAGATACGGTTGATAAATTAAAAATGTGTTAATGAAAACGAAAGACCAAGAATGAACATCCACTATGTCTACTCATTTTGAATCACGATATCAAATTTGTTGGTTCATATAATGAGGAGTATCCACATCAAATCTACATGAACTTTCAAATATATAAAGACCATGTTGAGCCAGAGTGGATTCATGACAAGGAAAACATGCATGTTGTGCTAATTTTGGGGTGCAAACAAGATATAGATAACTTCTAGAATGAGTATGACATACTACTTGATCTCCCTAATCATTAACAAGTAAAATATTCAATGAAATTTATGTCTCTCTAGTCATGGAAGATGTATAATCCACCCAAATTAGGAAAATTAATGAAGAAAATGTAGCATCAAGACCGCATGCCTCCACTTTCTGTTTTACCTCTCGTATCCCCTCGTGGTTTAATTTTCATGATCACAATCACTTTCATGTTTATCTAACATTGTTTGAAGTGTTTTTGATTGAAAGGCACAAGGTTGCCAAGAAGTTGGCCCAAGAATGGACATCAAATGGACTGAAATTCAGTCCACCGGCCAACCGGTGTGATAGAACCGGCCAGCCGGTGGAACTGGCAGAGGGATTGCCCACTGCCAGGTTCCACCGGTCGACCGGTGTCTCTGTCACCGGTCGACCTGTGGCACCCAGCCCAAATAGTGTTTGCTACTGTCTTGCCACCGGCCAGCCGGTGGCTCCTCCACCGGTCGACCGGTCGAGCCTGGATCAAGACTCTTCTTCTCTACCAAGGCACCGGCCAGCCGGTGGAGCTGTACCGGTCAGCCGGTGGCCCCTGGACAAGAATCCTATGCCTTTTTGCACACACCGGCCAGCCGGTGGGACTGTACCGGCCAGCCGGTGGAGCCAGTCAAACTAGCCGTTGCAGTTTGACCAGGCTGGCCCACTTGGCTCCCAACGGCTCTTTAAGCCTCTCCAACGGCTCCGAAGCCTCCCCAAGGGTTCCATGCCTATAAATAAAGGCCAAGGAAGCCCCGGACACCTACCGGAACATATACGAAGCCAACGGACATATTTTGGATCATTTGGCGTACCTCCGGTGGACTTCCTCAAAGGAACCCACCTAGCTCCAACAACTTCCACACCCAAGGAGCTCCTCCAAAGAAGCTTGGAAGCGGCCTTCAACATCTCCAATCAATCAAAGGCACCCAAGACTTCTCCAATTACGGTTTTTAGTGTTTTATTCATTTTGAGCTTAAAATTGGGTTTGTGCCTACAAACCCCAACCCTTTTCTCATCCCCCTTTCTTTTGGGTTTCACACCACCACTAAGGTGTGAAGAGGTTTCTTCAAGACTTTCCTTTTAAAAGGCTTGTGTTTCGGTGAGCTAGCCTTCACCCGTTAAAAAGGCTAGTGGGTTCTTGCTAAACCATCAAAAGCAAGTGGGTTCTTGCTAAACCACAAAAAGCAAGCTGTAATAGGTCCTAGTGCTACCTCAAAGCCTAGTGGGTTTCTTGCTAAAACCATTGAAAAGCAAGCGGTAGGAATCTCTCAACGGTTGAGTTGGGAGCGGAGACGTAGGCCGGGTTTTGGCCGAACTCCGTTATCAATTTTGTGTGTCTTGCCTCTTTATTTCCGCTGCACTTTACTTTGATTTTTTAAATTGTTAATTATTTTTTAAAAGGCAATTCACCCCCCCCTCTTGCCATCTTTTCCTCGTTTTCTTCCGACCCAACAATTGGTATCAGAGGGAAATTTGAGTAATACCCTAACCCGGTTTCAAATTTAAGATCCATTAAGATGGCATCAACTTCTTTCGCCCCCGAGGGCTACTCATTGGGTCGGGCTCCATTTTTTGATGGGACCGACTATAATTATTGGAAAACCCGCATGACCACCTTTTTTAGAAGTATAGGATATCCCATTTTTAAAATAGTCATGCAAGGTTACACTCTCTCTTCCCCCGACGAATCCAAATGGACCCCCGCCGATATTAAAAATTTTGAGCTTGATGGCAAAGCCATGAATTCTCTTCATTGCGGGTTAGATAGAAATGAATTTAATCGTGTATCCACTTGCACCTCCGCACATGAAATTTGGAAGCTTTTAGAAGTGACCCATGAAGGCACTAATAAAGTCAAGGATACTAGATTAGATATGTATAGACAGGATTTTGAATCTTTTTCAATGCATCCAAATGAGTCTATTTCTGAAATGTTTACACGATTTACTGACGTGTGCAATGGGAGAAAGTCCCTTGGTGATGATGTTTCAGCTGAAACTATGGTGAAGAAGATCCTATGGATCCTACCAAGCAAATGGGCACCGAAGGTCACGGCGATTCAAGAAGCAAAAGACATCAAAAATATGCCGGTAGAGGAGCTCATCAGATCCCTAATGACGTACGAGATCACGATGAGGAGGCAAGCTCAAAAGGAGGGCACACCAATCAAGACACCAAAGAACATTGCCCTCAAGGTACAAAAGGAAGTAAGCTCCTCCTCATCCTCTTCCTCCTCATCTTCATCATCTTCAAGCGGTGACTCGGAAATGGAGAATCTCGCCCGCCAAATGCAAAAATTCATGAAGAAGCACAAGAAGAAAAAATCTCGCAAGGCGCGAAGGCAAGAACCCACCGCAAGATCCGAGCCCAAGGTAAAATGCTACGGGTGCGGCGAAAAGGGCCATTACAAGCCCGATTGCCCACTCAACAAGAAACGGGCTAAGGAGAAAGGAAAGAAAAAGGTCCTCAAGGCGACATGGAGTGACACCTCATCATCCTCCTCCTCCTCCTCCTCGAGCAACCAAGGTACAAAATGCCTAATGGCATTCCATGAGGTAACTTCTTCCGATTCCTCTTCCTCAAGTTCTTCAAATTCAAATTCTTTAAATCATTTGTCTTATGAGGATCTCCAATTTGCTAGAGATCAATTAGAAAATGGTTTTCATGAACTCTCTTCAAAATTTGTTTCTTTGAAAAAGTCTTTCAAAAAACTTTCCTCCGAAAAAGACCAACTTCTCAAAGAGAAGGAGGAACTCACCCTTAAAATCCAAAATTTTCCAAATGTTGATTCCATGGAATCAACCATCAAAGACCTTAGAGAGACCCTAGCTAAGTTCACCCAAGGGGAACAAAATTTGAACAATTTGCTTGGTTCCCAACGTATATCTAGAACCACCCAAGGGTTAGGATATACCAACCGAGCTTCCTCCTCCCATGCACCCACTATTTTTGTAAGGGGGAGCTCCGATTTTAAATTTTGTAATTATTGCAAAAAACCCGGGCACCTCATTTATGAGTGTAATTGCAAAAATGCCCGGTACGGTAGGCCAAAGACTATTTTCTATTCGGACGAGTTTTATAGGAGAAGACCCGCCATGAGACAAGTGTGGATTGAAAAATCCCTCTTAGCGAGTCTCTCCGGGCCTAAAATCATCTCTTTTCAAAATCCCTCTCCCCGGTGATTTATTGTTTTTATTTAGGGGGAGTTAGGTTTGTTTAAGAATTTTTGTTTTATTCAAACTTTCAATTTCAACTCTTAGTATCAAATTTTTCAATTCAAAATTTTCTATTCTTATTTGATTCAAAACATTCAATTCAAACTGTTATTCAATTTGTCATTTCAATTTTCATTTCAAAATATTCAATTCGAATTTTTCATTCAAAACTTTCAATTCAAACTGTTATTCAAATTTTTCAATTTAATTTTCAAAAATTCCAATTGATTTAAAAATCTTGTTTTTCAATTTTTCCCTCAATCATGTTTTATGCCCCATTCTATTTTGATAATCACAAAGGGGGAGAAATTCCTTGATTGATTGGGGGAGAGTCTTCTCTATCATGCTTTGATTTATTTTCAAATTATCCTTTAAGAATGTCTTTAATTTCAGTATTTTACTTTGATTGTTTCGGTGATTGTGATCATCAAAATAGGGGGAGATTGTTTTACCTCTCGTATCCCCTCGTGGTTTAATTTTCATGATCACAATCACTTTCATGTTTATCTAACATTGTTTGAAGTGTTTTTGATTGAAAGGCACAAGGTTGCCAAGAAGTTGGCCCAAGAATGGACATCAAATGGACTGAAATTCAGTCCACCGGCCAACCGGTGTGATAGAACCGGCCAGCCGGTGGAACTGGCAGAGGGATTGCCCACTGCCAGGTTCCACCGGTCGACCGGTGTCTCTGTCACCGGTCGACCTGTGGCACCCAGCCCAAATAGTGTTTGCTACTGTCTTGCCACCGGCCAGCCGGTGGCTCCTCCACCGGTCGACCGGTAGAGCCTGGATCAAGACTCTTCTTCTCTACCAAGGCACCGGCCAGCCGGTGGAGCTGTATCGGTCAGCCGGTGGCCCCTGGACAAGAATCCTATGCCTTTTTGCACACACCGGCCAGCCGGTGGGACTGTACCGGCCAGCCGGTGGAGCCAGTCAAACTAGCCGTTGCAGTTTGACCAGGCTGGCCCACTTGGCTCCCAACGGCTCTTTAAGCCTCTCCAACGGCTCCGAAGCCTCCCCAAGGGTTCCATGCCTATAAATAAAGGCCAAGGAAGCCCCAGACACCTACCGGAACATATACGAAGCCAACGGACATATTTTGGATCATTTGGCGTACCTCCGGCGGACTTCCTCAAAGGAACCCACCTAGCTCCAACAACTTCCACACCCAAGGAGCTCCTCCAAAGAAGCTTGGAAGCGGCCTTCAACATCTCCAATCAATCAAAGGCACCCAAGACTTCTCCAATTACGGTTTTTAGTGTTTTATTCATTTTGAGCTTAAAATTGGGTTTGTGCCTACAAACCCCAACCCTTTTCTCATCCCCCTTTCTTTTGGGTTTCACACCACCACTAAGGTGTGAAGAGGTTTCTTCAAGCCTTTCCTTTTAAAAGGCTTGTGTTTCGGTGAGCTAGCCTTCACCCGTTAAAAAGGCTAGTGGGTTCTTGCTAAACCATCAAAAGCAAGTGGGTTCTTGCTAAACCACAAAAAGCAAGCTGTAATAGGTCCTAGTGCTACCTCAAAGCCTAGTGGGTTTCTTGCTAAAACCATTGAAAAGCAAGCGGTAGGAATCTCTCAACGGTTGAGTTGGGAGCGGAGACGTAGGCCGGGTTTTGGCCGAACTCCGTTATCAATTTTGTGTGTCTTGCCTCTTTATTTCCGCTGCACTTTACTTTGATTTTTTAAATTGTTAATCATTTTTTAAAAGGCAATTCACCCCCCCCCCTCTTGCCATCTTTTCCTCGTTTTCTTCCGACCCAACACTTTCCATCATCCAACTTTTATAGGCAATTAACAGAGTAGAAAATTATTAACCTAAACCAATATAGGGATTGAATCCATCATTGGATCTATCTCTTCCGATTATATAAATAAAAAATAAAGCAACAAAACCTACTTTTTGAGTATAAAGATTCATAAAATCATTACTATGCCTTATAGGAAGATGAAGAACCATGACTTGCACTTATGTAAGAAAAAATGGATCATCTTTTATTCAATGAACATGAATTTGAGGAGCCCCATCCAGATATCCAAGTATATGAGACTGAAGAAATCAAAAAAGTGGATAAATGTATCATAGGGGAGACATTTCATATTAATTGGAAGGGATGTAGGTTTAACAAGTAGTGACCAAAGAATAAGATGATTTATGAATCAGCCTACCCATCCATGCAATATATTCCTAAATTTGAAATGGGATTATCTATTAAACTCTTTCCATGGATCATTCTTCACTATAAATGAGGAATGAAAATATAGTAAAATACAAATGTTGTGGTTCAAATCACAGAAGTATTATCCATGATAAAAAAATTTATAATAGGAGATACATCCCTATGGTGGATGTTAAAATTCAAGGCCCGCTTGGGGGATCAAACAAAGAAATATCACTTTACATTATTTTTGAAATATAGATTTTAATTTCATTCAATAGAGTAGTCAAAAAAAATCTCACTCCCTCCAAAATTATTTATCTTTATTGACATGATCCATATGATTGATTGAGTAATTCCTTTTTATATGTTTATAATGGAAGAAGGAATCCTCAAACTATGATTTAGAAGTACCCAGCATCATGGTAAAGGTATTTCATTTTTTTAATTATTTTATCATTAAACTCTTAGATATTTTTGTACTAAACATGTTTTGAGGATTAAAATAAAATCAAATTCCAACACTTTAATTCATGATTTACATAACTTATCATGGAGACAATAGTCTCCTAGGAATCCTATGATTCCATGTTTTATATTTAAATGTTAATAATAATTATCAAGTAAATTAGAGAATTTAATTTCTTTTATGAGAATCATGGATATTAAAATGAATATTAATTTTTTTAATAAATTTTCTTGATTCATGTAAATAAAATTTCAAAACAAATTTTTGTATTTTAAAATTCATTTGAATTGATTTGTTATTATTTATCATTCCTTGAGTGACATTCCCAAATCATATGTTTGATCGGTGAGTGGTTTTCTAGGCTAATTATTTCTTATTCAACAATTATCATATTGTTTGAGTATTTGTGGGATACGCCACTTTCCAGAACATGTATTTGATCTTTCCATAGCAATAAGTGTTCAAAAATACACATAAAATGATTGTGGAATCTTTGAGTTAACCACATTTCATTAAAATACCACCTTAATAGAAATACATAATTATCTCATAGAAACCATAAATGTCCTTATATGGAATCAATCATTATTAAATCCATTTTTATACATTCCTACCATCGTCATAGAAATTATAGGACATTTTATTGTTTAAGTGCAGAGCTATAGGTAGTCATGGTAGCTGAGATGAATTGCATTGTATGAAAAAAATTTGGGCTCATATATATGGATGTTAATTAAGGGTTTTGATTCATTCAATGTACTTTATTTGTTTCCTCAAATAATATAATAAAAATATCCAAATTAAAAAAGAACCAAAAAATTAAAAAAATGACTTCAGATTTGGAAAAACCCAAAATCACCATTACTAGAACATTTATTATATCATATATAGATTCATGTTGGATGTGATGTATATTCTAATGCATAATTTTTGAAAGAATATGATAGGTCTCTTTGAAAAATAATCTATAAAATCACATAAAATATCACATGGGTGCAAAAATTAACCATTAAGAATATGTTTGATGATAATCATTACATATAGTTTTCAGGATGTTGGAAGTTGTTACAACTTAAATGTGAGAATGAAATTAAACTATTGCTTTGAATAATATATTATAATCATTAAGACATAAACCTCTACCTTGATCGTTTATTTCAAACATAAATTCCCACCAACCATAATCCACAAAGACGTTTTAACCTTTAATGGTAGTCTTCAAGATTTCATTTGTCATTTAGGTTCATAATGTGATGAAAATAAATCATTTTCAAGCCATAGATACGGTTCATATTTTCATAATTTGAGCACATAATTAGATAAAAATTATCATGAGTGATGTGAAATAATAATAAAAAGTGATGTAGATCCTAATTTGGTAATAATTTTGAATTAAGAGACATTAATTAATAAAAAAAATTCCATCATTATAAAATGGGGAAAAGTAATATTCATGAATTTATTATTTATTTGAAAACTGATAAATGAAATCAATATTAAATATGAATATTGAAATTTTCATTTAAAAATGATAATTATGTTATCTAATTTCATTGATATTTGAATATATATAACATTGGTCCCCTCTTTAACTCCTTAATAATTATTTAGGCTTGAGGGAAATAATGTTTTATGTGAGTTTTTATTTAAAAGACGTAAAATATGTGTAGTATTTTGAAAACTTGAAATGAATTCATAATTTTTTTAATGATATAAAATCTATATTTTCTATTTATTATTACTTAATCAAAAATTCAAATGGAATAAATGAAAATGTGTTAGAAATAGTGAATGATTTTTTTTTTAAATTTGATACATTATTTTATAATCCTTGGTAGATAAGTCTAATAATTTTTAACCATTTTGATGATATATTTCCAAAACCATAGAATTAGGCCCAAACAGGCCTTCAGGAATAGGAAATCCCACTACATACAGAACCAGCAAGGGAATGATGGAAATGCTTGCCTTGGATGGCTCTCATGAAATCCATTATGGAATATGTGTTGAAGCCCCATGCATATGGGATATAGGTGGTAAAACCCACATCGTGTACGAGGCTCAATGTTGTGCTCCACAGTGGAGCCATCCTGGTATACGTGGAATGGGTGATCTGCCTAACACTATTGTGGTTACCACTTCATCTTCGCATATAGCCATGTTCCACCAAAATAGTCAGCTATCAATGTTGTGCCCCACCATTCTTCACCTCCACTTTCAATCCCCTCCTCGACCATTCGTCCTTGCTATCATCTGAGAAACAACGATGATGCAATCACCACTATTTCATGGCTTCACTGATCATCATCCCCAACCTCCATTGCTACTACATTCACTAAGGCCCTTTGGACCACCTTTGGCCTCTTAGATGGCCTGAGGAGGAGGAGGTCAATGTTAATGTTTCTTCCACCATCACACCTTGATCTATGGCTTCCTTCTTTAAACTTCTACACCCAGACAGCACAACCGTCCTACATCCAACAACCATGTAGAATCATTCCACACTATAAATTTACACCCATGAATCACGGGTGTGTTTTCACAATAAAAATTTGGAAAACCCCCTTTATTTAAGGGATACCAAGCCTATCCCTGAACTATTTAAGGAGTCACTCCTCCACTGCAACTATCATTCGTTCAACTCCCTCAGTAAGATGAGCTTGGGCCTTACTTTACACTCCTCTCCTCCCATTTTTCTTCTTCATTTATTTTTTATTTCTCTTTTAATAATTATTAATTTAAATTTGGTATTCATTTTTTTATTTTTATTTTTATTTATTTTTAAATAACTAAATTATAAGATTCATTTTTAATTTTGTTCCACCATTTTCTCTTTCTTATTTATTATTATAACTATTCCTCTTTAATTATAATAATAATATTATTAATATCACATTAACGTTTTTATTTTATATTTTTTACATCCATTTTATTCATTCTATTTAAAAAATATTATCTTAATTAAAATAATAATAATAATAATAATAATAATAATAATTATTATTATTATATTAGAAACCTTTATAAATTTTATAAATTTCCATTAATTTAATTTAATGTATATTCTTATTCTTTTTTCCCTCTCTCTCTCACTTAATATTTTTTATTTTATACTTTTATTTTCCCATATCATTAGTTTTAATTTTTTTTATTCATTTTATTTTCTTCTCTTTATCATCCCATTTATTTATCTAAAACTATGTGATATTTTACTCTAAAATGTGATAGTCTAACCACAAGGCTTCGCACATAAAAATGTGAAGGAATTATTGAATTTTTCATGTTTATTATTTAATGATTGTAATAGATTTACGATACATGTATAATGAGCTGTATGTCGCTGATAAGACGATTTCCCCACATTAAATGAAAATATTATTATTATCATCGTTTTATTTAAACCATTTTTCCCTAACTCAATTCGTTAAATCTTCATATTAAGTATCATAGCTAATTAATGGATGAAACAAAATCAATAGAGTTGGGTCGTGGATGATTGCACCTCATAGACAAAGGTGTATCATCAACCTTTTTATAGGAGTTAATATAATTTTGAGTGCATTGACATTCAATAATATTCCCCAGTTTTTAAATAATGAATAGTGGTTCAAACATTATATTTAATTTTTGGATTATCAAAAAAAAATTAAACATATCAATGAGAATAATGATTGATCCATAAAAAAACCCTAACTCATTTTATTTCTTCCTTGCCTTTCTTTATTTATCTTTTCATGGTAGTGTAAATTAAAATTACATCTGTTCATGTTATTAATCACAAAACCAAAAGATTTATTGTTGTTTTCATAAAATATTCAAAATTAATGAATTAGTTTAGGTGATTTAAAATAATTAATTTAACTAAAATGTGAGGCTCATTAGGATAGATGACCATAGTCATCCACATTGCTATATTAGAAAAATATAATTACTTTTTATACTCCTCTCCATATCTGTTTCATTAAAAGAGTACAATGATATTTGAAATTATGATTTTTTGTAATCAAGAACAGATAATGAGTTTAGCTTAAACGTTATGAAATAAATTCTATTTAATGGAATTAACACTTCATCAGAAATTTATTTTATGCTCATTTTTTCATATCCCTATGAGGTTTATCCAATAAAGAAAATTTATAGTATATATGATTTAATTTACATTTTTTTCATGGAATGAAATATAATAAATTTTTTTAATGATAAAAGACAATTAAAAGAGGAAATTTTTTCAATCAATCATACCATGATTCAACCCCCAGGTTATTTATCATTGTCATCTAAAAAATTTGTATCCATGGGAATGGTTATATTTAGATTTTCTCTCACAATAGAAGAAATTTGAGTTTTTAATCACCAAATAATATTAATGATCTATGAAAAAAATTATCCATTGAAGAATATGATGAATAACTACTAATTTTCATTAGAGATGGATGTGTTCATAACTACATTGAAATTAATTTAATTAATTATCATATGTCGTGCTTTATTAGAAAAATTCCAAAGACAATTATATTTATAACGTAGATGAGTCAATAATTTAGTGAGATTATTATCCAAAAAAATCTACATGAATGTGATTTCATGTAAGTAATTTCTATGTTAGAAAGTATAATAAATATATATGAAGAAAATATAAATTACATGAAGTAAAATTTTAGGTTATACGGGAAAGGAATGAGGTCTTAATGATACACCCAAATAAGGATACTTATGTTTTCATTGATTAGGTGTTTTTTTGTTGAAAGAATTCATTGTATTAGAGATATTATAGATTATGTAAATATCATTATGTGTATATTAAGAATAAATCAAACACATTCCATACCAAAATCCAACATACTGGTAGATAACGATATAAATGTTTTTATATTTGATAGCTTAACCTATAAAATTTCTTTATATGATTTGAGAAATAATAATAATGAGGCTTTGGAAAAATTGAAGTCTAAATTGGAGGTATTCAAGGCCTTGACGAATAACACTTTAGAATATATATTAGAATATGATTATGTGGAAAAAGTTATGGAATTAATTTTCCCGAATACATAATGTGTATTTCGAATATTTTATTATAAAATTACTCATTCAAGTATTTATTGTAAAAATGTCTGAATCCTTATATAAATCTATCCCAAGAATATTCACAATGATAATGAGGATAATGATAAATTTCACAACAAGAATCCTTCAACTAATGATAAATTATAGAAAAATACCAACAAATATTTATTCAAAAAGATGAATCCACGTAAATAATAATATTCTAGTTTAGAATATTAAGAGGAATAATAGAAGGATGACTATAAAGATCATAGATAATTTATTAAATTTAAGTGATATATAACTAATAGAAAAAAATAAAAATAATAAGAAGAAGAAGTTGAAGGAAGATATAAAACCCAAGTTAAAATATTTGTTTCTCTTGAAGAGATAAACACATGGGGAGCTAAAATGAAAAATCCCACAAAGTGGTTTTTCCTTGAACACTATATATATTGTATTTCAATGAAGAAAAATATGATATAAATACTCAAATTCAAATTTTCAAAAACATTTTTTTAGAAAACATGAACAATGACATCTAGTATAAGACCAATTTTGGCTAATAGTTAATGACTTTCCATTGTTTGACTAAAACATAATACAATAGAGTCAAATATGTCAAAAAAGTAAGGATGAATATTTTAGCTGATGAATATAGGTATAATATCATGAAAAATTATTAAATCCTGATATGATATAGTGAACTAAATTCACACTAGTGATATGACAAGGGAAAATAAAATATGGAGGTCCAGAACTATAGTTAATGGAGATTTAGGGAAAAAATAAACAATTGAATGAAAAAAATTAACTTGAGGAGTAATCAAAAATATAAATCAATGATGATTTGTGTTATACCAAAATCATCGAATTCAAGGATGAGGATTGGTTTTGGTATGAATGAATTTTATATAATTTAGAGAGCCCATGGGAAAACCATTTCTACAACAAAAAAATTGGTAATAAAAAAATTTTGTTCTAATTGTTTTAGAAATAAGATAGAATATAAAAATTTCACATACATATACAAGAGGAATAAATGGGAATAAGTTAAATAAAATGATTCCAAACCATTTTCTCTATTCTAGGAATTATTTTTATAGTCATCGTCATTTGTTTTGATGATTCATATACATTAAAACTTATTTCCCTTCAACAAAATCGGTGAATGTTCCATTGAATACCCAATGTTGTTCTATGAAATAGATCGAGGGATTATTGAATTAACTTATAACAGAAAATATTATTTCATACTAGTAGGACATGATTGTTCCATCATACACTAAAGATGATAAAAATTATCATTCAACATTTTGTTTTAATTTAATTATTTGATAAGGAAGAATAATATTGTGCATGTGTTGGTCCTAGAGAATGCCTTCAAATAATCAAATTTCACTAGAATATGGATAATATATAATATATACACCACCAATATGATGGTAAATATAGATCTAGAGATAATCACTAATTATGAAAAGAATGGTGTTCTCAGATTTTATAGTGATTAATTAATTATGAATATTATCTTCGTAAAATCCCCCTTGGGGGAAAATAAAAGTGAGGTGATAATGTTTTAGTTCTTGATGGTCTCAGTAAAAATATGATAAGTGAAAATATTTTACGTGACTTATTAAATGTTATAATATTTACAATGAATTATTATATCATCAATGTTAATAATAATGTTTACTCTTTTCAGGAAGTGTTATTTATGGGTAAAATATTCATTGTGAGTTGAGAAGAAGATATAGGCTTAATGTCAAGTTAAGAATAAAAAAGGTTGTATCCTAAAATTTATATTCAAATAATCCATCCATCAAAATTAATATCTTGTAAAACTTTTCCTTTATAAAAATATCTCTATTCTTTAACAATATAGTACACATACAAATTATACCTTCCAAAAAGGTAATGTCACTAAAAATACATATATGAAAAAATATCAAAGGTCAATGAGAGATCTGGAAGTACGGTATATTGATGTTTGGGGGTGTATTTCTCTAATTGGTATTGATGGGAATTGTTATTAAGCCATATGTAGTAAATGTTTTATCATAATGAAACATGTTTCAATTGTCACCCAAAATTTTAAGATGTTTAGTTCTGTATCATTTTATCAAAGAGAATTTGATACGATGATATTTCAAAAAAAAATATAGGCATTCTATATTCATAATGTAGTGGAATTCACAAATACCCATGTGATGTATTATCTCTAAAAACATGTGATAAAGAACACTGTTATAATAGTATCAAATCCACATAAAATGGGTTTGTTTAGAGAATAATACTAACTATAATAAAGTTAACAAGAATGATAATTATTCATAATGACCATGAAGAGATGTTCTAGGATAAATAAGTGATGAAATTATTCTACATTTCTAATAGAAAATTGTTATGTCTAGTTTAAGATAATACTATATAAAAAATATGTTATAGAAAAAAGCCAACATTTATTTAATTATCCTCCTTCTTAAGTAGGTGTTTCATTCATAATAGTGAGAAACATATAATTTTTAATAATACATAGATTACGGGATATATATTTGGTACTATAGAAAAACAAACAGATAAAAATTCTTTAGTAGGAAACATAGAGATGTTATAGAGTGAAATGTTATTATTGTGGTATAAAATGTGATGTATTTTCAATAACATAGAGAAAAATTTTATGATTATAGTGATGATGAGATGAGAAGCTCATGGGGATAACATGTACCTATGAATGATTCATAAGTAGGATTAAATGATGAGAATTTTTTTATAACAATTTTACTCACATATAAAAATGATGAGATGAGATGAAACTAATCTGAATAATTCAAATTGTGATTATACAACATTGTACAATACAAAAAATATTATGTCTCTACGAAATGAATCTTTTTTATCATAGGAAGTGAAATATTTTTTAATGAGATATATAAATTATGATTATATTATTAATGATGCATATCACCAAATCAAAAGTAATCAAGAACATGATATCGTATTGAGGTTCAAAATGATGAATTTTATTAGGATAAAATGGTTTTTATATACCATGATGTATTATTAAAACACAAAGATTTGAAATAATTATCGAATAGTGTGATCTAGATAATCCAATATTTAGGGCCCTAATGATAAGGATAAATGTTTTCCTACTGAATATATGAGGAAAAATAAATTCATATTTTCTATAGAAGTGTAATTTAAATATATTTTTTTGTAGATTTATGTCAGGTTAATACTTAAAAATGGTATTGTGGATGTATAAGTCATGTATATTCGATTGCCCAATGGTTTTATTATTCATGAATATAGGAACAATTCTTGTTGTTTGTATATTGTTCTATATAGTGTGAAAAAGGAGCCAAGGGGCCTATATTAAATAGAAGGGAAGTATTTGATAAATCTCAAATACCACCATAGTGTTCTTGATAAGAAACAATATTTCAATAATGTTGTTACAAAAAGGATCATGGTGGTGGTATATGTTAGTGACATAATCATTTTTGGATGAATCAAAGTATAATGTGAATAGTTTCCTTACTTTATGAAATGTTAGGTCAAATGTAAATGCTTCTTGAGATAAGAAAACTCATTGATATAGTGGGGACCTAATTAATTTATTTAACACATATTTATTAATCCAAATAAACAATTTTTTTCTATAAAAATTATTATGGATAATTTAATGAATATGAAAATTGTAGTTTCAATGCATATAAAACTTTCAAGTAATGAGAAGGAAATGTAGAAAATAAAATATATTAAATTATGATAATTGGAAACTATATACACATAATATTGAAATTTATATAGTTTTTTTTCTATATTCATGGAAATAAATTATAAATAAAATCACAATTATAGACACATAATTGTAGTGAATATGATAAATTGGTATATCAAAATGAGTAAGGAATTGACTTTTAATAGAGGTATATATGCTTTTAAATTTTTTTATCCATAATTTTATTCCTCATTTCATTAAACCTTGATAAAAACACTATTAGGATAGTCAATATATTCTTAATAATAATGATAAAAGAGTTTTGGATCCTTGTATTAGAACTAATCAATGATGTGAAGTCAATAAATTATGTGTATTCAATTTATGATGTCAATGAAATTCCCAAAATAAATTTCTTTGGATAAAACCAATTAATTTTTATTATAGGATGTGATTTCAATACATTACATGAATCATATCCCTGAAATTAACAAATTTTTCTTGAAATAAAAATAAATCACATTGAATTCATGATGTGAATTACGCTCATTTTGTGAATAAGTAGTGACCTAATTTGTTTAAATGGTTAAAACCCTCGTTTTAACCCATTCACCTATTCTCTCGAGAAAAACATGATTAAGAATAATACCACACCTAAACCATGGCTTTGATCATTCTAACTCATCAGATTTATAATTCCTTCACTAGTGTTTTAATTGGATGTGTATTGTTAAGAGATTAATTCCACTTCATTCTTTTATCACATTATCCCTCCATATTTATTACTATTTTGGTGCATGATAATACACTCTATTTTTGGGGAATATTATTATCTTTTTATTTCTTCTATTATATCTTTATTTAATGGATTATAATGGATACGGATAATTATACTAACCTAAGTTATATATTAAAGTGATTTTAGTAAATTTTTTGAGGATTTATAAGGTCTGTGATTTTTCTATATAATAAACCATCCAACAGTGCCTCTTAAGAATTTAATTAATCAAATAAATTTATTATTAAAAATTATTTATTTCTTTATAAACTTGAAAAATAATATAGGAGGTTGAAAACTATGACATTTTTCACCCCTTCTAATTTTATTTCTATAAAGGACTAAGAGTTTGATTCTTTGGAATATTTTTTGAACTACCCATTATGGTTTATTAAACCTCCCCTTTTTATATTAGGTTATTTTCAATTTATCCAAGGTATAATTATTGGCCATATGTATAGGAACATTAAATTATGATGTATATTAAATTAACTATATTTAAATGAATTTTCCAACATGATTAAAAATGATGCTCTAATGTTGTGATTTTAATTCTGGATATGGTATTTTATTTAAAACAATCCAAGAGAGATGTTAGAGTCCAATATAAGATTTCTCTTTTGGTATTATCAAGCTAAAAAATAAAATATTTAATTGATTATATCATATCAAAAGTGATAAACATGTTTATTTAAAAAACATTATAAGAACTCACTAGTGGGTGTTGTATTTATTCCCATGTGTGATACCAGATTCCATTGTGGACTACCTTGAATGGGATCTATTTGCATTGTTATACTTGAATTTCCCAAGTGATTATTGTTTACAGATTTGGTACCATGTGGAAGGAATATGAAGGATATTATTGATAATATTCACTGATTACTATATGGGTACCTATATAGACACCTTGTAGGGACTCCCAGGGCGATGGATTTAGTAGTTTACCTAGACCCATACATAGGTTCCCTATATAGAACGTCTTGAATGAGATTATGTTGCTAATAGTATCAAAATATAGGATGTGTTTACCTATCCAAAGAATATGATTTTTTGGTCCATGCTTTATATTCGTCTAGTTTGATTTGTAATTTATATCTTTATTCTTATATGGAAAATGATTTGTGAACCCCAGCCTATGTATTCTCTAATACATTAAGATTCCACTTAATGTCATAACTATCCATAAAAATATATTTATATGTATGTATTTATATTAGAAATATTAATACATTCCTTAATATATATATATATAAATTTACTTGTCAGGTTAAATCTCTTACGAGAAATTCAACATAGGGAAAAGTAGGTTGTAACACCCCAACCCCAGTTACCCAGAGTTAGTGCATTATTACATAACATTGATCTGATCACAAGGGATGAATTATAGAATGACAGATTAGTTTAGTATACTTCGATGTAATAGATACATACATAATGATTACATTACATTATGAATTAAAAAAACATCAAATATCCTTTGAACACACCCATATTCAATATCTTATTCATGTAGGTCAATTATACTATACTTCTTTACATCCTGAAAAAAATAAATCATAAGAAAGGGGAGATTTCATATTCTCAATAAGGATACCAATATAGTGGGAACTATCATAAGAAAACATATTCATTATTTGATATGTGTAAGACTAAAACAATAGTATTTTAAACACTAAATTCACTATAATATGGAAAAGATAAATCACATAATTAAATTTAATTATTTACATGGATATTCTACTAGTAGAATAATCACATGTAATACAGATAAATATTTTCATAATGATGGAATGCATAATTGCGGACAACATAACCACATAGTCAAGGTCGTGTGCCAAGATTACAAATAATATTTTTTCAAGGATTTCTTCCAAGACACTAGTTTGTCTCATGAGATATACAGATGCAATGGTGAGGTATAGTGGGCTCCACCAATCACATAGTATGTCCTATGCATACCTCATATGAAAAGGATAAAACATAATCTAAACATTCTTATTAAAACTAGAAAAAATTTGTCAATATCTTAACTAAAAAGCTTAAATGGTATAAAAATAGAACATCCATAGTAAAACATAACTTATTAAATATAATATTGAATATTTTATTATAATAAATCAACCTCAATAAAAAATAATGGAGTATATTCTCATATAAGATAATAATCAGTAATACTATTTGAGAGAAATTTCCCTTTTTTCTTGAAAATATTTAAAATAATCACTATTTATAATGAAGATGTTAAAAATGTATTTTTTTAATAAAAATTTCTCATACCAAATTGGAACATTTAATGAGAATATTAATTTTAAATCATTAATTTCATTATAAATAAATCTTTAAAACCATTTTTAATAAATGGACATTAATGAGAAAGATTTAGAAGAATAAATCATTCAAACATTTAAAATGATATTTTAGTTAGAGTTCCTAACCAAATGAGAGATGATTGAAAAAAATAATTTAGGAAATTAAAACATTATAATATCATGCGAATAATTGGTATCATGATAATCTATGTCAATGTATATTATTTACACCATATAAACAGGAATTGGTGCATAACAACAAAAAAGTCTCAATGGAATGTAAATTGAGATGAAATCCCATATAAAGAATGTATCTTTAGGTTAAAGATAAATTAATTACATTATTATGTGAGGAAAATATAAATATAGTAAATATTATTGGATATTCAATGTAAATCAATCAGGGGAAATTCACACAATTTCATGTAAAAACAAAATAAATGACTTAGATGTTTAACTCAGTGAATGAGAAATTGAGTAAACATTAACCTTATCAATTTCATATCAATGACATAAAATTTTTTAAATGAAGTTATTGTGTGTTTAAAAAGAATATCAACACATAGGGAAATGGATATTACTACATAAATATATAAACATTTATTTCAATCATAATTTTGGAGTAAAATAATAAATAATGTTTGCGTAAAACCCAATAAGTGGCAATCAAAATTAGAAATTCCTTTACTGATTTGGTAACAGAAGATACATACACCCAATAAAAGGATTATCATAAAATTTAGATTTAAATACACATATATTAATTTATATTACACAAATAATACAAACATGGGTAGTACATACACAACACAAATTGAAAAAGTGGCAATATAGCATGAATCTCAAAAGAATAAGAAGTGAGATGATAACCCCTTACCTTGTACGTTTCCAAAGTTGATGGGAAGTAATCCTCATATATATATCTTAAATAATTATTATTAAATTATAAAATAACCACATATATAAATATGATTTCATATACGATCCTTTAATATTGATTTGTTAATAATATTTCAGTTGTATAATTGTTTCAGGTGTTAACTGATTCATTTTACGTCATATGTTTTTTACGTAAGTCATGATTTTTATGGATAGGATGTATATAATTCATATACATAATTATACTATGTTCTTCCACATTATTTTTAATCATAAAATAAAAATTAATCTTTAATGGTTACGATAGAGAACAAATTTTCATCGCATCGTGGAGATGGTATACCATATGAACGCATGAGAAACAATATAATTATATTAGTCGTGAAATAAAATGTAATTGGATGGAATACTATATAAAGAGAATAATTAACATGTTATATTTATTATTTACATCAATTATACTCATTATTATACTCATTCAAATAATGAAGTGTTGAATAACAAACTACACCACGATGTGGAGATGGTAAGTTGTACTTACACACATATGGTGACTTTGTCAATAATATGATGGATAGAATAATGAATATTGTTGTAACAAATTTATAATAACATATTAGTGTTTTGAAGGTACAATAATTATTATTTTATTATGGAAAAAACAATGAAAGAGGAAGTGGAATAATAAAATAACTTTGAAAAAGGTGATGAAGTAATTATCTTTTATTCAGGTCTTTCTTTTTTATTTTAAAAAAAGGGCTCCATAGGTTGGCTTTCAGATCATTATAAGGCCTATGGGCTGAATTTGGATATTTTTAAGGAGATTTGAGTAGGGTTTGGCTGGGGAAATTTATTTGGAGGTGTGAATTTGAGAGAAGGTGTAAGTACCCTTTTATAAGAGGGTTGAGGTTCACTTTAAGAAAACCAAGAAATATTATTTTACAATAAAATAATTTAATTTTTCTAATTTCTCCAAATGTATTTATATAGAGGCTAAGATGAGGATGGGTAAAAATCCTCTAAACAAATAGGTTTTAGACATGTTATGGTCACCAAATTAACCTTATCTTTTAGATTTAACTCTTAGTTAAACAATTTAAAATTTACCATGTCTTCTTGTATTGTTACACTATAGGGTAAATAAAAATAATATAAAATTCCATTCAACCCTAAAGTGGTTCATTATAGAAATATATTATATTAATTCAGTCCCTTGGAGGAACCTTAAATTTTAGGAATATTATATCATTTAATAAAACAGTATTTGATTTAAAAACTCATTTATGTCTATTTTGAATCTATTTAGTAATTGGTTTTTTTGAAAGACAAAACAACATGATTAATTCAAAAAAAAATTATTTAATCAACCCTAACCTGTCATATTAACCTAGTAAATTATTGGAATGCATCAAAAATATCAATTTACATTTATTATAATATTTATATTATTAATTATTTTATTATTTCATTAATAAGGTAATTACTACCTCATCATTGTGTGTTAAATGAATTAAATTAGATAATTTATAAAATTTAAAAATAACATACCAGGATATAATAAATATTTTTAGTATTAAAAATAATATTTATGGTCATATTTTTCTCATGGGTAACCCAATATTAAAAATGGATTATTTATTGACATTTTACTTTCACACAATGAAATCTTTTTTAAATAAAATATAATAAATGTCCTAATCTATTCCATGTGGATAAATATTGAACCATAATTTTTTCCTAAGGTTGATTTTGGTCTAAATAAACATATCCAATAGAATTAAGACATGTGTTGGGGTAATTATAATATCATTTTTTCTTTAATTTCCCTATTTAATTTTACCCTTGATAAATTAAATATAAAAGAAAATATTCATAAAAAATTAATTTCATATTATTGAACAACATTTTTACATACTAATGTCAACCAATTACCTTGTATTTTTAAATTAAATTCATTGAAGCGGTAAAATTATGTTTTTTGAATATTTTTAAATCTTCCAGAAGGTGGTTAAAAGATTGTAAAAAGTTCAATAAAAATGTATATATCTAATCTTATTATAAAATTTATTTAATGAATAATATAGTTATTATCTATTTATTTTGACATTAAAATAAATTTAAATAAAAACAGTAAATTTTAAAATAATAAGTCGGCTTTTAAAATCAATGGAATTTTTTTGCACTATTCATCAAAAATAGAATGTTTTTAGGAAAATACCAAAAATTAAATCAATGATAATTTTGATATTCAAAATTCAAAAATGACACCAATTTTACCAAATTCCAAACAAAGAAGTTTTGATGATTAATATAAAAATAATTCATGTTGTCAAAACCAAAAAGTGGGTTCTTGAGAAATAAAACGATCAAATGATTGATATGTATTTATGTCCAATTTAAATGAAATATTACATCCAATTAGAAAAAATATATTAGATGATAAAAATTTAATCTAATTATAATTAAAACCCATTGAAATGTATAATTTAACACTATAAATTATTTAGATTTAAAAAGTTATTTTTAAATAAAATTTTATATTTTTCACAATTCATCAAACTAAGAAAGTTAACAGAAAAACTCTTAAAATTTATCCAAAATAATTTTTTATCTCCTGTTTCTAATGAATATGTTTATTTTGTAAAATAGAATTTATAAAATTATCATATATCGGATTTAAAAAAGTTTCTTCACTATAAGGCGATAAAATTTCAATTTTTTAAAAATACATATTTTTTAATGTAAAACTAATTTTGTTTTTATATTATATCCACAAAATATATAATATAGATTTTAATATTTTATAGTGTATATAAAATTAAAAATGTATTTAATGCTATTTATAACATCTTTTTAAACTTCTATTTTGGTAATTCGTGGTGCACTCAAACTCAGTGTTGCATGTATTGCATGATGATGAATTAGTTTAAAGAAAATCACTTATTATAAAATCATGGGATGCCACATTATCCCCACATTTGTAAATTGAGTCCTATAATTTTATAAATTGGTCTTGGGAACATCGTTAAAAGTACCACATCAAAAAAAGAGTCAATTAAAATATCACATTAAAAAAAAGAAACAGAAGTTCAACAGTCACCTAAGATAACCCATAAAATGATTTCATATAGAAAAACATAGATATATAAAATAGAATAAGTGTCATGTTGTGATGAAGTTTGATATAAAAAATGATCCAGAAACAGTTAAAAATACAGAAACCAGAAACATGTGATGGGTGAAACTGTCATTGGTTTCCTAATAAGAAAAGTAAACAAACAACATTTTTGTTTTAAGTGTCATTTCATAATGTTTATGAATTTATTTATTAAATTGAATAAGAACATAAATATATATACTTACATTTCATGTAGTGTTTTATCCATTAATAAATTTATACCACTAAATCATCTTTTCTCTAAAAAATTAGTATTTAACATGACTTGGTCGCACATAAAGTGCTAGAATTAGCTTCTAGAGAGTCACATAATACACAAAAGATGAACAATATATTTCAATTGAATTTGGAGATTAACCAAATCCAAAATGGTAAGTGCAAGATCAGATGGTCCGCAAAATGGATAATCCTTAATAATAAAAATACTAATATTAGTTTAAAAAATTAATCAAACAATACCCAAAGTCAATCAAAGAGTATTCAATAAAAAATTGTCCATAAATTTATTGAAAATAATCCAAACTAGGTTTGAATCAAAAAATTTAGAAGGATTTGATCACATAATATTCCACGATCAATATTAATATTTATCTCCAAATCCCGTCAACTACTCTTAAAATCACATACTTAAAAGTAATTAACTTAATCAAATATTATCTATGATAGATTAATCATTTCCATAAATAAACTAAATTGTTATAAGTCTACAGTAAAAACATAGATTCTTCCAAAATAAAAAAATCAACCATCACTCCTCAAATTAAATCCCATAATATTCTATTTTCCTTAGGCATATAGTTTTTACCAAAGAGCAAACATCTTAAAAAAATTACACATTATAACCAAATCATTTTCCTATAATAAGTATATAAATTTTATAAATCATATGTTCCCAAAATCAGAATATTATTGATCCCTAAAATAATTAAACTTAAAATAATTAGTTATACAAACCAAGGACATTACGTAGTCTAGTGGTAGGTGATAAATGCCAGTCACACATTGGTGGTGGGTTCGATTCCCAATGATTTTTCAAACGTGATGGGTTGTCAAACGGTCTACGTGTTGTACTTTTTTCAAAAACAATACAATTTTATAACATTACAAAAAATAAGATAAATTCCTCAAAAAAACCCATAGCATATTTTAACCAGAACGGTTATCTCATGCCTCTCATTTTTGTCCAAAAAGTAATAACCTATAATTGCATCAAATTCAAGGATCAAATAAACACAAATGTTTCATTTTAATATCATGTGAATAAATGGTATCATGATAATCTATGTCAATGTATATTCTTTACACCATATAAAAGGGAATTGGTGCATAACAACAAAAAAGTCTCAATGGAATGTAAATTGAGATGAAATCCCTTATAAAGACTTTATCTTTAGGTTAAAGATAAATTAATTACATTATTATGTGAGAAAAATATAAATATAGTAAATATTATTGTATATTCAATGTAAATCAATCAGGGGAAATTCACACAATTTCATGTAAAAACAAAAGAAAATACATAGATGTTTAACTCAATGAATGAGAAATTGAGTAAACATTAACCTTATCAATTTCATATCAATGACATAAAAATTTATAAATAATGTTATTGTGTGTTTAAAAAGAATATCAACACATAGGGAAATGGATATTACTACATAAATATATAAACATTGATTTCAAACATAATATTGGAGTAAAATAATAAACAATGTTTGCGTAAAACCCAATAAGTGGCAATCAAAATTAGAAATTCCTTTATTGATTTGGTAACAAACGATACATACACCCCAGGAAAGATTTATCATAAAATTAAGATGTAAATACACATATATTAATTTATATTACACAAATAATAAAAACATGGGTAGTACATACAGAACACAAATTGAAAAAGTGGCAATATAGCATGAATCTAAAAAGAATAAGAAGTGAGATGATAACCCCTTACCTTGTAATTTTCCAAAGTTGATGGGATGTTATCCTCATATATATATCTTAAATAATTATTATTAAATTATAAAATAACCACATATATAAATATGATTTCATATACGATCATTTAATATTGATTTGTTAATAATATTTCAGTTGTATAATTGTTTCATTCCTTCATATGTTTTGTTAAGTAAGTCATGTTTTTTATGTATAGGATGTATATAATTCATATACATAATGATACTATGTTCTTCCACATTATTTTTAATCATAAAATAAAAATTAATCTTTAATGGTTATGATGGAGAATAAATTTTCTTCGCATCGTGGAGATGGTATACCATATGAACGCATGAGAAACAATATAATTATATTAGTCATGAAATCAAATGTAATTGGATGGAATACTATATAAAGAGAATAATTAACATGTTATATTTATTATTTACATCAATTATACTCATTATTATACTCATTCAAATTGTGAAGTGTTGAATAACAAACTACACCACGATGTGGAGATGGTAAGTTGTACTTACACACATATGGTGACATTGTCAATAATATGATGGATAGAATAATGAATATTGTTGTAACAAATTTATAATAACATATTAGTGTTTTTAAGGTACCATAATTATTTTTTTATTATGGAAACAACAATGAAAGAGGAAGTGGAAGAATAAAATAACTTTGAAAAAGGTGATGAAGTAATTATCTCTTATTCAGGTCTTTCTTTTTTATTTGAAAAAAAGGGCTCCATAGGTTGGCTTTCAGATCATTATAAGGCCTATAGGCTGAATTTGGATATTTTTAAGGAGATTTGAGTAGGTTTTGGCTGAGGAAAATTTATTTGGAGGTGTGAATTTGAGAGAAGTTGTATGTACCCTTTTATAAGAGGGTTGAGGTTCACTTTAAGAAAATCAAGAAATATTATTTTAGAATAAAATAATTTAATTTTTCTAATTTCTCCAAATGTATTTATATAGAAACTAAGATGAGGATGCATATAAATCCTCTCAACCAATAGGTTTTAGACAAGTTATGGTCACCATATTAAAATTATCATTTATATTTAACTCTTAGTTAAACAGTTTAAAATTTACCATGTCTTCTTGTATTGTTACACTATATGGTTAATAAAAATAATATAAAATGCCATGAAAACCTAAAGTGGTTCATTATAGAAATATATAATATTAATTCAGTCCCTTGGAGGAACCTTGAATTTTAGGAATATTATATCATTTAATGAAACAGTATTTGATTTAAAAACTCATTTATATCTATTTTGAATCTATTTAGTAATTGGTTTTTTTGAAAGACAAAACAACATGATTAATTCAAAAAAAATTATTTAATAAACCCTAACTTGTCATATTAACCTAGTAAATTATTGGAATGCATAAAAAATATCAATTTACATTTATTATAATATTTATATTATCAATTATTTTATTATTTCATTAATAAGGTAATTACTACCTCATCATTGTGTGTTAAATGAATTAAATTAGTTAATTGATAAAATTTAAATATAACATTCCAGGATATAAGAAATACTTTTATTATTAAAAATAATAGTTATAGTCATATTTTTCTCATGTGTAACCCAATATTAAAAATGGATTATTTATTGGCATTTTACTTTCAAACTATGAAATCTTTTTTAAATAAAATATAATAAATTTTCTAATCTATTCCATGTGGATAAATATTGAACCATATTTTTTTCCTAAGGTTGATTTTGGTCTAAATAAACTTATCCAATAGAATTAAGACATTTGTTGGGGTAATTATAATATCATTTTTTTCTTTAATTGCTCTATTTAATTTAACCCTTGATAAATAAAATATAAAAGAAAATATTCATAAAAAAATAATTTCATATTATTGAACAACATTTTTACATACTAATATCAACCAATTACATTGTATTTTTAAATTAAATTCATTGAAGAGGTAACATTATGTTTTTTGAATATTTTTAAATCTTCCAGAAGGTGGTTAAAAGATGGTAAAAAGTTCAATAAAAATGTATATATCTAATCTTGTTATAAAATTTATTTAATGAATAATATAGTTATTATCTATCTATTTTGACATTAAAATAAATTTAAATAAAAACAGTAAATTTTCAAATAATAAGTCGGCTTTTAAAATCAATGGAATTTTTTTCACTATTCATCAAAAATAGAATGTTTTTAGGAAAATACCAAAAATTAAATCAATGATAATTTTGATATTCAAAATTAAAAAATGACACTAATTTTTACAAATTCCAAACAAAGAAGTTTTATTGATTAATATAAAAATAATTCATGTTGTCAAAAACCAAAAAGTGGGTTTTTGAGAAATAAAACGATCAAATGATTGATATGTATTTATGTCCAATTTAAATGATATATTACATCCAATGAGAAAAAATATATTAGATGATAAAAATGTAATCTAATTATAATTCAAACCCATTTAAATGTATAATTTAACACTATAAATTATTTATATTTAAAAAGTTATTTTTAAATAAAATTTTATATTTTTCACAATTCATCAAACTATGAAAGTTAACAGAAAAACTCTTAAAATTTATCCAAACTAATTTCTTATCTCCCGTTTCTAATGAATAAGTTTATATTGTAAAATAGAATTTATAAAATTATCAAATATTGGATTTAAAAAAGTTTCTTCACTAAAAGGCGATAAAATTTCAATTTTTTAAAAATACATATTTTTTTATGTAAAACTAATTTTGTTTTTATATTTTATCCACGAAATAAATAAGATAGATGTTAATATTTTATAGTGTATAATAATTTAAAAATGTATTTAATGCTATTTATAACTTCTTTTTAAATGACTATTTTGGTAATTCGTTGTGCACTCAAACTCAGTGTTGCATGTATTGCATGATGTTGAATTAGTTTAAAGAAAATAACTTATTATAAAATCATGGGATGTCACATTATCCCCTAATTTGTAAATTGAGTCCTATAAATTTAAAAATTGGTCTTGGGAACATCGTTAAAAGTACCACATCCAAAAAAGAGTCAATTAAAATATCACATTAAAAAAAAGAAACAGAAGTTCAATGGTCACCTGAGATAACCCATACAGGGATTTCATATAGAAAAACATAGATATGGAAGATAGAATAAGTTTCATGTTGTGATGAAGTTTGATATAAAAAATGATCCAGAAAAAGTTAAAAATACAGAAACCAGAAACATGTGATGGGTGAAACTGTCATTGGTTTCCTAGTAAGAAAAGTAAACAAACAACATTTTTGTTTTAAGTGTCATTTCATAATGTTTAAGAATTTATTTATTAAATTGACTAATAACATAAAGAGATATACTTACATTTCATGTATTGTTTTATCCTTTAATAAATTTATACAACTAAATCATCTTTTCTCCAAATAATTAGTATTTAACATGACTTGGTCGCACATAAAGTGATATAATTAGCTTCTAGAGAGTCACATAATACACAAAAGATGAACAATATATTTCAATTGTATTTGGAGATTAAACAAATCCAAAATGGTAAGTACATGATTAGATGGTCCGCAAAATGGATAATCCTTAATAATAAAAATACTAATATTAGTTTAAAAAATTAATCAAACAATACCCAAAGTCAATCAAAGAGTATTAAATAAAAAATTGTCCATAAATTTTTTTAAAATAATCCAAACTAGTTTTGAATCAAAAAATTTAGAAGGATTTTATCACATAATCTTCCACAATCAATATTAATATTTATCTCCAAATCACATCAACTACTCTTAAAATCACATACTTAAAAGTAATTATCTTAATCACAAATTATCTATGATAGATTAATCATTTCCATAAATAACCTAATTTTTTTAAGTCCACAATAAAAACATAGATTCTTCCAAAATAAAAAAATCCACCATCACTCCTCAAATTAAATCCCATAATATTCAATTTTCCTTAGGCATATAGTGTTTACCAAAGAGAAAACATCTTAAAAAATTACACATTATAACCAAGTAATTTTCCTATAATAAGTATATACATTTGATAAATCATATGTTCACAAAATCAGAATATTCTTGATCCCTAAAATAATTAAACTTAAAATAATTAGTTATACAAACCAAGGACTTTACGTAGTCTAGTGGTAGGTGATAAATCATAGTCACACTTTGGTGGAGGGTTTGATTCCCAATGCTTTTTCAAACGTGACAGGTTGTCAAACGGTCTACGTGTTGTTCTTTTTTCGAAAACAATACAATTTTATAACATTACAAAAAAATAATATAAATTCCTCAAAAAAACCCATAATATATTTTAACCAGAACCATTATCTCATGCCTCTAATTTTTGTCCAAAAAGTAATAACCTATAATTGAATCAAATTCAAGGATCAGATAAACACAAATGTTTCATTTTATCTATATCCAAAAAAGAAAACATAAGTCTTCCTCAAATAATATTTTCTCATAAAAAACCATATGGGTACACATAAAAGATAAATTTCTTCTGATTTAATGCCACCAAAAAAGATAATTAATGCATTTATAAATTTCTCCATCCATTTATTTACACATTGGTTTTTCCTTGACATTGTGGTTATCATATAGAATAGGGAATTGACTTGGGTAATTCCTAGGTCCCTTAAATTTATGGAAAATTACTGTAAATGGATTCTTAGGATTATTTTTTTTCAGTCAAAGTACTCTTCATTTTTCCTCGATATTTCTTAACATAAGTCCTTCATTCCCACACATAAATAATTTATTTGATACATTGAGACACTATAATTGGTGTCACCAACAACATTTTATGCATGATGGAAATTGAGATATCTTTTCTCCATAGACTCCAATGTAAGAGCTCTTATCATTCTCTTCCTTTCTATTCATTGTTGAGTTCAGGAGTTGGTTAATGTATATGTTGTTGATCATATTTTTGGAAAACATATTAGATATAAATACGATATATTTTACACCTATCAAAATATCATTTCTTTTATCATTTACACCATTGTTCCCACCTTTTACACAATGTTCAATTTTACTATCAAATCATTGGAATCTATCTATTGACTAAAAATAGAGAGCATATTATGAGTAATTATAGTCATAAAATCATTTAGATAATATCAAGAAACATTATTTTCAATCTAAAACACCTTATGATCAACCATGGTTATTTATTCACATATTGTATTATTATCCTTCTAATTGATTTTTTATGAAAATTTGAATTATATTACGCTTATCCCCCAAGAGTGTCAAACCAGGTGCATAGTAAGGCCCATTATCATGTACCAGGATACCCGGGGACAAGCCTGAAACTCCTTGTTAGAGTTTTCACAACTTGTTACATATGTTCCAGAACCATGTCCACATGTAGAATCTAGACATGAATGTATTTCTTTGAAAATCCACATAATATTTACATTACCAAAATTTTTGGATGTTCTTCTATTATAATCCTTATCTTCTATCTTAGGGTAGGGTTCTCTAATCAGTGTTTATCTAAATCTAGTTTCCAAGGTTTGTAATAACTTTCCTCTGATACCAACTGTAATACCCCGACCCCAGTTTTCCAGAGATAGAGCATTATTTCATAACATTTTCATGATCATAGGGGATCAATTCTTGAATGACCGATTAGTTTAGTAGTCATCGATGTACTAGATGCATACATATTTTTACATTACTTTATGAAGTAAAAATATTATATATCCTTTTAACATGCTCATAACCCATATCCTATCCCTATAGGTCAATCGTAATATACTTCTTCAAATCCTGGAAAAAAAACATATAAAGGGGTGATATTATATGCTCATTAGGGATAAAAATGTTGAAAAACTATCTTACGAAAACATAAACATTTAAGGTAATGTATAAGACTAAAACACAATCATAATAAACATAAAATTCAGAATAATAAGAAAAATATAAATCAAGTAATTCCATTTACTTATATACATGGAGATTTTACTTGTCTAATAATCCCATGTAATATCAATAGATAATTTCATAATGAAGGAAAGCTTAAGGTTAGACATCATATCTACATAGTCAAGGCCTCGTGAGAAGACTACAAATAAGTTTTTGTCAAGGCCTTATGCCAGGAAACTAGTTTCTCTAATAAGACCTAAAGATGAATTCTAGGGCCATAATGGGCGCCACTTGTCACTTACTATGTTAAATTCATTCCTCATATAAAAAGGTTGAAACCCAATATAATCATTTGTATTAAAAGTGTCACACGAAATGTCAATATTTTCAGCACAAACCATTTATGGTCTAAAAATAGCACATCCCCAGTCAATCATAACTCCTTCAATACCATATAAATGATTTTATAATAATAAATCAACCTCAATCAATAACAATGAAGGATATTTACATAGATAAAAATAAAATGTAAAACTATTTGAGTGAAATATCCCATTTTTCATGAAAACATTTAAAATTATAACTATTTATCAAGAAGTTGTTAAAAATAAATTTTTTAAATATATTTTTCCTATACAAAATTTATAGATTAAAAAGTAATTTTAATTTTAAAACATTCATTTCCTTATAAATAAATCCTTAACATCAATTTAAAAACATGGACATTAATGAGAATTATTTAGATGAATTAATCTTTAAAACATTTAAAATGATATTTTAGTTAGAGATCATAACCAAATGAGAGATACTTGAATACAAATAATTGAATTAATAAATACATTATAATATCCTATTAATAAAGGGTTTCATGATATACTATGTCAAATTACATTATGTACACCATATTAACGTGAATTGGGGCATAACAATGAAAATAACTCAATGGAATGTAAATTGATATGAAATCCGTTATAAAGACCACATCCTTAGTTTAAGGATAAATAAATGACATAATGATGTCTGTATAATTTAAATAAACTTAATATTATTGGATATTTAGTGTAAATCAATCATAGGACATTCACCCATATTCTAGAAAAATCAAAACAAATGACATGGATGTTTAACTCAATGAATTGAAATTCAGTAAAGATTACCCTAATCAATTTCATATCAATGAATTGAGAAAATATCAATGGTGTGATTATGTTTATCATAAGTAAATCCACATAGAGGATTGTTTAAATTACTACATAAATAAATAAATAGTGATTTCACACATTATCTTAGAGTAAAATAATAAATGAAGTATGCATAAAACCCAATGAGGGGAAATAAAAATTAGAAATTTCCTTACCAAATAGAGGACACACAAAACATACACCCCAAAAAATAAATATCATACAATAGAGATGTAAATAACTATAAATTAAATTATATTATTCAAATAATACAATCATGGGCAGTACATTCACCACACCGAAGGAAATAGTTGCAATATAGCATGAATCTATCGAGAATAACAAGTAAGATGAAAATACCTTATCTGTTACTTTTCCTTAGATTAGGGAACATTAACAAGTTGTATAATGGATAAATAAGTGTTATTATATTATAAAATAACCACATATGTAAATATGATATCATATATGATCCTTTAATATTTCTTTGTTAATAATATTTTTGTAGTATCATTGTTTCAGGCGTTAATTGATTCATTTTCTTTTACATTTTATGTTATATAAGTCTTGTTTCTTATAGATTAGATGAATTATATTAATATAAATAATTATATTAAGTTCATAAACATTATTTCTTTCATAAAATGAAAATAATTCTTGAATGGTTACGATGGGGAATGAAATATCATCGCATTGTGGAGACGGTAAACCATACGTACACATGAGTGACAATATCATTGTATTAGTGAGGAAAGTTTATTTAATTGGATGGATTATTATATAAAAAGAATAATTAACATGTTATATTTAATATTTACATCAATTATACACATTATTATACTTATCCAAATAATGAAGTGTTGAATAACAAACTACACCACGCCGTAGAGATGGTAAGACGTACGTACGAACGTTTGGTGACTGTTTCATTCATAGGATAGATAGAATAATGAATATGGTTGTACCATTTATATAATAATATATAAATATTATTAAGTTATGGGAATTATTATTTTAGTATGGAAACAAAAATGAATGATGATGTGGAAGAAGAAAAGAACTTTAAAAATTTAATGAAGTAATTACCATTTCTTCAGGTGTTTCCTTTTAATTTGATAGAAAGCGCACATTAGGTTTCCTTTATGAACAATTTGCGGCCACTATGGTGAATTGAATGTAGTTGTGAGGATATTTGAGCTGGTTTTGGCCGAGACAATGGGATTTGGATGAGTGAATTTTAATGATGGGGGTGTACCCTTTTATAAAAGAGGTGAGAGGTACATTAAAAAAGTAATGAAATATTATTTTATTATATAATTATTTTTGGTTTTTAATAGCTCCAAAAAGATTTATTTCGAGGAAAAGGTATGTATGGGTAAGAAAACTCTCAAAAAATAGTTTTTACACCTGTTTAGGTGACCATATTAACCCTATCTTTTAGATTTAACTCTTAGTTAAATAGTTTAACTTTTACATGATTTATTGTATTCTAACATTATATGGTTGATAATCATTATATAAAATGACAAGGGAACATCCCGTGGTTCAATATTGACATATAGAACATTATTTAATTCATTTTGACTTATTTATATTTTTAGGAATATTATATTATATAATAAAATAGTATTTTTTAAAAGCTTTTATGTCAATTTGGAAACTATTTTGTATTTAGATTTTGTGAAAGTCATAAAATCATGAATACTTCAGAAACATTTCACTAAATCAACCCTAACATAAATGTTTTTTAATGCATCAAGAGTCTCAATTTACATTTATATTAATATTTATAATATCAATTATTTAAATCATTCATTTATAAGGTAATTACTGCATCAACATTGTGTCATAAATAAATATAATTATTTAATGTATTGTAATTATAAATAAAATAAATTGATGTAGTAAATTTATTTTGCTTTAAAATGTATACTTATTGTAAAATTTATCTAACGTATAACTCTATATTAACAATGGATTCGTTATTAAAATTTGAATTTAACACTTTAACTCTTCATTAAATTAAATATAATAAATGTCTTAATCTAATACATGTGTATAGAAAAACAATCATATTTTTTTCATATGGTTATTTTTTGTTGAAATACACATATCCAATATAATTATGACTTGTGTTGGGGTAATTATAATATCATTTTTATCTTTAATTAATTACTATTTACATTTGACGGTGGTAAATAAAAGTCTAAAGTTTCAATTCAACAAATATTATTTTCATACTATTGAACCTGATTTTACTTACTGATGTCAAAATTGTCTCTTGGATATGTTAAATTCAATTAAAAAAGTGGAAAAATTAATTTTTTTCAAATTGGAAAATGTTCATAGAAAGTTGTTAAAAGATGATAAAAAGTTCAATAAAATTTTATATATCTAATCGTATTATAAATAAATTTATGAAAAAAATTGGACTAATATAGTTATTATGTATCTTTTATTACATTTAAATAAATTTATATAAAAATAATAATTATTTAAATAAAAATATGGATTTAAACAACTACGCAATGTATTTCACTATTCAACAAAAATTGAATGCTTTTAGAAAAATACAAAAAATAGAAAAAAGTTAATTTTGATATTCTAAATTAAAAAATGATGTCTACATTCCAAATTAAAAACATATAATCTCTATTAATTAATTTAAGAATAATTCCCATTGTCAAAACCAGAAAGTGGGTTTTTGAAAAGTAAAAACTACCAAAAAATACATATGTGTTTATGTCCAATTTAAATGTAAAATTATTTCTAATGACCGAAATTGGATTGAATTATAAAAAAATAATCTAATTTTACATTAAAAAAATTACAATGAATAATTTAACACTATAAATTATTTTGATTAAAAAAGTTTTATATTAAAATTTAGTATTTTTCATTATTCATCAAAATATGAAAGTTATCAAAAAAGCACCGGAATTTTATCCAAAATAAATTTTTATGTTTTGATTTTAAATAAGAAGTTTATATTGTCAAATTGAATACATAAAAGTGTGAAATGTTTTATTTATAAAGGTTTCACCATTAAAAGGTGATAATATTTCATTTCCTGAAAACTATGTCTTTTATCTGTA
This sequence comes from Viscum album, assembly GCA_963277665.1. Taxonomy (NCBI): domain Eukaryota; kingdom Viridiplantae; phylum Streptophyta; class Magnoliopsida; order Santalales; family Viscaceae; genus Viscum; species Viscum album. The sequence continues at coordinate 1,420,530,745 of OY728142.1, forward strand.
AAATTGAATTTTTTTTTGTTATGTATAAAGACACACGATATTGTTGTTAAAAATTATATGGATCATATAAAATTCAATATTTAGTTAATAATATTCAAAAATGCCTTTTGAACGTCTAGTTTTGTAAGTCATGATGCGCTCGAACTCGGTGTTGTTTGTAGCATAATCTGTTGAATTACTTTAAAAAGATAACTTACTATGATATCATGGTGTGTTACACTGGTAGTGTTGGTATATTTTCTAATGAAGAAAAATTTGTCATAATATTTAATTATTTAATTAATATCATACATTAATGCTTTAATCTACAATTATCATCTTATATTGATAGAATGACTAGCTGAAGATGTCGTTGGTGGTGGACTAGTTAGTATATCTAGTACCATGTTTGGGATACCAATTGGTACAAAAACAAACCTTATGGAATCAGTTATAGACAAAGAGAAGAATTTAGATTTGTATGTATGACTTCATATTCTATGAGGGAGTACTGAAGAAGAGGACTAATCATATGGTTGGGATTCTATTAGAGGTAGTTTTTGGCCTTTTTGGATATTATATGGTATATTTATGTACAATTGTATCCCATGGTAATTATATATTTAATAGTATAATTACATGATCATCATTTTTTATATAACAATGATTCTTTTTTCTATTACTGATTATGTTTGGTTGATTTATTTTTATTTTGATGTTGATTGTTTTTTTATTTTACCAGATTACATTTATTTTATACCATTTTATACACCCTGATCCCAGCAGAATAGTCTCCCCCAATACCAGTAGAGACCCCCACTACTAGTCAGGAGCCTCTACCATATGAGGATTTATTCTTGGGGCAATGGGTCCAACAAGGGTGTAGTAAATATGAGTGATCTAGGTATGCCAATATAGAAATTGGAATCATATGTTTTTTATATTTTATTATTTTTTTTATAGTGGAGACAAGTGAAGTTTCTATTAGAATTGAAAAATACATCGATGTAATTCACCGAATGTAGCCGAATGTGATATCAAAATATAGATAATTTTGAAAGGTTTTATTTGACTTGTTGAGGAGCCCGAATGGAGTAACAAATTCGAAGATACAGCTATTTTATGTAAGGCTACTAAAAATGGACATCTGTTATGATTTGGGGGAAAAGTATGGTTGTGCATGATGGAATGGAAATTTGAAGGGAAATAATTCATTTTTTTCACAAATGGAATCTTGGATGAAAAAAGAAAATATCCTGGGAAATCTGTCATGTAATAATTTTACGCATCCAATGTGATTTCAACTTCCACCCTAGACACCTGAAAAAAATCAATTTCACTTGAACAGATGTTTTGAGATGCGTGGGAATGATCGACAATATGCGCACTAGATTCTTACACATGCAATGCAACATAGTTTGGGGATGTTCGTTGAATTCTAGGGAAAATGGATTAAGAAGGTTAACATAGGTTTTAAGAGGTGTGCACAAGATTAGCATATGTGTCTGTGTCTCTTTTGTTCCCAATGCAAAAACACATAACCCTTTGTGTGTGCACCCACCGCAGGGTGTGCGAAATATCTCTTCTATGCCAAAAATCATATCTACCACCAGTGAAGGTTTTTCTTATAAATACAACTACACCCCCTCCCCACTAAGTATGTCTCTATAGCTCAACCACCGCTCTGCTACATGATAGACCACCTCTTTCACACCTACACAAAATAATTGATCTCTCCATGTGAGATATTCATGAGAGGTCCAATATGGGACCGCCATTGCGTGGACCCACATTGTTTTTATCCTTGCACGATCTCTTTTATTCCTAATCCATGTGCGTGAATGATCTTCTAATGCCTGAAATATTCTAATAATTTTTAATGACTTCCCATTTTCTATAAAAAAACATCAATCATGCATGAAACAATGACAATGTGATCATATTGAACGCACCTCTATAACACAACCCCATATGATACATAGTGCATCAAGTGTGTATCCCATATTACTTGAAATAGTGCCCAGGATTGTTCCTGCTGGTCCATTACATGGGGCCAATGCCATCGTAAACCTTCTTGGGATTTCTTTCAGGTTATGGTCTCTGCACTTTAGGGCATGTCTCTTCATTACATTCACTGACCCCCATGGACAATAGAGAGTCACACCACACACTATTCAGGCTCGGTCGCCGATATATTACCATGCACACTTCGTCTAACCCACCAGCAACCATTGGAATACCATGAATCTAGATACTCCTCAGCACCCCATGAAACACCTTGAGTCAACTTATTCATCTTGGTCCCTTTCCTATGTCGTGTGTTAATATTCTGATAATCAATTCCCCAAGTACCTTGAGATGAACTACTCCTCAAGAAACTCATCCAAACCCTATCACCAGACACATATGCTAGTTTGAACTAGAAATGTATTCTCTTGCATAGGTCCCACACCAGCCATTGGTAGGTTCCTTATACTTAGCAATCCTCTCTATGTGACTATAAAATATAGTACACCCAATACAACAATCATAGGATTTCTCTTGCTAAAATTTATAGATTCATTATGTTCAATGTATAATATTCCAATAGTCCTCACTACATGACAATGAACTGTATCATTCTATATCATTCATTAATAGGATTATCCCTATTCCAAATATGATATACCTTATTTTAAAAGAATAATATTCCTCATTAACTAATAACATTGACTTAATTCAATATAATTATAATTTGTTCTAGCATTAGACCACTCCACCAAGAGATTCATGTATCCTTATTTTAGATCTTCATCCTATTTCATGTCTAATGGGACCCCCATACAGCTTGTTCCCATGCTGCTTCATCTCACCAACCATTCTGGTCCTACACCCCAAATGTATTTGGTTGAAAAATGAATTTTGGACCCATGATTATAATACATATAGTGGTTAGCCATAGTTTATTTTTATTCAGCTCTGGCTATTATGATGTCGATGTGGTATTTCAAATATGGACATCAGTTATCCGCCTTTGTCATGTGACTAGTATTATGGTCAGATTTGTTTTCTTAAGATTCACACTTTTCATCTCATTTTTTCAGACTGATTCCAATGTCCATGGAGTTATACCACTTCTGCACTAGTAAAATTAGTGTATTCCCCAATTATATGTCACAACCCACATGTGAGTTGGGATTAATTAATGGACAAACATGAGGAAGACATTATGTAATGTGCCCATGTGTAGTCCCCTTCCACCATTTTTACTCCACAGTTACACCAGGGTAGCATCAATACATGAGCCCCATCCACTATTGCTACTCTATTACAGCACCCTTGAAACAACAATGTGTACTCATCATTCAATAACCTTATATATCCACACCTCTATTCCAGGATCATCATGTCTGTTGTTGACTCTTGTTTCTCAAATGAAGAATGACCCACATGATCTTAATGTAAACAATGACAATTAAATATTATTGGTTCTTCCTTAACATGTAAGCCTCATACACATTTGTGACCAAACTATGTGGACATTGATCCTTTCCATTTTTCGAGCAAGGAACAATGGTGGCCTACCTGAGTTTCATGCCCATAACCAATCGATCCCGACCAATCCATGCCGGTTTACCATTATCATGCATGATGTTAAACAATATTCCCCTTTTATCCCACATGCCATTAAAATGTATTCTTTCGAACTATGTGGGTTTTGATCCCTATCTCTAAAACATGGTACGTCGGAATCCTCTCTGAGGTTCCTCTCCAAACATTTCTAAACTTTGGTGACCTCATTGTTGGGACCCACATTCTTGGTCTTCCCTTAGTGGTGTTAGCCCTATTTTGGGGCCATGTATATGTGTAAGAACAAAAATCAATCCACACTCTTCCAACAGAGATTTTCTATAATGCAAAGGGCTACTAACCCTGCATAACACCCAACATATCTCTAGGTTTTTTGATTTTTGTAGACCCTAATTTAATTCCCCTGTACTGAACTATGTGGACATTAATTCCATATCATGTGGATATGTTGGAAGCCTCCATGTGGTTCAATACCATCACATGTGTACCATCTTGGTGTGTCCCACTAGCCTTTGTGTTTTGGGATGATCAATACATATCTCTTTGGTTCTGTTAACTTTGGGTGCCCATCCATGTGTTATATTCTCATAGGACACCTCCTCTTGTGTCCCATCACCCCACCGAACTACATGGACTTTGATTCCCATTCACGGGGTTACACAGGAAGGCTTCGTAGGGGTCAAGCACAACACTAATATCATATTAATATCGGTTCCATCTCATTGAAAATCCACACTCTTTTTTCAATTTATCCTCATACATACTAATCTTTACCAGGGCTGCCACATCCCAGTGAGATCATCCCATCTATCCAATTTCCACCCTTAGCAGTACCCAAGCAGCTAGCCATGTGATAGACCAGGCATATCACTGGGTCGTTGTCCTTTGTGTGCACCCCAATTCCAATCCTCACCCATTTGAGCTATCTCGATTTTGATCCTTGGATTCTAAAAAGGGTATATAGTAATACTTTTTAAGGTTTAATCACTTCCAATTGTAAACTCTGGTGTTCCACATTCTAGGTTGCACTCTCCCTGATGTACCATCATTGTAATCAAGATCAGACATCACAATGTGATATCTAACCATTATGGGACACAAAACCCAATTTCTACCTCAATGAGAATTATGATATATTCTTCCAGAGTCCCCATTTCAAGGATAAAATCTCTTTGATCCACCCATAGTGGCGGCTAGAGAAGACTTCAGGGGGTGATATCTTTCTTTTATAGGACACTCCACCCTAGGTCCGATCTCATTGAGCATTATGATCGATCCATCTGATGTCCCCCTTTCTATGGTGAACTTTCTCAGATCCACCCTTAGTGGTGTCTAGATCAGACATCACAATGTGATATATTTCTTTTCTATGACAAACCATCATGGGATTAACCTCATTGAGCGTTCTAATCAATCCATCCAGTGTAGCCCTTTCTGGTGTGAACATTCCATGATCCGCCCTTAGTGGAGTCTAGATCAGACATAATGGTGTCATATATTTCATTTTTGGGACAAACCCCCCATGCGTCCTCGTTTATTGAGAGTTATGATCCATCCACTTTATTTCCCATTTTCTTGGGTTCACATTCCAGGATCCACTGTCTTTGGATTCTAGATCTGACTTCCTGGTGTGATATCTTCACTTTATGGTACCCACCACCCTAGGTCCACTACCATTGAGTGTTTTGATCCATCCATCTAGCACCCCCCATTATAGGTTACACATTCCTTGAACCTCCCTTAGTGGTGTCTATATCAGACTTCACAGTGTGAAATATTCCCTTTATGGGACACACCACCCAAGGTCAACTCTCATTGAGCGTTTTGATCAATCCATCTGATGTCCCCCGTTATGGGGTGAAATCTCCCTGATTGGCTCTCAGTGGTGTCCATATCATTCATCATGGGGTGATATATTCTATTTATGGGACACACAATCATGTGTCCTCTATTATTGAGTGTTTGGATCATTGCTTCAAGTAAAATCTCCAAGTTATCCCTCATTGGGAAGTACCAATATGATCTAGCTCTAGGGAGAATTCTAATCTCTCTCATTCCATCTTCACAATATGCTAAACTCATAGTGTACCTATGTTGAACATGGTATTTGTAAGTAAATCCTTAGAATATATGAATTTAGATCAACCATCTCGGCAAGATATCAAACTGGTGGCCTAACCCTTGTAAAAAATGGGAATCTGAGGCAAACCATAAATAATTTCCACCATCATATCATACCGCACGACTGACGTGGGGTGCCTCATGTTTTGTTCCAATGAGATAAGCTTTTATGAGGAAGAATAAATTTCTTCTAAATGAAACTCATCTAGAGAAGCCCCGACATGCATGATGTTACCATCTACTCTTTAAAAAGGATGATACCCTTTTGAGACCCCTTGGAATGTACCGACATAAGAAAAATAATTAATCATCATCAATCAAGATTTGGCACCAAGAATTAGTTTCACAAACAACGACTCAAATAATTAAAGGAGATACAGACTAGGTGAAGAATTCCAAGGAGGAATCCACAATAGGATAGACAAACATACCATCATACCATTTCAATCAAGGAGAAACATCTCCAAATAAGCGATTAATGCCACCCACCTTTGGAAAGAGGGAATATGATCAAACAATTAGAATATCCACACAGACAATGAGCACCCCGACAAAAGCATTAGTAATAGTGTATAAATATGGAAATGATGCCTTATATAGGAGTGTCTATCCCATGTATAGGGCACGGAAAAATTTCCATAGTGTTTATATTGTTGTTATATTTTTATTTTTGTTATTGTTATACTAATTTCACCATAGTGTGACACACTTATGTTATTTTAGTATTATTAATTATATTGTTATTATTCTTTTTTTCTCGTGGTATGACAATGAGGTATCATATCTTGAAAAAATAGTATCTTAAGAATTCACATGTCATGAATTATTCTGTTCCATACATGTAAATTTATTTTATTTAATTTCCTATTATTCATTTTGAATATTACTAGTACATAGAAAACTACGTATAAGAAATTTTTAAATTTTTCTTGTATGGATAGAATAATTCGGTTTAATAAGGATTTGAAATTAATATAAATGGTGTTTTATCATATAATTTTATTATGGAACCATATTTAAACAAATATATAATTCTTTAGTCCTTGAATAAAAGGTTCATTAGATAAAATGTGAGTTTTTTTATTATATGAATTCTAATTATAATTTATAAATCATGTAAATTGAAAAATTTGTAATATTAATTTATTTAATGAAATCTTTTAATATGACATATTAATTTTATATACTAGATTTAAAGGCCTAGTTTAGTTACATGATGTTACAATTTTAATTTTGAATGTGAATATTTTATTATAAATATGGAATGGTGACACATCTAACATTATTGATATATATATATATATTAATGCAAAATTAAATGAATTTTCATGTTCAAAATTATTTCAACTATTAGATGGGGTCTAAAATTACAATATATTGGGTTTTTTCTATATATCAATCAATTAAAACTCCATATACCAAAACCCATTAGTGTTACATGACACCTTGTAACTAACCCAACCTTAGTTATGGGTTTTAGGAAGCATGTATTACGAATTCTATGACCCTTAATATCAAATTTTACTAGTTTTAGGAGAAGATAGAGAGGTTTTATTAATTATAATGAAGACATTTTTCCAATTTAGTCTTTTTATCATTGATCGAATTTATTGTTAAATATTATCTAAGGAATGAATTTGCAAATTATTGAACTACTCTATCATTTTTTTCAATGAGTTGTGCTCCCAGATGGTGGTGACCATCATGTCCTGGAGGTGGTTGTCATTGTGCCACCACTATTGCCTTCCATAGTGTCACCTGGGGAAGTTCTAACTATTAATTATATGGGAACTAATTCATAGTTCAATGATACATTTCTATGATATATTAATTCTATACATTGAGTGTCATGGAATTACCCTTATATGGAAGATTTCACATAAGAATTCTATCAGTAGCATCCTTCCACCTTCTTATGGGGGAGGAATTCATAAGGATACTAAGTCATGGATTGAGGCCATGTTATTGAATATTGATCATTTAAACAATATTATTGACTAGTGGGTCAATATCAAAACATATATTTTTTTTATTCAACCAAGCATTGGTAGTATGTTTTAACCTAAAATAATCGACATCATGCTATGGTCTAGTTTGACATCAAGGATTCCTTCTCGGAATAATTATTTCTGCAGATACAATTGGTGGATAATGATAGATAGTTTATAAACTAAGATTTTGTTTCTTTGTTTATGATTTAGTATTGAACATAAATCAATGATATTAATAACTTCTTGGTGACCATTTTTTGTCAAAAGTTGAAAAAATCACGAAAATTTGAGGATGGGTGTATGGAAATCATCCAAATGTTGCTTAATGTACTCCATCTAACCAACATATTAGAAATAGTAGTCTCGGCCATCATCTTAAGGAAAAATATGAGGGATCCTATTAGAGAGAGCTATGCAGGTTCAATATTATTATAGGGATATAATTCTCTAGTGGTAGGATGGGGAACCTTTAGGGGTTTATTTGGACATTCTCTTTAGTTCCAAGTGAGAATGGATCTTCATCAGCTCCACATTGAGGTACATGATTAGTAGCTCCATGAAAAGTTGGGAGATAGTCTACTATCGACTAATCATGCTAAGGATATAGATGTTGTTTTTGTATCCATACATTAGAGGTAAAACTCTAATAGAGATGACCATCACAGGTTAGTCAACGTGCATCTCAAGGCTATGGATATGGCCATATATATATAGTGAATCGTATTCATGAGTAGAAGATTCTATTTAATTCAATAGATCAAGTAACTATTATAGTATTTTGTACATAATTTCATCCATATTCAATATAAGACCTTCATATTCTTTTATAACATCATTGATTATTGACAACATCCTCTTAGAAATATTGTACTTCTATAGGGTGATGACACATGATAATCTATTGGGAATATTATCCAAGTATGTATGTTGATGTAACGGATTCCTCCTTTAGTTATGTGGTTACATATTCATATATTATATAATTTCCCTTGAGATTATGGGCTTCGACATCATACTCAATAGGCACTAGTTAGTGACTTATTTGGATCACGTTTATTTCTACTACATGTTTGTGTATTTAACATCACTTGATGATGGTATGTGTATTCGTAATGTAAAATTAGATATATAGGAATATGAAGATAAAATCCAGCATTGTGGGTTGGGTGGAGTGAGGTCCCAAATATCTAGTCTCTATGGCTAATATTATTATGTGACATATGGAGTTCTTCCATGTGCTTGAAAATTTTATGTATGTATTCCCTAAAGAATTTCCTTGATTACATCTTGTGATATATGTGGAGATCTCCACAGGGATAGTTCCCTGAGTGGAACCATTTTCTATTCATCATTATTGGTTGGAACCTATAGTTCTCTAGAATCTATAAAATAATTTTTTGGACTTATATGCTAGTGGATTTATATGACCCAATAATTCACCATGGTGTTCACCTATCCTTTTCCCTAATAAAGAGAATAATACCCTCATATTGTGTGATGATTATCTTTATTTTAACCTTCATATGATAAAAACTCGAATCCACTACCTTATAAACAATACCTCATTGACCAATTCCTTTGCGTGATAATTTCATAGATGATCTAATTGAGTTTTTTCTACCATCAGGTGCGGGTGAGAGCACCAAAAATACCACATAGTACCTTCTAATATAGATATGTCATTTACAAGTATATGGTTATGATATTTGGTTTTACTAACACATTTATGGTTTTATTGACCATAGTGAATCTGGTTTTCAACACATTTCTTGATTATTTTATGGTGGAATTCATGGATTATATGTTATCATATTATCATGATTGACACCACCATGAAAATCACCATGAGATCATATGGAATACACTAAAAGATAAACAAATGTATGAAAATCTCATCCAATTATAATTTTGGATAGATAACTTTCACTTATTGGAACACATCATCTTATATAAAGTAATTTTTATGGAACCCATGATTGTGATTATTAAAGTTTATTGGGATAATAATAATAATTTATTTCACATTAATTGTTTATTCGGGGTTGATAGATAATAAAAAACATTGTCCAAGGATTTTCTATTCTAGTGAAACCTCTCACATGATTGAATAAAATCGTATTATGTTTTATTGGGTAGATGCATGTGAACCAATCATTTAGGTTATAAAAGGGATACTGACATCTTTAAGTGTCTTTATTCTATTGATGCTGGGAAGAAGCAAAAAAATTTGTTACATTTCTATAGGAATCAATATTGGCGTCTTTCGGATATAGTTATATCATGTTTGGGCATATAGTCTTGCCAAGTGAAACCTCATCACCGAAATTAACAAATGTATGCCCAAAATATAGAAGTTTATGTTGAGGATTTTTGTTTTTGGAGTATTTATCTATTGGGAATATAGTTCATCATTTACATATCCCACAAAAGTCACAAATACATTTCCACACAATGTTATTTGAATCTCGAAAGTATTAGTTTGGTATTATACCTACAACTGTTCGACTTTGAGATCAAATATAAAACTAGAAATGTAAATTGAGTAGTTAATGAAATGATCCAGATTACTCATACACATTACATAAAATTGTCTATAGTTAGTGGAAATTGATGGCCCAATTTTTTGATCTTCACCATGTGGTTTTAGAAGAAAATCAGAATCTTTTTTAATAATCCTTGGAAGTGACATCATCCCTTTTAGAATAGGTATCAAAGAGGAAACAATCATAACACATGGTTCTAGTCTTGAGGGAGTGTGTCTCATGATAGGACCCACCACATAGATGGGATTTTCATGATGAAAATATTATGAATATCCATGGATAAATCTGGATTCCTTCAAAAATAGTGGAAGATATGATGTTGGAGTCTCATGGTTTCTTTTAGGAAATGTACCCAGGGATTACCGTGAAGAACCAAGATACATTTTTTTATTTTTTTTTCTAGTTATGATAAAATATATCATAAACATTATCACATGTTGTTAAACATGTTAATAGGTGAGGGTGGATCACCAAAGGCCTTTTGGACTTCTCCTTACATTCTCAATTCCTATGTATAAATTAGAGAATGTAACCCTGGATTTTTTAATTGGATTTCCAAGATACCCTCAAAGAAATGATTTGGTACGATTGATGGTTGATAGGTTGACTATGGTTGTATCCAATCTATACAAAATGTTTTTTTGTAGATGATATGGGTGAGAATTACCTTCAGGATACTATACACCATCATATTGTTCCCCATTCAATCATATTGGATAGGGATTCTTGGTTTATGTTATGATAAATGAAGGGGTTTTAGAAATAATTGTGTTCAAAAGGTAATTAGAGTATATAATACAATCCTCATTCAGAATTTTTGTACGATATTACAATAAGATTGATATGTGAGATTTTCTGGACATGCATCTAGGAATTTTAGAGGTTACTCAGAGAATTATATACCCTTAATTGTGTTTTACTATAATAATAAAATTCAAGAAACTATTCAGATATATCCTTATGAGGCCCTATATGGTAGGTTATACATTTCTCCCCCTTGCTGGTTAGAGGATGGGAGGCCATCAATATTGTGACCTTGTCTCATTTAAGAGACTATTGGGTTGGTACAACTTCTTCAAAATCCTATTGCTAATGTTTTGTGTCGAATGAATTCATTCATTAATATTCATTTCTTACCTATGGATTCATTGATTGAAATTATATATTTCTATGAGTTTCTCTTATATATGATCATAGAAGGATTCATATAATGTGAAAACTACCAGATCATTATGTTTGGAATTTTGAGATCATAGATGTAGTTGGAATGACACCATATCTTTAGAATATACCTACGAGGCATCAATCCATGAAAAACTTCATCCATGTAATATATCATTTCATTTACTGTTCCAACCCATCTCATTTTTTGGATCTCGAGGTTATAGAAGTTTAGGTAAATGCATCCATTGATTAGAATGTAGTGTGTGCCATTAATTTGTTAACAAAGGCCATCCACGGTATTTTTGTTCCTCTAATATGGGTCTTATGGATGAATAAACATGTACGTAATTAGATGAAGGAGGGAGGGGACGATTTATATTATTATGGAAAATACATTTATTAAATGAAATTTTACCACACTCAAAAAGAAAATTATTGTATGAGTTGTTTAATAGAGGAAAGGTTTAATGACCCAACATTTACAAGAGGTATAAACTAATTTAAATTCCGTAGTACCATTATTATATTATTATATTTCCATAAATTCTAGCAACCTCACCATTACTCTAGTCAGTTGTTTTTGGAATGGATTGTTGTAGAGGTCTAGAGTGTATTTGTAGATCCAAATCATGATGTGAAATAAATTTAGGATGAGAATTTTTTTAGCCAAACCAAATGTTTTTATTTATAAAAAATTAATTATATAACCTCTATTATTCATATTCATGTTGTGAACAGTTTTTTCATGGAAGAAATAGAAATGTCAAAGAATTGACAATGAAACTTCCATTCATGAACTGAAAATTGGGTGGTATATTTTATTAAATATAATAGAGACATAATTTTAAACTCCTCCCATTCCAAAAAAACAAGTATTTCATAATTTATTATAACATGGTGTCTGAATTTGGTCGATGTTGGGTTCATTATATACATATCGATAAGGGATTCATTCCAATTCCATTATTTCATGGTTTTATCTCTCCATATTCAGGGATATTTTAGATTGATCTGATACACAGTTTTTTTGGTAATTTTTCTATTTTTTTCAAATTTCTTCCATTCCATATTGATTTAAAGCATTATAATTTATGCACATTGTTCTAAAAACCTATGTTAGGTTGTACAGTTATTCTTCCAGTCGATTTTGAATCTTAATATGGTGCACTGTTTTGATGTGCACCAGAACATCTGACTCCCTAGAATCTCATAATTGTTTATATAAACTGTTGATTCCATGATTATAAATGTTTAAAAAAACAAAAAAACATCGTATGTTGACTACCTTATTATAATCAACCCATAAGGGTATTCCATATTTAAATATTTAGGAAACTCCTGTTTTAATATTATTTTCGAAGTGCATTTAAGGTTTATACAATTTAAGATTATAATAGTGGTTAATTTTTTATTAAAATAAGAAAATACATGTTAGGTCTTCTGTATAGGCCATTTGATTCATGTTTTAGCTTAAATTAACAATATTAAATGACAGGAGAAACCTTCTTAAAAATTATTGTATAATTATACATGTTTAATTATTTATCTGAACTATTATTCATTATATGATGAGGAAAACACAAGGTTCATTATTAGGATACCAAATATGGGCTCATAAATCATTGAATCTAAAACTTTTAAAGGATTATAGACCATTGGTAGTGATACACAAATTATTTATAGAACAAATGGAATTATATAACTACGGATATTTCATATTTCAATCCACGATTGATACATGGATCCCTAGTGGATTACTTTGTATGGGTTCTAAAGGCATCATTACTATAAAATTTCATAAGTGATTATGGGTCCGTAATGTGGTACACAATGTATGGAAAGAAAAAGATATAATTTAGAACATCATGTGAGTGATGAATATGTCCTTATACAGATGTAATGGAATAAATCCTATGGTGATGGATTAATTATTGTACATGGGGTGATGAATCAGTTCCTTATTTGGAAGGCCTTGTATAGGCTCAAGATGACAATACTCCAAAAATATATAGATTCATTATCGAAGAAAAAATATTATTTTGTTCAATCCATGATTAATAATGGTATTTTATGAGGGATCACTTATATCTCCATAATTATATTCCATGAGGGCTTTGAAACAACGGCTATTTAGTGATGGATGCCTTGGGATTATACCTCAGGCCCTGACTGTTACTTTGTATCATTTTATATCAACATATATGTTGATAAATAATTTTGGAATATAATTTAATACCTCATATATATATATATGAATGTACATGAAAGGTTAAATCTATTTATATTCATTCATTGTAGGATTATGTAGGTAGTGTCGATATGTTGTCTAGTGAGGAATATTATCAAATATTATTTAATCATTTAATTAATGGATTAAATTTATTATTATTGCACACAACAACAATTATATCCATAAAATTGATAGTTTTAGTTACTATTGGTGTACTACTGAGTAAATCACACCCCCTACATGGGATGTCAGGTGGTATGTTAAAAGTACTTATGGTTTCAGGTAGGGGAAAATGGATGTATCCAGATATGGATTTATGACATAATATCCACGGATATATTGTTATAACAGGGGACCATACCATTGCTTATGATGCTAGTGGAGGTATTTTTCATAATTCTTGATATTTTTGTTTAGAATGTTGAAATTTTTTATACCTATATATTTTATTTGTATTCCCTTTATATTAGTACCATGACCTGATCATCATTTTGGAATATAACATTGATATGGTTTCCACATATTGGTTACATTTTGATGATTTATTTTAATTGATATGTTGATTTTTTACTAATATTCCTTATGATTACAATTTCATATACCATTTTTATAAAGAATTATTATAGGGTATAATCTACCCAATTTACTAGAATAGACCCACACTACTAGTTGGCATATTCTAAGGTATAGTGTGGTGCACTTGAAGTCACATGGAAAACTAGGTTCATTACATTTTATTCTGTCATTGACAGGATCTTATGGTTTAATCAAACATTGAAACATGAATGTTGTGTTTTTTGGACCATATATCCCCATGGAATAATTTTTTCATCCGTTCTATATTAAATAATGATCTTTAATTTCCTTCATACATGAAAAGAGTGGCCTTTGAGATTATTAATAGAGGGGGAGATATGATTTCTTTGTCATTATAGGTGGAATATGATTATGTGAGTTATGAGATAGGGTATTTGTACATATGTTTTTTTTAATTTTTTTTCTATAACGATGAATCATGAATTTGATTAATGATTTCATGATTTAAAATGTATATTTGTTTAGGTTTAGAAGTAATATCATGGGATGTGTAATGCTTATCATTATTTTTTGGGAAGGTTTTTCATGGATCAATCTAGAATGAAGTGATTCATATATGAATGATAATGTATACTCTTGTTTTCTACCTCAATCATGTCTCATGTGGGATTAGAGTACATTTTGAAGCCAGCCTTGATCACTATATTGGGTTGTAGTAAAAAAAGGTTCTTTATTTTTTGATATGTTTTCCACAACCCCAAGGGTGTATTATTGGAAAAAATCCATCTTGATGTTGTTTTCGGGTTATTGTGCTTATTAACTAGGTTACATGTTATCTATAATGGTAATTTTTTTAAAATAGAGGTGCAATTTAGATATTTTATTGCATTATTTGTCAAAATATTTGGCTTGGGGAATAAGTTGAAAATATTATCATGAAATCAATGTGGATGAAGCAAAATCACATAATCAATTTATAAAGAGACTCTTGATGTTATTCAAGTCGATGAAGGAAGAAAATGATATTGGAATAATTGATTGATGATCATGAAATTCTTGTTAATATAATAAGATCATGTGATGGAATGAATTTTAGAATATATTAATGTAAAAAATGATACAAAAGATCATTTCATTGAGTCATAAATTTTTTTGATGGTATGTAATGGTGGAAATGACTAAGTCGAATCATTATCACTTGGAGTCATTTGAACTGTACATGGGATGTTTTACTATAAATGATGGTGTAGTCATGTGGTCACTTCAAATCACATAACCACATAAGTATCAATATGTATTGTAGGGTGCATATAAAATTTTCATGATTACATTGATTTTTATCGAGGTGGAGGAGTTTTTGAATGGAAACACATGATAGAGAATGATGTTATATGAAAATAGTTATTACATGAATCATGTAAGGTCACTGATGGATTTGATGACGTGTTGGGATGTATAAATTGCCGTAATTTGTGATGTTAAGGTAGTAGACATATACCTATAAATACCCCATATCCCATCTATAACATTTTTCTTAATTTTATTAATTGTCTTGATCTAATTAAATATATCATCTATTTTGATAGATAAATAATGTGTAAGTATGTTTTAGGAAGTTAATGGTGTTACATAAGAAGGATATTTTTTGTTTCAATAACCGCATTTGTGTTTTCAAAAATATATAAGGAGGTCACATGATAGTGAATAAGTTAAATGAAGTTATGTTCATGGCATTTTTTCATAGAAAAATCCCTTTGAGAGAAACATAATCAGTGTAAAGTAAATGTAGTCTTACTTAATTGTAAAATCCACATTAACTATATATGGTATGATGATGGGGTTTTTCAAAGGGGTATTACAATTGGGTTACATTTTCTAAGAGGAATATTATGATTTAATGATGATTTTTATCTATTTGGTTAATCCAGATTCCAATGCACCCACAAGTGTGAATCAACTCGGAATTCACAATAAAAACATACAACAAGAAAATTAGTATGTTCAATTAAGTAGTTAGGGAGTACATATAT
The DNA here is from genome assembly GCA_963277665.1 of Viscum album. NCBI lineage: Eukaryota > Viridiplantae > Streptophyta > Magnoliopsida > Santalales > Viscaceae > Viscum > Viscum album. Next base: position 1,420,546,910 of record OY728142.1, read on the forward strand.
TTAGAAAGTTGGTTGGTTATAAAAAATTACATTTAGTTTAGAAGATGAATTAAAATACTTCTAATTCATTGGATTTGGTATATTGTTCTACTGCCTTTATATTCTCTTTTTATAGACTAATGAGGTTGAAGAAGGTAATTTTTTTACCATGTTGATGTTCTAATTTTAATTTATTATTTTTTAAAGGAAGGATAGATAAGATATTTTATTTAACGATGAAAAAGGTATCGAAGATGATATTTTTTATAATATTTCATATCCTAATTCAAACCCCATATAAGGGTATTTATTATAGTTGGGAATATAGGTTCTCATCATACAAGGGAATTTCTATACTATTCTTAATGTTTTATAAATTTTGGGATATTACTATAGATAATAAACATACATATATTAATAATATGTAACAATATATTTAAATTAATATTAAATTAATTGAATATTTTTGAAATGCAAAGTACTCACATTTGGTTCAAGGAAACAAATTCCAATAGTCTCTAAGTTGTTCAAGATCAAAATATAGTCAACTTTTTATTTCTTATTAGTCACATGATTTTTTTTTCAAATTTAGATTCTATTTATATAGTCCACTATATCAACTTCTTTGGGTAATATAATCATAACGATGTCACTTATTATAGAAAAATACATACTGAGATTATATTTCTATTTTTTGTGATTCAATCAATGTTGTATACTTAGATCTGCTACATGATCCATTACTACACTATTATCATAATATTGTGTTATATGGTCATTAATACTGGGCATCACATAAAGATAATGGAAAATGTTGTGAACCAAAAAAATATTTGTTAGCTACCTTAGAAGTTATACTATAATCAAGGTCTACAGTAAAATCATTTACTACTACACTGTTGGAGCATTTCCATCTAATGACACCTCCATTGAGTATGAATATATATTCCTATAATTATTCTTGATATTGGTAACTAGAATCCTTATATCCCATGATAAAAAGTTCCGCATATACTCCATATGACAAAAAAATATTTTTAGTATTACTCATATAATTATAGATAGTATTTACTTCATTACACTTACAGTACCTTGGGTTAGCTTGATATATTCCAACTACACTTATGAAATTGGTGACGTAAATCATTTTAAGTAGAATATTGTACATGACCAATCCAATTGCATACATGTATGTTGGAATTTCAATCCTTTACCATTCCCCATGTCTGTGAATATACATATTATAGGAAAGAAAATTTCAACATGATACTTTAAACAATATCTTCTAGGATATCTAAATATAAAATATCTTCATTATCATTTCAATTTATGTAAAATATCATTATATAAAAATCCACTTGGATCTATCTGACTGAAAATTAAAATTTTTTAGTTTCCCAATATTTTTGAGGATAATGTGGGAAACCAACAAGCTATTTTGATGGAAAATTGGTAAACGATATATGATTTCACCACTTACAACAGACAAATCGTCATTCATTAATGGATTAAGACCAACCAAACAACTCATTAAACATATCAAATCAATCAACTCAAGAATTCAACTTGTATAACATTCACAAAATTTTCTAGAATCACCCGAGATATGGCCGAGGAAACCACAAACTAGTAAATAAGACCAACAAAAAATTATGAACAAACCTTGGAAATAACCTCCTTGAACTCCCACATGTGTGACCATTAACACCATCCCAAAACCACATACCCACAAGATATATTCATTGGGAATATGCCCCAGTATCCACAATTTGAGATGTTATACCAGAAATAATCCGAGAATAACACTTCCACAGAAGGCCAACGAAGAAGAAAATATAGGAATAGCAAATCTATCCTGATTCCTCACCCTACTTCGGAGTCTACCTCAGTGCAACCTCATATAATGAAGACTTCGAATATACCCACCAGTGTCACCTGAAAATTTTCCCACTCTAAGCCAATCTGATTAGGCAATGAGCCAACCGTGCCATGCTGGATCTGACGACAAGTCACGACGACGCCGACCAAACTAGAAGTCGAAGCCACACCACGGCCGAATGGTATGTGAGACACAACGATGCCGAACAGACCCAGAAGGAGATGGATACCATGCCATGCCATTTGGATCTATCATGATAAATCATTAACATAGTAATATATATTATTTATCCTAATGTCTTCATAGAGAATCATGTATTCATCCCATATTTAACATTTTATATGTCTTTTATCTTTTTCTCTATTGATTAGTATTCCATTTGCATAAAATAGCACAAAAAATGAATGTACTCCCAATTTTTTTTATAGAAAGAGAAATCACATTATTTATTCTTGAAATAGTATTCTATTATAGATTAATAAAATATAATTTCCCTTGACCTGGTTTCTTTCTTTAATCATCATATGTACCTATGAAAGTTGAATATTTTTTGGAATGCTTTTGAGATTCGAGACCTGCTTGTTTTTCCATCTATACATCCACTTAATGGTTCATGATATCGAAGAAAATTGACCTCCTTCTATGAAATGTCATTGTTATAGTAAAATAAAATGTCGATAAGAATTATGATTTAATTTACTATAGAAATTGTTGATAAGGTTCCACTATTGTCTATTCCATTAAGCTTTTGGAAACCTATTGAAAGCATTCATTCTATATAGTTACTAAATCATTCATCCATGTATTATTTCATCTTGAATATCCATTTAAAACCAAAATTCCTTATATCCAATAGAGGATGAACCAAAACTCAAAAAATATTCTATTTCATTAAGTACATTTTTAAATTCATTTATTCTTTACATTTTGGCACCATCTTTTCCACTAACTACATCGGTATAGGTTTTAGTAACATTATTTTCAACTAATAATGTGTCAATATCCTAATTGATTGGAAACATATGTCTTTCTAGTTCTATATCATCCATCTATCTCATACATGATACATTTTCTAATAGATCTTCCTCTTCCATGTGGATTTTTTGAGTTTATTTCTATTTTAAATTTCATTTATACTGATTGTGTACTTCATTGAAATATATCTTGATCACATTATATCATTTTTATAAATTATAAATTTCATCAAATGTGGGATTTCATTTAGCTAAAAATTTATAAAATAGAATGTTTTATAGGTAATATCCATTAGTTTCATTAGGATACCCTATAAAGATATAGATAATAACTCTATTTCAAATAAGTTTGACCAAATACGATTAAAATTTTCTAAAAAACCCCACACTCATATATGAAATAAAATAGATTTATTTCCATTCCAATGATGAGATGGTATAAAAATTTCTGTTTTTTTGAAATCTTTTTAGTATATATGTTTTAGTTTATAATGAGAATCCTAAAAGTATAAATGAAGAATCCCATAACTTTTCATTTATCTTACAATGTCCAATTGTGTGTGGTTTCTTCTTTTTCATAAATCATAACATAGTAGAGTATAGAGTGGAGTGGGTTATTATGAAAAACAAACCTCCAATAAATTATTAATGAAGTATTGATTAATATATTTTCTAATACTGTTTGAGTAGAGTTTATTAAGATTTTTACTAAGCTATTTCTTATCTACATTATTATGCTCTTTGTATCTTTAAAAGGAATTATAATTAAAACCATTTAATTATACATATATATATCTCTAATAAATTCAAAATTAAATGTTATGAATATTGATTATCCTCCTTGTAGTCAAATATAAATCGATATGAACATTATGGTGAACTAACTCAAAAAAGATCAGTTTCTCATTATCCTTTTCAACTAAATGGTGTTTCATTAAAATGTTCATGTAAACACATATAATTAACAACGTGAGGCTTTATACCAAATGAATCCAAGTATCCCTCTTCATGTAATTGGGTCAAATGGAGTTCATTTACATGACCAAGAATATGATAAAAAAATTTAGTGTTGTATGAGTCTGGTGAAGTTTCTTAATTATCAATATATATTAATTTGGGTTTTTAATAAATCAAATATTTTATTTTATATAAACAAACCTTACAATAATAAAATAAATTATTTTTAAAGGAAAATGATCGTATATATTATTTTAAAAATCAGTACATCTTCATCATGTATGAATATATATATATTTAATGGGTAACTGCTCTGACATAATAAAAATCATTCTGAAGCAAAATAATTCTAGTAAAAACATTATTTTTTAGACACAATAGTCAAAACAACATGTCTGACACAATTGGTGTTTCTTAACAGGTATTATATATCGTATTGATCTCATTAATCTGTGATTAAATGCCTTTTTATTGAAATGTGTGAATTCCCTTTGATGTTATGGGTGTATCAGGGTTTTCAGATGACCATTGTAATCAGGGAACCCAAATTTTTGAGAAGAAATTGAATTACGCATGTTCTAAGAAATTGTGTTATATAGTCCAAATTGTTACAAATAACTATACAAGAAATCATTTGGGTATAAGAGGAGCTTAAAAAATATTTTCAAATATGGAGAATGGAGGTTCATGGCTATGTGGGGTGCCAAAAATATTTTGAAACACCAAATCACATGGATTATACAATTTTTCTTATACCATGTGCTATGACCATGTGGGTACCCCATATAAAAATAGAGGGACTGTAGTTGACCCACAGTTTTTCCAACAATTCATACACACCAAGATTCCCATGGAATTTTGGGGAAAATAAATTTTTACAGAGAAAAATATTTAATACCTAAAACCTATATTATATTTCATAAATTGTATTTCAATGGTTTTAGGGATCTCATATTAAAGGTAATTAATAGGATTTTATAATGTTTCTTAATATGATATTAGAATTGAGAGTCGTTCATCACATAGAATCCATCCTGGATTGGCATTTGTTTTTCAATTTTCATTTGATACATGTCAAATAAGAAGATAATACAAAATGGACACTCTAAAAAGGAACTCTTTTTGATGTTATATACATATCCTTGGATTTTTAATGTTACATAGTTCTAGTTACCATTATGTCTCCCATCAGACATTCTACTGTGTCCCATAAGTTTAATTTAATGTATAAATTGAATCAAATTGATCCTATTCAAAATTACACTAGTTCCAAGAGGATTTTTGGAGTTTGTTTCCCTTACCATAGTCACCCATGGGATATACCTCTTAGATTTACATTTTATAAACCACCCATGGTGTGAGTCTCATTCTGTCCTAGTTTTAGGAATCCCTTTTATAAATGAATTTATTTTATTTTATTAGTTAAGAGTTGGTCATGCATCCATTTCAATGTGTTGAATTTATATGCCTTTATTGATTAAAATTAATGCATTATAGATATTTATATATTATTGGGTATAGTAATGGAACATGAATGATTGTTATTTTAATAATATAATGAAATGTGATTTAAATTGGTTGTGGATACACTGGATGGTATACAATGGATATTTATTCCATTTAGATGACATCGACCATTTACCCATGAGTCTTGTTTTATTAGATTATAAACATTGATAATGTATTATCATGGAAATGGATTCCATTGGATTCTAATGAAATTTCAACCCATTGTATATGGATTTCTAGCATTTTATTGGACATTCTCTATGAAATTATCTGTGGTCTCCACAAGTGTCATTTCTGAGATTCAATTGTGTTGCTTCTAGGACTCAATGGGAGGGGGGTAATTGGGCTTATATATCATGTTTTTTTCGTGCGGTATATCACTTTAAATCACATGGAACTTTTTTGAGAAATACAACATAAAATTATAAAAAATAATCCCTAGAAAATTCTCCATTTTGATTATATTTCTTATCCATAAAAATTTCAACACTTATGATTATATGGACCATCCATTGTTATTTTTATATACATGTAATATGGCATGGACATGGGGGAATGATTTACTGTTTATATAGAATGGTCATAGTGTTATTTTCTTTTTCATTATATTTCCATCACGATAAAATATTCAACCTTTTTTTGGGTGCACTTTATGGTTTTACATGATGAAATGATTGTTCACTCATTCCATGGGAAAATTACATTCAGTATTTCCATATTTGTTATATTAAAAACTCTAATTTATATTTTATTACAAAACATGGTAATTTTATAAATGCATTTGGTATGTACCCAATTGGTATTGTATCTCACACCCAGTTCATGTAATCATTGGGTACGATGGCAAACAATATTGATGTAGTTAGGGACTGAGGAAGGGACCCATAGTTCGATGATTGACTTTGTTCCATTAATAATAACATTGAATCACATGATTATGTTGTGGATCATGATTATAGCTAGGATATTATTTTTTTTATTTGGTCACATGTCTTGAATTTTTTTGGGTACACCTATTTTGGATTCACTGTAGATACATGGAAAGATCATTATTTCATATGAGATTACTTCTAGAATTGTTATAAATATAAATATAATTATAAACATATATATATATATATTGTTGATGCTCTTTTTTTCCAAAGAGTCTAATGACTAAAAAAGGGAAATACCTTAGTCCAAAGTGATTCATCCTTTGAAGAAACATAATAAATTGACAATGGCATGAAAAAGGATTTGTTTACACTTGGGTCGCACAAGATTCATCCTGGTCGCGCAAGTATACGTGCACGCCTCATATTGGTCATGTGGGTCACTTGTGCAACCTAACGTATTTTTTCCCAAGGTCTTCAAAAGGCTACAAATACCCCCTGTGGGCCCCCCATTTCATGGGGAAAAAATACAGAAACTCGAATTTGAGCTCTCGTCGCCCTAGACTCTTCTCGAATCCTTCCGGACACTTCTAAGGTAATTTCATACCTAGAATGGAAGATCTAAAGAGGTGGAACATGGGCAAAGTGTTGAAACTCATCAACACTTGCGTGCCTAAGTGGCCAGCCCTTAAGGTAAATGGCCACAATTGCACACCACATTATCCTTTCAACAAAACTTGTGTGCCACTCTTTTTGAAGCGTTTAGGGATAATACTAAGGTCTTGAGCTATGTCTCGCTCAATTATTACCCAAAGAGTTTACCTCCGCGCTAGTACTCATGTGTCGCGCAAGTATACTTGTGTGTCCATGACTTGCACGCCCATGTAGTACATGCGCGCATCTCTCTTTTTGGGTGCCTTTCCATCCTATTCACATTATTTCTTCAAATCCACCACTTCTCTTCATTATATAGCCTTCAAAACCATCATAAAAACCATTCATGGCATGGTACCTTTGTTGGTTTCCATATATGAAAAGAATTCTGTGGAACATATCTCAAAACATAGTGATTTGTATATCTTTATATCACTAAGATGAGAGATTTCATTTATTCAACCTCATCCATTTATATGAGAAGATCCCTAACCTGGGCCTCCTTTTTATGAGTAATCGCCAGTCCTAATTTCTCTAATTTGGGGATCTTCCATAGGAGTAATCCCCAATCATAAATTCCATTAAGTTGGGCCTCCTTCTCAGGAATAAGTCCTAAGTATCATCTCTCCTTAACAAATGGTCCTCCTTGTTAGGAGTAAGTCCCAATCTCAAATTCCAGAATATGGGAATCCTCTTTAAGAGTAAGCCCCATGTACCCTAACATGGGCTTCTTTTTCAAGAGTAAGCCCCAATCTTCATGTTCCCTTAATTTTGGACATCCTCTTCAGGAGTAATCCACAGGTTCCCAAATATGGTCATCCTCAATACGAGTAAGCCCCAAATTCCAATTTCCCTTAACCTGAGCATCTTCCTTAAGAGTATGCCTCAGTCATAATTCCCCTTAACCCGGGCCTCCTTCTTAGGAATAAGCCCCAGTTCTCAAGTCCATTTAACATGGGCCTCATTCTCATGAATAATCCCCAGTCATAATTTATCTTAACCAATCTTAATTTATTTTTATTTGTACTTCCTTCCCTGTAATATAACCCAATCATAAGTCACCTCTAATTTGGGCATCCTTTTAAGGATTATATCCTAAGTTAGCTAACCAAATATCCATAAAGCACATATACCATTATGGACCTTGTTCCCAGGTTTCTTCCCTAAATTAAATCCCATCTATCTTGGGTAGTCATACATACATAAGCCCCACATTATTTCTTTTGATGGTATACTTCATGGAACAATTGTCAGATTTTACCAATACCTCTTGTTTCTCACACCGAGAATGACTCACGTGATCTTAGAGCGTAAAAATAATTATGACATCTTTCTTTGAGCCATCTATAATATATAAACCTCACACTTCTATGACAAACTATGTGGGTTCAGATTCCTTTTCTAAACAATGATACATAGGTAGCCCATCTACGGGTACGATCCCAACTCTAAAATAATTCATGTCCTTATGAATGACATTAAACATCAAGAGCCACGCTTAGTGTCTTTAAAACTAGTATGGTTATCATAATGACCAAGAGATTTCTATATAATGTATTGAAGGATACCATTGACTAAGAATATATAAAAAATACGGATGATTCTTTATCTATGAAGAACCTAAAATACATATAAAAGTTTTTTAAATCTTATACATATTAGCCAATGATTGTTAGATATAATGGAAAGCTTGTTTTCATAATTGTTAATGTAATAAGGATTCACGAAACTAACATAAATATATAATGAGAGTCCTATATTAGAAAATAATTCCCCCCAAAATGGTGTGATGAGTCCGACCTCTTATCCTCTCGACCAATGCAAATTCATAAGCCTCATTTGTCCACAACAAATGAGCACCTACCTTTGGAAAGTAGGATCAAATAGATATAGAATCATTTTATGTTTCAAATTCTACGAAAAAACCCATTATAAACCTATTGGAATGTTTGAACCTTTAACAAACAAGTTAATCCCCATTTCTAGATGAAACAAAAAATGGTGAACCCGACGTGAATCCTTAAGTAAGTTAAAATGACGTTTTACTTATTTGTTAAGACCCTATTTAAACTCAATGAGAGGGCTATCAAAACAATCAATAACATATGGCTCATCCAAAAGATGTAGTGGCCAAACTTATCTTGATTATGTATGTTATATCAAATAGGAACTCTATTCCATGATCTTCTGCGTTACAGAAATGGCATCTCTAATGTTCACACCTGTGAATGCCTTTGTTGTGAATACATCTACTGCTACTCCTGCTGAATCGTCGTCGGCTCTAATGACGATATAACCTACTTAGAATATTCAACGCTGTTTATCAAATTCACTGGTTATGGAATACCATTGACATGGTACTATTCTGACTCTGGAGGCCACTAGACAATCCCTCCACGTCAATAATTCACCCTGGTTGTCCGGACAACGACGACCAGCGATCAGGAAGCTGGTGGTGCCTACCACCGTTTCCAACAGTTTTGGGTCGTTATCCCCGGAACTCAATCACCATTCCCTCCCATATTCTGGGGAGGTGAATGAGAAGGTCACTCAAGGGATTAACTCACCAAAACAATAGTCCTTTCAGTGGGATCCCACCAAAAATCGCCGCCAGACTCATGCGACAGTGCGCCCTCAACATGATGACGGTGTCATTTCCAGGAATTTGGCTCAAGTTCCTCGAACCAGAGTAAGAAAGAAGAACCAATAGAGGTGACGACTGGTCAATAGTCAACAAGTTCTTGTCTCTGCCATTTCCGGAAAATTCCACCAACCTAACTTGGTGGAAAGTAAGGAGCAGGCACACACACCTGTCTGTTTTGATTCTGTTGTACAACAGACTTGCCTGGCAGCAACACACCATTCCCACCATGAAATTCGGGAAAAGTACTATAGACAGGAACATACACCTATTTATAAATCATTAGCTAGACATCAAGATTATCTAACTACATACAATGAAGCTAGCAATCCCAATGTGTTGACAACTAGTAAACATGCACATACACCTGCTTACACTCATCAATCCTTCCACCAGCCTCATTTGCTAGTATTAAAGGAAGTATATCAACATCTTTTGAAGGAGTGAAATCAATAGGCACATACACCTACTAGTATTGATCAAGCCTACCATCAGTCTCATTTAGTAACACCAAGTGAAGTCAATTGAAAAGCCCGAATGACATACATGAGGAAGACTCAACTCTCTGCCCCCATACATGAGTACTGTTAGAATTCACTGGCAGGAAAAGGAGGACAGAAGCCGGAACACACACCTACTCCAAGCACATAATGGACATATATTCTCAGTCCAATAGCTAATGTCACCAAACATATTCTAACAATGGCGAAGGAGCAGAAGAAAATCCTTGCTCATATTCTGGATGTCTGCCAGATATTAGAACAGCTTCAATAGCATCACAAGGAATGAAATGGAAATTTATCCTTACCAGTGGAGTGATACATCAACAGTTCACTCCAGAACAGCCACAAACCTCTGTTCCAGTCTAAGAGGGTTGTGGAGCACACACCCCCATGTCATACAGACAACCAAGTCAGGAATATACACCTTATTTGAGTGGATATAATCAGTATAACCTAACTATTTCTCCTGAGTTGGCACATACACCTACCCATAATAACCACTTTTTTCAATAAGTGACTCCAAATGTGAGTAAGAAGGCATCTAAGAAGAAGACTCGTACAACATAGTCAATAAATAAATAGCCAATATGTAACAAGTCATTGCTTGATGCGGGAGTTCTTGATGCACTCAGACAATTATCTGTTGCGACTCAAGATTATACTATCTCTGTTTCAAAAAGTGGGAACATTAATTCTAAAGTTCTTCATCAGACACTTCCTCATGAAGGCTTGCTTCATGACAGTTCGGTCGATCTCGAAGTATCATCTTTAGATGAGAGCCACGATAACCCATGGTGTGGCCTGAAGACTAAGGATCAGGAGGTTTCATCTTTTGTTGTAACCCACAATGGTGGTCCCCCCCATGAAGTTGAATTTAGTTTCGAAAGTCCTCTCTGAAGTACTAATTTTCATTTCCTGGAAAAAATTTCAAAGGACAATGTAGTTACTTGAAATCCCTCTTATCTTGAGGAACTTGCAAATGTGAAGCCAATCATGTCTAATGATTTACCATTACCAGGTGAAATACATTCTCAATAGGAAGATTGCCTAGGGTGTAGGTCATTCTCCGAACCACCCTTGGGTCATTTATCTTCTAGTTTGATAAGTGAATTCTCTTCCGATGTTTATGAATCTGATGAAGTAACAAGGAAGCACAATCTCTATTATAATCAGGTAGAAGAATCTTCATTGAATGATATATAGGATTTTCTGAATATGAGAAAAAATCTGGAAAAAGTTGAAGTGCCATTCATGTTTTGGCCTTTGGCTGACTCTCAGTATGACATTCCATAGATGTTGACAGAATATTGTATTCGAGATATTCGTCTCAACATGTGGAAAACTCTTTGTCAATTGAAAAAGAAAATTTTATATTATGAGGAATATGAAAATCAGGTCAAGATAATAGAAGGGTTACAACGCCAAATTGAAATGGCATCTCTCTCTCTCTTTCTCAATATCCGGAGGCTGAAAAGAAGCAAAGAACCCATCAGCGTTCATTCCTTCTAGAAATAAGATGATTGCGCCAGTTAATTTCCAATGACCCGTCAGGTATTCATATCAGGGGATGGGGTGTCCATGGAGCACTTCATTTCAATATACTCTCCATCCAACAAAGACCGCCAAAACCTGTATCATGAAATTTTATTGCCCATGGTCGGCCACAACCAATTGGATTTGTTTGTAATCAAAGGCTCGCTCAAAAACATTCCTCAACTAGTTCTTCTAGAAGTTAGGAATACAGAGAAGAAGTTGTTGAATTACTCTTCTATCATGAAAATGAGAGTATCGAACATGCTTCTTGTTTAGAGTGAGCGCATCATAAAATGATAGAAGTTTCAGAAATCATCTAACTATCATTTGAACCAGGTGATTTGAGTGGATGTAGGTTTATGTATCCAACCAATTTCCGGACTAATGTTCACAGGATCAGAATAGGTTTTAATAAATTCTCAGATGTAGCAGCTCAAGAACCACCCTGCTTTCCAGGAAGGGGACTCTTCTAACCCAACCCTCAAAATCAACAAATAGGATTCGAGGAGTTGAGCAGGAATAACAGGAACAGTAGGAATATCCTCAGTCTATAGGACTGGGGACTTTTTCAAATCTTCAATCTCTTACCCAGAGAAATCCATTCTTCTCTTGATTAGGGAAGAAGCCACAAGTGGAATGAAGAGCTGAATTATAAGGATATTCAATCCAAATAACGGTTCATCAAGAAGTTCATGAGGGATAAACTCAACAGAAGGCATTGTCTCATCGGGGACATGGAAGAAGAAAATATCACAAAAATGCCGATAGAAGAGATGTAATGCATTATTCATCAATTAATGTCATCAGTATCATTGTTGTTCATCCCCTAGATGAGGCTCAATCAGAGGGATTAGATGAAAAGTTCATGATCAAGAGGCTGTGCACATAGAGGCAAATGAAGAAGGTGTGAATACAAGAAATCAAAGGCTTACCTAGAATCTGGGTATTCATTCAAATAACCAAGTCCCCCCTCTCTGAAAGGTATCCAACAATGGGAAAGGAATGAATCATGATACATTCCACACATCCTCTACATAAATACAATCACTCTCACTAGAGCAAATATTCAAACAACAAGAGGAATAAATGAATGAATTTAAGAGGATAAATGCAGAACTACTTCATGGTAGTCTTCCTCCTAAGTGTGCTAGAGTTAGTCAGCCAAGGGAATTTGTTGCAGCTACCGAGATGGATAAAGAGTATCCTCCTTTACCAGTACACCCTAATAGGTCTAATCATATGGTTCTGGTGAAACAAAAACTAGTGTTGTTTTCCTCAGTTGCAGTACTAGCCACCACATCTATCCACGCTCCAGTTATTGCACCTGCTCAGGTCCAAGATCATCCAGATATTTTTCAAAAGTTAATAACTACCATTGAGTCATTAAATGCTTGGTTAGAAGTTAAGGAAGGAAAGTGTGCAATGGTTCAACCAGAGAAGGGAGCATACCCTGAATGGGTGGACGCAATTCATCTCCCATCAAATTTCTCAAGTACCACATTCTTAATCATTAATGGTTCAGGAGACCTAGAGCAATAATTAACACATTTTGTTTCTCATTGTGATCCTATGATGGGAACCCCTCAGCAACAAGAATCAGTTAAGCTCGGGTGTTTGGTACAATCATTACAAGGGCCTACTTTGGGCTAGTATACAAGCTTGCAATCCTGGTCAATTACTGGGTAGGAGGATCTCCATCAACGATTCCTTTTTCAATTCAGCTCATCTTTCCCAAAGACAATAGTTTTTTATCTCACAAATTTTAAGAAAAGGGAGAATGAAAGGGTTTCAGATTTAATTGCTTACTGGATGGGATAAACATATTCCCTAATAATAACAGTCTATCAAGAAGAGTTTTTTCCAATCTATGTGGCAAATCTATGTGATGAATTATGCAGACCATTGATCCTTACGAAATACACAGGAGGGTTTGGAGACCTTACTTTGATCGCTCAGTTGATTGAAGACTCTCTTATGAAGACTATGGATAAAGCTCATGTAATTCCATCAGCTCTAGGAAGGAGAATGGGTAAAGTAGAGACTGCTACAGTTATGCTTAAATAAGAACCTGTATTTTCTTCTACTTAAAAAACTTCATCTTATCGAAGGGATCCACCTCCTGAGTGTCAAAAAAGCGGTCGTTTGGTTAGGATGAACAATGAGATCAATGATGGAAACAATTTGGGGATCTAAAGAGCAATGTCTATTCTCTCCGAAATGAACAAGTTACAAGTTACTTAATTTCGGCTCTGGAAAATAATTTAGTTCTATTGTAAATGCCCAAAAGTAAAAATAAAGAAGGAGATGAAGGCCGTCCCAATTATTTCCCATTTCATCAGATGTTGGGGCATCCCATTTATAAGTGTTTTGTCTTCAAATACCACCTAAAAAGATGGTGGAATCGAGAAAAGTCAAACTGAACGGTTCTTCATATCAGGTAGCATATGTTACTACTACAAATCTAGAGGAAGAAGGCGAGTGGCAGGAAGTCAAAAACAAAAATGTGCAGAAATATGATGATTGGATGGTCAGAAAAACGATCAACCGAACTCATGCCATTTTGTGAACGCAAATGAAGAAACCTATTGATTGTTCTGCTATGAATTCCATGGAAAAACCCTCTTCATCAGAGGGAAAATTTTCAAAGAAACGACATAATTCAATGAAAGAGGAACAATCAGAAGAATATGAGATCGTGTCAAAGCCCATGTTTTCTTTGACTCTGGAAAATTTTATGCCATCTACTTCAAATCTGCGGGAACTGTCCCACCAAAAGGCACAACCTAAATTGGCTAATCAGGAAGAGTCTTCCTCAGAAGAAGAATAGATCTTTGGTTCTATTAACATTATTCACATAACAGATCCTTATGCTAGCCATAGTTTCGATTTTTATGAGCTTGAGTTCCATGTATCAAAAAGTGTAATTAGAGGAAGTTCCAGAGGTCTGGGATACAGAGGATGATGTGGATATCCTAGAAGCCACTATTCTAATCCTACCCCTGCTAGAACTGTATATTCAGCAGAAACTATTGGCAGAGCCCTTCAACGGGCTCAACAAGAATAAGAAAATTCTTCCACAAATAGTAGATTCAGTCCTGGAACAATTATTCTAATGGATAGATTAGAGGTTCCACCTACTTCCTATGAGAAAGTAAATAGATCTATTCTTTCTAATCTTCCAAATCCAGGATTATTGCCAACTCCTACCCCGATACATGATGAATCTACTTCCAAAGCATCAACTTCTAAGACACCTGCGAAACCCCATGTTATTGTTGGGAAACGCAGATCATTGGATCAGAAATATGTTGTCTTGAAGCATTTTTCCAATGTACCTGCCAAGTTATCAATTTTGGATTCCTTGAATCTATCAAAGGATCTTTATGAGGAAGTCATAAAGGCTTTCTCAAGTCCTTAGGAATTCGAAACTGAAATTGTTGTTGATGAAGTCTACCATGTAGAGAATAATCCTGTAGAATGCCAAGTAGTGATATCTTTCAGAGATGAAGATGAAGATTATGTTGTGCATGGACATATTAGACCTTTGTATTTATCTAGAATGTTCAATGGTGTAGACATCTTAAGAGATTTCATTGATAATGGTTCAGGAGTCAACCTCATCTCCATTCATACACTTCATCGATTGGGCCTCACAGAATCTGATTTATCTCCTTCTACTCGGATGTTACAAGGATATGATAAAAATGAACAAGAATGATTGGGTGATATTACACTAATAACTCAGTTTGGAGATCTTGTATCCAATTCATATTTCATGATTGTTGATCACGACACATACTTCATTGTTTTCTTGGAAGTCTTAGGCTATAACAACAAGTGGATATCCCTTAATCATACCATCAATGCCTCATATATTGTTACAATGGTCCAATTGGGACATTTTATGGTGATAATGCCCCATTCAAAACATGTGAATCTAAATACATTGAGGTGGAATTCTATCCCATGAAGGAAAAGGGGAAATCCACAACAAGAGAGGTTACCAAAGTTAATGCTCCATATGGGTTGGAAAAGATTCAGTAAACCCATTCACACATGTGAGTACATATTTCGTGTTGTCTATCAGTCAAATTGACAGGATAGACCCAAATCCAATTACTCTTATAGAAGCATCCATAATTTCAATTAAAACAATCTAGCCAAGTAGTATGGGAGAAAGTGGTGATTCACCAACCAATGATGAAAGCTCAAATAGAGATGTCTTCATTTCATCTGCTGAAATCCAACAAGTCTATACATCGCTAACTAGGCCATAAGAAGATATATAAATGTAATAGGTGAACAATGATGTTGATTCTCAATCCATCATCTCCTCTTTATTACCCAAGGAAGACCCTTCATCATCAATAGGGTCAATAATGGAAGCCTCTTCTTCAAGATGTTCAAATTTTAACATATCTCCTAATCATGGAAATTCTGCTTCATCATCTACAATGCAAGTAGAAACATAAGAAATGACACATGTTTATGAAGAAGAGGAAGATCTTAGTGATGCTCCTCCAGCATTCGAAGAGGGTATCTCTACCACCATGGATGAACTCAGAGAAATAAATCTTGGTACAAAAGAAGATACACACCTTACTTTAATTATTGCGGCCATGACTCTTGAAGAGAAATAAATTTCTATTTCTTTTTTATTGAAAAATTGAGATATATTTGCTTGGAACTATACAGAGATTGCAGGGCTTCATATAGATGTTGCTACTCAACGTTTGGGTTTCCCAGAAGAACATCGAGGATTCAAACAAGCTGCCAGAGGAACACACCAAAATTATGCATCCAACATTGAAACTGAAGTGGATAAGCTTATCAGAGCAAAGTTTTCCAGAGAAATACAATATCCCAAATGGTTGGCTAATATTGTCCCTGTGGAAAAGATGAATGGAAAAATTAGAGTTTTCATTGATTTCAGATATCATAATTGAAATTGTCCTAAAAATGATTTTCCAATTCCGGTTACAGAACTACTAATTAATGCAATAGTTTTCTATGAAGAACTCTCCTTCATGGATGGATATTCTGGATATATTCAAATTTGAATGGCTCAAGAAGAGGAAGAATCAACAACATTCAGATCCCCTCAGGGTTTGTTTTTCTATCAGGTAATGCCCTTTGGCCTGAAAAATTTAGGAGCAACAAATAAGTGTGCCATGAATTTTATCTTCAAACCATTTTTAGATAAGTTTGTTGAATGTTATGTAGACTATTAGGTGGATAAATCCGTACAATGATCTAATCAATTGGCTGATTTGGAAGTCATTTTCCACAAACATCAGCAACATA
This sequence comes from Viscum album, assembly GCA_963277665.1. NCBI lineage: Eukaryota > Viridiplantae > Streptophyta > Magnoliopsida > Santalales > Viscaceae > Viscum > Viscum album. The sequence continues at coordinate 1,420,563,715 of OY728142.1, forward strand.
ATGTGAAGATGAACCCTTTAAAATGTTCTTTTGGGGTAACCTTAGGAAAATATCTTAGCTTTGATATACTCCATCATGGTATCGAAGTTGATCCTGAGAAGACAAATTCAATCCTTGGTATGTCACCTCCTCGAAAATTGAATGAATTGAGAGGACTTCAAAAAAAACTTGGCCGATATTCGGTGTTTCATCGCCAATTAGGTAGGCGAAAGTTTACCCATCACCAAATTAATGACGAAGGGAGTCACTTACCAGTAGACTGAAGAATTTCAAGATGAATTCAATATTATCAATAACTATATCTTCGGTCAACTAGTATTAATGCCACCTGTTGAAAGAAAACCATATATTCTTTATGTGACAATCTTAGAGACATCATTGGGAGCCTTCCTTGCTCAAAAGAATGATGCCGGGAATGAAAACAACCTATACTATCTCAGTCAGACTCTTCTTGTAGTAGTAACATGATATTAAAGTATCAAAAAGTTATGGATAACGTTAATTTTTGTGGGTAAAAATATGAGACACTACCTGTAACATCACAAGGTCGAATTTGTATCTTGCAATAACCTACTCAAATTAATCCTTAGTCGTCGAATGCTTACAGGACATCTGGCAAGGTGGGAAGTTACTTTGCAGCAATTTAATATTCAGTATGTGACTCAAAAGGCAATAAACGTCCAATATCTGGATGATTTCCTTGCTAAACATCCTTCAGAAGAAGATACATCTCTAGATATTGAACTTCCTAACGAGGAAGCCTTATCTATTCAATATATCCTTCAAACTTGGGAAATGTACTTTGATGGTGCTTCAAAAATACCAACAGGGAAGAAAAAGGAAGATCCTAAATTCAAAATAGTTGGGTGAGGAATTGTGCTCATTTCTCTAGAAAAAGAAATGTTACCCAATTCCTTCTCATTGATGGGAGGCGAGACAAATAATGAAGCATAATACCAAGCTCTCATCATAGGATTGGAGTTAGCGCATTAGGCACAAGTGAATCAGTTAAAGGTAAAAGATGATTCAGAACTGGTAATCAAAGAAGTCAATGGGGATTATGAAATCAGAAAATAAGAGTTAATCCATTTTTATGATTACGTTCAAGAGTTAATGGTGGAGTTTCTTTCGGAACCGAAAACTTCTCATTTCCTGTGGTGAAAAAATTCCCAAGCTGATGCACTGGATAATATAGCTATAGCCCTCGAAGATCCAAATCGGGATGATACAATCATCAGTATTGGCCACCATCATACAATTTCACCTTAAGATCAAACTAGAATAGAGGAAATCAATGAAATTAGTCCCATTTCTGAACCATATGATCATACTACAAATAGATGACACCTATCAGGGAATACCTTCAAAATGGGACACTTCCAACTGATAGAGCCAAGAAAGAACAAATCTAGAGACGTGTGGTCAAATTTAATCTTTATGATTTCCTAGATCACCTATAGAAAATTATCTAAAAAAATGGTTTTGATGGAATTATCTTTAAGTGAATTGATGGTGAAAATAAAATGGTTGTCCTGAAAGAAGTGCATGTCGGAGTCTGTGGTGCCCCTTAGTCCGGACATAGACTATCTGATCAAATTCGAAGGCTTCGATACTTTTGGACATCAATGATTCAAGAGTGTGTTGATTTCACAAAAAGTGTCATTCGTTCCAAGTACATGGCAATTTCATTCATCAACCCCCCGAGTTTCTTTTTACAACCAAATACTCATGGCCATTTTCCACATGGGTAATGGATGTAGTAGGACATTATCCTTCAGCTACATCCAAGTAGTTTAATTACATTCTTACTGCTACTGACTTCTTTTCCAAATGGGGAGAAGAAATACCTCTCAACATAGTCAGTTCTAAAAGCATTTTTAGCTTTATCAAGTCTAACATCATTACCAGATTTGGTGTCCCACATACCATATTGACGGACAGTGGAACCAACTTTTCTTCATCCGAGGTAAGGAAATTGTATCAAGAATACAACATCAAATCCAACCATTCCTCTCAGTATCATTCAATGACTAGTGGAAAAATATAAGACTTCAACAAGACACTTTCATATATACTAAAAAAGATGGTGGATAACGATAATAAGTCATGGCCTGATAAATTTTTTCATGCTTTATGGGCATATCGAACCACCACCCGCACTACAACGCGGTCAACTCCATATTCATTTGTATATGGAACTAAAGTAGTCTTGACCATTGTGGTTTAGTTACCCAATCTCATAGTATCCATTTTTGATCAATAATCTACAGATGAACAATCTAAAAAGCGATTGGATGAATTGGAACGATTAGATGAGAAAGGATTGTGCACCTTACACCACATGGAAGTCTATCAAAATCGAATAGCACGAGCTTTCTACAAAATTGTTCGTCTTCGTTCAATCATTCAGGGAGAATTGGTATTGGTTCTCAGAACCCCAATGATACCAGGAATGAAACCTCCCAACTAGATCCAAAATGGGAAGGACCTTATTCAATACATAAGGTCTACATCAATAACGATTATTCTTTAATTTCAATGGATGGAGAACTCATTACGACTCAAACCAATGCTAGATTTCAGAAGAAGTATTTTATGAAATATAAATACATTATCTGTCCATAAATATGACCATAAAAAATTCGCATCATCATCCAACATGACATTAAACTGTGTTTTCCTTACTGCATTACATTAAACTACATATCCCCTTACGTCCAACATGACGTTAAACTGTGAAAAAGTCCCAAATACATCCAACATGATGTTAAATTGTTTCCTATTTTGTCCTTACTACGTGAAATTATTCTACACAATCCCCCTTTCATACAACATGATGTTAAATGTATTGTTCCCATCATCTTAACTAGAGGATGCTAAACTGTACAACACCCTTATTGTCCTACATGATGCAAAACCGTGTTCATGTCCAACATGAAGTTAAAATGCATCCATATATTTTTCTTAAATGGCATTGAACTATACTGATCATTCGTCCTACATGATGTAAAACTGAACAATGTCACTTAATACGTCCTACATGATGTTAAACTGTATTTTTTCCCTGCTACATGACACGAAACTGTGCAGCACCAATAGTCCTCACTGCAAGACATTAAACTACAATGTCCCTTCATATGTCCTACATGACATTAAACGGTGCATCGTTTTGCTTGTTACTACCTATTGTTTTCACAACGAGTATGACTCACATGATATTAGCGTAAACTTCAACCATAACAACCTCACGGGGCCGCTAACCGTGTGTATGTCCTGACACCATTTTTAGGTTGTTTTCATCAAGAACAACTTGATCACAAATTAATTCGTTAATTTAACTACACAGACTTTGATCCTTGCCTTCTAGGATGGGTATATAGGAATCCTCTTGATTTTCAATCCCAAATTCAATCTCTTCACATCGGTTCACCTCCATCTCATGTTATGTTGATCTAGGAAGTATCCCAATAAAAAATACTTTTTATATTTTTGAACCATCATCCTTTCTATATGACTTTAAATTGTTCACACTTTTTATCTTTTACGACAATAAACTACAACATTCATTGACACCCTCACTAGAGAGGGAATCATTATTTACATTGATATCCAACCCTGTTATATTCCAAAGACTATGTGCATACATGGAAATGCCCAAACCTTTTATCTTGGGTCAAACCATCATTGCACTAATGTCCCCTTTCACCCTTCACTTCTATGAACCATATTTGTAAAAAATGTATTTCATGAACTATGTGTGGCTTGATTCCCATCCTTATGGGATATGTAAGAACATTTGAGCATCCCTCGAATCCAGCCCCAGTCTTCGGGCCTAACCCCAAATTTCACTTTCAGTCCCGTGGATGAAAAGTCCCCTTATGAAAACATGAATGTGGTATGAAATCTCTGGTCTTCATTCACATCAGGTTTATAAAACATACACTGTGTATTCCTTATAATGGTCTATTTTCTATGACCCTAAGCTAAGATATCATACACTCTCATCCCACATGACGTTAAACTGTATTTCAAGAACTATGTATTGCTTGATTCTCATCCTTATGGGATACATAGTGAAGTCCAAGATCTTAATTCAGGACCCATCCACAACAGGATTATGGTTAGAATTGGTCTTTGTAATTCCATCATGTATTGGACAATACACATATTTCATGTGTCATACTCCTAACCTTAATTACATCAAGGTATCCATAATCCTTTTCTTGACTTCTGTTCACAAAATTTCTAATACCTGAGAGTTCTTTTTCCTGACCATGCACCACTTGCCCTTAGGAGGCCTTGCATAAACAGTCCACATAACAAACTTGCCCGCCAAAAGATACTATTATTTGACTATACAGCCAATTCCCTTTGGCGGTCCTGCATAATTAAACCCCCTAACGGGTTAGTTAAATAATGGTAACTTCATTATAAGGATGAAAACCTATTTTTACCTCAGTTTTCTTAATGATAATATATAGGGATGCACAAAAATAGCCATCCATAAAATATTTATCCAATAATCTTCCTCATGATCTGAAAGTATTTAAGTCTATGTTTTATATTTTCTTTCCCTACGTTTGGGTCAGTTCTTCATAGGAGTGAAATTCATCCTACTCATAGACAATATTGATTGGAAATATCCACTTCATATTTAAGTACCTCTCTCTATACAACAGACACTATGTTTGGAATATTTTAATCTCCATAAACATTCACCATCTTTTAGAAACAGAAAAGTAAAATTTCTAAGAGTTCTTCTGCCTGATTTTGTATCACATTCTCATAGGTTGTCTTGCATAAGTTGTCTACATAACATACATGTCATCAAAAAGATGCTATTATTTGACTATGTGGCCAATGCCCTTAAGCGGGAACACATAATTCAACCCCCTAACAGGTTTGATAAGTAGTGGTAACTTAATTCTTGGGAAATACTTCTTCTAATTTATTTTAGCCTTTTTTCTTAACATTCCTATAATTCCAAATTTCTTAATTCATAGTTTACATTTTCCCCCCATACATGAATATGGTAATATGTTTTCAAATTAATTATCAATGAATTGAATCAATTTTAATCCATTCATTCAAAGCTATTTTGACCTTAAACATTAGCCTTTTTATGTCCAAAATGAATGACTTTAAACTGACCATAAAATACAAGGGATCGCTGAACAAAATTGAAGTACTGACTCATTAAATATATACTTTTTATGATTTAGGTAATATTGAGAAATTAAAAACATTCAAAGTTTGTAGGGTTATTTTTCTAATCCTATAAAAAAAATCAAACTATGCTTACTAGGCGCATTGGAATATGTAAAAATTTAAATCAGGTAGAAAAATAAGGAATGCACAAATGATTGAAGATGAAAGTGTTTTTCATTGATGCACAAGAGATATAAGGTCATCCACAGACTAAAGTCTCTTCTCTATTTCAAGAATTACAAGAGGCTTTCATCGTAACTCTTCATTTGATATAAGACATCCCGAGCTTCATCAGAAACCACCTAGAATTCATTCATTCAACTAGATACAATAAGAGATGCAGGGACTCCAACTCTTCTTGGAAAAATTGTAAAAGAATGCTCTTTAGTGCGGTTTGAGAAAATTTTCTACTAATAAAACAATGACTTAGTTTCTGTCCAAGAGACATGGAAGATGGATACATGGATTTGAGAATGGATAATTTGAAGTAAAGAGACATTTGGAGAGATTAATATTTTCAGATATAGTTTCTAATGTCATGATAGTCTTCTGTCCATCAACCGGAAGCAGAAAACATCACTTCCCATGCATAACCAAAATATATGAATAGCAGTGCGGTTGTATCTTGGGTAGATGGTTCTTCGCATCTGGAACGTTGACTTCTTGCAGATGACCATGGCCATACATAGGCAAATTGATACTCAGTGGAAAAATAAGATGATATTTCTTCATATACATGGTCAAATCTAGGAGAGTGTTGTCACAGATATCATAGTAATCATGGCCTACAATGTTCACCATATCATTAATTCTCTTGTTGGCCAGTTCGTTAGTCGTTCTGATTCTTCTAAGAGCCATTGAATCTGCCCAAAGTTTGAATAATTAATAATTATGTAATTTGATTTGTCATAAAATTTGTGAAGAAATTTGAAACAATGGATAAGGAATTAAGCCGTGCAAGTCCAATTTTGGCGACAAGTATAGTTGTGTTGCACAAGGTTTTGGCGTGCACGTATCACCGCGCATGTCAAAATACCTCCACAGAAACGCGACACAATGAGCCAGTGGAAAACAGGAAACTTGCACGATGAAAGAATCTTGCGTGGAAAGAGCGAGAATCTTTGAGAACCGGTTGCATTGTGCGAGGAATGGCCACATATTTATAGGAAAGGTCGCACCACTATGCGCCGAAGCCTACGCGGCTTGCACCTACACAACGTCATTTGCGCGCTCAACCCTTACGCGCCATAGTTCCTTGGTTTTCCCCTTTTTTTCTCAGAGACACATCCTCCTTCCTTCGGATCCAACTCTGAGGGGGGACTTTTGTTGACAGTCCTTTCCATCACAGAGTCTAACGATTTAAAAAGGGAAATACCTTAGTCCAAAGTGATTCATCTGTTAAAAAAACATAAAAATTTGACAAAGGCATGAAGAAGGATTTTTTTACACTTTGGTCGTGCATGTTTCAGCATGGTCATATAAGTATACTTGCACACCTCAGATTGGTCGTGCAGGTGACTTTCACCCCCTCACTTATTTTTTACCAAGGTCTTCAAAAGCCTATAAATACCCCCTGTGGGACCCCCATTTCATGGGGAAAAAAATCAAAAAACTCAATTTTGAGCTCTCGGTGCCCTGGTCTATTATCGAAGCCTTCCAAACACTTCTATGGAAATTTCTTACCTTGAACAGAAGATCTATAGAGGTGTAACAAGGCCTATGTGTTGAAACTTATCAACACCTACGTTCTTAAGTGTCCATACCTTAAGGGAAATAGACACACTTGCGCTCCACCTTATCCCTTCAACAAAACTTGCGCGCCATTCTTTTCGAAGACTTTATGGATAATACTATGGGCTTGACCTATGTTTATCTCAAGTATTACCCTAGGCGTTGACCATCGTGCAAGTACTCATGTGTCACGCAAATATAATTGCGCGAGCATGACTTGTACGGCCACGCAGGACTTTCACGCCTCTCTCTTTTTGGGTTCCTTTCCTACCTATTCACTTTCTTTCTTCAAATCCAGCTCTCCTCTTCATGATTTAGCCTTCTGAACCATATTAAAACCCATTTATGGAATGGTTCCTTTGTTGGTTTCCTTATTTGAAAGGAATTCTGTGGAACATCTCTCAAAACGTAGTGATTTATTTATCTTTATATCACTAAGGTGAGATATTTCATTTATTCAACCTCATCCATTAAGTTGAGAAGTTCCCTAACATGAGCCTCCATTTTAAAAGTTACCCCTAGACATAATTTCTCTAATTTGGGAATCTTCCGTAGGAGAAAGCCCCACTCATAAATTCCATTAACTTAGGCCTCATTCTTAGGATTAAGTCCTAAGTATCAAGTCTCCTTATCTAATGGGAATCCATCTCATGACTACGTCCCAATCTCAAATTCCAAAATATGGGAATCCTCCTAAAAAGTAAACCCCATGGCCCCTAACCTGGGTTTTTTTTCGGAGTAAGCCCGAGTCTTCATGATCCCTTAATTTTAAGAATCCCCTTCAGGAGTAAGCTCCAAGTTCAAAAATATGGGCATCCTCCTTAGGAGTAAGCCCCAAATTCCAATTTCCCTTAACCTGGGAATCCTACTTAGGAGAAATACCTAGTCATAATTCCACTTAACCTGGGCCCCCATCTTAGAAGTAATCCCCAAATCTCATGTCCCTTTAACCTGGGCCTCCTTATTATTAATAATACCCATTAATAATTTCTCTTAACCAGTCTTATTTTCTTTTGACATGGAATTTCTTGTCAATAATAATAATCAATAATAAGTCCCCTCTAATTTGTGCATCCTTCTAAGGATTAAGTCCTAAATTAAGTATCCAAATCATCATAATGAACATATACCATTATGGACCTTGTTCCCGGGTTTCTTCCCTGAAGTAAATCCCATCTATCTTGGGCAGTCTTACATACATAAGCCCCACATTATTTCTTATGATTGTATCATTCGTGGAACAATTGTCATGTTTTACCAATACCTCTTTTTTCTCAAACCGAGCATGACTCACATGTGCTTAGGGCATAAAAATAATTATGAAATAATTCTTTGAGCCATAAATAATACATAAAACTCAAACTTCTATCTCGAACAACATGGGATCTAATTCTTTTTCTAAACAAGGATACGTAGGTATCCCATCTGCAGGTATGATCCCATTTCTGAAATAATGCATGTCCTTCTGAATGACAATAAACATCATGTGCCACGCTGGGTGGCTTTAAAACCAGAATGGTTATCATAAGGACCAAGAGATTTCTATACAATGTATTGAAGGACACCATTGACTAATAATCTTTAACAAATACAGATGATTCTCTATCGATGAAGAACCACATATATATATAAAAGATTTTCTAAATATTATACTAATTATTCACTGATTTTCAGATCTAAAGGAAAGCTCATTTTCATAATTGGTAATGTAATACGGATTCATGAACATAACATAAATATATAAAGAGAGTCCCGGAGTAGAAAATAATTCCCCCCAAAAAGGTGTGATGAGTCCGACCTCCCATCCTCTCGACCAATGCAAATTCTTAAGCCTCATCGGTCCTCAACTAATGAGCACCTGCCTTTGGAAACTAGGTCTAAATGGATATAGAATCATTGTATGTTTCTAGTTCTATGAACAAACCCATTAGAAACCGATTGGAATGTTTGAACCTTAAACAAACAAGGTCATCCCCATTTCCATAAGAAACATATATATATATATTAGTTTTATCAATTTAAGGTTTATTTGTCTCTACATATACTAATATTAATGTTTACTTACTCTATGTTATTCTTAGAAATGATGGTTTATTATTCCCACACACTCTTCCTAGGACCACGATTCTAATTAGAAGCCTCTGACATTTGGGGAGAATCTTTTAAGGCCATCTGGACATCTAGTTATGGGGAACTGTTCAGTAGAATACAGGTTTGGGATATTACAAAGTGGTATCAGAGTGATTTATTTTATAAATAACTATTTTTATAGAATAGAATGGAATATTATGGAATTGAAATTTTGAAATTAGCTTTGTCTAGGTGTAGCTAACCCACATATAAAAAATAGCAAAATTTCATAGAATTTTAATTTATGTTTTTTTAATATTGTGATATAATAGTTGATTTTATTACATCATTGGTTAATGTATTTTAATTGTGATATTATTTTTTATATGATTTAGGTTTCAATTTTGTTAAAACCCAATGATATGAGTATATTCCATATCATGTATCATTTTAAGAACATTATATGATTCACATTTAATGAAATATTCCATTCCATATAGGGTAAAAAAATTGTTTTTATGATGTTTTGATATGTGTTGTGATATGCATGCATATTGATCAGATATAAATTTTGTTTATGGTATTGAGAAAAATGGTTGGTACTTATAGGTCCCCTTGTAACCTAATTTTTTTTCCATATTAGGCTATAGAAAAAAACCTAGGCAGTAATTTTTGGCACGTAAATCCTTGGGAAAAGAGTCATATGGGAAGGAACATTTCATGGTGTAGATTAGGTGGATTCCATATATTAGTTCATGATAAGTACGAAACCTTATTAAATGGTATTTGAGAACCATCTGGTTTAACAATTAAAAATGGAATATGAAATGAAAATGAACTGAAATGACTAAAGACTAAAAAGGTAAATAGAGAACATTACCAGTACCTGGTATTTGAGTGGGAAGTGGGAAGTGTCTCATGAGATGTATCAGACTATTTTTTTTGTGTAGTATTTTATTAGGATAGTGTATTTTGGTATAACATGATATAGAATGGTATTGACACATCCCACGATTTTAGCTATGAACTTTGATGTTGTTATTTTCTAAGGTGTGTGTTTATAATTATAAAGACATTCCACCACCACCACAACAAGTCTTGTTCCCTAAGGGTGGTGATGATCATGCTCTGAAGGCAGTGGGACATGAAATTCCTTTTGAAGATCCTATTGATCAAGTCATGGAACTAGTAGTTTTACTAGGCACATGTGTAGAGGTATTGTTCCAGAAGAGGTTTATCCATTTTAAGATAAAGTTAATGGAGAACCACGGCCTACCTCATATATGGATGAACGGATGTGTGTGTTTGAATAGAAGAATCCTCCTTTGTTTTCAAGGGATGGATGTCCACAAGAAACTACAAATGTATTATGACTACTCAGATGATCTAGGAACGTATGGATACACCTCTAGAGAGTAGAGTGAAGATCAAAATTTATATTCTTCCAGGGATGAAAAGTGTTGGAGGGATGTTATAAACATACTAATATTCTACATGATATTATTTACATGGATATATTGAATAGAATTTGAAACTAATTCTTAATTTAGACTCTAATAGAATAGATGGAGAGTGAGTTCATATGTCTGGAGGATGGTTCTATGAATGTTAGCTAGTTTTCAACATTATTTACAATGATTTTTTTTTTCATAGATATACCTTTTTGATGAGATGCTAATGGTGATATTCATTGATGAAGGTATCTGACATGTTGTCTGATCCCTTTTCCACTTATTCCGTATGATGAATGTTAATGATATGGTGAATCAAGTGCTAATTATAATGATAAAACTGTGGGAATATTTTGTAATAGATAAGATAAGTGAATTGTCTAGACCTAGAGTTTCTGTATCCTTAGGTAGGATGTGACATTTTAAGTTTTCCCATTAGAGGATTACCAGTCAGGTTGCTAATACAAGGATCTCAATATTATATCCTCAACACACTAGATGAGAACACATGTGAAATTACTATGATCATAACCTAGTCATATGCTGATCGTGTTGTAGGATGGGCCATGAACAATGTATATGTATAACCATCCTTCCAGTAGTGATTTGTATGGGGTTATCTCCAACACCTATTTTGGTAGTAAGCTTCATTTAACCGTGTCAGGAAGCGATCTGTAGTAGTACTGGTCGATCAGGTAGAGGTGGTGGTGGTATTGGATGAGGCATCCATGTACAATATGAATTAGTAAAGTAGTGTTGTCATATTCTAGTTAGTGAGGTTGTGTCTAATGGCTATATTTTAGGCAAGATATATTCTATATGGCCTACCCAAAATAAATGGGGTGAAAGTCCATCAACAGTGATGGGTATGATATTAGTGTCCACTACACATGAATCTTCTATTTTTGGAACATGTGAATCACATAAATTTTTATTTGTACATGTTATGAAGATAATTCAAATCATGATTCAAAAATTTAAGTGATTAATGAATCATGATACTCTGTTTGGGATCTAAATAAAGGATTCATGCTAGTTTAGAGAGTTCCCCTTTGATGTTGGTGGAACTCACTTCATATGGATTCTTTTTTCCTCGAGTTGATCTGGTTTGATGTCCTTCTCAAGATGGATTGGATGGTGTTTTTTCAAAAAAATATTTATTTCTATCAATGGAGTGAGACTCTCAAATCACAAGTGGGAAACATGTTCATTCAAAATGAATAATGATATTCCTAGGAATGATGAGTTGGAAAATAACATTATAGGTTGGGCAGGATGACATCAGAGATTAATAGTTTATATCTGGATGCTCAGGGATAACATATGGTGTACATTCAAACAGTGGTTGATCATTTCAATTCTATTTCACTATATTACATTTTAAGACAAACTCTTAATAGAGAGGTTGAGTTCTCGATTGATCATGTTCTTGTAGCTTCATCAGTATCCATCCCATTGAATAGTTCAAATACTACATTTTTGTCAGATAATAAGTGGATACTAGATAATTTAGAGGGTGGCAGTATATACAACCCAATACTTCTCAATTTCCTTCCCTAATCCATTGTGGGAAAAAGGATAAATGTACCCTCAGACTGGGTGTAGATTTTCAAAAATTAAACTAGTTAATGGTAAAGAGCTGTGGTCCTTTTCCATTGATATTTTACCTCTTTGATCATCTTTGGGGAGATCAGGTGTCCCTAAAAATTCATTTCAGGTTCAGATATCATTATGCGAGTTTTCAATCTATAGACATACCTCAAAAATAAATTTATAGAAGATATGGTTTATAAAAGTATATAGTTTTTTTCATTCGGTGCAAGGAACACACCACCATTATTCATGATACAGATGAACTGATGTTTCCATCCAATTATGTATTTTTTTGTGATGGTTTTCATGGTTGATATCTTTGTGAATTCTAAAAATTGACCTTACCATACCAATAAAACATGACATCCTTTAGGATACACTGAGAGAGGATACATTATATTCTATTATCAGAATGTTTAACTTTTTTTATGGATAAAAATAACTTCTTAGGATATATTATCTCAGAGACCAGAGTATAAATTGACCCATAGAATGTGAGAGATATAGAATTTTTGGGGAAGTCTAGGTACTTATTTGGTATATGGTGTTTCTTATGTCTAGATAGATATTAAATGTGTTTCATATAAGACATTTCACAGTAAGAAATACTACAAACGTGCTTGAAAAAAGGGGTGTAATGTTTTTATGGTCATGTTCATATGTAGAAACCATTCAGGTGAATAATGGAATATTAAATTTAGTGGTGGTACTTATTCTAGTAGATAAGTGTATAAACTACACTGTGTATTGTGAGGGTTTAGGTATTGGGAATGGAGTAGGGATGATGTAAGGGGTTATAGTTATGGAATATGGATCTCTGTAGCCAAAAACACATTACAGAAACTACCATGCCCACAATCTCAAGTTAGCTATAGTTTTTTCATTCTTTACACTGTTAGAGATACTATTTAGTTAGAAAATTATTTTTGGGTAAACAGACAAAAAAATCATAATATATATTTTTATTTCGCATAATTTAATATATGGTATTCATGAGGGGAATAATTCCAATAATATTATTACTTGAATATTTTCTGCATGCTTGGTATGTGAAATATAGTTGCTGATTCACGTTCTAAGTGTAATTAGATAAATGTAATTTACAAGTCCATTTGCTAGGACAATCTTGTAGAATTATTTTATGAGATGCGGTTAGAGGTATAAGATAGTCAGGGTAGACCATTATTTCTTATCTAGCTATGACCTATACTCTTTTTGAAAGAGTAAAAAAGAGGTAAATTTCAGATTATGGGGTCCTAATCCTATTCATAAGTGTAGAAGGTGAGGAACAACCTCCTAGATGGACATTTAGAGAGGATGAGATCTTTTGAATCCATGGTCACCTTTGTGTTCTTGTTGATATATGTGAGGTGTTGATGCAGTAGTTTCCTACCTTAGTTTAGGTGGTGCATCCTGATGATACCAAAATGTATCGAGAAAAATATTTTTAGTATTGGTGGGAGGGGATGATATATGAGGTAATTAGGTATTTTAGAGGTGTTCCACTTTTCAAAAGATGAAGGAGGAACATAAAAAAATAGTTATAATTTTTTATTTGTTACTTAGTCCTTAGTGTTAGCATGATTATGTTACGATATATTTAATGAACTATTTTCCACGGTTTTCTCGAGTTTTTAATTCTATTTGGGTTGTGGTGGTCTTTTTCATGAAGGTTTTTTATTTCATACATATCAAGGATACCTTCAATGTGGATAAGATTTCACGTTTTTATATTCTTGAGAAAACATGACCTAACATGATCACCACAACTATCATTTAAGATGGGGATGATATGTTTAAGACTCATTTCAAGAAAAGTTTCAATTGTTATTTGGGTACATAGGATATTATGGTTATGAAAAACCACTCTCATATTGATGTCCAGTTAGTGCATATGATACCGGGGCATGGTGACATGTTGCGAGACTGAGTCCTAGATTTTTAGTGAACATGGGAGAGGTATATACCCATTTTGAGTTTTCATTTCATAATTTATATCTGGAGTATATACAAAAGGAATATTTCTTAGAATTTTATTGTGGGCCCTAACAATTTCCATTATAATGGTTTGCGGTAGGTGAGGTAGTTTTACTAGGACCATAACTCATTTTGGGGACTTACGGACAGGTCTAGATGATATCGAAGTAGATTAATGTGAAATGATATCAATAGAAATATTATTTTGATCACTATTGATGACCTCTAGAGTTTGAGGTCAGAGATTAGGTCTTTGTGTGGATCTTGTAGAGTCTGGGAGAGGAAGGATCTAGAGATAGGGTCTTCTTTCACAATGATATATCCAGTCATTCAAGATTTTATATAGAGTCTACCTCATAGACTATAGTTTTTAGATACCTTAGAGGTAACACTCCAAGAAGGAAAACTTACATATATCTCAACAGTTCCATTATCACTATGACCCATCCCATAGTCTATATACATATGATGTGGAGTTACATATTTATGTGTCCTTGGATAAAATTATGATCTATTCCATTAATATGACCACAATGTTTCTTTAATGAAGGGATGTTACTCATGTATGGATGCTATTAATTAATAGCCACTACATGATGTGACATGGGAGTCATAGTTCGAAGTTGATGCTCAAGAGTAGTAGATTTTCATTGATTATTATTAAAAACCCTTATGATGTAAATTTGGGAATGAATATATCTAGGGGATAATATTTTATGATCTTGGGGTTTTATATGACGTATATATCAATTTAATTTCAATTTAAATACTTATTTTTTGCCTAATGTTATTACTATTTGTGGTTATGGGTGTATTGGGGGTGTCTGAAACTTTCATAGAGACAATAATGAAACATGATTGAAAACATTGGCTAGCCCTACAGATAGTAGAAACTGTGCAGTGTAGGCCACATGGTTAATTATCAATGTGTGAGACCTAAGAAGATTATAAGTGAAGACTGAATGATTTTTCAAACAATGCGGATGGAGGGTAATTCTCGTGTGGGGAACCCTTAATTTCTAGATAATAAAAATCAAATGGATTTTTCATGTTTTTTCAAACTGTTCCTGGTGACCATGTAGCTTCCCACCTTATCGCAACATGGAGTGCATGGTTGGCACATGATTTTTTCAACTATACAACCAAACCATGCGTCACATAGAATTTTGTGGAATGTGCATTTATCCTATTGATTTTTTTGAAACATAAAACCAATCTAATATTTCATCCATTGCATATAAGTGGGTTTTGGGATCTCCTATTGAAGACATTTATTAGGACTTTCAATCTTTTTTTCCATCTGAGTTGAGAATTAATAGTCATTCATCTCAAAGAATCAACCAAATTTCTTCATTAGTTTGTAATTTTCTTCTGATCATGATAAAATCAGAATTTAGTGGTGGATGGGAACTCTACTATAGACCTATGGATGGTGGTATATAATTTTCCTGAGAGGATTGATGATTTATATAGAAATTTTAAATTGTCCCACCAGTCCAACAAGTGTTTGTGCACCCAAAAATGAATTGAATGTATAAATTGAACATAATAGAACCTGTTAAATTTTCCCACTTGTTTCTTGGGACTCGGTGGATGAGTATTTCACCAACCAAGGTTTACCATGGGGTTACCCTTTCATATTGAAATTTTTTATACCACCCATGTTGTGAGTATTTTTCATTCATATTTAGAGGAATCTGTTTTATAAATGAATTGAATTGTTTGGATTAGTTAACAAGGGGTTATTTCTCCTTTTCCATGTGTTGACATGATATAAATTTTTTGATTTTATTGAATGATTTATATGAGTGGTATATACTCGTAGAACATTAATGATTATGAACTGATGAATGGAATGGGATGTGAATTGATATGGAAGTGGACACTTTGGTTGGTATACCATAGATATTGATTCCATTTAGATGGAATAGACCCATAACCCTTGGGGATTATTTTATGGTAGATGATAACTCAGACTTCTATTCTTTTTTTATATTGATTAAATAGGATTCCAATGGAATTTATAACCCTTTGATTTGACTTCATAGACTCACATTGGAAATTCTTATTAGACATTATCATTGGACTCCAATAGTTTTGTTATCGATATTTCATCAATATGCTCTAGCAATACTACAAGGATGACTTGAACATTAGTCACATGTTTATTTACAATTTTAATAGGTACATTACATTTAGTAATATCATACAAGGGTGATTATGAAATCTTATTTAGATTTTATTTCTCATCCAAGACCTTTTTAAGATTCTTTTTGTGATGAACTATAATTATTTTATCTATCATACTTTACAAGACATCATTGGGTACACAGATATAATTGATGGATACTGGAAGGGACCAAGGAGAGCACCAACAGTTTGATACTTGACTTTTTTTCCATTCATTGGAGCAGTAGAGAATAAGGGAAATTTGAGGCTCATGATTCTATATGGGATAGTTTTTTGGTTTTTAATAATTTTTTAACATAACTCGTATAGTTTTAAGTATATATATTTTTTATAATTTTTAGATACATGAAATTACCTTCATTGTATAAAAAATTTATTCTAGAATAGTTATATATATATATGTATGTATGTTTATCTATTGTATGATTGATTTACTGCTTAACATATTTATTTCTATTCATTCTACCACTGTGTTACATTAATACAATAGGGATTTGTAAACCCAAAAACACACCCTAGACCCACACAATTAGTCATAATAGTCTTGATTTAGAGGATATTCTCTTGAATCCATGTGGCCAACTGGGCTAAGGGAACCCTTCAATGAAATCCAATACATTTATATTATAGTTCGAATCTTGTATATCTTCCACTGTGAAAGAAAATATTCTAAAATATACATAGTTCCTCTATTTGAATAAATATTTTATAACATCATGAAGTATATAATCCCTAATTTTTATTAAAATATTGATTATCCTCGATAATGAACACACCAAAAGAATCACCTTAATTGGGGGAGGGGGATTTTTTCCTTCTAGTGGCCCTTTATGGAACATGTAAAATAGATAACACCATATTGAATTACATTCCCCATCATCATTATATTTTGGCCAGAGAAATGTAGATAATCATTAGACATAATTTTATTTTAATAATTACACATCTAGACTTTCCTTATATTCACTATAAATATTAAATGATTTTGAAACATGATAATATTTTCATCTTGTATAATAATAGTAACAAAAACTAGGATACACTTCTCTCTATTTTCAGAATTGATATTTCAGAAAATACTATAGAATATTTTCCAGATTGATGAAGGAATTTGATTAGTGTGTTTTTTAGCCAGCTTTATTCCAAGAAACTCTATAACCTTAATATAAAAAATAAGTGTTACCCCATATGGAAAAAAATAACTACTTCTAAAAAATTTCTCATGAATAGATTATTAGAGATCACAACCCATTTGAATCATTCTTTCTCTTAACATCGATCACAAAGAATCTCGAGTATGTTATATGAGTCCATGTCTTCATGTGATGTTTTAGGTTCATTAGACAGGGATATAAGAATTAAACAAAAAAATTAAAATTCACCACTTATGTGTTTACCATAGAAAGTAAAATCACAATCACAAACCTCATTTGAGGGAGGATTATGGAATGGATATTCTGGAATGTAGGTTTTTGTACCTTGTTTAGAAAAACCCATATTCATATGAACATTAATTAGAAATTATTAAAATTAGAAGATGATTATTCTAATTAATTGATCAAATGAATATTGTTGATGGAGAACACTATATTATTTTAAAATATTATTATATATTGTTATTACTTATAACAAATAAAATTTAGGAGATAAATAATAAAATATTTAATGTTATTAATTTTCTATATTTCTTTTCAACTCTCAGTGACCCTCACCATTAATCTCAAAAATCCCATTCCCATTAGACATTATATGGTAAATGAACTATATTTCCATCCACATGATCCATACAATGTTCATGAACACTATAATATGGTGGTAAGGTAGTAGGTCTTACTAAATATGTGCGTGTAGAAAATTATTCTTTTAAGTGTACTCCCGAATCCTGAAATCACGATTAAGATTTACTCAAAAATGACCTTGAAATTGTTATTTAATAGACTATTGGTGTCAAATTTAGTAAAATTACAATTAATTGAACACATCATCATTGATAAACAACCAAATATCTAATATTTCACAAGAGTATGGTATGAAATGACACATTAATGATGGTTTATTTTAATTAAAATAACTCAAATCCTAAATAAATAATAGTTACATTTTGGAATTTGGATTATTATGCATAAATTTTCTTATTTTAAATTTCACATGTCTTGTTAATGTTATGTTGATTTTACCTATGTGAATAATCAAATGTCGATAATAATTTCATTAATAATTCATTGTTTTTATTTCCATATTTTCATATTAAATCATTTCTTTATATGACAATGGACATTCGTGAATAAAATAAATCATTCATAGACTAAAATTAAAACCCAAAAAATGATGGGATCATCATCTTATATTATGGATGATTTATTTTGTAAACAATTAATCAAAATATGACCCTATGGGAAATGGCCGTGTTCCTATCTAAGCATGACTTGTATCTTCTAATTGCTATATATGACCACCCATGTTTGTTTCACCTTAGTCCAATCTTGAACCATATAGGCCTTATCGTCACCTTGTACCAACCTCACACAAATTCACATACTGCATTTATTAAAAAACGATTATGAAACACACAATTTTTAGTGGTACAAAAGAATTACAAATTAAGAATTACATAAAACAACTTTAGACAGGCATAACCTACACATTAATGTAGCGATCTTTAACACAAATTCAATCATATTTAATTTCATAATAAAGAATTTCAAACCAAATAAAAAAATTTATTTCAATTAAATTTACCCATATATTAAACATGGCAGAGGAAATGATCAGGCATACACATATAAAGAGTATACAAATTAAATATATAGTTATCATTTATTTTAATTAATTCTTCAATATGATAAAACTTGAATGAATTAGTTTTGTTAAATATATTATTATCCAAAAAACACATTTCATATTATTCTATTAAAATTTCATAGATATTAACATTTGTTTTGATTGAAAATAATATAAATAATTTTATTTCATAGAATCATTAATATAGTATTACATACCATTGTTATGGTTTGAAAATCCATGAGTAACTATCTAATCTACTATGAAAGGTTCTTATAATACACAATCCACACATACAACAAATTATAGAAAGGAAATAAGCCATAATATTTGGATTTATATAGCCAAATAATTTTTAGAATGTGTAAAAATATCATTTATGACCACAGAACAGTTATTATAAAAAACATGATTACAATATTCAAATGTGTATGGTTTTAATTAAAACACTTTGAAATAGGGGAATAAGAACATCTAGAATCTAACTAGTCCAAATGAATTCATTATAGTCAATAATTTAGTTAGTGAGGCTATACTCAAGGATGTTTCCCGCTAATAGAAATTTGTTATAGAGAAGTCAATGGAAAAAAAGGAAAGCCAAAAATTTAGAACATCTAGTAGTCTAAATCTTGGAGGGATGGGAAGAGACTATATAGATGGATTACAAAACGGTTGTTGAGTCTTTACTAAATAATTAATTTTCTCATTTTTTTAATTTCAAACATTATAAGAAATTAATTAAGAATTTTATATAACTTAAAAAAAATAGTGACCATTGTGATTCATGAAATAAATAAAACATGTCACATGGGTCAATAAGGTTTAATGGATTAATAAAATATATTTAATATTTTAGATAATGTTGTTAATGTAAATATAATGATAAATTATGCCATGCGATGTGTACTTTTCTAAATAGATACACTTTAGTATATTATTTGAGATGAAACATGTACTTCATGTGGACATTAATGTGGTACATAAAAATTATGAAGAATACAAGACATGAACATAATAATTCATAATGAACACCCTTTATGCATTGTGTATTAAATAAACACTGTGTATTATTTATAAAACACTTCTTCAGTCCATGTTTTTAATCATCATACCATGTTGACAACATGACATATTTGAAATTTAAATGGTATGTAGTTCGACAAAATTATTCTTCAACCCTAACCATTCTAAATTTGGTATCTTTAATCCCCAAAGGGATTATTCATTAGTCAATAACCTTGGGTGTACACTAGTGTCCCAACATAATGGATAAGGATTCACAATGTGTAAGAAAATAGAAAATTTCATGAAATGCACATTTTACAAGAAATAGTTCATTTTCCATAGTGATAGAATTTTTTTAGATATGATGCATGTTAATTATTATCAGATATTGGTTATATGAGAATTAAATTAAGTGAGGCATAAATAAATATGAAATATTGGGAAAATAATGTATAAAATATGAATGAAAATTAATATTTAAATTCATAATGAACAAATATAAAATAAATATTAATTAATTTGAATGTGATCAAACCAATGCAAATTATTGGTACAAAGTGAAATGGTATAGTGTCCTAAGATAATAGAAAACCCATCCATTGGAATATTTAATGGATCAGTTTTCTAGTGTATAAGACATAAATGACTGGAACGAGAAATTTTTAATAAATAATATTTATAAAAAATGTTTTTTAACCAAATAGATTATCTTTTTATGTTAAAATAATAATTAATTAAATAAATTGAGTAAAATAATCCCTCGATATTGAGACACTCTATAGATGAAGATGTTCATTTTTTAACCTGATCATTATAGTATCCTTTCATATGATGACCCAATGTATATACTTTTTAGAAGTGATCCACACATTCTCCATTTAAATAAAAAACAAACTAATGAATCTCAATGTATTATCGCAACTGATGGATTATCATTTTTTATCCAACTTTTATTTCTTATTGTTCAATTGGACATGAAAATATATCTCTTATTCATCACTTTCTTAATATTATTAGTGGAGGATGAAGATATTGAGAGGAATCCATTTTTTTAAAGTTACTATCCTTCTCTATAAAGTAATTAAAAACTATTTTTATACCCATGGGTATGGTTTAATATTTTATTAATTGAAAAATGAAATCATATTAATTTACTAAACCCATATATAATCCCACCCCATTTTCAAAAATAATAATAATATTTTATTCCAAGGTATTTAGGTAACTTGCACAATAATAAATACTATTTTATGATCTTTAAAATTATATTTTATCACTTAACCTAATGTCATTCATCTCTTCCTCCAAAACATTTATTAAATATCATTGTAAATATTATTATTAAATATTCATATATCAACAATTAAATAATTATATATTTTTTACATTTAATGGAAAATATATATTTATATAATAATTGAATAGTAAAATAAACAATTTATTTAACATGTAACTATTTATTTATTATGTTGAAAATAAAAAGTAATAAATAAATTTTATATACCAATGTAATTAAACTATAACATTTTTAATAATTAAATATTTATCAATTTCAATCATTGAATAAATATTGAATATATATTAACGCATAGAAAATATAATAATATTTATTCAAATTATTAAATATAAATAATATTAAACGATGATCAAAGGGAAAACTTTTTGATATACCCTCTAAGACACTTCTTTGATGGAATTAGGAGAGACTCCTTATGTTTAAAATTTTAATATAACAAATTTTTATTGAACCTAAAGTGGAAGAAGTTATTTTAAATAAAAAAAGACATAATAATGATCATTGAGTAATATATCCCCTTTCTCATGATATCTCATCAAGAAAGTTTCAAACTTGTGTTATCAAGTATAATGTTTTAAATTTCATTCATTGATTATCATGAATAAATTCCTTACATCCCCATTTAATTTGAATTTATTTTGATAGTTCCATTTCAATCAAAGGGATAAGATATCAACATCCATAAATATATATGTTTAACATATAATTATAATTAATCATTAAAAAATATCATTCATGACCAACACAACATTCTCAACATAAATATGAACAATATTTTCATAGTTTACAAAAATAAATTTAAGTGGGAATGTCAGGATATGCATTACTAAAAACTTAAATTTTAAAGAACCTTTCACATTTTAATGTATTGTAAAAACCAATTCCACAAAAAATGTGTATTTCTTATAGAATATTATATTATCAAAATTTCCCACCCGAGAGAATTCCAAGTGTGAACATAATGAGAGGGTGTTTTATATGATTATGAGTACTAACAACTGATATTCATCATACGATATTCCCCATCATATTATGTTATCAATAAATAGAACAATATTATGAATATAACCATGGGATTTTGTTACTATCATTATAGAAGGGAGGATTTTTTCATTTTAGTGTTTCTAATATTTTTATTCATTATTACATTAATGTAACACAAAACTATGTGTGATATGTCATATGATATTCTGAGTAATATTAACTTCTTTGAATATAAATATAACCGAATGTAAAAAAATTCACTGATTCTAACTCCAGTGGGAAGTAGAAGTGTTGATCTCTTACCTAGCGATCCCAGTGAAGAATCGTAAAGAACACACAATGAGTTGATCATTGTTGGAAATGTGAAGTGTTTAGAATAACTTAGGAGAATATTTTTAGGGGAAATAAAATGGGGGTGGAAAACATGACAGATCTAAAATAAAAATAAGTCAAAATGAAAGAGATAGAACATCAAAGTATGACACACGATTATCTCACAAATTTACAAAACAATGTGCTACCTGTGCAATTAACATTTTAAAAGAGTTTACATTACAAATGGTTTAACCACATGGTTTACCAATGTGTGTCGTGAATGTGAGATATCCAATGATTGAATCTAAAGGTGGGACATTGTATAAATGTATCGTCTTCCAAATTTAATGCCAAACCACAAAACAGTTGATAATATTTGATAATTACAATATATCACCACAAGATACCTCAAGGGATAAATCATAAAAATAAAAGTAAAATCTAAAATAAGACATAATACAAAAAAATTCTTTCAATAATCCCATTTTTTTGTCCGTAGACTTTCATCAAATATAAAATTCAGTGTAAAGTCCAAGCCAACTTCCCAAAATAAGATACCCAACTACATGGACAACTTCCTGAACATGATTACCTAAACATGGGACATGAAAATCCCAAACTATTGTTCATCTACTTCAAAATATTTAAAATCCAAAATCAAATAAAATTACTAAAATACCAAAAGAATATTCCTCAAAAATGAATGCTTTGG
The DNA here is from genome assembly GCA_963277665.1 of Viscum album. Lineage (NCBI taxonomy): Eukaryota > Viridiplantae > Streptophyta > Magnoliopsida > Santalales > Viscaceae > Viscum > Viscum album. The sequence continues at coordinate 1,420,587,029 of OY728142.1, forward strand.
TTGTCCAATCCTATAAATTACATTAAATTTATGATCTATAATAAAAATACCTATTATAACAACCATATAAGTTATGAGTCATATTTTTTTAAACTTACCCTTAATACATATAGATCCACATGGTCACATGGGCTAGAAGATATGACATGTCCAACCCCAAAGAGCCTAGATACATATTCCATGAACTACAAAAAGACATGTAAACATACAATTTGTCTCCCCATCATTTAAATTTTATATAAATAATTTAGTTCATAGATATAAACACCAAATAATTAATAATAAAATATAGGCACACTTCCACTACTCACTAATGGACGATTCATGCTCCCACCCACAATAGACACCTGGTTGAAAACACAACATGGGGGAACATCCTCAAGAGTCACCCAAAAAGACAGCATAAATTATTATCATTATAAAAATATCATTAAATGAGGAGAAACACCCCAAAAATGTTAATTACTAAAAAATAATTAAATGGATATTAATTTTCACTAAAATTTAATATAATGGTTTACTCAGGTCCAAACTCATAGAACACCTAATCTTTAGATCTCAAAAGAAAACCTCATCTTGATAGCTATCATAGAAAACCTAAATTCCGGAAGTATATCACCTAAAGATAAACCGTAACCAATAGGTTCTCATGTAACCCATCATCAAAACCTCACACATTGGTCAACAATATGAAAAATATTAAAATACATTAATTTTCTGAGCTATGAACATCAATAAAGAATGACCCATAATGATTAATAACATGAGATAAAATAAATCTCAATAAGATTGTAAAATATATTTCATGGGGTGTATAATTATTAGAAAATAACTTCCAAAAAATTTAGAACATTAAATACATCATTGTTGAAACTAATAAATATCATTCTACGCTATCATGGATGAAAATACACATATAATTACACTAATAAAAAATGAGTCAAATAAGTTGCCCCAAATGAGTTCAAGAGAAAAACCAATTAATTCAATTAGGATAACCACAATGAATATAGCTCGTCCAGGTTTTTATAAAATGGGCACTAATGTTCCTAAATATTATATAATAGAAGTACAAAATTGGATTCCTCATCTCCGAGTTGGATAAATTTATTTATACACTAGATATGGTCGGTGTACCTCTTTTTGTAAGCTTCACTGCTATACAATATTTTGTGGATATGACATTATATAATTTTCCTATAATGATAATATAGTGAGAAATAAACACTCCCAAAATGATATTTGTACAATTACCTACAAAATAGTCCTAGGAAATATTCAGATCATAAACAAGTAACTCATGAAGGGAAATAATGATGTCTAGTTAATAGTTCAATAATTTATTTCCCCAAATAATCTTCCATACAAAAAGTCATGAAATGCATTACATTTTAAATTACTACATAAAATGGATAAAATCATTGGTATATGGTAGCCTGAAAATATCCACAGTAGAAGGAATCAAAGAAATATTTATGGATGATTATCATCGACTAATAAATACCAAGTTATTTGAACAATGGAGTTATACACCACACCGTCAAGAATTATGAATTCCCTTGAAACTCAATGAACTATTTTAATTTACATAGTTTCTATATCACCAAGATGAATCATTAATTACTAATAAACACTAGAAGATTCTGACTAAAAAACCCACTCTCAATTTCCATGATACGAAAGGAACAAGGTCCTACCACTCCTCTTGGATTCTAGGTGGTATCTAAGAATATGATGACAATATATGGATCTCTAAATAGGATACCTAAAACATTGAATTTTTTATTTTATTTTCCGTTTTGGTGGTCACATTAAAAAATATAAATAAAATAAAATTTTAAGCATACTATCTTGTATCCAAAAGTAGAATAAAAAATGATAAAACCTTAGAACCCATTATAAAACTTTTTTGAACATAAAAAATTGAGACTTCATTCCATTTACAATTACTACTGGTTTCATAAAAATAAGTTTCATCATTATAATTCAAGAAAAATAAATCATTTCAATAATTACAATTAAGGAACTCAGTTTGTGAAATCAGATTATTCTGTTTTAGGCACAAACAAAAAAATGACTTTTTTATTAAAAAAGAAGTCATTGGATGATAGTCTAATTTCAAAAAATCTTCTAGAATTATAGTAATATTAAACCCAATAAATTGATTCCATGGAAAACATAAAACCCAAAATTCATTTGATTCTCTCAAATCACGTGTCAAAGAGTTAAAAAACTACTCGAAAATGAAACTTGAGAACCTAAAAATATTTTTTAAAATATTATTCAATATGATATCATAAAAATTTCCTTAATTTTTTTAAATGAGGCATTAAAACTATGGAATTTTCACTGGATCACACAAAATAAGAGCCATCAAACTTTAGAGAATATAAATGAATCCAAATATGTAAAATAATTTAATTTCTAATCTTTTTCCATTGAAAATTTTCTAGTCTCACTAATTCTCATATCATTTAATAGCTATGTCAGTATAACCAGTAGTATTCCAAAACATTTTTCATAGAAATGACAGGGTATAAAAGACTATTTTGCTTACCCCTTCATCCATTGATTACTTGCAGTTTCACTCCCAAACTCGAATATTAATCGTGTGTCTATTATTGGAATCAGAAAACATTTATTAGTGGAAAACCACATAAATATTCCTTGGAAACCCCATAAAACATACAAAAAAATAAATAAAAACCCAAGACCACTAATGGAAACATGATGTATGGTATAAGAAAGATATGTATAATCACTCTTTCATACCAACTATTCAAGCTCTGTTGTTCCTAAAATATGCCTATCAATAAACCTATTATAACAATAGATATGATAACATTTTGTAATGGACTTGCCCATATTGACCAGACATGTCACCAGAGTCATCCATTCCCTAGGCCCAATGAACTTTTTTCAATAAACTCATGATTGTTGTTATCTCTTACGTATCAAAATAAAAACTGTGAGAATGATTTCACCTTAAAATTTATCAACATGTTTCCAATAGGGTAATTTCCATAGGGGATGGTAACATTGGATGACCATGAAGCTATTTAAATAAATTCAATAAATAAAAAATTCCAGAAAAGGCATAATTATATTGATGTATTACTAAAAAAATTCCCTAGAAAATTTCCACTCTAAATGAAATGATTTTTATAAAAAACATTTACAATACCTAATGAAGAACAGTGATAAAACAATGTGGGTGATAAATTGGGTGATACACCACACAAACATATATGGGCAATCCATCTATGGTGAAAACCCCCACAATCCTCATATGACACTCATATCACCTCTATTACCTAGAGAAAAACATCATCATAAGATCTTGAGGTACTGAATCACCCTATACCCAATAAAAATGGATCCTGTAGAAAATATAAATATTACATACATTGTAACATTATTATAGAAGTCTTCAGCGAATCATCCATAAGATAACACCACAAAAACATTATATTATATTTATAAATAATCTATGTTCACTAGTTTGGAAGTAATAGTTAAATAGGTTCTTACATTTTTTAAAAAAAAAAGTAAATATGTAAACAATAATTAAAATCCATTCCTAAAAAATCATTCATCAAAACATGTATCGAATAGTACATACCAAGTAAATGTGCATTAAATAGTTATTACTCTTTAAAAAAACGATAAAAATTGAACAATTTAAATATTTTTTTTATTTAAAAATAAATTTTGCAAATAAAACATTAAATATTATGAAAAATTTTCAAAATAACAATTTCAAAATTCTTTCATTAAAAAAATACACTTCGATTCAAATTTAAAATCATTTAAAAAATTACTCCAAAAAAATATTTGAATAAAAATAGGGAAACAAAATAAAATGTTAAGATACAATGAATAAAAAGGAATGGAAATGGAAATAAAATATAGTCATTATAATAATACTAATACCTGGTCATAAATTAAAAATATATGTTAATATTCTCATAATTAGATAGATAAAATTTAAATTCTAATATAAAATAATGATAAATATACTATTATTTATAAGATAAGGAAATAAATCAGGGAATGTTGGTTTATGATCTAGTTATTGAAAAATGGAATCTAACTGCTGATTGTTTAGTAGTTCTATATTATTTTACCTAAATAATATTAACTAGACTCTTCAATGAAAAACCCTTAGCCATATTAGAATGTTCAAATAGGGGATACTATAGAATTTGTAATTCTTAACTAGAATGGATATTATATATTTACTCCCCAATTATTATCTTAGACCTTTTCATTTAATAGCTTATAAAGGTGGACCACAAACAAGCTAATTTAAAACACATAACAACCATATAACACATTTCCAATTAAACAAATTAATGATATGCTTCTCAAATCCAACACACATTGTCATTTTAAACTTCTCAGTCTAAAACAAATATCCCAAATGAAATAACATAAAAAATCATTAAAACCAAAAAAATTATTAATGGGTATTAAATATGGTATAAGCTTCAATAAATTAACTAAATTATCTTAATGTTCCATGTAATTCATTGATTTCAGAATAAAAAACTACATAATTTGATATCCCATTTCATAACAATTTTTAAAAACGAAAACATTTAATAGAAATTACATTACAATTAATAAGGAATAACATTCCCAATTAACCATAGAAACCACCCAAAAATATCAGACCCTGAGGACAACCAACCTTAATTTAATAAAACAAGGAAGCCTTTCAAATATCCACATCCACATTATTCATATAAGGTGACCTCTCTAATATTGTTGAACACATTCATAAAAACAAGAAAATCCCATAAAAATAGGCAAGATTATATAATAAATAAAGGAACTCCTCTTAATATAATAACGCATCTTTTCAAAAAAGTACACTAGAAATTATAAATACAAATTTTCCGAAATCACTATGAAAAAACTTTTTTATTATAAGAAACTATCTATATAAATCAATCAAACACCTTGAGTAGCAAGATTATTATTTTAAAATAAAGATCCAATGGGATAAATAATTGACCCATTTTTTCTAATTGATTAATCGAGAAAACATGGAGATCATTTGATAAAAAATATGTATCATATCAATCACTACATTACTCAAAATAATCACAATAAAGTCATCAAGAATCCAAGTAACAAATTAATAATATTAAATTGAATAGAAATACCAACCATGTTTTGTGGAATCATTTCACCTTCTATAGAACCATAAAAAATATCCTCAATAGAGGGATTACAACCCTTTGAAACCAAAATACCGATTTATAAAACTACCATTTAAATAAATATTTTCCTTCCATGGACATTATAGTTTATGGATAAGTGGAAAAGTGAATTAAATAATGGAACAAGGATATATAAATTAATTCATTATGATTATGGTAAATAATTACTATAAAAAACAATAATAAACCATTAGAGGGTCTTTGGGATATGTTACAATACATTCAGAGTAATGTAGATCAGTGGAAATGAAATGGGAAGGATTTTTTGGGAATACCAAATAAAATTATTTTAATATCAATAAAATACCAAAACTCACACAGTTCATATGTATTTTCATAATGTTTAATTAACCTTACAAATAAAAGGGGATATTAACTTTCTAGAACTATCCATATCACAAGGATTAAAAAACAAGGTATTGATTTCATGGTACAAACTATCAAAAAATAATGTTTTCACAAAATTTACACTTCATTGTTTTCCAAAACAAATGAATAATTGTGTGGCGTTGGAAAATCATAAAACACTGCCAAATTTCACCACGGGACAGCCTGAACTGTAGTGAGAAACCAATAAAAAAACATAAATAAGAAAAATATATTTTTTTTGTGTTAAATTTCATAATAATGTTTTTTTGTAGATATAAATCCCTTATAAATTCCTACCAATATTTTTACATTCCCCTATTATTTAAACATTATAAATGCAATAAAACACAACATTCTATTACTTGATATGCACTCATTTAATTTTATTTTATACAACACCTTTTAACAATTCATAATGGATATAAAAGTCTTTATTTATGTTTGGTTTCCCAAACATTACAAATATAAATATTACAGCTTAAAATTATAATTTTAATAAAATGTAATAATGAATCATTCCAAAACCATAAAGTATTAATATCTTTAGAAAAATGGATATATAATCAACTGGTACATGAATGATCTACAATATTTCATAATATAATCTTCATAACTAGAAGCGTATATGGACATATCATTCATTAAAATACTCATCACATCATGGGGAAATGAAAATAATATATATTATCAGCTCAAATACTCAATATATTTAAATAATTGAGATAACAGTGATAATTTATGCATAATATGAGAATAATTATATTGGAACATGAGAGTAGCATTTTAAAACCATATAAATAAATTCATGTTTCTTTATCATGAGTCATTTATTGGGGAAGATCTATTCATAAGGCAATAATTATTACCGAATCAAAGAACTTCCTCAATGAGAGAAAAAAATTTCTATAAGATATTTTTCATAAATAGTTGAATTTTTTTTGAATTGTCTTATTAATATAAATTTTATTTTAGGGCTACATACCTTGATATTCACCACATTAGACGATTTTTATAACCACTTGTGTACCTGGTTCTTCCATGGGACGACCACCAATGAACACTCTTTTTAGACTTCTGATATCTTATATTGTAATGTATTTTTGGGCATTAGATATTCACCCATGTACAGTTTGATGTCCTGAATCCTCAAAAATAATCCATTTCATTAGAGAGAAATAACTTAACCACCCATAACATAATAACAATATATTTATATATGTGAAATAACATCACGAAATAATTTATCATTTCCATATAAAATAAAAAGTGGAAAATAAAACATGTTTCATTAATATTTCATATTAATATGAAAAAACCGTTGATTGAAAAAACAATTATGGTTAAAAGGAACATATTCTTAGTGAATTAGATATTATATCAAAGGATGTTATCATAGAATAAAAAATTACATTAAAATCACTATATCATTTCTTGAGTGGAATATCAAGTTTCATAAATATTTCATCTTCATATTAAAAAACCATAAAAATAATGAATAAAAATGGCTTCATAATATAATATACCAACTAAATAATAAGTAACTTCTAAATATGTTATAATATATTAAAATTTCCTTTAAAATATCACTAAAACCTTTCATGAGGTGAATATTTTTTTCAAATTTGAGTTAATTTGTTCAAAATATTTAAATTGTAAAAATGTTATTCAAGAAAATATATTCAATAATGTGAACCATTAAACAATTAATATTAATTTTAAAAGTAATTATCAGTCATTATGGGGGTAAAATTAATTTATGTAGTGTATGATAAATAAATTCAGTTCACCTTTTCAGAACAATTTCAAATGAACCTCTTTTGGAAAACATCAAGGGGATAATTTTTAAATTTTCATTATAAAGTTATAGATGGATGAAAATTAAATTATAAATTTATTATTTAATTATTAATACAATTTTCAAAATATTTAACTAAAATATCGAAATGGAATAAAAAGATTCTTTATTTATGGGAAAATTATGGTTATTTTCGTAAAAAAATTGGTATCTTGAGAATTAAAGAGGGTAAAATTAATGTAAAACATGTAATATATAGAGAAAAATAAATTTTCATAAAATATATATTATTTAGGTGAAATAGATCATATAATAATATAATTATAAATTCAGGCATAATCACTCATGATAAAATGAGATATTGTAATGTTAAACCCTTACAGTATCGGTAACATTTCAATCGAAACACCCCTGAATAAAATTATATAAAATAAAACATAAAATATTATTAATATTAATATGATAATAATATATTTTATATAGTGGTTTTTATAAACTATTAATAACCATAAATAGGTGTATAACATCACCCATGTCTCAATGAAACAATACTAAGAAGATTAAACCTTATCGATTTTATAATCATTGAGTCAAACACGCATGAGAAAATAAACTTTGACTAAAAAATATATAAAAATTAAATATAAAAGAATAATTATACACATTTATAATTGGGTTTTATTTTTATCATTAAAAATTAAACATGATATATATCATAAACATGTCTCAAAAAATTCAAATTTGAGACAAAGAACCTCTGGCCATATATCCAAATATATTTGTATGCGCTCTATATTAATTTATGATTAATATATACATTTTATAATTATATACCATAACCATTTTCATATATATACGGTTACTTTTTTTCAATAATAACATTTCAATCAAATTTTATTAACAAATATTTATTAAAATCCTCCTATTTATGTGAAACTTTTTTCATTTTTCATAATATTTTCTACTCTCTATATATAGTCATTATGATTTTATCCTGGTTCTATCATATACATAATATTACATATTGCATGTATTATATTTAATAATTATATTAAATTTTATAACCATTCATATACTGTTCTAAATAATAAAAATTGCCTTACTTTTTAAAAAAATGTAGTATATACACACACATGAGCGATATTTTCACTTTTTGATGGATGAAAAAAATGTAAATTAAAATTTCACTTTGAAGAATAATAATTATTCTAATAATAATAATAATATATATATATATATATATTCATTAAAATTTTCATTATCACAACACATGAATATATTAAATGAAAAAAACAAATCACATCACTTTTTGGAGGAAGTGGTACACAAATACACAAGATAGACATTATTGATTTCCAATGGATGGGGTGGTAAGTAGGTAGATAAGGTAATTTAATTTAATAATCTTGATAATGTCTTAAAAATAATATAAAAAAATTATTTCCATCCTAAAACCCATCGAGGAAATTTTATTATGGAAAATGAACCATATCACTACATAGAGATTGTAGTCCATAAGTACTCATGAGTGATTCTTTCATTTTCCATTCAAGGGAAATGAGGATAAACAACGTTGTTCCTTAATAATAATAAATTTTAGTTATATATATTATAATAAATTAATGAATTTATTTTGGGTACATTAATGTTAGTAATTGATGAATAAAAATACTATTTAAATAACTCGATTAATTACTCTTCCACTTTATTGAGAAACCACACTTGGTTTAAACAATAAGCCTTGAAAGAATAATATTATTATAAAGCTATGTACGCTATAATATTTAGAATTATATGACTAATTGACATGAGTAGTTCATGGAAAAAGTAAGAGTATATCAATGTGTGCAGAATATTGGAGATGGGGGCCCTTTATAAGTGAGGGAGATGATACAAATGGAAACTTTTGAAAGATTAAAATATATTAATCTAATTTTTAGATAAATGTATCTAAAAATAATTATCATAGATAAGGATATAATAAATGTTCTAATAATGTCTCCAAAATGTATTTAGTAAGGTTTTGGTTGAAATTTATGCATTGTCTCTTTATTTAACCTCTAGTAAACATATTTTAACATTAATAGTTGAAACAAAATTAAATATTATTTATGGAAAAAATGTATTTGTCAACACTAAAAAATATGAAATTTTATTTTAAAAATTTGCAATGTATTTTAAGAAAATAAATCAGTAAACTAGGTTGAAAATAATGTGAAAATAAACCACAAAATCACATCGAAAATTGTTTTCAAGAAAAAATCATTTTTATGTATAATAATGTTTTTATGAAAATATACATCATAATGTAAATTAAAATTTTATTTATTATATTATATTTTATAAAAAATAAAATAATGAAAGATTAATTAAATTAAAAAAGTAATTTTTAAATACATAATTTGAAAAACCAATTTTATATAAATATAATTTTTTTATTTTTCACTAAAAAACTAATATTTTTAGGAAAATCCAAAAAAATAACTAGATTTAATTATTGAAATTATGATTTCAAAAATAATAATAATTCCCTAAAATAAAATATCCAAAAAATGTAGAAACTATTTAATATTTCTTCTAAAAACATGTAACCGTGCTATTTTGGAAGAAACCAGATGTTGAAAGTAAAATTGACATTACTGAATATTGAGAACATCTTTGTTATCAATCATTCAAATAATTTTCATTATTTTAAACCTCTATACATATTTTTAATAATGTGATTATTAATATTTGTTTCATCCAATTTAATGGCTATGTTTCATTGTTTGAAAAGGACAAGTGTACAACATAATGGTTTTATGAACTAAATCATAATAAGGTTTTTATTGAAGAATAACATTCGAGGGTAATGAATATATGGGAATGAAATAGAATTTTATTTTCAACTTAATAATAGATAGTGATATAGAACATGGTCAAGAAAATGTTAATTTTCACAAAACAATATATCAATGTGGGGTGAAAATGAAAATCCTTTCATCATAAATAATTTTCAAAATGAAATCTATTTTACATGAGAATAGTAATTATTTTATTGTGGAATATGGATAAATACAATACTAAATTTATTAAAATCTATAAACATAATTTCAACCATTGGTTTAATTTTTCAATTACTTTCCGCCTCTTTAAATAACATATTCCATTGATGAATAAAAAATATAAATTTTTCATACATAAACTACTAGAATAAACTTCTCATTGATCATATGATCTATAAAAAGATGAAAATATATTCCTCCTATCTCTATTTTAGTTATTGTGATAAATAGTAATCAGTAATATTTTAGATAATATAAATGAAGAAACTATCATTTGAAAGATTATTATCAATGATTTAGGTAATAATATACATAAAACTACTAAATTATCTCAACAAATAAGAAAAATTCAAAAATCCATCAAATAATTATTAAATATTATTTAAAATTAATAAATTTTAAAAATTAAAAATTTTAAAAACTAAGTTTGAAATTTATTTCACATTACACATAACACATCTCATAATTTCTCTTACCGAATGCATGAATACCTTGATCAAATATACTCGAAAACCACATAATCATTAGAAATCAGTAAAAAACACAATGAAAAAATATATTCTTACAAAAAAACTAATACCCTTTCATTATATACAATCATTGACTATCCAATATATTAAATAAATAAAAAAATTAAATAATACAAAAGAAAAAACTACATGAGAACCCATCCCTGGACACAAGTCACACATGATGAAATCCAATATGCTTAATATGCTTGGCCACCCTAACTAAAGATAGACCGAGGAATAAACTCATAGTTATAAACCCAAATTTATCCCCCAACTATGGTCCATTGGTCAGTAAGTCAACAACAACTACTTCAATCGTTCTGAAAAAAAAATTCTCAATATGCTACCATCTAATGTCTCATGTATATAATAGTGTCAATCCAACTCATTCATGTTGAGTATCCAATCAAAATTATCTTTAATAATAAATCAACAACCTACATCACCCCGAGAAACCCCAAGGACTTATCTCATTCTATAGAACAAACAAAACAAAAATTTTCCAACCCACAAAACTCTGATAATTAATATCAAAGAATCTAATATGAGGAATTCCCATCCATTATATACACATTCGAGTCATGCGAAACAACCAAATGATGAATTCAAAACAAACACTATAATCATTTTCATAATGGTTCCAAATGGGACATTATGATTTTTACCAAACCAAAATATATCAAAGATAAAAAATTCACTATTACAAAAGAGAATTATAAAAAAAACATTTTAAATAGAAAAAAATTCAAAAATATATTTAAAACATTCAGGATTCACATTCAAGGTACAAAAGAAAATTTATAAAAATTCAAAGCTATCCACTCATCAACAACACATGACAAAACACCAATAATCATTCACTATAATATAAAAAACCAATTTTGAATCCCTTATAATAAACTAAAAATATAATTTCACATGTTAGAAATACATTAATAATTCCATACCAGTATTTTTATATCGTAATTAACTCATAATATCCAACTAGATAACTTACCAAACATAAGGCATGTAATTTTGAGAAAAACAAGTTCAATTTTGTTCCCAACGAGGCATAAAACTACAATTTCTTTCCCATTATTTATTCAAGCTACTAATTAATGTTCTAAATAATAGAAACTTCATGTAATATCTAATGAGTCATTTTATCAAACAAGTGGTGTTCACAATTTTTACAAAACAACTTTCTTTTTCACAAAACAGGGTACAAACGACCATTTTCATAACAATTAATCAAACCAGTGGTTTAATAATTACATTCATTATGCATATAAGGTCATATGAATAATAAAAATACGAATCATAAATTAAAATGTCTAATTCATGGGAACATTTGCCTCAAATTCATATAGGAATGGGAGCACACACATGAAATCACTTGAAGAGGGTTCCAAAACCCTTGATATGTGACGAATAACCTAAGAAACCAAACCCACCATCAAAAACCATGGAAAATAGTACACTAGGTTGAGAATAACTAGGGGATAAGATGAAATCTATGAAAAATGAAATAAGAATGAAGAGGGAGAGAAATGAGAAGAAATTACATTGATGAATCTAGCCCCAACTAGAAGATTTCCTAGATCTACAGAAAAGGTGGAGGAGTAATGTCTTGGGAGGAAAGGGATATGGCTCACTAGAACTGGATGAATTAGGTGGAGGTTATTTGGATGGATTTAGGTCCATGAATTATGAGGGGGAAAACTTGTAAATAAAAAATTTTTAATTCTGGGAGGACTCACATGGGTGGGTCCTCCAATTTATTAAACGGTGTGCCAAAACATACAGATGGCACAAGTGTGACCACATAGTTTCTCCTAAGTGGTTGCACGCCCATGTTCCAATCATGCGTTAGATTTTATACCTTCCACACTATTACTTGGTATTGGCCACATTGTTTATCAAATAGTATGCCAAACTGTGCCCAAGTAATTTATAATCCAAACATCAATTTTTTATCAAAAACTCCCAAACGAACCATGGATCAACCATTAGGGAAATACAATACAGAGAAAACTACACAAAAATCAACACCCATAACCCCTGAAACTCATGAATAGAAAAAAATTACTAATAGACTAATACATAAAATGAAATATGAAAAAATAGGTGTGATGTTATATATTACGAATATGGGGCGATAAAAAATGATTTTTTTTCAAAATAAGTGAAATATTATTTGGATATAGAAAAAGGGACATTAAACAATTAATTTCTATGGATAACTGAATATTTAATAGATGTATATAATGTGAATCCAATGTTACCATTTATAATTCAATTTATTATGTGGGGGGAATGTAGGCATTATTCAAGTAAATTCCCAAATCTAGTGTATATTTCATGTATCATGTATGTCAATATGATATTCCAAATGTTTAGTTAGAATGATTAAAGTGTTTATAAATCAGAATATGAGAATTATATTGTAGAAGTATTTTATAAATGAGTTTCATTTCATTGGAATCCTAAAACCTATAATGATTATTCTTCAATAGATTTTGTTAATATATTTTCTATCATTTAATGAATGATACTGATATCCAGAAAAATGGAAGAAGTGGTAATGTGATTTTTTAATGAAAATAATATATAGATATATAACCATTAATATGCTTGGTTATATTTGATAGTCAATGATTTTTTAATAAAAATTATCTATAGACATATAATATTTCACTTAATTTGAAAAAAAATTCTTGTTTTATCTCTTATATTCTCAATATATAACATCACACCTATTTTTCCATATTTCATTTTATGTTTATTTTATTGGGAATTTTTGTCTATTGATGAGTTTCGAGGGTGATTGGTGTTGAGTTTTGTGGTGTTTTTTTGTATTGTCTTTCCCTCATGGTTGATCCATGGTTCCTTTGGGAGTTTTTTGAGAAAAAATTGATGTTTGGATTAAAAATTACATGGGCACAGTTTGGCACACTATTTGATAAATAATGTGGCCAATCCAAGGATATAGTGTAGAAGGTATAAAATCTACTACACAATTGTAACATGTGCATGCAACCACTTATCAGAAGTTGTGTGGTCACTCATGTGTCATCTATATGTCTTGGGAAACAGTTTAATAATTAGGATGACCCACCTATGTGAGTCCTCCCAGAATTAAAAAAAATGTGATTTTACAAGTTTTCCTCCTAAGGATTATTTGACCCAAATCCATCAAAATAATCTCCACCTAATTCATCCAGTTCTAGTAAGTCATATTCCTTCCCTCCCAAGCCATTACACTTCCTCATTTTGTGTAGATCTAGGAAATCTACTAGCTGGGGCCAGTTTCATCAATGTAATTTCTTCTCATTTCTCCCACTCTTCATTCGTCTTACATTTTTCATAGATTTCATCTTCTACCCTGGTGACGCTAAACCTAGTGTACTATTTTCCAAGGATTTTTATGGTGGGATTTATTGTTAAGGGTTATTCATCAAAGATCTAGGGGTTTGGAACCCTCTTAGAGTGATTTCAGGTGTGTGATTCAATTCCTCTATGAATTTGAGGTATATTTTCCTATGCATTAGACATTTTAATTTATGCTTCATATTTTTCTTGTTCATATGACCTTATATGTATAATAAATGTAATTATGAAACCATTGGTTTAATTAATTGTAATGAAAATGGTAGTTTATACATTATTTTGTGAAAAAGTCACTTGTATTGTAAAAAATGTGAACAAAACTTGTCTGATAAAACATCTCATTATATTTTCCATGCAGTTTTTAAAATTTAGGACATTAATTAGTAGCTTGAATAAATTATTGGAATGAAATTTTTGTTTTATGCCTCTTTGGGAATACAATTTAAATTGTTTTTTTCAATATTACAATCCTTATGTTCTCTAAGTTATTCAGTTGGATATTATGATTTAATTATGATATAAAAAGATTTTTTTGGATTTATTAATGTATTGGTAACATGAGAAATGATATTTATAGTTTATTAGATGGGATTCCAAATTGGTTTTTTATTTTATAGTGAATTTTTATTGGTTTTTTGTCATGTGTTGCTGATGAATGGATAGTTTGGAATTTTTATAAAAAATGTTTTGTACCTTGAATGTGTAACCTGAATGTTTTAAAAAAAATTATGAATTTTTTTCAATTGAAAATGTTGTTTATAATTCTCTTTATGAGATTTGAATTTTGTATCTTCGATAAATGTTGGTTTAGTACAAAGCATAATGGCCAATTTGGAAACATTGTGAAAATGATTGTATTGTTTGTTTTAAAAACATCATTTGGTTGTTTCTCATGACTCGAATGTGTATATAATGGATGTTATTTCCTCATATTAGTGTCTTTAAGATTCATTATCAGAGTGTCGTGGGTTGGAAATTTTTTGTTTTTTTGTTCTATAGAATGAGATCAGTCCTTGGGGTGGCTCGGGGTGATGCAGTTTGTTGATTTATTATTAAATATAATTGTGATTGGATACTCAACTTGATCAGTTGGATTGACACTATTATAGACATGAGACATTATATGCTGGCATATTGAGAAAAAATTATTTTAATTATTGAAGTTGTTGTTGTTGGCTTAGTGACCAATGGACCATAGTTGGTGGATATATTTGTTTTTATTTCTCTGATATTTTTCCTCGGTCTGTCTTCAGTTAGGGTGGATAAGCGTATTATGCATATTGGATTTCATCAAGTATGACTTCCTTCCAGCGATGGGTTCTCATGTATTATTATCTTTTGGATTATTCATGATCTCATGGGTTCACCTATGTTTATTATTTCTTAGTTTCCTCCAGTGATTAAGGTCCTACATATATGATTATTTATATTTCCCTTATTGTATTATTAATATATTTCCATCTTGTGAAATGAATTTCTAAGAAAGTTATGTGTTTATTTTAATAATCATTATAAATAAATTTCAAATAAAAGTTATTTATCTCTTTCATACAGTCCAAATAATTTATACATCTCTTTCCGCATGAAATTAACAATGTCAAACTAACGGAATTAACATGGTTTTGAAATTGAATAAGGTAAATGTGTAGTACATTTATGTAATATTTGTAGAATATCATACTTTTATATATTTAGATAAAATAAGAAATTGATGATTCTTTTATTTTAATGGAATTACACTAAGAATAGATTATTAGGTTGGCCTAATAAGTTTTAATACTCACACTTTTAGTTATTTTATAATTTTAACCCTTTCTGCAGGTTCCGGATGGAGTTCATTCACCTTGGGGAATAGTTGATCTATGTGTTGGGGAGTGTCCCATGGGGTCACCAAGATATTGTGTGTTAATTAGGTTTGACTGTCCTTTTTGTTCTATTTTGTTAAAATTTTCAAATAATTGTACACGATATGTTTAGCTCAGTTTATATATATATATATATAAGTTTATTTTGCCTCTCATAACAACATGGTTATTTGATTTTTTTGGGTAAAATCATTCACTTTTTGTACTCTGTTGATGCCCAACACTATTTTCCAGCCCATGGGAATTAGGTATTCCCTTTGAGCTATAACACATATCTGCACGACTGGCCGATTCATGGTCCATCTAATTTGGTTAGTGATAAAATGGTATCAAATGGAGGTTCTATCCTAGGTAGACTTACTTTTTAGATAACCATTCATTACTTGAGGTTGCGAAGGTAGATAGAGAATGATTGTTAGGACTTGATAAATAGGTGCATAAGAGTTTCAGAAACTCTTTCTCATTCTCAAGCTCAGTTTTCAATGGGATATCTCATTTTATATGATCCTTCATCTTTAGGAATTTTTTAGGTATTGGGATATGACAAGGGGAGTTGGGCCAATGGTCTATGTGAGGTTGCATGACCTAGATTCCATTTATATTACTATTCATATTTATTTTTTTAATTTTGAATACATGTGTGAAAACATTAGTGTTGTATTGGTGAAAATTGGGTTTTACTTTCAATTTTTGTACTTTTGGATGTGGGAAAAATTATTTTCAGTATTAATTTTTTTCTTGTGGGCTTCAGAAATATAAGTTTTTCTAATGTGGCCTCTTGGGGGAAAATTAAAATTTATTAATTCAATTGGAATTTATAAATAAAAAATAGGGTTTTATGGAAAGTGTATGATTGTTTTTGAAGTTGAATTTAAATAAAATGATCAGTGTTTTACTCAAATGGTTTTGAGGAAATCAGGTTTGATGAGGTGATGGAAAATGTTTTTAACTAAATGAAAATTTATATATATTGCTGGAAATTCATGGGTTTTTTTATTCTTCATGTATATTAAAATACATTGATGTGTGGAAACTAAAAATCATCTTGACATGGAGGTTAGTGTTCCTGTGAATGGTATATGTTTTTTGAAATTGGATGAATGATATTGTTTGGAAAATGAGGATGTTTTACTTTATCCCCGGTGTTCTTATGGTTTCTTACAACCATGGTGGTAAAGGGAATGTGAATGGTAGTCCGTTATGGAATGGTGGATGGGTGCCCAGGCAGGCATTAACACATGCATATTTTAGACACTATAAAGAATACAAATGTTGAGTATTAACCACACATAGATTTTTTAAAATTAACGATGTTTAAAAAAAATATTTTTGATGTTATAATGTAATGTTTTCTTATGCTCATTTATTTTCACCAATGTGGTGTTTGTTTTTTATGATTATCATTGTTGGGTATCAGGTGATTTATTTCCTGTCTTTTTATTGTCTAGTGGCTGTTCCCATAGAGAATTAATGGGTGGTTGTAGATCTGTTATGAGTTATTACCTATTTGGGGGATTTCTAGATGATAAATATAAGGATTTTATTTTTGAGTTTGGAATTCTAAGTCAACAAATATTTTATAAACAAGAATATCCTCTCAAGGTGGAGGAGTGGGCACATAAGATAGAAATAAAATTTATCCCCATTGATTTTACCGAGTTGTTAAAGGTTGTTTATGAAACATTCAAACTTCAATGCTCACCAGTGATTTGGTGGGTGTGAGTCTATTAAAATAATCACCACGAAGATCCTACATGGGAGTACATAAAGGCAATGTCCATTTGTCCATTTTTCACTTAAAAATAAAGGGCGAAAAGGGGTTGGAGAAGTTTTATTTGCAACAAGTTGATTGATTGGTGTTGGAATATGTCCATTTTTTGGGGACCCAGTACAATACCTTCCCGAGTGTTTTGCTGAATATTCCATGAAGGCTTAGTGTTTCAAGGTTGGGATTTATATTGAGCGACATTTGTAGGTGTCACAGTCTAATCCAAACTATTATTCATATGTTGTGAGGCAATTTTTTAATTTTGATGCCATGATAGAGGGAGAGCTCGAGGTGGACCACCATCCTCCAGTCCCAAGGAGATGTGGGGGAGTACCGGTAAATAGATGATAAAGTGGATAAATATTGAAGGAGTGGGTCAATGAATTAAAATGATTCCAGATTATTCATCAAACACTTCAGAGAGAGATCCTCGTTTCCTATATGTATTGAAATTATGGCCACAAGAATTTATCGTGTTTAAATGGTCCTAAAACTTGAAATTTTTGGGGGTGCTTGGGTTGCGTAAAAAAAATTAGAGTAATTTATATAATGTGTCATAGAGTAAATCCACAGAAGTGATGTGTTTTTGTAATATCATATAGAGATTGTTTTTTTAATTTTCCTTAATGTGTATGTGATCTTTGTCATGGATGTTGTACAAATGGTATTATAGTTTTGAAATTTTAAGGGATGTTTTGAGTCTCCATATGAACCTCTAATTTTAGTGGAAGAATATATTTTATTTGATACATTAAATATTTCCTATTTTATCTAATTGGGTGAGTCATGTTCTGGTTTGGGATTAGCTTCTATTGACTACGAGGTAGTAGATGCTTCATCCATAACAGATCTATCCATTGGTTTCAGAGTGAAGTTGAAATGTATTCTGGAATCCTTAGAGAATGTACTAGACTTGTGAATTATTTGTGGTCTTGGATTTTACCAATCATTAGTTGATATGTGGTGTGTGGCAATTGTATTTGGATTCAGTTATTCTATAATTGGTCCAAAACCATCCCCTCCCCCTGTTGTGGGATTTTTTGGACCGTATGTGGACTTTTATCCCAAGTTTATCCCCTCCATTCGAGAGTATGTAGTGTAACTATACTTGTTGTGCTTCTCATGACGTGGGAAGATAAGATAATGTGATGTCATTTTTTTATCCTTTGTGGAAAGGGAATGGTTTTTCTTCATTTTTAATTCGGTTTTGGTCATTGATTGTTGGTTTTTAATGTTGGGGAGACCCACCATCAGTCTCACTGAGCTTTCATATAATATATTGTTATAGATTAGTTTTTTTCAAATGGTGAGGAGTCCATTCCATCATCCCTTGTAATAATCGGACTTTGTGAGTGATTTATGGTTTGGGAGATTATTGGAATTTTTAGGAGATTGATCCACAATATGGTCCTTATATTTGTTTCAAATGTAATTAATTGATCCTTCCATTGAATCTAGAGTTGTTTTTTTGGGTTGTTATTTTGTTTCATGATATATGATAATGTAACATTTTTTGTGAGTAAAATTTTTATGGTTTAAGAGGTTGTATCATGTTGATGTGGAATAATTTGTCATTGATCAACCAAGTGGAGAAATTTATGGCTCTCTATGGGATGAAAGCGTTAATAGAGGGGAGAATTGTCCCACCAGTTCGTCATTTTTTTAGTTTAAGTTCTGGTTCATTGGGAATCATAGTATTTTATCATTTTTTTGTGTGTGAATGTTTTAATAGTCTACCATTTCTCTCATGGTTGATACTCGATTGTTTTTGGAGTATTTTGAAGAAAATATAATAGTTTCTCTTGAAAATTCCCATCTCACAGTTTGAAGAATGTTTTGATAAACTGTGCATCCAAACAAGGTTACCATGCGGCATTAATAATACCAACCAAATAGTTAGCATATGGGGGTGCATCCACTTAGGAGTAACCATGCATGCACACCTTTTTCAGTCGCACTATTTGGCACGTGGTTTAATAAACATTGGAGTCAAACTATGCGAGTCTTCCAAAAATTAAAAAACGTGATTTTCCACATTTTCCTCATCGTGATTTTTTAACCCATATCCTCCCAAATCACCGCACCTAGTTCATCAACACCTAGAGATCCCTCTCCCGTTTCTCTCATTACTTTTCTCCTCTTTCAATATTTTAGATCTATGAAATATTCATGTAGGGGTTACTTTCTACAATGTGGTTTCTTCCCATTTCTCCTCCATCTTCTTGCTTCTTGCATTTTTCATCTATTTCGTCTTCTCCCTGGATTATTCATGAACCAGATTACTATTTCTCCATGTTTATTGATGGGGTATTTGGTTTTTTAGGGGTTTTATTCATAGATATATGGTTTTGAAACACTCATAAAGTTATTTCCAGTGTGAAGTTTTATTCATCCATGGATTTGAAATAGGTTTTCACACGAACATTCCCTTTTAAATTATGAAGCATCTTTTAATGGTTTTTTTAACTTATATATATTCGATGTGTTGTTGTTCTACATTTTTTAAATTAATTGGTGTGGAAATGGTTGTTCATACCATTTTATGGGAAAAAGCTCATTATTTTGTAAAATATGGGCATAACACTTGTATGATAAAATGCCACATAAACATTCATATGTAATTTGTTTTTTTAGAACAGGGTTTGGAAGCGTAATTAAATTTAAGGACTAAAATTGGGGTTTTATGCCTTTTTAGTAATTAAATTAAATTTGTTTTAATAAATATTTCATTCTTTATGTTTAGAAAATTTAGGGTTTTTTTAGGAGTTAATTGTGATATAAATGATTGGTTGAGAATTATTAATGTATTTTCAACATGATAAATGTTATTTTTATGTCATTTGATGGGTTTCCAAAGTGGTTTTCATTTTCATAATGAATTTTTATTTGACTTTATAGTGTTTTGGATTTTTTTCAATTAATGGTATGTTTGGAGTATTTATAAAAAGTGGTTTTTAACATGAATGTGTATCCTGAATATTTTAATGGAATTTATGAATGTATTGATGTGGAAAATGATATTTTTAAACCACTTTTTGAAAACTGCATTTTGTATCATTGATAAATGTTGGATTGTTAAAATGTTGAAACACCTCTTTGGTAACTATGTAAAAATTATGAATGTTTTTGTTATAAAAGACTTATTTGGATGTTTTTCATTCCTTGAATGTGTAAATAACAGATGGGATTTCTTCGCAATAGAGTAATTGTGATCTATTATCAGAGTTCCTTAGATTAGAGTGTTTTTCTTCTGTTTACTCTATGTCATGATATATGTCCTTGGGGTGGCTATGGTCGATGCAAATTTCTTATTTAATATTATATATACTTGTTAATGGAAGCTCTAATGGCATCAGTTTTCTTACCCTAGTTACATACATTATACATGGGGTCTTGAAATATTGAGATAATTTTAAGATAATGACTATTACACTAGAAGTAGACGCACTAACCTATGGCCCATAATAGGTGGATATATTTCGGTTTATTAATGTCAGATTTTACATTAGTTTATCTTGAGTTATGGTGGAAAAGCGTATTGAGTGTTCTTGATTTCATCATGTGTGGAATACTACAAGGTATGGGGTCTCATGTATTAGTATCTTCTATATTATTCCTGATCTATTGGGTTCACCTTTGTGTATTGGTTTTTAGTTGAATACATGGATGAATTCGATAACTGTATGATTATATCAATTTATATTTTTTGTGATTACTATAGTTCCTTATTTTTTAATTAATTATTTAGAAAGTGATGTGTTTATTTTGATAAGAAATATTAGTATTGTTTTAAAAGAAAAGTTTTTTATACCATTTGTAAAATCTAAAAAATTTAATCACTTTCCCCTTGAAAATTCAAATGTCACACTAATGGCAGGAACGTGGTTTTGGAAAAGAATAAGGGTAATTTATTTTAATTTTTTTTAAATAAAATTTGTAGAAAAGAATAATTTTATATATTTTAGTTGAAACATGAAATTATAATTTTTTAATTTAATGGAAGTTCATAAGGAATAAATTACCGGGCTAGACTACTTTGTCATAATACTCACACATAATGTTCTTTTTTGTTTTATCCACTACGTAGGTTCCATCGTGAGTTTTTTCTACTTGGGTGATGGTTGATCATTTTGTTGGTGAGTGATCTATGAGGTCACATTGAGATAGTGTGGCACTATGTTTGGTTGGACTTATTATGTAGTATTTTTTACTTTTTATACTCATGTATCAGATATGTTCATGGCAATATATATATATATATATATGGTTATTTGGTCTCCTTCCACTACTTTGATTTTTTTAATTATTTTTGGTGGAATTATTCCCTTTATGTACTCTACTGATAAATGGCACTAGTATCCATTTTTTTATTATATGTATTATGAAAATCAAAAAAAATTGAGGACATAAATAATATATTATTATAGATTATTAGGATTAATCAAAATCCTTCACATTCCATATCCCATTACATTTTGTTTCTCCCGAAGGAAATCATTTTATATTCCATCATATTCATGATTAAAATAGATTATTATGGTTATATCTATTTGAATACCACAAAATATAATTTTTTGAAAAAAAACATAGTGAAAGAATAGTTAGTAATAAATAACCATTATAAGATTTCTAAATAACAACCTGTTCATTTCACTCTATGTCACCATAGGTTTAATTAATGTGTATACACTGTCATAATATATTGAAATCCATAATAGTGGTTTATAAATAATATTTAAATTATCCTAATAATATTATATTAGTGTGTTCATCCATATGTGAAATCTTAGGCCCCCTAATAATTCACCAGTGAAAATTGAGTTAATATCCAATCTGTTTGTTCTAGATTTATTACCACTATGTAAATATATTACATAAAACATTCACATTACAATGACCATACATGGATTTATTTAATAGGGAAAACGAAATTTCATTATTAAAAAATACATTCGTCGATCTCCTATAAATAGTCTTAGCCAAAGGGTTATCAATAGATTTTACTCAATTAAATTTCCATAAATAACAAAAGTTTTATCTAATTCCATCTTAGGGGACTCCAAAATTACATTACTAAGTATTAAATCATATATAAAGAATTTTCATTACATATCACTGTGATCTATTTTTCAAACATAATGTTTTAGAGTACATAGATACATTTAAATATATAAGTAATTACATAAAATATATACATCATACTTCATTACGTTTAAAAAAACGTGAAAGCCTCTTAAAGAAATCAGACATGAAACCTTTATTCACATCATGGAGAAATTCAAAAAAAATAAAAGGTGAGATCATAAACCTAGAAAGGGTAAAAAGTGAGATATCATTGATCATATATGTATTATAAGTTATTATGTCTAATACCACAAATATTATTAATGTTAAATACATTTCCTAAATTAATAATATTATTGAATTATATTTTATATAATAATACTCATTATAATATTGTTAATGAATTTTTCAGTCTAATCAAAAAGTCATTATTTCACAACACATTATGATTTCAATCATTATATTGATTTTTTCATAAATTATAAATTTTAAATGAAAAAATTTAAATTTTATTAAAATGAGATATCATTTTTGTTTAACATTTCACAAATATCTTAGGGTGAAATTGTGATTTTTTTAAAGACTAATTTTCAATGGAATAGTGAAAAATAAATAATTTTTAAACTGCAATTCCCAATTATATAAATAAAGTAATCTTAATGTACTATTTGATCAAAAATTTATATAATTACACATTTAATGAGAAAAAATAAAATAAGTTACATATTAATTATCATTGTAATTTATTTCGAAATAAGATCAATGTGGTTATAAAAAAATTATTTTTTCCGAAAAAATAATTTCTCTTCTATTTTGTGTTTGTCAGAATTTGATTAATGGGAAAATTTTGTTTTAGTTTGTTATCTATAGTTACTTTGGTACATTATTTTCACCTCAAAAGTTTAAATTGTGTTTGTAATATTATTACTAATTTGATAAAGACTAGAAAAACATCAAAACATTAAATTAATCTACTTAACAATTGATATTTAAAAATCCTTATAAAATATTATATTTCATAGAAATATGGTTGAATTTATGTTTTAAAATATAATATATATATTTTTATTTAATGAAAAATAAATACTACCAGTATCTTTCATTTAAATTTTAATAATAAATTCATAATATGATCAAAACAATTTTTTAATAGATATAAATTTTTATTTTTTTCACAAATAAATTATTTTTATGATGCTTATTTATATTATAATTTTTATCATTAAATATTATTTTTAAATGATTATGCAATGCTGACATTTTTCTTGTGCAATGAGTGGAAAACGAATGTATATGATCTTAAAAACATAAAAATTAACATTTTTTGAGTGACTTAGGTGTCAAGAAAATATTAATGTTTCTTATTATGTGTAATTTATTTAAATTCAGTTTATATATAATTATATACTATTCTTGAGGGTCAAAATATCACAATATGTGACTATATTATAAAATTACGTTAATTATTATTTATGATATATAATGTAGTAAAAAATTATTAGAGTCATAAAAACTATTTACGAATACATTTTTAATTTTTAATGCTATAAAATCTCATCTGTAGACAATTTATAAAGTAAATTTAGAAACATTAATCGTTGAAAAACTTTTTAGAGATTTTTAGGAATAAAAGGATAAATGGGGGTTAAACTACATAGAAATGTGTTAAAATGATCTTATATTGTTGTGAAATCATATTTTATGGTTTTATTAAAACATTATGTCATCTTTAATTCAACAATAAAAAATTTCATTCACATGGGCATGAATTGGTCATTATAATATTGTATTTGTTTTAAAAAATTCCGATTGTTCTCTCAACTCAATTTTAAATGGAAACCTACTCTCCCATAATACTCAAACATTTTTATCACTCTATCAGGTTCATGTCACGACCCGTCCTACGGGGCCCGTGCCGTGACTACCCCAAGAACACCTTCCATAGGCCAAGGGCTATCAATTAGAACGAAAGGAATAAATCCCTAAACTGGGATGGAAATAACTTTAACACTTAAAAACACACACAATAGAGTACATGTTGGAGGCAAAACATTATGTAAAACTATATACAAAAGAGTGTTGTAAAGTAAATGGAAAAGAAAATACAAGCCCAACTATAATGTTTAAGTACAACTGAAAAGGGACAAAACAGATGAAAGGTGAAAGTAGTTCCTAGATTTTCCACCACAGATCCTACCTGAAGGGTAAGTACTAATAGCCTCCACTACACTCCACATTTGTTCATCTCCTCCGTGTACCATCAAGTCGTGTGGTCCACCTCCGGGTACCGTCAAGTCCTAGTGCACTCAGCATCGTTCAGCGATGTCCATCTTCTGCATCCAACACAACAATGTGTGGGAATATCCCATGTAGGGGTGAGTATAACGATACATTTTCGGGACCCTGATACCCTCAAGGTCTCACAAAATCAAATAAGGATAAACCCCAATGTATGATATCAACAGATAGCCCCAATTAGGTATATGACCATACATATACCTATGTTATCAGGTAATCCATATCAATCATGAGGAAAACACAAAAGTTACTAACTCATCTCACATAGGATTACAACTTATGTAGAGAGATTGAGATGATTAGAAGTGGTCACCGAATTAACTACTCTGTCGAAGCCACGTAGGATACAGGAATGGTAGTCAGAGCTGTGGAACCCATGTAGGATTCAAGAAGAGTAGTCAGAGCTGTTGAACCCATGTAGGATCTAGGAACAATAGTCAGAGTTGTTGAACCCATGTAGGATCTAGGAATAATAGTCAGTCCATGTAGGATCCCACTATCATAATGCAGTCAGCCAGAGGGTACCCGCACAAAGAACACTTGATTCTGGGAGGGTATGATTCTCATGCCAAATGACGATGCATCAATAGGAATTATGTACCACAAAAATGTAACCCAAAGGTCTTCCATGTAAGAGAGGTCTCAATGCAATAGACGATGCTTCAATCGGATGCCCAGTCTGTGAGTTATTATTCTTCTAGTGAATCCTACCGGGCCCATGGGACTAAAAGGATAATAACTCACATTCCATGTATCTGATTGAAGTGTAGTCTATTGCATTGAGACCTATATGATGTGGAGGACCCTTGGGTTACTTATTCATGGTACATCATTGTAGATTATGTATTGAAACATGGGAAGAGGAGAGGAACATCCAAGAATCAAGTGATCTTTGTACGTGAAAATTGTGGCTGGCTTTATTGTGATAAATGGATCCTACATGGACTGACTACTGTTCTAGGATCCTACATGGGTTTGAAAGCTCTGACTACTATTCCTGGATACTACATGGGTTTAACAACTCTAACTACTCTTCATGGATCCTACATATATTCGACAGCTATGACTATTGTTCCTGGATCCTACGTGGGCTCGACAGAGTAGATGATTCAGTGACCACATCTAATCATCTCTATCTCTCAACATAAGTTGTATACATGTGTGATCTGAGTCCGAAACTTTTGCGTTTTCCTCATTATTGATATAGATTACTTTATATCTTTGATATATATATAGAATATACTTAAGTGGGGTTATCTTTTGACTTTAATCTTTTTGGTTCATACTTATTTTATTTTGTGATACCATGAGAGTCTCGGGGTCCATACTGAGTATCGTTATACTCGCCCCTGCACGGGCTATGCCCGCACCATGTTGTGTTGTATACAGATGACAGACAATGTTAACTGAGGCTGAGTGTACCAGGATGGGATGGTACCTACATGTGGACCACATGGCGTGACAGTACACTGAGAAGACAGACCTATGTGGAGTGTTGTGGAGGCTATCAGTACCTACCCTTTAGGTATGATCCATGGTGGATGATCCAGGAGCTGCTTTCACCTTTCAGCTATTTTTTCACTTTTCAGTTGTACTTGTACTTTACAATTGGGCTTCTATTTACTGGCCCTTTTACATTACATCACTCTTTTGTATAAAATTTTACTTAGTGTTTTTCTTCCAACTCGTACAATATTTTGTGTTTTTTAATGTTTTAAAGGAAATGCCTTCTCAGTTGAGGGATTTATGCCATTGGTGCTAGTCGCCATCCCATGGCCTATGGAAGGTAGGCTTGGGGTAGTCACGTCACGGTCCCCAGGGGACGGTTTGTGACATGGACTATACGGCCCCACCCTTAAACCTTACTTAATCTGGAGTTATTACAAGATTACACACTGAGGATCTTTTCAGGTTTAGAGTTTTAGAGAATTAGATCATGAAACATGCATTACATTCCACATTTAAACAAAGTGGTTACATAAAAGACAATATTCATTCTTCCCATCAACGGAAACCTATTTAAAATAAAACACGGATAATTTCTTGACACATCCTTGACACTATCATCACATCATTTACCTTTCCCTTGACCTGTGAAAAACATTTAAAAAACTTGGGATGAGCATAAAAACCTCAGTAAGGGTTATAAAAATATGGAAAGGAAACATGAGTTCATATATACATAAGAATGAAATCCTACCTTACCCATAAAACATAGGCATATCAAATCATGAAAAAATCATAGAAAACATAAGACATAAAGGTAACTTGAGAAATTCATAACATTCTTACGTAAGGAGTAACCCACTTGGTTACGTTTGGAATACCCATCACAGTATATTCCCTAAATCTCTTCGGAGAAACCTTAACGTTTCACTCCTTCGCGTTACCCAATGCTTTGGAGAGCTATATCGGGCTCACCCGCCCTTAGTTTATCACGGAACCACCCGTTCTTCATAACAATTCCCAAGAACCATAAGATAATCGTATCACATAAACATGAATAAAGGAAACATAACATTTCCACATTTCAATCACAATATAACATTTTAGGATATTGAAATTATGAATCCATTCAAAAAGAAACCATTTCCAAAACCATTTAAAACATTTAATAAAGATATTTTTGAATCAAAGTGTCCCATACCACCATGAAGCTTTTAAAATTTTAAACCATTAATATCAATATAAATAAATCCTTAAA
Source organism: Viscum album (assembly GCA_963277665.1). NCBI lineage: Eukaryota > Viridiplantae > Streptophyta > Magnoliopsida > Santalales > Viscaceae > Viscum > Viscum album. Next base: position 1,420,615,048 of record OY728142.1, read on the forward strand.
ACCATTTTGAAAACATGGATATTAATAAGAACAAATAATTAAAACATTTAAAACGATATTTTGGTTAAAGGGGTTTTACCAAAATTAGAGACACTTGAATACAATAATCAAGGAATAACATTTAGTCTGAACTTTATAATATCATTAGAATAAAAGGATTCATGATATAATACTCCAAAGGACAGTATATACACCATATAAGAGTGGATTGGTGCATAACAACAATGAACCCTTAATAGAAATGTCAAATGTGATGAAATCCCTTATAAAGAAGGTATCCTTAAATTAAGGACAAATAAATCTCAAAAATATGTGTGAAAAATATATATACACCCAATATAAGTGGATATTAAGTGTAAAACAATAAAAGGTCATTCACACATATTCAATGGATGACATATTCAATGACTACAAGTTGAACCCAAAGAAATCGAAATTGGGTTAAAAAGTTCCCTTGATAGCCTAACGGCATCACATCAAAATGAGTTGATGAGAGATAAAAAGTGTATCTCATCACTTGGACATAAAATTTACATCAATCAGGATATAGAAGAACATATCCCAACATAATAGTATGTGAATTAAAAGACATAACAAACAAAGACTTTTAAAATGAGGAGGGTGAAAGGTTTCCTTACCGACTTGGGTATCTTTCAAAACATACACCCCATGAAAGAAGGACAATAGATCATTGATTTAAATACTAATAAACGAATTTATATTACACAAAGAGTATAATAATGGGAAGTACATACACCACTCAATGGAATTTGTGGCAAATGTAGCATAAATATCACGAGAATAAAAGAGAGATGAAAAATCCCTTATGAAAACTCGGCAGCCTAACGGCGCCCCTCAAAACTTCCAAAATGGATTGATGAGATAGAATATGGTCTCTCATCACGTGAACATAAAAATTACAGTAAGTGTAATATAAAAGATCATCCCAATAAGAAGAAAGATGAGCTTTAAATGGAATGACATAAAAATGTGTACTTAAAAAGAAAGAGAGGAGTAGGATCCCTTACCTCGGGTCCGACTTGACTTGATCGTTCTTTAACGTCCTGAATAATATACTTGAGTTAATTTACACTTTATTAAGAACCTTTTTCTAGATCATTATTCCCATTAGATCACTTATTTCCATGTTATAAACATTATGTAAACATTTAAGTTAATAATGCTTGTTTTGTCGATATTTGGTTCTTAAGTCGAAAGTGGACTTCTTACAATTACATGTTGTTCGTGTGTCCAAATGTTTATTATATCCAGAATTGTATTCATTATGTAGATATCATATATGTCATATATATCCAGTACATGCATGCATTTATAACATTACATAATCATTTAGAGGTAAGAAATGAAATGCACCGTTCATGGAGACGGTAAGCCGTACGTACGCATGAACGCTACTTTCATTTCTATTTCGTATTTTATAGAAGGGAATAATAATTATATAAAGGTATATTATAATTACAGTATAATATCATATATAATATCATAGTTCCATCCTTTATACATCCCACATATGGTATTTAATGAATCAAATCACTTTGAGGGGGCGGTAGTCCGCACTTCCTTAAATGAAGATATCGCGTTTACCAATAATGGAAACCATAAAGGTATGCCCAAAATGAAAAACAACAGAAGCTTAAGGAAAACATAAACATATTATATATCATATATAAAAATAGTGACATCATAATGGCCACCATTGAAGGTGTTAAATGATTATTGAACAATCATCGTTTCGGGAGGCATAATTTCGCCATCCACGGAAACCGTATGTTCTTTAACCATTTGATGTAGTTGTGTGAGATTGTAGCTAGAATAAATCTTATAAAAACATCCTAGTATATTTGAGATATTGGTTTTGTTACAAAAGAAGTAAATAAAAAGAGTTTAGGGGGTTGGAGAAGAAAAATAAAACAAACGAACATAAGAGAATGAATTGCCTTTAAAAGTGTAACTCCTTTTGATTTGAGCCTAAAGGCTTCCTTTGAATGGATTATGCCCAAAGGGAATCCTCTAGGATTAGTAGAGGTATGTGGAGAGAGTAAATGGGAAGGGGTTGGCCGATCCAAAGGCTTGAGGAGTGTGTGAAATGAGGTAGAGTTGGGGGCCTTTTATAAGAGGAGAGGAGGGGCACTTTTGGAAAGTAAAGAAATATTACTTTATTTGAAAATGTGTTTCGGTTTCAAAAGGTCCCACATTGATATAATTCGTGGATAAGGTGATTAGTATTCGAAATCCACTCATCCAATAAGTTTTGGACATGTGTAGTTCATAGATTTTACATTATCTTTCCATTTTATTTAAATCTTCAAATAATGATGTCATCGCTACATCATTATTATGTCATAAATAATTTAATTTATTTAATGTATAAAAATTATAAAAAACTACTATGATGTAGGAAATCTTTTTATCTTTCCAATGAATATTTATAATAAAAAATATGACTTGTATAACCCAACTTAAAAATTGTTTTAGTAAAACATATCATGTTTGTGTCAATTTTACTTTTACATTAAATAAAATGTTATTTATGTCATTTCCCAACCAAAGTGGATCCATGGGGTCCCCAAGTTTACCCATGTCTTGTCATGGTCGGCCATGATACAACCAATGAGGGTAAGACATGTGTCAAGATCATCTCATTTTATTAAAGCATTATTTTTACCTTAAACCACACTAATTACCACAAATCGCGATAAAAAACTTAATAAGTTACTATTCACCAAAAAATTATTTTAATCTCATTGAACCACATTTTACTTCTTAATGACAACCATGTATGTCAGATTTTTGAAAATAAAAACACAATGATGGCAAAATTTCATTTAAACGGAAAATCAGTTTTATAAGTACCACTTAGTGGTTTCACTATTCATCAAAAATTGATGTTTTTCGGAAAAATCCCAAAAATTCACCCTAAGCTATATTTGATATTCTGAATTCAAAAATGAATTCTGTTTTACAAAATTCAAAACATATAAGTCACATTAATTAATTTAATAATTAATTCCCGCTGTCATGACAAATAGCGTGTTTTATGAAACAATAAGTATCAAAAGATTGACACTAATTTAAGTCTGATTTCAAAGTGAAATTGATTCCAACGACCACTATTGGATTTAATGGTAAAAATATTTTCTAATTTCACTTTAAAAACAATTCAAAATATAATCTAATCATATAAATAAATTAGATTAAAAAGTGGTTTTGAATTAAAATACAACATTTTACACTATTCATTAAAAAAATGAACTTTATTGAAAAGATACCAAAAATTTACACAAAGTAAATTTTGATGTCCCGATTCATAATAAGAGTTTTATTTGGTCCAAAAGAATGTTTAAGAGTGAACAAAACTATTTTTAATGATGGTTCTCCATCAAAAGGTGATACGTGAACCTTTAGTGAAAACTAGGGAATATACGCCTAAAAAGTAATTCTTTCCGTATTTTAAGCCTTTATCTTTTATTGTATAAATGTAAAAATATTTAAGAACATATATAATCATATTTTAGTTATTTCTATCCATTCCCGCCATTACAACGGCTACACGTTAACTACCATTTAGAATAATATTATTTTATTTTTAGAGTGCAACGTAAGATTCCCAAGAAACTCGTTGTTGCGTGTTGGGTACGCCATCGAGCATAGCGTCCCCTTTAAAGTCATATTAATATTTTATTCAAAAATATGGATAAATATGAAAATTTCATATTCGTTATTTACCTGGGGTGTTACATCCTTCCCCCCTTTTGGGAATTGTGTCCTCACAATTTTAAAATTGCGCTTGGAAACATCCTTGAATGTCCCACATCGGAGAAGAGTCGGTAAAACAATCACTTTAAAATAAAGAAAGATAAGTAAAAAGGTCAACCGAGATAACCCATACTAGGATTCCAAGTATGAAAATATGGACATGGAGGAAAAAACAAATGGTCATGTTCTGATGGAGAGTGATAGAAAACATGTTTAGGAGAAAGTTAACCACGAGAAAATCACAAACATGTGATTGGTTAAACGGTATTCGATTCCCCAGTAGGAAAAGTTAATAGACAACATTTTTGTTTTATGTTACTTTTTATTGAGGAATTTATTCATAAGGAAACATAATCACTTATCATGTTGACTTTTAACTTTTACTAGATTCCTTAGTCAAACTCATATTTTTTCCGAAAGACGAGTATTTAGGGAGACTTGTTCGCATTAAGAGTACTATAATCAACTTCTATAGAATCACCTAATCCCCAAAAGAGAACTATATACATCCCATTTCATTAGGCTTTAACCAAAACAAAAACCAAAAGGTTAATACAAGATCAGATAATCCAGAAAAGGATAACCCTTTATAAAAAGAAAATCTATTCTTAACCTCCAAAATTTATCCAACAAAACCCAAAGCTCAACGAGGACCATTAGATAAACAATTTGTCCATAAAATTCTTCAAAGTAAACCAATATAAGATTGAAACCCAAATATTTGAAGGATTTAGTAACATAGTCTTCCATGTTAAATCATAACATTTATCTCCAAACAACATCAGTTGCTCCTAAAGTCTCACATTGAAAAGTAATTATCCTAATCACATATCCTCCAAAATCAACTTACTCTTAATTCATAAAATCATATAACTAAAAAGAATCAGTCAAACTAACCAGGGGCTTTACGTAGTCTAGTGGTAGGAGATAAATACCAGTCGCACTTTGGTTGTGGGTTCGATTCCCGCAGCATTGTCCGACGCGACGGGTTGTCCCACAGTCTGCGTGTTGTCCTTTTTTCCAAAACTATATAATTCTCAAATCATTACCCAAAAAGGGATAAAATCATCAAAAATATCCATAACATAATTTAACCTTAATTTTATCTCATGCCTTTCACTTCAATCATAACATATGGTAACCCATAATTACCTCAAAAGTAAGGATCATATAAACCCAAATGGTTCTTTATAACTATGTCCACAAATGAAAAGTTAACTATTACTTGAATAAAATTTGCCTATATTAAACATCAGGGTTACACATAATATAAAAAGTCTTCTAATGTAACCCCATCATCAAAAGAGACTTAATACTCTTAAGAATTTTACCCTAACTCTTGAAGCCCTCATATGTTGACATCTTACTCATTCAACATTCTTCATGATCCATTATCCATTCCTTTCCAACTTATTCCGAAATACCTCTTTCCTACAAACAAAATCATGAATCATATCCTAAGATTCCAAAATAAGAAAACAATAGTCATGAAATAGTACATACCTTTGATTGGTCATTGTCAGTTTCTTCATCCTCAATTGGAATGGCATTAGGTATTGGTAAACGAATATTGGTACGCTCTTGGTGACCCCATTCATGAAACTTCTTCATAGGACATGTGTTTGCATAATGACCATGCACACCACATTTAAAACATTCAATTGATCCCTCAGAAAGAACTTCTTTCCCTTTCCTCGAGTCAACTGGATGCTTCCTTTTTCCATGGCAGGTTCTTGCTTTATGACCTTCATTTCCACATCTATAGCATATTTCTGTCCCTTTGAAACATTTTCCTAGGTGTTTCTTTCCACATCTTTGACACATAGGTTTTTGAACACACTTACCTTTATGATTATTACCTGTACTTCCGTAGGGATTTGTTTCTTGCATATATGATGCCTTAGAGAAATATCCAAGGTTTAGGTGGTCAATCATGACTCCAGATAGTTGTTTGAGGATAATCAAAAGAGTTCTCATTGCATCTCCCATATCATTCAGTTGCTTGCTCAAAAAACGGTCACAGTTTCCTTCACATCCACTGTTACTTTGGTGCCTGCTAGATCCATCCATTTACTAAAACCAAAATGGTCAGTGTGAGTATATAAACAAAATCATCATGTACTAATGAGTAAGATAGACAATAAGATATACTTACTCATTCACTTTATCTAAAACTATGACTCTTTCTGAAATCCTAACCATTATGGTAATTGTCAATTATGCTTAAAGAATACCCTAACCTCTAAAGTTATCTAAACCGACCTTTGATACCAACTATAAGGCCCCAGCCTTAAACCTTACTTAATCTTGAGTTATTAAAAGATTAAACATTGAGGATCTTTTCAGTTTTAGAGTTTTAGAGAATTATATCATGAAACATGCATTACATTCCACATTTAAACAAAGTGGTTACATAAAAGACAATATTCATTCTTCCCATCAACGGAAACCTATTTAAAATAAAACACGGATTATTTCGTGACACATCCTTGACATTATCATCACATCATGTACCTTTCCCTTGACCTGTGAAAAACATTTCAAAAACTTGGGATGAGCATAAAAAGCTCAGTAAGGGTTATAAAAATATGGAAAGGAAACATGAGTTCATATATACATAAGAATGATATCATACTTTACCCATAAAACATAGGCATATCAAATCATGAATAAATCATAGAAAACATAAGACATAAAGGTAACTTGAAGCATTCATAACATTCTTACGTAGGGAGTGACCATCTTAGTTAAGTTTGGAATACCCATCACAGTATATTCCCTAAATCTCTTCGGAGAAACCTTAACTTTTCACTCCTTCACGTTACCCAATGCATTGGAGAGCTATATCGGGCTCACCCGCCCTTAGTTTATCACGGAACCACCCGTTCTTCATAACAATGCCCAAGAACCATAACATAATCGTATCACATAAACATGAATAAAGGAAACATAACATTTCCACATTTCAATCACAATATAACATTTTAGGATATTGAAATAATGAATCCATTCAAAAAGAAACCATTTCCAAAACCATTTAAAACATTTAATAAAGAGATTTTTGAATCAAAGTGTCCCATACCACCTTGAAGCTTTTAACATTTTAAACCATTAATATCCATATAAATAAATCCTTAAAACCATTTTGAAAACATGGATATTAATAAGAACAAATAATTAAATCATTTAAAACGATATTTTGGTTAAAGGGGTTTTACCAAAATTAGAGACACTTGAATACAATAATCGAGGAATAACATTTAGTCAGAACTTTATAATATCATGAGAATAAAAGGATTCATGATATAATACTCCAAATGACAGTATATACACCATATAAGAGTGAATTGGTGCATAACAACAATGAACCCCCAATAGAAATGTCAAATGTGATGAAATCCCTTATAAAGAAGGTATCCTTAAATTAAGGACAAATAAATATCAAAAATATGTGTGAAAAATATATATACACCCAATATAAGTGGATATTAAGTGTAAAACAATTAAAGGTCATTCACACATATTCAATGGATGACATATTCAATGACTACAAGTTGAACCCAAAGAAATCAAAATTGGGTTAAAAAGTTCCCTTGATAGCCTAACAGCATCACATCAAAATGAGTTGATGAGAGATAAAAAGTGTATCTCATCACTTGGACATAAAATTTACATCAATCATTATATATAAGAACATATCCCAACATAATAGTATGTGAATTAAAAGACATAACAAACAAAGTCTTTTAAAATTAGGAGGGTGAAAGGTTCCCTTACCGACATGGGTATCTTTCAAAACATACACCCCATGAAAGAAGGAAAATAGATCATTGATGTAAATACTCATAAACGAAATTATTTTACACAAAGTGTAGAATAATGGGCAGTACATACACCACTCAATGGAATTTGTGGAAAATGTAGCATAAATCTCACAGGAATAAAAGAGAGATGAAAAATCCCTTATGAAAACTCGGCAGCCTAACGGCGCCCCTCAAAACTTCCAAAATGGATTGATGAGAGAGAATAGGGTCTCTCATCACATGAACATAAAAATTACAGTATGTGTAATATAAAAGATCATCCCAATAACAAGAAAGATGAGCTTTAAAAGGAATGACATAAAAGTGTGTACTTAAAAAGAAAGAGAGGAGTAGGATCCCTTACCTCGGGTCCGACTTGACTTGATCGTTCTTTAACGTCCTGAATAATAAACTTGAGTTAATTTACACTTTATTAAGAACCTTTTTCTAGATCATTATTCCGATTAGATCACTTATTTCCATGTTATAAACATTATGTAAACATTTAAGTTAATAATGCTTGTTTTGTCGATATTTGGTTCTTAAGTCGAAAGTGGACTTATTACAATTACATGTTGTTCGTGTGGCCAAATGTTTATTATATCCAGAATTTTATTCATTATTTAGATATCATATATGTCATATATATCCAGTACATGCATGCATTTATAAAATTAAATAATCATTTAGAGGTTTGAAATGAAATGCACCGTTCATGGAGACGGTAAGCCGTACGTACGCATGAACGCTACTTTCATTTCTATTTCGTATTTTATAGAATGGAATAATAATGATATAAAGGTATATTATAATTACAGTATAATATCATATATAATATCATAGTTCCATCCTTTATCCATCCCACATATGGTATTTAATGAATCAAATCACTTTGAGGGGGCGGTAGTCCGCACTTCCTTAAATGAAGATATGGCGTTTACCCATAATGGAAACCATAAAGGTATGCAAAAAATGAAAAAAAACAGAAGCTTAAGGAAAACATAAACATATTATATATCATATATAAAAATAGTGACATCATAATGGCCACCTTTGAAGGTGTTAAATGAGTATTGAACAATCATCATTTCGGGAGGCAGAATTTCGCCATCCATGGAAACCGTATGTTCTTTAACCATTTGATGTAGTTGTGTGAGATTGTAGCTCGAATAAATCTTATAACAACATCCTAGTATATTTAAGATAATGGTTTTGTTACAAAAGAAGTAAATAAAAAGAGTTTAGGGGGTTGGAGAAGAAAAATAAAACAAATGAACATGAGAGAATGAATTACCTTTAAAAGTGTAACTCCTTTTGATTAGAGCCTAAAGGCTTCCTTTGAAAGGATTATGCCCAAAGGGAATCCTCTAGGATGAGGAGAGGGATGTGGAGAGAGTAAATGGGCAGGGGTTGGCCGAGCCAAAGGCTTGAAGAGTGTGTGAAATGAGGTAGAGTTGGGGGCCTTTTATAAGAGGAGAGGAGGGGCACTTTTGGAAAGTAAAGAAATATTACTTTATTTGAAAATGTGTTTCGGTTTCAAAAGGTCCCACATTGATATAATTCGTGGATAAGGTGATAAGTATTCGAAATCCACTCATCCAATAAGTTTTGGACATGTGTAGTTCATATATTTTACATTATCTTTCCATTTTATTTAAATCGTCAAATAATGATGTCATCGCTGTATCATTATTATGTCATAAATAATTTAATTTATTCAATGTCTAAAAATTATACAAAAAATACTATGATGTAGGAAATCTTTTTATCTTTCCAATGAATATTTATAATCAAAAATATGACTTGTATAACCCAACTTAAAAATTGTTTTAGTAAAACATATCATGTTTGTGTCAATTTTACTTTTACATTAAATAAAATGTTATTTATGTCATTTCCCAACCAAATTGGATCCATGGGGTCCCCAAGTTGACCCATGGCTTGTATTGGTCGGCCATGATACAACCAATGAGGGTAAGACATGTTTCAAGATCATCTCATTTTATGAAAGCATTATTTTTACCTTAAACCACACTAATTACCACTAATCGCGATTAAAAACTTAATAAGTTACTATTCACCAAAAAATTATTTTAATATCATTGAACCACATTTTACTTCTTAATGACAACCATGTATGTCGGATTTTTGAAAATCAAAACACAATGATGGAAAAATTTCATTTAAATGGAAAATCAGTTTTATAAGTACCACTTAGTGGTTTCACTATTCATCAAAAATTGAAGTTTTTCAGAAAAATCCCAAAAATTCACCCTAAGCTATATTTGATATTCTGAATTCAAAAATGAAGTCCGTTTTAAAAAATTCAAAACATATAAGTCACGTTAATTAATTTAAAAATTAATTCCCGCTGTCATGACAAATAACGTGTTTTATGAAACAATAAGTATCAAAAGATTGACACTAGTTTAAGTCTGATTTCAAAGTGAAATTGATTCCAACGACCACTATTGGATTTAATGGTAAAAATATTTTTTAATTTCACTTTAAAACCAATTCTAAATATAATCTAATCATATAAATAAATTAGATTAAAAAGTGGTTTTGAATTAAAATACAACATTTTACATATTCATTAAAAAAATGAACTTTATCGGAAAGATACCAAAAATTTACACAAATTAAATTTTGATGTCCCGATTCTTAATAAGAGTTTTATTTGGTCCAAAATAATGTTTAAGAGTGAACAAAACTATATTTAATGACGTTTCTCCATCAAAAGGTGATAAGTGAACCTTTAGTGAAAACTAGGGCATATACGCCTAAAAAGTAATTCTTTCCGTATTATAAGCCTTTATCTTTTTTTGTATAAATGTAAAAATATTTAAGAACATATATAATCGTATTTTAGTTATTTCTATCCAATCCCGCCATTACAACGGCTACACGTTAACTACCATTTAGAATAATATTATTTTATTATTAGAGTGCAACGTAAGATTCCCAAGAAACTCGTTGTTGCGTGTTGGGTACGCCATCGAGCATATCGTCCCCTTTAAAGTCATATTAATATTTTATTCACAAATATGGATAAATATGAAAATTTCATATTCCTTATTTACCTGGGGTGTTACATGGACAGGACCATACAATGTATTACTGTATATTCTTTTCCCTGAAATATTTTATTTGTTCTCTTATAAATTCCATCCTAGTATGTTTAAGGTGATATCTGATTTTTGTTTTCAAAATAAGATATATAAATATTAATTGTGCATTTTTATTTTAATTCCTCATGATCCTCACTCAAATATTATTATTATATGATGATATAATAACATAATTATATCTTATATACTCATATATTGTTATAAAAATGTTAAATCCCTTTATCTCCTTTTATACCATATAGGGAATGAATACATTGTTTCCATACGTGTGTAGTACAACCCCCAGGAGATGATTTGTTTCATTTTTTATCACGACCACTCACATATGGTTAGAATTATGGATTTAATGTATTTTAATAATATTTATTAAATATTTTTTACTACGGGAAGATAATATATCATTGCTTTTATTAACATCCATTCCTTTGAAAAATGATGAAGTCGTTTGTGCATACATATCGATAACCACTTTCATGTAATAATACATTTCATTTTTATCACCACCTCACATAGATCGTATATATTTATATATAGATATAATGATGAATTAATGATGTAATAATATTTATGTAATGATAAAATTATACTTAAATTCTTTACTCATGTTCTATAAAAATATGGGAATGTTGCTCATTCTTAATAATTATCAACCATATTAATGATTGATACACAAATCTTTTATAATTAGAATCATTAATGGTTGGTTTTGAAATTATTATTAGTGATTAAAAATTATAATTATTTAATTATTGTTATAATGTTGAAGGTGGAACATTAACCCACATGAACATGGTCAATACACCAACGATGATTCAAACTTATAAACAAACATCCTCAAAACAACCGAAGTGGACTTTGTAACATAAGTAAATAAAAAATTAATATAAATAAATGAAATAAATTTTTTATTTATAATTATTTAAAATTATATGTTTTTCTAAAACATGATAAAAATTTATATATTCTTATTATACAATAGTTTCTAGATATACATTGAATATTGTGGGTCAAGATATGAAATTTTGTCTCAATTCCCTCCATTATGGCATGTTTTGATGATAAGAAACTAATTTTATTTACACCATTTATATATATCCAAATTAAAATTTCTTATCATTAATAATACATATATCATTTTATATTGTGATAAAATAAATATTACATTAACCAAATGTATTTTACCTAAAAGGTACCATGTGTTAAGGTTCTTTGGAACTCAATTTCCATTATTTTGTTATACTTATACATTATTGATTGGGTTATGAAATGATTATGTATGAATTGATATATAAATTTATTAATTATTCATTTAAACATTTTTATGGATTTACATATATTAAAATAACCACTTGATAGAATGACTATCACATCAAAATTTATAATCTATAGAATGGTTTTCATTATCTCAATATCATTTTCACGAGACATGATTCACGTCATGAAACTTGATATCCTATAATGGGGTACTTTTATCTATATGAATAATTTTTGACATATTATTTAATTATAAAAATGGTTCTTATATATAAATATCATAATAATGCTTTAAATGAATTTTCATTTTAATGTTAAGATAGTGGTACTGTCAAAATAATATAATCTCATTTTTTCAAGAATAATTAAATTTATTGTTTCATTTAGGTAGTAAATTTCTCTATTATTATTGAAAAAATATATTTTATTTCAATGTACTTATGAATGTGTTTTAAATTGTTTTATTTTATTTCCTCTATTTATTAACAAATAAATATCAAGAATGTTATTTTTATGAGATATTGATCTTTTGTCTTCTTTTATAAAGGGAATACTGGTCTTCTATATCCATGTTATCGAAATTTTTATCAATAATGTAATTTTATGTTAAAAATGATTTTATAATGTTATTTTATATGACATCAACCTTATTTTAAATTTTTTAATAAGAAATTTCATAATGGTTTTAAAAGTGGTCATTTTTACCCTCTATACAAATTTTTTCAAAGTGTGTTTAATTTTTACATTTGTACCATTAATATATTTTTACACTATTGTAATCATTATATTCACTAAATATATCACTTTTTATTTAAAATGTTTATTTTAAATTTAAAATTATATTTCAATATTAATCAATATACAGTTTTTAAAATTGATTTTCTATGATGAATTGACATTTTCATCAATATTGTTTTTATTTATTTTTTATGTCATTTAAATCCATCATTGAAATTAACCCTTAATATTAAATATTATAAATTCTAGATATTTTTTAATGATACAATCCTTATTATTTTTTTGGGTGGATTATGATTATTATGAAAAAAAATTTAATGGAAAAAATTTCCTTTCCATGGATAAGAAAATATATGAAAAAAATGGTTATTTTTATTATAAAAACTAAAAACATTCATTTTTATGTACATGTTTTATATCTGGATTTTTTTGGATGAAGAGCATCCTTTATAGAGCTATTAATGACAATGCTCATATATTGTTCATTACGATGGGTGATCCAGATATATATCTCCACAACATGGGGTAAAAGTGTGAAGTTTTCTAGAATAAAATAATACATAGATATTATTTTAATTTACATGGTAGGTTATTACATTTGAAAGATTGATTATAAGGGTGATATGAAAATGTTGTTCCATGTGTCCTATTTGATTTTTCTTTCTTCTATATGAGTTATAAATGATCATTTTCTAAAGATTTTTTTTCATGTGGCATATGATTAGTGAAAAAATGATATTTTTCTTCTATTAAATCATATCTCATGTTTCTGGATTTGTGTTCAAAATATTTTTTTATTTTAATTACATACATGTATTAATGTTTTTAGAGTCAACATGTGTGAATAATTTCTAAAAAATAATAAATCATATTTTATGTTATTTAGTAATTTTTTAAATTATTTAAATATAATAAAAATACAAGAAATAGAAAAATAGAATGATAAATGTTATAAAATATCAATAGTGATCGATTTGTAAACAAATTATATATTATATAAAAATTTATAACCCTTAATGATTAAAAAACATGTTATTTTTTTTAACAATAAAAATTGGAAAAAACGGTTTAATAAACATAAATAATAGATAAAATAACATAAAATAAGTATAAATCCCATTATAGGAGATTATTTCATTAATATAACATTTTTTATTAGTAGTTAATCACATTTGGAACAACTTTTACGTGGAGTTACCATTATTATATTTTAATTTTTTGAAAAATTGTAAGAGTTATATTACCATAACATGTAAAAGGATCATACTACTCTCTCTTCTTGAAACAAATTTTATTACTATATTTGATAAAATACTAACTAATTTATCACCCAAAAATTCCTATACATGGCCTTTTGGTAGTGGTCTATTAAAAATATAAACTAAGTGTACTTAAGATGAATTTTAAAGGAGGGTTTTCAAAGAAGAGTTATAACTCTTCCTTATGTGTTTTCATTTAAATTGTTTTACAAACTCATTCAAATATAATTAAAACATCATGATATATATATAAGTGTTTATTTTATAATTTTATTTTATTATGAATATATTGAATAATTTATTTCTCCCCATTTCTATCCAACGGTGGATGCAAATATAAATCTTGTGTATGTGTCGACTAATACATCAATAATGTGATATGTTAAGTTTTACATGACTACCTCTCATGTTTGGTAATTATTATGGATTTAATTTAAATATATAATATTAATGTTTTGTCTATAATTATATAAATATAATATATAATCTTATTTATTATCATTTAAATCCATTGAACAATGATAATATCATTCATGTGTATGTGGACATTACCACCACCATGAACTGATGTGATTAATTTCCATCACCTCATAAAATTGATAATATATATAAATTTACTTATGATTTATGATTATATTTGTTATTTAATAATAATAGTATAAATTTCAAATAATACCATTTTTTCCCACATGTTTTTTGAAAAATGAAGACAATACCCAAGTATATGTACCACCAATTTTCTCTATGATTATAACACAATTGATTTCCCATAAGCATCATAAAGTAACATTTTAAAATATATAACTGCAATATAAAAGTTATAATTCATTATATTTTATTATTATTCATTAAATAATGAAAGAATCAACCCTTAGTCTATGGTTGATACCGAACATCCTCAAAACACATGGCATTGACATAACCAATTAAGTAATTAAATATGACCTTAAAATGGATGTTTTAAAGATAATTTAATAAAACAATAAAGTGTTATAAAATAGTTAAATAATTATAATAAGTTTATTATATATGTATTAATAGACATATATGGAATTTCTACACTCAAGGCATGAGATTTCATCATAATATCTATTTGTTGATGGATTTTTTAATGTTTTTGCATAATTTACATTATAAGGTTTCTATAGTATAATTTTAAAATTTAATCTCATAAATTATCCAAGCATAATTTAATTTCATATTTCAATTGAAATTACTACATTCAAATGGACTTTACAAGAATTTTACCAAGTGGAAGGGGTTATTTATCTAAATTTCTATACATTGGGTAACATTTCACCTTCATTTAATTAGTTATTCCCTTATTAAATTTGAATTTATCACCAAATTTATTAATTATTCATTTAAAATTGGATTAAGTGTATTTACATATGTTCACAAAACAATTTAATGTATTAATTATCATTTGAGATGATAGGATATTTAAATGTGTTTTATTTTCCTTAATGTCATTTTCTTGATATAAATTTAATGATGTATAACAAGATTTCCTTATATGGTGTATGTAATGCCTCATGAATTAATTTTTAAAAATTAGTTAAAAAAATTATTGGGATATAAAAATCCTTATCATAATGTTAATTTTATTAAACTAAGATTCAAATTATACCAAATCTGTAAAGGATTTGTGTTGAAATATCTTTTTCAAAATTAATTATTTTCATGGTTTCTTTAGTGAAATCATATGCTCTTATTTTCTTCAGACAAATATATTTTCTTCTCCACTACTTATGAATATTGTTAATATTTTTATCTTCCATTTCTACCCATTGTGAATAAATGTATATCATGAATGTTAATTTAAGTGACATTGATCATGTATCATCTTTTAGATCATAAATATTTCCCTTTTGTAACCATGTTTATAAAAAAAATTAATTAATATATTTTTTAAACAAAATTATTTCCTAGTTATATTTTACATGATCTGTGAAATTATATTGTGTAACTTTATAATGAATATTATTAATTTTTCCACATGGGTTATTAATTACTCAATTTTGAAAACAATAAAAATAACTTTTAATTATATGGTTTGTGATATGAATAGATTTTTCCACCAACATGTTTTTTCATTTCCATTGAATATTTATTTATTTTTTACATGTTTATTTTTAAATAGATGTTTATTTTAAAATATTTCGAGAATTTGAGTTTTTAAAAGTTATTTTTGCGGTGCGAAGTATATTTTCATCAATAAATTTTTCATGATATCATTATTGTACTTCTATTAATCATAAAATATAATGATTTTCAATATTATACATGGGGAATTAGTTGTAATGATACCATCCTGATTAATTATTTTTATGGTCGATAACTTCTTCAAATAAATTTTTATAGAACCAATTTTATTCATGTTTATAACCATCCATGAATGAAATTAATTTTTTATTATAATGAAATAGTAAAAAATTAAACTTTTTTGTATATGTTATTCTTTATAGGATTTCTATATAATGAAAAATGCTACCAATTTAGATAAATGTGATGGATGAACATGGTATTTCTCATAATGATAGGGGAGAGAGACATTTATCTTTATTATTTTACGTAATATGGTGAAGATACCTACTTATTGGTTTTTATTTAGTGATTTTTAGAATTTACAAGGTTGGTTATTCTATTTATAAGAGTATCTGTAAGAGAGACATAAAAATAATTTATTATGTCAAATAAAATATTTATCGATTTTTTCTATGAGTTCAAATCAATCGTTTTTTGAAGGATTGGATTAACTTGAATCATGATCAATACCATAAATTATTTTTTTCTCACGTAATTCTTTATTTCGTGTATTATGATTTATGATAAGTGTTTAATGGGTCTAAATTATAATATCTTATTATCATGCATATTTATTAGTTTATCATACCATCATTCTCAACTAATAAAAAATGATTTGATTTAATTGTTAATGATTATATTTAAACTTACCAAGCATTTGAGCTCATAGTTATTAGGTATTATATTTCTCAATGTTATGAATACTAATGTTAAATTGATTATTTATAATAAGGATTCATGTGTGAAAAAATTTATGGTATATATTGAAGAATTATTGTGGAATAATTAATGATGGGTATAGTGTGAAAAAATATCATTTTAAAAAGTGGGAATTGTAATATAAGAGTTTATACTAATTTCTTAAAACTCTAAACCTAAAATTTATTTGGCACATTAGTGACTCATTATTAGTTAGGTGTTTATTAATTAGGGAAGGTTTATCATGGGTCATATTTATAATTAAAAAATATCTAAATATGAATATTATATTCCTAGAATAATATGTAGAGTGTAGGTTTAGGGGATATCAAAAAATCTATAGGTCAATTTGAATGTGAAAACATAAAACGATGTCCAATAATTCATAGATCATAATTATAATTAAATGAATATAGAATGGTTTTTCATTATATATGAATCATATAATTGTCCAAGAATATCATGTTTTATGGAATAACATCAGCATAAGTTCATGTCATAAAATAGAGGCATAAAAAATTTAATAACAGTAATCCTATTTGAGAATGTGAATGTTACCATTGAAAACCATACAAAATTATTCATAGACAACAATTACGATTCAAAAAATACAAATCAGTATTTCATAAGACATGAATTATATAATTATCAATATAAATGATCCATGAGGTGATAGCATTGGAAAAATATATTTTCAAAGAATAAATGAATAAACAATTGAATAATAAAAATCATAGAAATATTATGTCAACAATACTCACCAAGATATTCTTCAGAAGTTAGGCATAAGAAAACTACACATTTACTTGCTTCATGCTTGGGATAACCTCACACAAACCATGTTTTTAGGCTTGAGATAACCACTCATTTTATATCTTATTGGGATTATAATAACCTCCCTTGTACCCTTTTATATCATAAAACAATAATTTTTACAAAATGATTTTGAGATCTATAATGGACCCACGATTATATTATAATGTCCCAAAATTTTCATAAAAATATATTAAATATTAATTGATTAATATTCATTATAAAACATAAATATCCATGTCAAAATATTTTAGATCTAGTGCACTTGAAAAATAAGATAACTAATTTGGTTTTTTATAAGTGATCTAAAACTACTCCATCTGAATTCATCATAAATAGAACCTTTCATTGACATATCACACATAATAGATTCCTTCATAAACTGTGGATTGGAAACATAATAAATTATTATATTGGGTGATCAAATAGTGTAAAAGATGTGTTATCTATGTAACATAATCATAATGTTATGAGAACATGATAATAACATCAAAAAACCATACCATTTATGTCATATATCATAAACATGAGTTTTTGAATAACTTTTTGAAGTTCATAACATAATATTCATAAATGAAATAAATAACATAATACATGAGAGCATAAAATTTAATAATTCATTGATTTTTGGAAGAAAAATAAATTTACATCATTGGTATTAGGATTAATTTGAAACATGTTCACATATTAAATTAAGGACATAAAATCATTCCTTCATATTTACATATTGACATGAAGGTAGGGCTACTCTACAAAATTTTTAAATGAATGAAGGTTCATGCACAACCTTACAATAATTAAATAATATTCACACATAACATTTTTCACATGAAATATGTAATATTTAGTGTTTTCATGATACATCCCTCATTGATTTATGGTTACAACTTCTTTATTTGGGTTCTTTTTCTAAAACCCTAGTGGAGAAAACATTTAATTGGGGATGAAGTGATTTTTCAATGGAATATTACATAAACATTAGGGATGATAGATTTTTTGAATTAAAATTTTTTTGGTATAATTACACAAAAGGATTAACTGTATGTCCTCTAAGGGGTACAAGTTAACATGTTCATTTTTAAAAAATGTTTTTGTAGAATTTAAGTGATTGAATATTTTTCATTTTGAAATGGTCACATGATGTGAAACCTATATTTTTTTGGTTTCATTAAGTGTTAAAAATAATGAAATTTGTTTATACTATGAGTCTGGTTCACACCATTAAAATTGTTGATCAATGTTTTTTAAACATGAGATGATTAAATTTTTTATGTGTCATGTTATTCATGAAATTCACATTGTGAAAGGGGTTAACATAATTAATGTTTTGAGAATGTGAATTTATAATAGTGTTTAATGAATTATTTATTTTTATTACAATGTGAAGTAACCTCTCTTGAATTCATGGGGGACTCTGTATTTTGGAAAAAAATTATCCCTCCATAATGTCTTGGTCATGATTTTTTAATCTAGTTTTCCTATCAATATAAATTTTATTCATTACTTAATTGATTTTCCCTAATGAGTGTGTTTTTTTGATCATCATATAATGGTACTTCTTATAGAACAATGTCTTATAGACATTTCTATATGTTTAAGTGTGTGAAATACAATCTGATCATGCTAACACAATGAGTGTGACGACTAATTGAATAATGGGTTATGATAATATATAGATTGGACTACTACTTGGATCCATTATCATCCAAAATTGTTGAGGCATAACTTTTGGCCACACGTAGGGTGATCCCACCAATGAATTGAAATGTACTAGATTTTTTAGAAAAATATGAATTATCAAGGCATGGGACATTTACTCATTTCATGTGATCAGAAAACATGGGAAAATGGATTACCTTTTTATTAAAAAAAATTGTGATACTTTGATATGATATTGTTCTTAAAATTTTTTTGAAGAAAAGTTGTGTCCTGGATATGCTGATATTCAATATATAAGGGGTATAAACTGGTTTTGTTGAGTTGAATATATAAAGGTGATTCCTTTGTTATATTGAAAATCATTTATATATGGATGTCCTGGTTATGATGAATGATTATATAAAGGGTCTATCCTGATTATACTGAAATGCTAATTTAAAGGGTTTGGGGAATTTATTATTAAGTGCGTATATTGGGGGCTTGGATCTGTTATATTAAAAATCATATTAAGAGGGTTTTTCTCAAATGTAAATTGATTCATATATATAGGGATTGTTTCTAGTTATGTATTATTACATGGACTTCTTCATTCAATTGGAATGGTTTTGTGGTTTGTCAAGAGACATTCCAGGATGGTGCTGAATTAGTTTATTTATAAGATCATATTATTTGATGATTTAAAAAACTGTTATCACTATATTACATACACTTACTATCATACTTATTTTATTTCACACTGTTATTTCAGCCTAGTAAGGTTCACTCCACCCCTAGTTCGGTTGTCATTTGATACCTAAGAAGATTACATGGATAGAGGTTTTGATAAGGTAAAAAGATATAGTTGTTAATTAGTTTTTACATGATTTTTTGGAGATTTTATATTTTACTGGCATGGGAAAGGTGATTAGGGACACTATTGACTTATTTTTTGGTCTTTTCTAGTTATATATTTTACAATAATCATGTAACATAGACACATTCCATCTAGAAATTAAATATTTTTTATACCATTTGAAAGATTAGTTGAATTTACTATTTTGTTCTTCATCTATTTTTATACAATATTTTCTATCTCTATTACTTTAAAACTATTTCAGTAGTCTCTACAAATCTATAATAGTGGGTGTATAATTTCCTTAATATCTTATTTACACACACACTATTAGTAAACATTGTCTAAAATATGGGGTGGTGTGAATGAGGTATAGTGACCAACCTTGTTTTTCCTTGTGAGAGAGTATCATATCGGGGGACATTACAAAGTTGTATAAAATGATCATGTTTTTATTTTCTATTAATTATATATTTTTGAATGATAGAAATGATCATATAAATATGATGGGAAGTGGTAATAATATTTTGAATATGAGTAGATTATCCATGTATGAGAGAAAATATGAGTACCCATGGATGGGATTTTGGTTCGTGTTGTTCACTTATACCATTTGATGTTATTTTCTATGGGTGACTCACATGTTTTGTTATCTAATTGTTTATTGATATTCATACTAGTGAAAAAGTATAAAATGAAATGAGTATTCATGCCTCATGATAATAATATCAAGATTTATATATGTGTATATATATATTGAATTGCATTGTTCAAGATAATGACATATTTATTCTATGTGTAATATATTTCAACGTATGATCTATTAAATGATATATCTCTTAAAACTAATCCAAATGGGAACAACTAAAATTTTGGTTCATTTCAATTCAATTTTTAATCCATGTTTAGAGAGATCATGAGCTAGTGATTATCGGTTTTTTAATATTTTTAGGTTTACCATATTGTTATCATGGGTTGTAGGAGTTTTTTTTCATATAGATATATTTTCTTCCAGGACATCTTTAAAATGAGAATATAGGGGGAAGGAACTAGTACACTTCGGTCTAATGTGAACCATAACTTCATGTAGCTCTAATGAACATGATGATTTTCAGGATTCAAAACAGCTTCCTGGGGGTCATGAAATCCAATGAAAAGGATAATGAATACCCCAGATCATCGATCTGTGATATGATGTGAGGGTTTCATCTATGGAATCGACCTATATTCAATGATTAGTGATACCTCCATGTTGTTGAGTTTTAGATGGAGTCCTTCGAGAAGAACATAATGAAAAATAAGACACCTTCAAATAAGAGTGTACATTAGGGAAAACACAACCATTTTAAACAAGAGATGAAATATTAGGACACATTGTATAATAAGGATTTGTAACTAAAGAAAATTGAGATGGTGTTTTTGATTATGATCTATCCTATGACGTTGGGGGTTGATAAGGCCCATGTGTTCTTGCACGTGACGTATGATAGCCTATCACTGATAGAATATGATAAATGTTCCTATGACCTGAAGTGCCTTTTAGAATCCTTATTAGGTAATGACATTTTATGTGTGAATTGATTATTGAAAGATTTTCATTATGACATTTTGTCATAGTTGAATGTGTTTTTTATAAGTGAGATTTTAGAGTTGATTAATTAAGATCTCATCACAAATAATAATATGAGAGACACCCCATGTAGTGACTAGGTTATTTTTTTATCCAATATTTCGTGTTCTACTTCTAGGGACATGAAGCAACACTATGACAATCATCTCCAAGGAAATAGTAGTGGTAGAAGCTAGGGTAGTGGGAATCCATGGTAGGCCCTTGTTCTATTAGTATGTTACCAGTGTGGATTGTTTAGAAATAAGAGGTCTCGATTTCCATAATCGTAATTGGACAATCATTTTTTCAGAAGTGTAGGCCCATTTTAAGGGATTTATTCGGGAATACAGTAGTAGAACAGTGTAAGGGAATTATTATAGGTACCAGGGTTGGGGAAGGACCTTGGTACCCACTAGCTGACTAGTACCTAGATTTCCACTGGAAGATAATGTTGAGGTACAGGAAGTGGTTCCCTAATTTATGAGTGGCAGTACCATTTAGAGGGAGAAAAAACAAGGGAATCAAACTAAATCCCAATTTATAGGGACAATTCGATGTCATTCTATGAAGTATACATTGGCTAAATTTGATCTAGGAACATCTACTATTAGAAGTATGATTCTTTTATCATATACCATTTCTTGTTTAATTTGATGATGTATCATTACATCCCTTTATATATAATATTTGTTTGAAATTTAATAGACTCAATATAATAATTATTTTTGGGTTTATTGACCATAATAACAATTCGGGGAGTTTCGTCATAGAATATAAAACATTCCAAGGCATTTTCACTCTAAATTGGTGGTCACCATATTTTTGTTAAATTTTGGTTCGTGAAATAATTTTTTTTGATTTTATTTTTTGTATGGATTGGTTATTTATATAAGAGGATAACAATGACTATAATTAGAGGAGAGATACCTTTATATCTCTCAAAAGTGGCAGTTAAATTAACCTGTGTGACTTGGATACTTAGGATTTCCATTTAGAAAATATTGAGTGAAGATTTTATTTTTTTTTCATGAATTTGATAGTATATATTCCTATAGATGATAGAGTAATGTGGTAGGATACCTTTACTTTAGTGTTAGAATGTTTTCATAATATTTTTTATGAATAATTATATTTATTACTATCCTAGATGTAGATCGAGTTCAAGATCAATTAGGTTCTATGAATATAGATAGTTTTAATTCCGCCATAAATGATGGAACCATCAGATGTTTTTGAATTTAACATTCAGATGGATGATCTTGTACCTAAGGTTCTCATATGGAATAGTAAAATACCTCAGGGTTCCCTGATGATTTTTACCAAGAAGGAATATGAGACTTTTTTATTGTGTATGGACTATCAGTGATGGAACTAGATGATATTCAATAAATATTTTCCACATATGTACATCGATGGTCTATTCCATCAATTAATATGTGCCTAATTTTTTCAAATATTGAATTCAGATCATGGTATCCTTAATAACATTGGTTTTCAACTATAACACATTGGAATATTCTGGATAATATTTTTGAAGTCATGCAATGAGTCAATGTGGAAAGGTGAGGCATATGGAGCCTCGATGTGATGATATTAAAAATACTAAATATATTTTTTTTGTACACGCATTGTTTATATTGAAATATTAATAACTCTTTTTCAAGTTCTTGGATCGGATTTTGAATAATATGATTGATTCTGAGACATCATGTTTACCCTAATCGTGGCCTAATATTGTCTTCACAATGCGTTTTAATCAGTGACCATTTGGTGACATGGTGTGAAAGGGTAAATAATTGGTTTAATTTAAAAAAAATTCATTCTCCCTAATCCCATAGATGTTCCGTAGAATAAGGTGGATTAACTCCTTCTCTCCTCCCTCTTCACCTTTTTATCAATGAAGTAAACTGAGACAAAATCGATGATGTAAGGTGTTATCAATCATTGTTTTTGATGTGTGTAACTCCCCGACCCCAGTTACCCAGAGTTGGTACATTATTGCGTAACATTGGAATGATCACAAAAGATCATGTCTCGAAAGACCGATTAGTTTAGTAGCCTTGGAAACACTAGATACATTCATAAATGTTACATTACATCATAAAGTGAAAAATCACAATAACATAGTCTGCATAGTCCACACTTATATCCCCTTCAGACTATCCATGTAGGTCAGTCATAAAATATTTCTTCCCATCAAGGGAAAAATAAAATATTAAAAGGCGTGAGATAAGATGCTCAGTAAGGATAACAATATAGCGGAAGTTTTCATAAATAAACATAAACATTTAAGGAAATGTATAACTAAAACAAAATCCTGTTAAACTTAATCATCAACATTATATAGAAAAAGTAAAATTAGATAATTCCATTTACTTATTCACATGGATATTCTACTGGTCGAATAATAACATGAAATATCAATAACCACATTCACAATGATGGAATGCATAATGCCATAGTATCATAACCACGTAGCCAAGGCCTCTTGCCAAGACTACAAATAATATTTTGTCAAGGCCTCGTGCCAAGAAACTAGTTTGTCTCATGAGACTTAAGGATTTATCGAGGATCTATAGCAGGCTCCACCCATCACTTATTATGACCAATTCATTCCTCATTTGAATAGGTTTAAACATATCATAAACCATAACATAATCGTACCACATAAAACATGTATAAAGGAAACATACCATTTCCACATTTTCTATCACAAGATGTCAATAAAACACATTGATATAATAAAAACACTTTCAAAACAATTTTCAATACCAAAATAAAAGAAAATTAAAACATGGTATTTATTTTTCATTTAAAAAAATTTATGGCTCGTTGAGGAATCCAAAAATCAAATAATGGTCACGGCGGTGGAGAAGTAATTGATGTCACATACATATGACAAAAAAACATTCCCTTTTTTCATTTAGTAAAACGCTTCGTATAAAAATGATTCCTTTTGAATAAAAGTAAAATTCAAATGGGTTTCTACATCATATAAAATAATGTTGTGTATAAAATAAAATATGCCTCAATGAAAGGAGATTGAGACGATGTCCCTTACAAAGATCATTTTTTAAATTAAATAGGTCTATTATGTGTATTCACTATAAGTACACATAAAAAATAAAAAAATACAATATATGACATAATAATATCATGACCTAATTTGAATTTAAGAGATTAACCCAAATAACGGAAATTCGGTTAAGAAGTTTCCTTACCTCGTGTCCAACTTGACTCAATCGTTCTTTAATCTCCTTAAAATAGGGTAACTCTTTTTGGATTGAACCAAAGGCTTACTTGGGAAGACATATGCCCAAATTGAGGCTTCTAGGATTAAGATAGGTATCTTGAGAGAGTATTTGGAAATAGGTTGGCCGAGCCAAAAGGATTGGAAGGTGTGAATAAGGTGATAGTGGTGGGGGCCTTTTATAAGAGGAGAGGAGGGGCACTCTTGGAATGTCATGAAATTTTAAATTATTATGAAATGATTTTCGGATTTTAAAGGACCCAAAATGATACATTTCTAGGATAAGGTGATAAGGGTTCTAAATATACTCATCCAATAGGTTTTTGACAAGTGTATGTTTTATATTTTACATTATTTTTTCATTTTATTTAAATCATTAATTAATGAGGTAATCACTATATCATTATTGTGTCATAAACAATTAATTTATATAATGTATAAAAGATATAAAAAACTACCATGATATAGGAAATCTTTTTAGCTTTTAAATTAATACTTATATTTGAAATTTTAACTTATATAACCCCATGTAATAATTGTTTTTGTAAAACAACACATGTTCGTGACAATTTTATTTTTACTTTAAATAAAAAGTTATTAATGTCATTTTCTTACCCAAGTGGCTCCATAAGGACCCCATGTTGACCCATGGATTTTCTTGTTCGGCCATGAGTCATCCAATAAGTTTATGACAATTGTAAAGGTATTTTCATATTTTTATAATATCATTTTACCTTAAATTTCACTAATTACCTTTAATCGCGATTAATTAAACTTAAAAGTTACTATTCACCAAAAAATTATTTTAATCTCATTGAACCACATTTTACATCCTAATAACAATGATTTATGTCGGATTTTTGAAATTCAAATAAAAGAGGTGGTAAAATTTCATTTAAACGAAAAATCAGTTTTTTAACTACCACTTAGTGGTTTCACTATTCAACAAAAATCGATGTTTTTTAGAAAAATACCAAAAAATCACCCTAAGTTATAATTGATATTCCAAATTAAAAAATGATTTCAATTTTACAAAATTCCAAACAGATAAGTTCTATTAATTAATTTTATAATTAATTCTCATTGTCAAAACAAATAGCTTGTTTTTAAAGAAACAATATATATCTAAAGATTGACACTCCTTTATGTCCAATTTCAAAGTAAAATTATTTCTATTGACCACCATTGGATAAAATGGTAAAAATATATTCTAATTATACTTTGAAACCACTCAATAGTATAATTTATCACTCAAAATTATATTGATTAAAATAGATGTTTTAAGTATTTTTTTTTCTATTCATAGAAAACTGGAAGTTCTTAGAAAATTACAAAAATTTCAACATAAGATAATTTTGATATTATGAATCCAAATATGAAGTTCATTTTGAAATATAAAATTTATATAATTTCAAAATGTGGGTATTACTATTCATAACGACTGCTTTTCTTGGTCATAGTGTGTTAGAACTCAAGGATGCCTACAACACACGCTGCTCTATTATTCAAAGAGAAGCGTACCATGGAATCTTGTGGTGTTACATTCTCCCCTCTTTCAATAAATTGCATCCTCACAATTTGAAATTTTTCTTTGAAAATAAAAGGATTAAAATAGGAAATAATTTTGTGGAAAACCCACATCGGAAATAAGGTTAATAAAAATATAACTTTAAAAGAAATAAAGAGAAGATCAATGGTCACTCGAGAGAGCCAATACTAGGATTCTATGAAAACATGGATATGGAGGAAAAACAAACCATCATGGTCTTATAGAGAGTTATATAAAACAGGATTAGGAGAAAGTTTAACTATAAGAAAATCAAAAACTTGTGATTGGTTAAAATATCATGGATTCCCCAGTACAAAAAGCTAACCAACAACATTTTTGTTTTAAGGTACCTTTCATAATGTTGAGGATTTTATTTATGATATTTAGTAAGAACGTATAAAAATATACATACTTGTCAAGTAGACTTTCATTCTTTATTAATTTTTAACCACAAACCCATATTTCACTCAAAAAGATAATAGAACTAAAATATATTATATTTATCCTAATCTAATAAGGTTCCAAATATTAACACATACCTTTTAGATTAGGAAAACTATTTTGTAATAACTAGGGACTTTTTGTAGGCTATTGGTAGGTAATAATGGTCTGTCACACAATGGTTGTGGGTTCGATTCCTATAGCTTTGTCCGACGCGACGGGTTATCCCCCAACCTACAAGTTGTCCTTTTCCAAAAACTATAGTATTATAATATTCCAAAAATATTCTTCATAAATGTTTTAACCTTAAACAATACTACCCAATGTTCAACATAATCCATTCCAACCTTTATAGTTATCCAAAATACCTCTATCCAAACTTTTTCTAAAAGGTCTCTAAATTCCAAAATCAATTGTATCATCAGATTCCTCAAACAAAGTAAAGTTTCTTCTTATTGTCACATAAAAAAATATTATTACCTTCATCATATTAAAACAATAATGAAAACAACAAGTACTTCAGTAAAATCCATATATATATCACATTATTCTTATGACCAGAATATAATCCTTGTTTCGAAGAACACAAATATATTAATTATTCAACATCATCTGCAGCAACAACATAAGCTTGGCCTTGATACCTTTTCCTTTTCTGAGTTATGTTTCCTTGGAACTTAGGAAATTAATTTTCATAATGCCCCATTTTTCTAAAATTGTATCATTCAACATGGATAGCCTCTTTATTTCCCTTGCAATCACGAGCCTGGTGGCCTTTTTCATCACATTTATAATGTACTCCCATTCCTTTTAGGCAAGTACCAGGGTGATTCATCCCACAATTATCGCATAATGGGAAATACTTCTTTCCCTTTTTCACTTTATTTGTCTCTTGTTCCACTGTTCTCTTCTTCTCTTGCTTTACTTTATTGTCATAAGACTTAGAGAATTCATTTTCTGTCATGATAGCACATGAGACAATGTCTTCATACGATGAGAAGGATTGTGACACTAATGCTCAAAGAAGAAATGGATCTAACCCATCAATGAAACGGTCAATCTTACTTCTTGGGTTACATATATAATCTACAGCATGCGTCACTAACCATGTATAGTTGGCCTCATACTTTGCGACATTCTCATCCTCCTTTTTTTTTGTCTCAGAAATTTTCTTTCAATATCTACTCGATGGTCACGAGGATAGTATTTTTATAGGGAAAACTCTTCGAACTCCCTCCATTACATATTTGATACTTCATAACATTCATTTGTGTTTTTAATCAATGACCACCATTGATCAGCATCTCCAGTGAGGCGGTAAACTGTCATGACAACCTTCTCACTTTTGTTACTCCCCAAGGTGTTGAATATTTTCTCTAAGGAGTTTATCCATTGCTCGGCTACTAATGGATTTTCACCCCCATTAAATGTTGGTGGTTGTTGCCTCATGAAGCGGTCTAACATTGATCCTCCACGTTGCGGATCAGGGTGCTCCATACGAGTAAGGTTATTATTCATAACCTGAGTGAGATGTCCCAGTATGGTGATAAGTTGATCAGCACCCGTTGTATCACCACCTCTACTATAATTATCTTGAGAATGTGGGAAAACCCTACATGTAGTGCTTGCATTGATATGGTTTTCATTCTTCCACTAGGTGACATTTCTAAACAATGAAATAAACTAGATTAGTTTATGAATCAAAATACATAATTCCATATTGTAAAACACTTAACATAAATTGAACTATTTATGGATATAATCCATAATCATAATTTTTTTTGAGGAAGTATATACTAATAAACCATTATTAATGGTTTTTTAATAAAATGGGAATTATCCTAAGAATATCCCCTGGGAGTGTCGTAACCAAGAGTGCAGAAAGGACCATTTTTGTGCACCAGTTCCCGTTTGAGTCTAGCTCAAAGTGGTGTTTTCGGGTTTTACCCTTAGGTACATTTGTGCAAGAGCCGCCTCTACCTGCTCATATCCAGAAAGGGATGTATTTCTCGGAAAACTCACAAAATATCTATAATACCAAAATTCTAGGAAGTTATTCTATACTAATCCTCAAAGTCTATCTTAGGGCTATGTCCTCTAATCAGTGTTTATCTAAATCCAGTTTCCAAGGTTAGTACTAAATTGTCCCTGATACCAACTATAATGCCCTGATGCTAGTTACCTAGAGTCGGTGCATTATTGTGTAACATTATCATGATCACAAAAGATCAATTCTCGAAAGAAGGATAATTTTAGTAGCCTAGGAAACACTAGATACATTAATAAATGTTACATTACATCATAAAGTGAAAAATCAAAATAACATAGTCTCCACAGTCCACACTTCTATCCCCTTCAGACTATCCCTATAGGTTAGTCATAAAATATTTCTTCACATCCTGGGAAAAATAAAACATTGAAAGGGGTGAGCTCAGATGCCCAGTAAGGATAACAATATAGCAAAATCTTTCATAAATAAACATAAACATTTAAGGAAATGTATAACTAAAACAAAATCCTTTTAAACATGAACTTCAACATAATATAGAAAAATTAAAATGATATAATGCCATTAACTTATTAACATAGATATTCTACTAATTGAATAATCACATGCAATATCAATAACCACTTCCACAATGATGGAATGCATAATTCCAGACTATCATAACCACGTAGACAAGGCCTCGTGCCAAGAGTAAAAATAATATTTTGTCAAGGCCTCGTGCCAAGACACTAGTTTGTCTCATGAGACCTGCCGATACATCGAGGAGCTATAGTGGGTTTCACCCATAACTTATTATGTCCAATACATTCCACATAAGAATAGGTTTAAACATATCATACACCATAACATAATTGTATCACATAAAACATGTATAAAGGAAACATAACATTTCAACATTTCAATAACAAGATATCAATACAACACATTGATATAATAAAAACACTTTCAAAACCATTTTCAATACCAAAATAAAAGAAAATTTAAACTTGGTATTTATTTTTCATTCAAAAAAAATTATGGCTTGTAGAGGAATCCAAAACTCAAATAATGGTCATGGCGGTGGAGAAGTCATTGTCGCCGCATACGTACAACAACAAAATTTTCCCTTTTGTCGTTTAGTAAAATGATTCTTATAAAAAATATTCATTTTGAATAAACAAAAATGTAAAAGGGGTTTATACACCGTATAAAATAAAGTTGTGTTTAAAAAATATATGCCTTAATGAAAGGAGATTGAGACGAAGTCCCTTACAAAGATCATTTTTTAAATAAAATAGATCTATTATGTGTATTCACTATAAGTACACATAAATAAAGTAAAAAATAAAAGATATGACATAATAATATCCAAAAATAATTTGAATGTAGGAGATTAACCCAAAGAACTGAAATTGGGTTAAGAAGTTCCCATACCTCATGTCCGACATTACTCAATCATTCTATAATCTTCTTAAAATCGGGTAACTCTTTTTGATTTGAGCCAAAGGCTTCCTTGGGAAGAATTCTGCCCAAATTGAGTCTTCTTGGAGTAATAGAGGGATGTTGAGAGAGTTTATGGGCAGAGGTTGGCTAAGCCAAATGGCTTGGAAGGTGTGAATAAGGTTGTAGTGGTGTGGGCCTTTTATAAGAGGAGAAGAGGGGCACTCATGGAAAGTCATGAAATGTTACATTATTATGAAATGATTTTCGGATTTTAAAGGTCCCAAAATGATATATTTCTAGGATAAGGTAATAAGGGTACGAAATCTACTCATCCAATAGGTTTTTGAAAATTGTAAGTCTTATATTTTACATTATCTTTTCATTTTATTTAAATCATTAATTAACGAGGTAATCACTACATCATCATTGTGTCATAAAAAATTTAATTTATTTAATGTATTAAAATTATAAAAAAATTACCATGATTTAGGAAAACATTTTACATTTCCAATTAATATTTATAGTCTAAATGTTAACTTATATAACCCCATGTAACAACTGTTTTAGTAAAACAACACATGTTTGTTACAATTTTATTTTTACATTAAATAAAAAGTTATTAATGTCATCTTCCTACCCAAGTGGCTCCATAGGGTCCCCAAGATGACCCATGGATTTTATTGGTCGGCCATGACTCATCCAATAAGTGTAGGACAAGTGTAAGGGTATTATCATGTTTTTATAATATCATTTTTACCTTAAATTTCACTAATTACCTTTAATCGTGATTAAATAAACTGAAAAGTTACTATTCACCAAAAAATTAATTTAATCCCATTGAACCACATTTTTATTATTAATGACAATTATTTATGTCAGATTTTTGAAATTCAAATCACAATGGTGGTAAAATTTCATTTAAACGAAAAATCAGTTTTTTAACTACCACTTTGAAGTTTCATTATTAATCAAAAATCGATGTTTTTAGAAAAATACCAAAAATTTACCATAAGATATAATTTATATTACGAATTAAAAAATGATGTCTATTTTAAAAAATTCCAAACATATATGTTTCATTAATTATTTTTATAATTAATTACCGTTGTTAAAACAAATAGTGTGTTTTTAAGAAACAATATATATCAAAAGATTTACTCTCGTTTGTGTCCAATTTCAAAGTGAAATTAATTAAATGACCACCATTGGAGAAAATGGTATAAATATATTCTAATTACACTTTTAAAACAATCAATAGTATAATTTATCAATATAAATTATTTTGATTAAAAAATCAGTTTTATGTATTTTTTCTATTCATAGAAAATTGGAAGTTCTCAGAAAATTACAAAAATTTCAACTTAGGATAATTTTGATATTCTGAATCCAAAAATGATGTCCATTTTGTAATTAAAAATTTATATAATTTCAAAATGTGGGTATTACAATTCATAATGGCTGCTTTTATTGGTCACGGTGTGTTAGAACTCAAGGTTGCGTACAACACACGCTGCTCTATTATTCATAGAGAAGCGTACCATGGAAGCTTGGGGTGTTACATTCTCCTGTCCTTCAATAAATTGAATCCTCACAATTTTAAAATTATCTCTGAAAAAAAAAGGATGAAAATAGGAAATACCTTTTTGGAAAACCCACATCAGAAATAAGGTTAATAAAAATATAACATTAAAAGAAAGAGAAGTACAAAGGTCACCCGAGATAGCCAATACTAAGATTCTATGAAAACAAGGATATTGAGGAAAAACAAACAATCAAGGTCCAATAAAGAGTTGTATAAAATTGGATTAGGAGAATGTTTAACTACAAGAAAATCACAAACTTTTTATTGGTTAAACTATCATTGATTCCCCAGTAGGAAAAGTTAACCGAAAACATTTTTGATTTAAGTTACCTTTCATAAAGCTGAGGAATTTATTAAGGAGATTTACTAAGAACGTAGGGAAATATACATACTTGTCATGTAGACTTTAATTCTTTAATAAATTTTCACCAAAAACCCAGATTTCACTCAAAAATATAATAGAACTAAAAAATATTATATTTATGCAAATCTTATAAGGTTCCAAATATTAAAACATACCATTTAGATTAGGAAAACTATTTGAAATAACCAGGGACTTACTGTAGGATAGTGGTAGGTAATCAAGGCATGTCTCACTATGGTTGTGGGTTCGATTCCTACAGCTTTTTCCGACACAACGAGTTATCCCCCGACATGTAGGATGTCCTTTTCCTAAAACTATAGTATTATAACATTCCAAAATTAATCTTCATAAATGTTTTAACCTTAAACAAAACTAAGAAAAGTTAAACATAATCCATTCCAACCTTTATAGTTATCCAAAATACCTTTGTCCAGACTTTTTCTAAAAGGTCTCTAAATTCCATAATCAATTGTATCATCAGATTCCTCCAACAAAGTAAAGTTTTTCTTATTGTCACATACAAAAATATGATTACCTTCATCATATTAAAACCTTATTGAAAGAAACAAGTACTGCAGTACAATCC
Source organism: Viscum album (assembly GCA_963277665.1). NCBI lineage: Eukaryota > Viridiplantae > Streptophyta > Magnoliopsida > Santalales > Viscaceae > Viscum > Viscum album. Next base: position 1,420,648,131 of record OY728142.1, read on the forward strand.
TTATATATATCACGTTATTCTTATAACCAGAATATAATCCTTGATTCCAAATACACAAATATATAAATTATTCAACATCATCTGTAGCAAAAACATAAGCTTGGGCTTGATTCCTTGGCCTTTTCTGAGGTATGTTTCCTTGGCTCTAAAGACACTCATTTACATAATGCCCCATTTCTCTACAATTGTAGCATTCATCATTGATATCCTCTTTCATTCCCTTGCAATCACGAGCCTGGTGACCTTTTTCTCCACATTTATAACAAACTCCCATTCCTTTTAGGCCAGTAACGGGGTGATTCATCCAACAATTATCGCATAATGGAAAATATTTATTTACCTTTTCCCTTTATCTGTCTCTTGTTCCACCATTATCTTCCTCTCTTGCATTACATTGTTGTCATAAGACTTAGAGAATTCCTTTTCTATCTTGATAGCGCATGAGAAAATATCTTCATACGAAGAGAAGGATTGTGACACTAATGCTAGATGATGAAATGGTTTTAACCAATCTATGAAACGATCAATCCTACTTCTTGGGTTACGTATATAATCTATAGCATGCCTCGCTATCCTTGTAAAGTTAGCCTCATACTTTGAGACATTCTCATCCTCCTTTTGTCTCAGACTCAGAAATTGTCTTTCTATATCTGCTCCATGGTCACGAGGATAGTATTTTTCTAGTAAAATCACTTTGAACTCCCTCCATTACATATTTGATACTTCATAATCTTCCTTTGTGTTTTTAATCAATGACCACCATTGATCAGCATCTCCAGTGAGGTGGTACACTGCCATGACAACCTTCTATCTTTCGCTAATGGATTTGTACCCCCATTAAATTTTGGTGGGTGTTGCCTCATGAAGTGGTATAACATTGATCCTCCACGTTGCGGATCATGGTGCTCCATATGAGTAAGGTTATTATTCATAACCTGAGTGAGTTCTCCCAGTATAGTGATAAGTTGATCAGCACCAGTTGTATCACTAGCTCCACTATAATTATCTTGAGCTAGAGGCCAACCCCAACATGGAGTGCATGCATTGATATGGTTTCCATTCCTTCAACTAGGGACCATTTCCAAACAATGGCATAAACTATATTAGTTTATGAATCAAAATACATAATTCTATACTTGTAAAACACTTAACATATATTGAACTATAAATGGACATAATCCATAATCAAAAAAAATCATCGAGGAAGTATATAGTAATAAACCCTTATTAATGGTTTGTAACGAAAATAGAAATTATCCTAAGAATATCCCCCGGGAGTGTCGTAACCAAGAGTGCCTCAAGGCCCATTGTTGTGCACCAGTTCCCGTTCGATTCTAGCTCAAAGCGGTGATTTCGGGTTTTACCCTTAGGTACATCTGTGCCAGAGCCGTCTCTACCTGCTCGTATCCAGACATGGAAGTATTTCTCAGAATACTCAAAAAATATCTATAATAACAAAATTCTAGGATGTTATTCTATACTAATCTTCAAAGTTTATCGTAGGGATATGTGCTCTAATAAAAGTTTATCTAAATCTAGCTTCCAAGGTTAGTAGTAAACTGCCTCTGATACCAACTGTAACGCCCCGACCCCAGTTACCCAGAGTCAGTGCATTATTGTGTAACATTGGCATGATCACAAAAGATCAAGTCTCGAAAGACCAATTAGTTTAGTATCCTTGGAAATACTAGATAGATTCATAAATTTTACATTACATCATAAACTGAAAAATAAAAAAACATAGTCTCCATAGTCCACACTTCCATCTCATTCAGATTATCCCTGTAGGTCTGTCATAAAATATTTCTTCACATCTAGGGAAAAATAAAACATTGAAAGGGGTGAGATTAGATGCTCAGAAAGGATAACAATATAGCGTATGCTTTAATAAATAAACATAAACATTTAAGGAAATGTATAACTAAAACAAAAGGCTTTTAAACTTGAACTTAAACATAATATAGAAAAAGTAAAATGAGATATTTCCATTTACTTATTTACATGGATATTCTACTAGTCGAATAATCACATGCAATATCAATAACCACTTTCACAATGATGGAATGCATAAGGCCATACTATCATAACCACGTAGCCAAGGCCTCGTGCCAAGACTAAAAATAATATTTTGTCAAGGCCTCGTTCCAAGACAATAGTTTGTCTCATGAGACCTTCCGATGCAACGAGGAGCTATAGCGGGCTCCACCAGTCACTTATAAAGTCCAATGCATTCCGCATATGAACAGGTTTAAACATATCATAAACCATAACAGAATCTTATCACATAAAACATGCATTTAGGAGACATAACATTTCCACATTTCAATCACAAGATATCTATAGAACACATTGATATAATAAAAACACTTTCCAAACTCTTTTCAATACCTAAATAAAATAAAAAAAAATCTTGGTATTCATTTTTCATTTAAAAAGGTTATGGCTTGTAGAGGAACCCAAAACTCAAATAATGGTCACGGTGGCAGAGAAGTCATTGTCGCCGCATACGTACGACAAAAAACATTATCTTTTGTTGTTTAGTAAAATGCTTATTATAAAAAATATTTCTTTAGAATAAATGTTAATGTCAAAGGGTTTTATACACAGTATAAAATAATGTAGTGTATAAAATAAAATACGCCTCAATGAAAGGAGATTGAGACGAAGTCCCTTACCAAGATGGTTTTTTAAATATAATAGATATATTATGTGTATTCAATATAAGTAAACATAAAGAATTTAAAAATACAATATATGAAATAATAATATCATGACATAATTTGAATGTAGGAGATTAACCCAATGAACAGAAAATGGGTTAAGAAGTTCCCTGACCATGTGTCCGACTTGACTCGATCATTCTTTAATCTACTTAAAATCGGGTAACTCTTTTTGATTTGAGCCAAAGGCTTCCTTGGGAAGTCTTCTGCCCAATGTGAGGAATCTATGAGTAAGAGAGATAAGTTGAGAGAGTATTTGGGAAGAGGTTGGCCGAGCCAAATCGCCTGGAAGGTTTGAATAAGGTGGTAGTGGTGGGGGCCTTTTATAAAAGGAGACGAGGTGAACTCTTGGAATGTCATGAAATGTTACATTATTATTAAATGCTTTTCGGATATTAAAGGTCCCAAAATGATATATTTTGAGGATAAGGTGATAAGGGTTAGAATATACTCATCCAATAGGTTTTTTACAAGTGTAAGTCTTAGATTTTACATTATCTTTTCATTTTATTTAAATCATTAATTAATGATGTAATCGTTCCATTGTCATTGTTTCATACATATTTTAGATTATTTAATGTCTAAAAATTATAAACAATTACCATGATTTAGGAAATATATTTATATTTCAAATTAATATTTATAGTCGAATCTTTAACTTATATAACCCCATGTAATAATTGATTTAGTAAAACAACACATGTTTTTGACAATTTTATTTTTACATGAAATAAAAAGTTATTAATGTAATTTTCTTACCCATGTGGCTCCATGGGGTCCCCAATTTACCCATGTATTTTTTGGGTCGTCCATGACTCATCCAATAAGGGTAGGACAAGTTTAAGGGTATTTTCATATTTTTATAATATCATTTTTACCTTAAATTTCATTAATTACCTTTAATCGCGATTAATTAAACATAAATATTATTATTCACCAAAAAATTATTTTAATCCCATTGAACCACATTTTAATTTTTAATGAAAATGATATTTTTCGTATTTTTTAAATTAAAATCACAGAGGTTGTAAAATTTTATTTAAACAAAAAATCAGTTTTTTAACTACCACTTAGTGGTTTCACTATTCATCAAAAATCGATGTTTTTCAGAAAAATACACAAAATTAACCCTAAGATATAATTGTCATTCTGAATTCAAAAATGATATCTATTTTACCAAATTCCAAACATATATTTTTCATTAATTAATTTTATAATTAATTCTCATAGTCAAAACAAATCGCGTGTTTTTAAGAGACAATATATTTCAAAAGATTGACAGTCGTTTATGTCAAATTTCAAAGTCAAATTAATATTAATGACCACCATTGGATAAATTAGTAAAAGTATATTATAATTATTCTATAAAACCACTCAATAGTATAATTTATCACTATAAATTATTTTGATTAAAAATGTTTTTTTATGTATTTTATTCTATTCATAGAAAATTGGAAGTTCTCAGAAAATTACAAAAATTTCAACTTAGGATAATTTTGATTTTCCGAATCCAAAAATGAAGTCCATTTTAAAATATAACATTTATATAATTTCAATATGTGTGTATTACTATTCAGAATGGATTCTTTTATTGGTCGCGGTGTGTTAGAACTCATGGTTGCGTACAACACAGGCTGCTCTTTTATTCAAAGAGAAGCGTAAAATGGATGCTTGGGGTGTTACAATGTGTATCTCCAGAAAATCATGGAGAAGTAAAATCTTGGTGTTTTTCATTATCCAATGCATTATTTTTTAACCAATGAGGTGTGGGATTGGATTTTTGTTCTTGATATCAATTTTAACTCATTGTTTTAATTATCTTTTGCTCAAATAAAGTTGTTAAAGATCTCATCTAGGTATATCTACTAGGTTTAGATTAAACTTGGAAAAATTAGAGGGGTTTTCCCATTTTTCCCAACTGTAACATCCATCTACATTGCATGTATTTAAGTGAACCATTTCTTTTATCTCTTCCTGTTATTGGACGATGAAATTATAGGAATAAACATCATGTGTAGTAGTTATACACCATGTAATGATGATAACCGCATCACCATGAGACATGCCTTGTGTTATCCTTGTGAAAAAACCTAGACATATACTAGCACATGACCATGATACATTGACATGGGGGTTGGTACTCACACATTGGAAAACCACATTAGAAGGAGGCCATTTATCCTTAACACGGTGTATATTATAGGATTCAATGTGTGTAAGGGAAACAACTGGGCGTTCTATGTTGAAGGGGAACAAGACCATAGGTTGAGTGATAAGGGACAATATTTTTAGTATTATACATTCCTTTTACCCATACATGGTTTTGAAATCTATGTATCCAAGATACAAAAAAATGTTATTGAGAGGGATGACATGTCGTGTGTGCCCTGGTGCACACTGTGTACTCCTATGAGATTCTCATGGGATCTTCCCCCGTCCATATATTCTTCTCCATGATTCAGATTCATGATTTTGAGTGTCATATATAATATGTTTTATGGTGTAGAATTAAATGGTTTCATCCATTTTAGTTTAAGAGAAATTACATGTGGCAAATCTAGTGAGACACTCGTGAAGCAGTACCGATCCAATGTTGGAGATAGGTGTGGCTTGTGTAGAGATATCTAGTACTGGTAATCTCATGATTTATTTGAGATCATTTATTTCATAATTCTCTACTTAGGTAGAGACAGGACACCACAGGTCACGGAAATATGCTCGTTACCTCTAGGTTGTTTCCTCTGGTGGGGTTTCACCACTAATGGACTAGAGTTTGGGTTTCCCCATGATGTTCGAGAAGATGGATAGTTCTCCCCTATCATTCCAGGGTGTGGGTCATCTATATAATATGTATAGATAGATTTGGTACTCCCTTTATATTTCATGGAGTAGGTCCTATATCCTATGAGTCAGTACTCCCTTACTGGATTAGGGCATGGGTCATCCATACATGTTGTTTTTCTAGAGTCGGTACTCCCCTTCCATGTTAGGAAGTGGGTTCTCTGGCCTGCGTCAGTTTTCTGTTTCTGTGATAGGGTTCGAGAAAATGAGTTTACTTTTCATGTATAGATGAGGATGGTTTTTGATGGTGTCATTATATTTTCTATGTAGTAATGTCTCGAAACTGGGTCCACTCAACTATTGCCCCGTACCTAGTTGGCCACATGGCCTCAAGTGCATTTCCCCAGATGCCAAAGGCTACCAACTAGCAGTGACGACCTAGGGTGTGATAGGGGGAAAATTATACCCCAATTGGTAGAGTGTAACACATCAAAAGAATAATAAAATATAGAGGAAGTAGTAAAAATCATATAATTTGAATAAACAACAGATGACTATTAAGATAAATAAATAAACATCATTCAATACCATAGATGATGGAACATGAATCATTTTCTTGTAAATAATCTAATCAAGTGCAGTGCAATAAATGACAATATATTTATCAAAAGAACAAAGTATAAAAAGCGACTAGGAATAATTGCATGACCTAGCTCAGTGCCATGAACTGTCTCCTAAAAACCACATCAAGTACCTATTGCAGGGTGCTCTCCCTGAACAATACCAATAATCATATAATCTTTTGGGCACAAAACATGAGCTAAATAGGGTGTGAGGCTAAATCACAGTATGAAACCACCAATAGTCTCTGTCAATTTTTTATTAAATATATATAAAATATAGAGTACAATAGTTAAAGAATTAATTATCTATACTAAAAACTAAGAACACCAGATGACTCAGTAGAAAATGGTAAATAGGTATATGTGATGACTGAATCCATGCTTGTGCTTTGTCTTGGAAAAAACATCATATTTCATCTATTTTGTTATTAAATTTTTAACTGAGTCTGGTCGAGACATCCTAATGTTCTTCGATGAGCCCCCTCTAAATCTCTTTTAAAAGGAACTATATTTATTCATTTGAGAGTAATAATCCTCTATAAAGTAACTAGTGAATTTGTGAATATAAATTTTCTAGGTATGGTCATAAATGAATGCTCAATCTGATGTTATTAAGTGAGTGAGGAGGGTTTCTTTTGTAATTGATGTTGGGGGGATTTTTAGAATATCCAAAAATATTAATTTATAATATAATGAAAGCCCATCCAAAACCTAAAAATGTAATATTATCTAATATTGTCTGGTATAAGGATCTAATATCATCAACCAATTAATTTTACACATTTTTTTCAATCAATTTATACCTTATAATTTTAACCAAACCATAGCTATTCTATTTCAATTTTAATTATGGTATAAAATGATTCAACATTAAAAGAGTGCATTTTTTACTATTTTTGTCAATTTTACACTAAATAAAACATATAGAATAGTTTCAAACATATAATAATTAATTCCATTTTTTAAAATATTTTATGAATTTAAAATAATATGAAAATTTATTATTTTTTCAAAATGTAAATATTGTCAATTTTGATAGTATTAAGTTCATAGAATTTTAAAAATATCAATATATGATTAACTACCTAAGAAAAATATTTTATTATATACATAACGGTTCATGGACATCTATAAAATTCATGGGTTATATTTATTATCCAATGTTAAATAAAATTGTATACATTCAATATCATTAATTTGATATTTCCATTAATAAAATAATTCATATATTGTATATGTTGGGTAAAAATTAAAAATAACATATGATAATGAAAAAATATTTTATATTTATGATAAATATTTATAGTTAATTATATCTTCTCCAAAATCCTGTATTAAGAATGATATATTTATTAAAACATGAATGTGGAAACATAAACATCACATTAAATAAATATTATAATTATCATAATCTTTTATAGGGCTCACAATGGACAATAACTCAATCCATGGATGATTATGGTCAAGGTATATGTGTCCAATAATATTTTTTATTGGTTTTTGTTTTTAATGGTGATTATTATTTTTATTCAAATTATTTTATTTATTTTTCATCATTTAAATAATTTATCCACAATATTTGTATAATATATTTAAGGAAATTATTTATTTCATAAAAACTAAAAATAAATTACCAATATAATGAAATATAATTTATCTTTAAATTTATTACATATATTCGAATTTAACTTCTATATAACATTATATTAAAAATGATATAGTCCGTACTATTTGAGTAAATCGTTTTTAAAATTTCGTTAAATTAAATGTTTTAATCTCATCCATGTAGCTTCTATAGTATATAATTTCAATCCAATGATGATTTAGTTAGAAAAATACTAATTCAATTATATTAGGAAAATGCAATTATAATTTTATAATATTACTTTTCCCATTAATTACCTCATTTACCTTTTTACCATATTATTAGAAATTACTATTGTTGCTATTCATAATGCCAAAAAATAAAATAATGCTATTTACATAATATTGACCCACTAATTACAAATATATAATCCATTTCTAAAAATTCTAAACAAAAAAGTTAGGATAATTAATTTATAATTAATCCTATGGTGAGAATGAAGAAAAAAATTTAAATGTTAAATCATGCAAAAGATTAAAATGTTTTTACAAATAAATTTAATATAAAAATAATGCCAATGACCTAAATTGTAAAAACATATAAATATTTAATCTATTTATAAATTAAAATCATTAAAATATATAATATTACACTATAACTAAATTTTATGAAAAATTAGATTTTAATTAAAATGCATTATTTTTTTAATATTTATCAAAACATGAAACTTATCAAAAAAATACCAAAAATTAAAACAAATAAAATTTGTATAACCCTATTTTAAATAATATTTTTTTTCACAAATAATATAAAAATGTTTCCAAATTATATTTAAAATTCATGCACAATTAAAAGGTGTAAAAACATCATATTTTAACAAGTACTTATTATATACATAAAATTAAATTTTTTCTTATATATTTTATAGAAAACATATAAGAGGAATTATAATCTTTAGATTGAATATAATATATATTTATTTATTTAATAAAATCCAAAAAAATGATTTTATTTATTTATATAAACATTAATTTTCATTTAAATAATTTGTTTGAAAAAAAATCTGTTTATTTATAAAGGGTTTTGTTTTTATTTGTAATTAATTTGTCACTGAAGAATTAATTATATATACATGTGTAAAAAATTATTTGATAATATAGTTAATACTACTCATATTACAATTATAATGTCAAGGTTGTAAGTTATCATAATAATATTTATTTTTTCACTTAATCTCAATCTTGTGTAAAGTGAAATATATAAGAAGAACAAGAAATTGGTTTTAACACCAGCCAATAAAAGTATAGCATATACATTAGGTTGATCTGTGTATAATAATATTGTCTTTTTGTAGCATAAAACACAAGATATAAAATAAATCAAAACAAGATATCTCATAAAAATATAGGGGTGTAACATTCTACCCCCTTAAAAATAAATTTTCCCTCAAAATTTTCCTGGGTTACAAAAGGATTAGTATCTAAAAGTTATTTTCATAAAAACCCATATCATTAAAACAAATACAAATTCTTCCTTTTAGAAATGTTGTTTTGAACCATTATATTTTCTCAATAAAACTCATAACAAGTTTTCCACAAAAGAGAACGCAAGTGGAAATTGAAAACATTTACAGAGATGGGAAATCAAATAGAAAAGTTCAAATGGAGTTTAATATAGAACATGTTCAATAGAAAGTTAACAATCAGAAATCCAAAACTCAAACAGTCTTAAAAAAATTCATTTTTAAAAAAAGTTATGATAACATGTAATAATTTTACATCATGATTCATTTCAAAATAATTAATATTTTCAAAGGGGAGATATAATTAATTGATTTTATCATATTATCACACTTTTCCATGCATTAATTAATTACCACATCATCTTTTTTCCAAAAAATTATGTAGATATTTCCATTCCTAATACATTATAAGATCATAAATATAATGATAGGTCATTCCATATTTATTAATCATGATAAAATGTTATCATAAATTATTGGATACACACAAATCCACATATGGTAGGAAAAATATTTATTCTAAAAGACATCATCTGATGATTAACCTAAAAATTCCACAAATTGATAATAATAATATCCTTTAAATAGTTAAAAATCCAAATCCATAGAATGAGTTTCACTATCTCGGGTTAACATTTATCCCCCATATATCATAACGTATATTTTATTGGTAACATTCCAAAATGAGAATGCCTTCATCATGTATTTTCTTGAAACATGGTAATAACATGAATTGCAGTCAAAACATAGTGAAAACATATATGCATTCAAACATTTACTCATTCCACCAATTATATATAAAAAAATCAATAATCTAAATCCATGATATCATAAATAACTTTTTCATCATATCATTCCCAAGGTTATTAATAATATCAAACATATCAATATTTTTAATCTGAACATTATGCACATATTTAGTGTCATCCTTCAATTAATGTCTTTTTTAGAAATATCTAAATCACTTTTCATTCTTATTAGTTCCATTAAGCATATACTCTTCAATACATATGGAAAACCCATAGTGGAGCAATACATATATAATTCATTATTCCATAATACTGTAATAGTTATTCTTAAACATTATTATGTAATCCCATTAAATATGCACTCAATCATTTCACCACATTGTATTCATACTCTACTTAACCAATAGGGATCACTTGCGATTTTCAATTTTCATTGGCTTTAATAGGTTGTTGACAACGATCATCATGAATAAGACATGCATTACAATATTCATTTTTATAATACACTGTTTCTTTACACTTGTTGCGCTAATGTGTGGTAGGTTCATTATGTTTTGAATTTTTTATATTCAAATTATTGGCCATTGTAGACCCCGAAAAACGCGTCCCCAAAATTATCCAAATGCTTCCATACATGATCCAAGATTGTAGTCCATTTCGCAAGCTTCTATTTGGTAGGTCGTAGGGCCCAAACGGAGTTACGGATTAGGAGTTATGGACATTTGAAGTTGGGCTGGAAATCTGGTTCGCGAAGCCCATCCGCGAAGCCCCCCTCTGTGATCGCGGAGCGCCGCCGCGAAGCAATGAGGCGAGAGGCTCCGCGAACCCGTTTGATGTTTGCGATGCTCCGCGAAGACCCCTCGCGAAGCACTAATGTGAAGCACCGATGCGAAGCACCCGTGCAGCGTGGTCCCGCGAAGCCCCGCCGCGAAGCGCCCCGACCATCGCGGCCTCGCGAAGCTCCAGAGGCGGTGATGCTCCGCGAATGCATTTGACGTTCGCGAGCCGCCGCGAAGCACCAGAGGCGATGATGCTCCGCGAACGCATTTGACGTTCGCCAGCGCGCCGCGAAGCTCTTGAGGCGGCGTGGAAGTTTTGCTTCGCAGCGCCCCTTGCCTATAAATACCCAGCTCACCCCCCTTCTCCGGACGGCCGAGGACGGCCACGGCCACTTCACCCCTTGGGCGGCCGAGCGGAGCTCCGCATTGCGGCTCCGCGAAGCCATGCTCCGCGAGCAGCTTCCTTCGCGTTGCTGCTCCGCGAGCCGAGACTCCAGGAGTCCATGCTTCGCGAGCCTATGCTCCGCGATGCTGCTCCGCGAGACCAAGCTCCGCGAGAGCCCTTTGCTCCGCGAGCCCTTGCTCCGCGATGCTGCTCCGCGAGACCATGCTCCGCGAGACCCCTTTGCTCCGCGGGAGACCATTGCTCCGCGAGGCCATGCTTCGCGAAGCTACTTCGTGAAGACCCATCCTTCGCGAGGATCCTACCTTCGCGCCCACCGGTCCATACCGCGGGGGCTGCGCCCCCGCACCCCCGCTAGGTGTCACTGCCGGGCTGCGTAACCGTCCCTCCGGGCCGGTCCCTTCGCTCACGTCACAGACCCCCATGAAAAATGGACAGTTGCACCGCGAACTTTTCGGGCCGGGATGCCGGGATTTTCCATTGCGCCCTTATGCGCTCCCACCTTCCACCTATGGAACACCATGATTCGAGATACTCCTCCACACACCATGAAACACCTTGAGTTGACATAACCTCTTGGTTTCATTCCATGTCGTGAGTCGAGATTCTCATCATCAATTCCCCGAGTACCTTGAGTCGAACCATCCCTCAAGCAACTCCTCCAATCCCGATCACCTGGCTCCTATGCCAGGTTGAACCAGAAAGGGCTGCTTTGCGTAAGTCCCAACACCAACCATTTCTAGGCACCTTCTGCCTAATAGTCATATCTACAAGACTATAAACTGTAGTACTCCCTATCTAACAAACGATAGGATGCCTCTCGCCCTATACGAGAGATGCCTCATGCTCCAAGCATGAGCCTCCAACAGTCTTATCTACATGACTTTAAACTGTAGCACTCCCTATCTAACAAATGACAGGATGCCTCTTGCCCTATACGAGAGATGCCTCATTCTCTTATCATGAGATGACAATAGTCCTACCTACATGACTCTAAACTATAGTATTCTCCCTATCTAACAAATGATAGGATGCCCAATTCACCAGTGAGTTGGGATGCCCTCATGGCCAGACATGAGGAAGACATTACGGGCAGCTTCCTAGCATAAGCCCCATTCACCAGTGCCCCTCCTCAGCGGCACTCGGGCAGCTTCCTAGCGTAAGCCCCATTCACCATTGCCACTCCTTAGTGGCACCCAGGCAGCTTCCTAGCGTAAGCCCCATTCACCATTGGCGTTCCTTAGCGGCACCCGGGCAGCTTCCTAGCGTAAGCCCCATTCACCATTGCCACTCCTTAGTGGCACCCGGGCAGCTTCCTAGCGTAAGCCCCATTCACCAGTGCCACTCCTTAGTGGCACCCGGGCAGCTTCCTAGCGTAAGCCCCATTCACCAGTGCTGCTCCTCAGCGGCACTCGGGCAGCTTCCTAGCGTAAGCCCCATTCACCAGTGCTGCTCCTCAGCGGCACTCGGGCAGCTTCCTAGCGTAAGCCCCATTCACCATTGCCCCTCCTTAGTGGCACCCGGGCAGCTTCCTAGCGTAAGCCCCATTCACCAGTGCCCCTCCTCAGCGGCACTCGGGCAGCTTCCTAGCGTAAGCCCCATTCACCATTGCCACTCCTTAGTGGCACCCGGGCAGCTTCCTAGCGTAAGCCCCATTCACCATTGTCGTTCCTTAGCGGCACCCGGGCAGCTTCCTAGCGTAAGCCCCATTCACCATTGCCACTCCATAGTGGCACCCGGGCAGCTTCCTAGTGTAAGCCCCATTCACCATTGCCACTCCTTAGTGGCACCCGGGCAGCTTCCTAGCGTAATCCCCATTCACCATTGTCGTTCCTTAGCGGCACCCGGGCAGCTTCCTAGCGTAAGCCCCATTCACCAGTGTCGCTCCTTAGTGGCACCCGGGCGTCTTCCTCGCGTAAGCCCCATCCACTGTTGCGACCCCCATCCAGCGGTAAGCCGTTGTGATCCCTATCCAGCGGTAAGCGGTTGTGACCCAATCCAGCGGTAAGCCGTTGTGATCCTATTCAGCGGTAATCCGTTGACATCCTCATCCAGCGGTAAGCCGTTGTGACCCAATCCAGCGGTAAGCCGTTGTGATCCTATGCAGCGGTAAGCCGTTGACATCCCCATCCAGCGGTAAGCCGTTGTGATCCTATGCAGCGGTAAGCCGTTGACATCCCCATCCAGTGGTAAGCCGTTGTGATCCTATTCAGCGGTAAGCCGTTGACATCCTCATCCAGCGGTAAGCCGTTGTGACCCAATCCAGCGGTAAGCCGTTGTGATCCTATGCAGCGGTAAGCCGTTGACATCCCCATCCAGCGGTAAGCCGTTGTGATCCTATGCAGCGGTAAGCCGTTGACATCCCCATCCAGCGGTAAGCCGTTGTGATCCTATCCAGCGGTAAGCCGTTGTGACCCAATTTAGCGGTAAGCCGTTCTGGGCCTCCATCCTGGAGTAAGTCCCAACACCATGGGCCGCTCAACGCGTAAGCCCCTCTTCGCTTCTCACGGACGCACCCTTCGCGACGTGATCGTCAGGTCCTTGCAACCTCTTGTTTCTCACACCGAGCATGACTCACGTGGGCTTAGAGTGAGCACCGACCCTGAAAAAACCCGATCTAAACTACGAGGTCTTTGATCCATGTCAAGGCATGGTACGTAGGAAGCCTCCACGAGGTTCAAGCCCACCAATAGTGGACCAAGGTCTACTTTCATCTGAACTACGAGGTCTTTGATCCATGTCAAGGCATGGTACGTAGGACGCCTCCACGAGGTTCAAGCCCACCAATAGTGGACCAAGGTCTACTTTCACGTCGGTTTACCGGCGAAACCCCCTTGAACTACGAGGTCTTTGATCCATGTCAAGGCATGGTACGTAGGAAGCCTCCAAGAGGTTCAAGCCCACCAATAGTGGACCAAGGTCTACTTTCACGTCGGTTCACCGACACACCCACCCGTCGCTCTTTCACGTCGGGTCCCATTCCAGTCCAGCGGTAAGCCGTTGTGACCTCTGAACTACGAAGTCTTTGATCCATGTCAAGGCATGGTACGTAGGAAGCCTCCACGAGGTTCAAGATCACCCGTCGTTTATTCACATCAGGGTTCACTATCGTCCCGCATGACGTTAAACTGTATTCTCCGAACTACGAGGTCTTTGATCCGTGTCAAGGCATGGTACGTAGGAAGCCTCTACGAGGTTCAAGCCCACCACCCATTGGACCAAGGTCCACTTTCACGTCGGCTCAACGACACACCCACCCGTCATTCCACGTCGGGTCCCATCCTGGTCCAGTGGTAAGCCATTGCGATCATCACCTTTTGAACTACGAGGTCTTTGATCTGTGTTAAGGCATGGTACATAGGAAGCCTCCACGAGGTTCAAGCCCACCCATCACCCAATTCACGTCGGTTTACCGGGACCATCCCGAACTACGCGGACTTTGATTCCCTGCCACGGGGATACGTAGGAAGCCTCTTCAAGGCTCAAGCCCAACTTCACCGTCGCCCCTGCGATGGTCCCATTTCATCCTCCTCCACTTCACTCATCCATCCATCACCCATCCTGATTCTCACCCGGGCCGCCACATCCCGGTGGGATCATGCCATCCACCTCCTCGCTGCTCCTAGCGGCGCATGGGCCGATTTCCATGTGTAAGCCCCATCATATCTCCGGGTCGCTGTCCTCTGTGTACACCCCGATTCATCTACCTTTTCCCCTATAGGGAGTGCACCACCTCAGATCTGTCCGCATTGGGCGTTCTGATCCATCGCCTTGGTAAACCTTCCAGGTGTTCCCTCATAGGGATATACCAATCTGGTCCGTCTCTATGGGACGTTCTGATCACCCTCATTCCGTCTCCTCAAGACGTTAAACTCGCGGCCTACCTCGTGATAAACATGTGATGCCTGAGGAAAACCTCGGATGGAACGCCTTTGGTGTAACCGTCTCTGCTAGACGTTAATCTTGCAACATACCCTGTGCTAAACACAGGAAGCTGAGGAAAACCTCATATGTACGCCTCGGGTTCTGCACCCTTGAGATGCCCTCTTATGAGGAAGAATACAGGTTCCCCAATGTCCACGCACCCAGAGATGCCCCGACATTCCTGATGTTGCCGTCTACTCCGACCGAAGGTCGCTACCATGTCAAGACCCTATGGAAAGTCTTGACGGAAGTAGTGTAATTAACCGGCGTCCATGACAATATGGCACTGGGAATGAGATTCACGAACAACGTATTAAATCTATGAGGGAGACCCGGACTAGGTGACGAGTTCTGAGGAGGAATCCACATGAGGAAGAACCGACATCCCATCATCCCGTTTCGATCAAGGAGCAGACGTACCTGAACAAGGAACGAATGCCGCCCGCCTTTGGAAAGCGGGAATGCGGGGCAACACAGCCGCGCGTCCTCACAGACGGATGCGCGCGCCCCGGCGAAAGCGTCGGAAACAGCCATATTTTTAACATAAATTTTGCACTCAACTACCTGATGACATTCTTTGTCATAGTTCAAACATTTACTAGTCCCTTTAATTCAATATCAACCATACATTTTTCCACACTTTGAGAATTGGGAAATACTCATCTTCATTTCACAATAGTTTTTATGATTTTTAAATGAACTCCATCTTCTATTTCTTGTAAAAAATAAGATTTATATATTTCCCCAATATTAATTTATACCATAACAGTAGAACACACAATCTCTTCATAGCTACTAATGAATTTTATGGCTAATTCTATAAGAAGTCTTTCTCTTAAGCGACAAAACATTTCATAAACCTTACATTCATGCTAGATGATAATTCCCAAAGGATACTATGAATGTCTTGTAAAAGTTTCCTTGTTTTTACTAACAGATTCATCATCCTTTTTATTGTGCTCAAGTAACTCCTTTTCCATCATTGTATGAAAAAAATAAGGAATTTACTTATTGGAAATTATGTTCTTGAACTTTTCACAACAATTAATTTAATTTCATCATATTTATTAATATTCTTGATTAAATTCAACCACTTGTTTAATTCTCCTTATAAATAATAAACAACCAAAATAGATTCTTCCCATTATGAATAGTGAAGGTAAAGAAAATATCAATTCAATAGTGCTGATCATTTTTTCGACAACTCATAGATCTGAAGACCTAATAAAATATGATGTATATTACCTTATGAAGGACTCAATAGAATATTATATCCTTATCAACTGATTTGTATGTATATAATTATTTATATATTTTTTATGTATAGAGATACGATTTTATATTCCAATTTCCATAACATTTGGTTTTTCATGATGAAAATCATTGAATTTCTCAATTCATTCATTATTATCAAAGTATCTTTGGTTTCCATCCGTTGTCTAAAACCAAACCAGAATAGTGTGCGAGGAAAAAATTATTGTTGAAAAATAATATTATAAGGTGGAAGTACCCTTAATATTGAACATATTATGTTTAAACCTAGGTTAACCATGATCACAAAAAAAAGTGAAGGATTGTACCCTCTTCATTTATATATTCTTAGGGAAATAATGAGAAATATACTAATAAATATATCTAGGGATTTCACTAATTTTTTCTCGACATATATTCCAAAGGGTATCTCATCCTTCACTCATATACCAACACTAATTACCTAAGATTTAAATATTGTATTATTATACACATTTTGAGGAAAAAAATACATTATATAAACACATGCCAAAATACAATATTATTTTAGTTTCATTGGAAACTAGGAAACCTAATCCACTAGTTCATAAAACATCTAAATCACCTCTTTCTATTTTACTTCATAACTAAATCCTCTTCTTTCCTAATATTAATTAATACCATTCTTCATGTCATGAGGAAAATAAACATTAAAAGGTGTGACCTCATATGCTTAGTAATGGTAACCGAGAGACATATAAATCATATCATAATCATAATATATAAGAACATAATAATTTAAAATCATATCCTTCATATCTAAGATCATGATATGATGTCATTGAATAAATCATGATAGTTCATAAATATCCAAATAATATATTACCTAAGGAAATAACTTTAGATATGGAAATTTTTGTAGCACCCTATTAATTTACATTACCTTATCTCTTCAATTTAACTAAATAACGTGTGCTACATGAAACACCGAGTTCGATCACACCAAGACTTACCAAAGTAGCCATTAAAAAAGAAGTTATTAATATTATTAACATGATTTAAAATTTTATATAAACCATATTAGTTTATAATCAATATTATTTGTTTCTTAGACAGAATATAACAACAAAATAATTTTTTTAATAAAACTACTATTTTTCCCACAATGAAATTTTACCAAATGTTAATAGAGAACATTTTTTAAATCCATTATTTCCCTTTTATATATGAAATTTGACAAAATAAACATCTTTATTTAGAATCATGACATAAAAATTTTGTGATGATAATTTTTTTGTGTTTTTATGATAACTTTTATATTTTGTTGAATAATGAAAAATACAAAATTTTAATTGAAGACAACATTTTCTATCAACATAATTTATAGTGTGAAATTATACATTTGAAAGGTTTGGAAGTAAAATTATATTATATTATTATCATTTTATATAATTTATATCATTATATTTAATTTACAATTTTAATTTGACATAAACACATGTCCATCTTTTAATTGATTTTACTTTTTAAAAAAACTCTCCTATTGGTTTTGACAATGGGAATTAATTTTAGATTAATTAATGAAAAATATATTATTTGAATTTGGTAATATAGAATTAATTTTTGAATTTTAAATATCAATATTATTTTAGGGTGAATTTTTTTTACCTTTTGGAAGACTTTTCATTTTTGGTGAAAAGTGAAAATACTATATTTTAATTGAAAACAAATATTTTAATCGAACTAATTTATAGTATTAAATTATACATTATAGTGGATTTAGGGTATCATTATAATATATTTTTATCATTTAATATAATTTATTTCATTGTATGTATAATCACATTTAAATTAGACTTAAACAAATTTCAATCTTTTTATAGTAATTATTTCATAAAAACATGATTTTTTGTTTTGACAATGAGATTTTAATTTAAATTATCTTTTTCCACTTTTGTGTTTTGAATTTGGGAAAATTAATTCAATATTTTCAATCAGGATGTAAAAACTTTGTAAATAGTTATCATTTATTTTT
Source organism: Viscum album (assembly GCA_963277665.1). Taxonomy (NCBI): domain Eukaryota; kingdom Viridiplantae; phylum Streptophyta; class Magnoliopsida; order Santalales; family Viscaceae; genus Viscum; species Viscum album. The sequence goes on from OY728142.1 coordinate 1,420,666,482, forward strand.
AGACATTTGGAATATTTACTTTAGTAAATATTTTATTTATAATGGTTAAAATGTAAATCTGGTAATAAGGGTAAAAAAATATTATTATAATAATATTAAATTACCGTAACATGTTTCTTATTTCTATTGGATGTTACATGTTTAACCATAGGAATACTTGGGTAGATTTTGGGTCCCATTGACCCATTTGAGGGTTATAAAGACACACTATATTAATTATTATAAAGTAAAGACAAAAATGAAATGAAAATATATCTTTAAGTAAAAAAAATTACATGGGGTTATATAAGATATAATTTCTACAATTAATATTATTTTGAAAGAAAAAAATATTATTCTCATCATGGTATTTATTTATAATTTTTATACATCATATAAATATCATTATTTATGACAGAATAATGATGCAGTGTTTACTACATTAATTAATGATTTAAATAAATGAGATTATAAAAATTAAAACAATATACAAAACCTATAAAATTCTTATTGGATGATATTATTTTGAACGTGAGTTATCTTATATTTGACTTCAATGAGTTTTGGACCTTTATAAATTGATTATTATTAAATAATAATATAATATTTTCAAACATTCCTAAAGATCCACTCCTCTCTATTATAAAAAGCCATCACCTCTAACACATTACTCACACATATAAAGACCATTGACTCATAAAAACTCTATCCAAATAATCCTACTACATACCTATGTTCCTCCCAGAAGCATTACCTTAAGATGAAGACACTCCCAGGAATTCTTCTGGTTCAAACCAATGTGAGTTACCTGATTTTAAGGTAACATCTCCCCTTAAGTTATTTTATTTTATTTTACTTCCCCAACCACTAAAATCTATTTATTTCATTAATTTTTTTTTAAAAAAAGTATATTCAATATAAAAGGTTGTTTTTATGAGATGTATTCAATCTAATCTTACAAAAACATCTATATAGTGGTTATAGAACATATTGTTTGTGTGGACAAAAAACTACTGCCTCATGTAACGGTGATTATTCAATATTCTACTACCACCTCTTATGGTGTCCATTATGATATAACAGAAATTATATATGATATTTATAATATTTATTTTTATTATAGGCTTCTGTAATTATCTTTTATATAATACCTACATTATTTTCATGTTTTATATATACTATATTCTCATTTGATGAAGTGCTGACTACCGCCCCCTCAAAGTGATATGACTCATTCATACCATACATGGAACATATAAAGAATTTTGATAATGAACATATATAATATATACAAAATATTATATTATACTGGAATTATAATTTTCCTATGTATAATTTTGTTTTCCATCTTATTATAATAATAAAAATTGAAATGGATGTAGCGTTCGTGCATACGTATGAATTATCGTTTCTATGAATGCGATAAGATTAATTATCCAACATAACAATTCAACACTATTTTTCATTTGATTATAGAAAATAATATTTTAGAACATTATATCATTCTATATATTAATCAAACACACCTAATATATAAAAACATGACTAATGTTACAAAACATATAATGGAAAACAAATTAGTTAACATCTAAATCAATGATACTAAAAAAATATTATTAACAAAGCATAGACGATCTGATATGATATCATATTTATTTAAAGGGTTCTGGAATAAACTGATATCAATTATTTATCTATACATTAGACTAACGAACCCTCTATAATGTAAATGTACAAGTCAAGGGTTAATTTTACAATCTCTTTATTATCCAAGGTAGTGTTTATGTGAGTATGTACTGGGACATCTTTATCATCAACATATATGTTTCATATAAATGAATTTAAAAAAATATTTACTATTTCCAATAATATGGGTAAAATTTAATTATACCATTATTTTACTTTTTATAAATTTTATTGAACGAAATCCTTACATATTTTTTGAAACAATGTAATTTATTACATTTTCGATGAATTAAGGTAAGAATGTTTTGTTATTTTACTTATACGGTGGTCGCTGCTATTTTTTTGTTATAACACCTTATAAGAGTCCCTTACAAGACTATAAAAATATGTTCAAACTTAATGTGTTCTTTTATAATTACATTACTTTTAAATTATTTCAAAATAGAAATAGATATTCCTCTCAAATATTTTTTATTTCATTTATGTCAACATCATTTGATAGATTGTATTCTTGTTTGAAGTTGATTTTTTATGATAAAAAACTTCCATATTATGTTGAAGTTTTTGTGATATGTTAGAATATTGATTTGTTATTTTTAAACCATTTATTTTTTATGTTTGATATATTAACATTTCATAGTATTTTTTTAATAAGAATGTTAATGTTATGTTTCAAACTTTTCAAATGAGGAATATATATGACTTTGTATGTGACAAGTGGAGCCCGATATAGATCTTCGATGAATCAGTAGTTCTATTGAGACAAACTCGTGTCCTTATACACGGCCATGAAAAAATCATATTTGTAGTCATGGCACGATTCCTTGACTATGTGGTTATGATATCCAGCATTATGCTTTCCATCATTATGGAGTTAGATATTGAAATTACATGTTATTATTTGACTAGTAGAATATCAATTTGAATATGTAAAGGGTATTATTTTATTTTTTTTCTATATTATGCAGAATGTTATGTTTAAATGGATTTTTTTCTCTTATACATTGCCTCAAATATTTATGCCTATTTATGAAAGTTTAAGCTATATTATTATACATACTGAGCATCTGAGCTCACCCCTTTGAATGTTTTATTTTACTTAGGATGTGAAGATGTATTTTATGGTTGACCGGTGTAGATAGGATAATTGGTATTAGTTTTTTCAAAGGGGACAAAATGTTTTTTTTTGTTTTTATCTCAGTATGTAATGTAAAACTTATGTATTTATATAGCACTTCCAAGGCTACTAAATTGATCAGTCGTTCCGGATTTAATAATTTGTGATCATGATAATATTATGTAATAATTCCCCAACAGTAGGTAACTGGGGCCGGTTCCGTACACTTGGTATCATGGGAAGTCAAGTATAAACCATTGAAACTATATTTAGATAAAATTGTATTAGATAACATTTCCCTAATATAGACTTTGAGGATTAGTATAGAATAACTTCCAGGAATTTTGGTTATATAGAGATTTTCTGTATTCTCCAAGAAATACATCCATGAATGGATACAGAAGGTAGAGGATGCTCTGAAGCAGAGGTAACTAGGACTGAATACTCTAAAAAAGTGTTTCATTCTTGACCTTGTGTAACCTATTAAATGAAAATGTGCCTTGTTTCACTCTTGGTTACGACACTCCCATGTGATATTCTTAGGATAATTTATATTTTATTTAGCAGCTGTTATGAAGGATTTAGGAGTAAATAAATCCACAAGGAATACTATTTTTTATCATTATATATTAAATTTAGTATCTATAAAATTTATATTGGGTTTTTACATTTATTGAAATATGCATTGTGATTCATAAACTAACAAGGTGTATGACATTGTTTAGAAATGGCACCCAGTAGAAGGAATGAGAACTCCAGTAATACGCATGATCCAAAGAGAATGTAGGATCATATATTACATGGTATTAAGCCAAAATTTGGAAGTTAAATGGTCTCCCACGTATTCTCATCATATGAAGAAATAGTATCACATGTTAATATGATAAATAAATATTTTTCAGAGTCTTAGGGATTTAAATGGAATCAAGAGAAGAAAAGGATGGTAGAGAGAAAAATTAATAAAGGGAAGAGTGGATAGAAGGATTTTCTCTTATGTGATAACCAAGGAAAGAATCACCAAGGTAAATTATTGAAGGTAATTGGAGTTTGTGATATGTGTGGAGAAAAAGGACATCAATTACGTGATTGAAAGTGTAAGAATATGTTTCAAATGTACAATGATTTATCTACAATGAGATGGAACATTACAGAAATCATTGTCCCAATCATCTGACTATACCCCAAATACTCTTTTGAATAATAATCAAGTTATGATACTACCTTAGATGAAGGGGAATAATTATTTTTATTATGTACTTATTAAATAATTATGTCATTTTAGTATTTTAGTAGTTATGTACAATTTATATGAATTATAATTAATATACGAATTGTACTGCAGTATGTTTTCATTTAGGATTTGTGATTTTATAGTAACAAGTATTGGGACATAGTTTCACGTTAAAATTTTTGTAAAATATATGGTTGGGAAATCATAACCCTTAATATGTTTCTAAAACTGAGATAACTATTTTGAAAAAATATATAATTGAAATGGATAAAGTAATTGCTTATTGTTGACCACATTGGAAATAATAAATCGTTTGTTTATTCCATCATTTTCTAAGTTTATAACATTAATGGATATAAGTATTATATCAGGTATTCTACAAGGAATAAGGGAGCATGAGTGTAATAAATAATGTTTAAAGTAATTTAGGGGTTATCATGTTTTAAAATAATACATGATGAAGGTATTCACATGTTATTACGTGGAAATAGAGATCTTCATTATGTTTACCTTCCTTGTAAATTTTGGATTGCGTGTTTGGAAATAAGTGTTTTGGATAAGTCTGAATGATGGTATGAATTATGGTGGACATTGGATTATATTGTTTAAGGTTAAAACATTTCATAAGAATATTTTTGGATTGTTATAAAAAGGATATCCTGGAGGTTAGGCAACAACCCATGGATTCCAGTAAGGTTGTGAGGCATGAACCTGCAACCGAAGGGCGACAATGTGAATCACCTTCCACTGACCAACGTTATTTCCTTGTTTTTATAATGTAGTTTTTCTAAATAGTCTAAAAAATTAATTATAAATTATTATTCTTTTAACCTTATACGATTAAGATAAATATAATATTTTTTTATTAAATTATCTTTTGGTGTGAAAGATGATTTTGTGTTACAAATTAGTTGAAGGATGAAACTCTACCTGTCATGTTTATATTCTTCCCCTCTTATTATATTAATTAATTAATTATTAAACATTAGGGATTGAATTTTAAAACTAATAATATATTCTCCTAATTACTTATGTTTTGTTGAACCGAATATATTTGAAATCATCATATATTTATGGATTTGAGGCCCTAAATTTTACACTTTTTATTGATTGATTCCCAAAATAACTCCCTATAAATATTTAAATTTTCCATCCAATTATGTGTCTCTTCAATATAATTAAATGACTTGCGTTAAACACAACCCCGAGTTCGAGAGTACCATGACATACCAACAAATCCATTCAAAAAGTGGTTATGAATATTATTAAGTTAATTTTGAATTTTATATACTCTATATAATTTTAGAATCCATATTTTTTGTTTCATTGACATAATATTAGAACAATTTTGTTTTTTCAGATAAAAGATGTATTTTTTAGAAAATGCAATTTTAACACCTTTTAATGGAGATCCCATTTTAAATATCATATTTGAGAATTTTATATATTAAATTTGACAAAATAAACTTTTGTTTTAGAATAAGGACATAAAAATTTTGTTTTGATAAATATTTGGTGTTTTTCTGATAACTTTCATATTTTGGTGAATAGTGAAAAATACTAAATTTTAATTGAAAACAACTTCTTAATAATAATAATTTAGTGTGTTAAATTATACATTGGAATAATTTGGAAGTATAAGAATATTATATTTTTATCATTTAATAAAATTTAGGTCATTATTAATAATTTTACAATTACCGTTGACACAAACACAAGTCAATCTTTTGATAGTTTTTTCTTTTTTAAAAACCCCCAATTTTTTGTTTTGACAATGCGAATTAATTTAAAATTAATTAAGTCAAATTCTATGTTCTAAATTTGGTAAAATATAAATAATTTTTTAATTTTTAATATCAAAATTATCTTAGTGTGAATTTTGTGTACTTTTCTGAAAACATTCAAATTTTACGGAATAGTGAAAAATACTAAATTTTAATTAAAAAAAATATTTTTAATCGAAATAATTTATACTGATAAATTATTAATTTGAGTTATTTTAATGTATCATTAGATTATATTTTTATCATTTAAAATAATTTAGGTCATTGGATGTAATTTTACATTTAAACTGGACATAAACAAGTGTCAATCTTTTGATAGTTATTAATTATTAACAATACAATTTTTGTATTGACAAAAAAAATAAATTTTAAATTAATATCAGCCAAATATGTTATTTGAATTTGGAAAAATGAATTCCATATTTTGTATCAGGAGGTTCAAATTGTATAAATGATTAATTTTTATTTTTAGACATTATGAATATTTACTTTTGTAAATATTTTATTTACAATAGTTAAAGGGTAAATATGGTAAATAAGGGTAAAAAAATATTATTAAATTTCCTAAAATGTGTTTTATTCATATTTGATGATACATGTTCAATAATGGGAATCCTTTGGTCTATTTAGGGACCCTATGGAGCCACATGATAGTGATAATAACACTTTATATTAATTAATTTAAACTAATGACAAAAATAACATAGAGATATATCTTTTAGGAAAACAATTTATACAGGGGGTTATATAAGTTATCATTTAGACTATAAATGTTCATTTTAAATATAAAAATATTTACTAAATAGTGGTATTTTATTATAATTATTAGACATCATATATTTAAATTTCATTATGAAACAATAATGATATAGTATTTACCTCACTAATGAATGATTTAAATAAATGAGATTATATAAATTAAAACTATAACCAAAACCTGTATAATTTTTATTGGATTATATTATTTAGAACATGAGTCATCGTATCATAGAATTTAATGAGTTTTGGACTTTTATAAACCTAATTTAATTATATAATAAAATAATTTTTTAAAACATTCCTAAGGATACCCTCCTATCCATTAAAAAAATCCACCACATCAAACACATTACTCACACCTCTCAAGAACTTTTTCTCATCCAACATATTCCCAACTAATATCCATATGTCCCTATATTTATTCAAGAATCTGATATTTTCACATACACCGCTTTATTGAATCCTTTTGGTTCAATCCAATGTGAGTTAACCGATTTAAAGGTAACATCTTCTCTCAAGTTCTTTTCTTTTATTTTACATCTCCAACCCAATAAACTCTATTTATTACTTTTATTTATAAAAACACCAGTATCCTTAATATAATATGTAGTTTTTATGAGTATTAATTTTACTACACTTATACACACCATCATCTAATGGGTATAGAACATAATGTATCTTTTGATGACAAACTACTGCCTCATGAAATGATGATTTTTCAATATTCTTACTACCACCTCTTATGGTGGAGATTATGATGGAACTGTAATTATATATTACATATATTATATTTATTTTATCTATAGGTTTCTTTAATTTTCTTTTTTTTCATACATTTATTCTTTTCATGTTGTATATATACGATAAATTACTTTGTGGAAGTGCAGACTACCTCCCCTCAATGTGATACAAATCATTCATACCATAAGAGGAACTTATAAAGGATGGAGTTAATGAACATATGTAACCTATATAATTATATTATACTGGTATAATAATTTCCCTATGTATCATTTGGTTTTATTTCCTTTCAAAATTAAAAAAATTGAAATAGATCTAGCGTTCATGCGTACATATGGATTAATGTCTCTATGAATGCGATAAGTTTCATTCTACATCGTAGCCATTCATGGAAGATATTCATTTTATTTTTAAATTTATTATTTTAGAACATAATATCACTCTTTATATGAATCAAATATATCATATTCATAAAAAGCATGAATTAATTAACAAAACATATTGTGGAAAATGATCCAGTTAACACCCGAAACAATGATATTACTAAAATATTATTAACATAAACATATTAGAAGATCCTATAACATATCATATTTATGTATGTGAGTTGTGTATAATTTAATAAAAATTATTTAACTATACGGGAGGTTAACATACCCTACACTAAGGAAAAGTATAATGTAATTGTTAATTTAACAATCTCGTTATTATCCGAGTATGTTTTTACATGAGTACCTATTGGGACCTCGTTATTATCCACATTCATGTTTCATAAAAATATACTTCAAAATATTTTTACCATTTCCTATAATATGGTTTAATTCCATTTATACATTTTTCTACTTTTAATAAAATATTTTGGAAGGAATATTTCAGTCATTTTCAAAACAAGGTACTTTATGACCTTTTCAATGAATTAAGGTAAGAATGTTTTTTTCCTTATTCAGAGGGTGTAGATATTTTCTACCATTATAAAACCTTCATAGATTACCTTACAATATAATAAAAATATTTTCAAATTTAATGTGTTCTTTTATAAATACATGACTTTTAAATGATTTAAAAATAGAAAGAGATATTCTTATCGAATAATTTTTATGTCATATATGTCAACATCATTTAATGAATTTTATAGATATTTGATGTTTATTTATTATGATAAAAATATTCCATATTGTATTGAATTTTTTATGATATGTTTGACTATGGATGTGTTATTTTTAAACCATTACTGGTTTATAGTTAATGAATTAACATTTTGTATGATAGTTTTAATATGAATTTTTATGTTATGTTTCAACCCTTTCATATGAGGTATACATTGGACATAATAAGTTATGAGTGGAGCCCACTATAGCTCCACAATGCATCGGTTGGTCTCAAGAGACAAACTAGTTTGTTGGTACAAGGACATGACAAAATCATATTTCTAGTCTTCGCACGAGGCCTTAACAATGTGGTTATGATGACCGACATTATCTATTCCACCATTATAATATTTTCTATTGATATTACATGTGATTATTTGACTAGTAGAATATCCATGTGAATAAGTAAATGGAATTATTTGATTTATATTTTCTATATTATGCTGATGTTTATGTATAATAAATTTATGTTATAGTCTTATACATTGCCTTAAATTTTTATGCATATTTATTAACGTTTATTCTATATTGTTATCCTTACTGATCATCTGAGCTCACCCCTTTCTATGTTATATTTTCATAGGATGAGAAAAGTATTTTATCATCGACCTGTAGGGATAGGATAAAGGATATAAGTGTTTTCCATGAGAAAAAAATGTAGTTGTTGTTTTTATCTCATGATGTATTGTAAAACATATCTACATATCTAGCACTTCCAAGGCTACTATACTGATCGGTCTTTGGGGATTTGATGACTTGTGATCATGCCAATGTTATGTAAAAATTCATAGGCTTTGGGTAACTTGGTCGGGGCATTACATGTGTGGTAAACAGATAAGCATAACAAATTATTTCATATTAATCAAGTCTAATTCCCAATACCATTATAGAGTATAAATTCCATTACTAAAATGAGTTAACTCCTTGTTCCAACCATGTATTACCGAACATGGTTTACTTCCCATTACAGCCTTGTGTTTCTAATCTAATATAATTTCTAATTATATCCTTTTATATCTAATTAGATATAAATACTAACCCAATTCATATGAGGGATATATTGGTCCCACCCATCTCTTAATGTAATAATGATTACATGGGCCACAAAAACAAAAAATAGTCATCATTGCATTACCTAATGATTAAAATGGGTTTATTAAATATCATTCTATCACAACATAATCCATGTAAAACAAATGGATTTCATAAATAGAATTCCAACATAAACATAATTAGTCAATAGGAATAAAAGAAATATTAAACATTATACAGAACATATTAAATAATTTCCACTCAAGATTTAAATTAATTTTGATATAACATTTGAAATTAATTCTGGAGGAAAATTTCTTTTATTCATCAAAAACATTTTCTATTATCAAAATTCTTGAATATATTTAAATGAAAAAAAATTCCTTGAAAATATACATTAATCAATGTAAATGAATATTCATGAAAACATGGTTTTCTAAAAAGGTTGAAAATATGTTAATTTCATATACGCCAAAAGGAAAAATGTATATCATACATTTATGAGATACATCCTAAAGTAAATCATATAAAAATTAAAAAATATATTTTGATCATTCAATTAAATAAAATACAAAAAAGGGTAAAATTTAATTTAAAAAAGTCTAAAAGAATATAAATAATATTTTGGAATACTTATTTTGGAATCATGTACATTGATGATAGATATACCCCTGTAAATTCTAATGTATAATCTATCTTTGATAATAACAAGATTGAAAAATTGTCTCTAACCTTAGGTCCAATATTCTCCGTATGTATCTGAATGTCATGTATAATGTCAAAAATAATTACATTGACTTAGTACATAAAAATAGTTATTATTATTATTATATCATATATGATCATATTATTATCCCTTTGTCAATAACATTTCATTATTACTCATTTATTGAGTATTAACTACTTCACATTTTTAGGTATTTTTTATCGAATACGTTTCAGTTCTAATTTGTAAAGTATAATTATATAATTAAAAAAATCATATAAATATAATATATATCATATTAATTAATTATGTACATTTATATAATCAATCTATAATGGATACTATGTAGAATGAATTGTATCTCTTTGTGGAGACAGTAGGTCATATGAACACGTGAGTAGCGATATCATTCCAATAATTGTAAAATGATATTAAAGTGGATGGTGTATAATTTTATCATTAATTAATATTATTTAATCATAATCATTTATTGTTATTATATCCATCATTATACCCATCCATGTAAGGTGGTGGTGAAAAATGATGACACCATGGCGCGAAGATGGTTTATCGTACGTACGCATGTGTGGTGATATATTTATTCATAGGATGGATTAATGATGGAAAATGTTTGTTCAAAAATAATAATAAAACAATAGTATATTATTAATTCTATATTTATTACTTTACAATAAAAAATTTATGAAGATTAAGTAGAATAATAAATAAGTTTGAAATAATCGGTATAGGAGATTACAACTTCTTTGATGAGCTCCCTCTAGGTACCATTTGAAAGTCACAATAATGGGCCTTTTGATAATACTAGCACATATAAAATGTTACTAGGAATGACTAAATTGTAAATGGGTAGGGTTTGGAAATTATTTAAGGCCCTATGTGATGTCATGATGTGATGGAGGAGTTATCCTTTTATAATTGAAGTGAGGGTCACTTTTGGAATCTCTTAAAAATATTAATTTATAATAAAATAAAATCCTTTCAAAAACCCTATAAATTTTCTTTTTTTAATATAGGTTGATATATGGTTGTAATATGATAAAAAAATTATTTTCTACATGTTTTTATATCATTTCATACCATATCATTTTTATTTACCCTTAGTTATTTTATTTTAATTTTATAAAATGTAACAAATGTTTCAATAATAGAAGGGTGTAAATTTTACTAATTTTAAGTTAAATTTACCATAACATGGAAATATATAATGTTTTCGATGATATAAAATTTATTGTTTATTTTGAAAAATATTTTATGATTTTACAATAATTTAATAAAACATTATTTCAACAAAATATCATTTGTGTAAATTTTGACACTATTCATTTAATGGATTTTGAAAAATATCAAGATAAGATGTTAAACTCAAGCCAAATATTTAATTATGTCCCTATTTTATAATTTTAATCAATAATATTCATTAGATATTGATTCTGACGCTTTCTTCGGGGTGCGCACATCCGTCACGTAAAGGATGCACTGTTGTTACCCTGCATTCCCTCTTTCCAAAGGTGAGCGGTATCTGCTCTTTATTTAGGGACGTCTTCTCCATGATTGAAATGGGATGATGGGATGTCGGTTCTTCATTCCGTGGATTCCACCTCGGATCTCGTCACCTAGTCTGGGTCTCCCACAATGATTTAAGACGTAGTTCGTGAAACTCTTCCTGGTTTCATACCTTCATGGACACCAATTAATTACACTGATTCTGTCAGGATGTTCCAATGGGTCTGGTCAAGGAAAAAACATTCAGTGAGGGGATTAGTCACGTTGGGCATCACCAGTGTGTCTGGAAACTGGGGGATTGGCATGTTTGTCTTATGTCCCTTATTATAGGGCTTGTCGAGGGAGAAAAATCCAAAAGCCTCCCATATTAAATGTGTAGAATCATATGACATTGTCTTGTATCTGAGGGTTTCCACACCTTCCCATTTATGACATAGGGTATGTCTAAAGTTTAACGTCTAGCGGAGATGGAGTGGATTGATTGGAACACTTATTAGAGTAGATTAAATGGATGAACCCCCTGAAGGGAACGCCGATATTGGGGCCAACAAGTGAGTGTCTTATTGAGTGCGGTTAAATTGAATGGGGAATGCAGTGGCATGATTTCACTGGGATGTGGCACCCCAGGTGGGGATCAGGATGGGTGATGGAAGGTTCTGGGTATTGGATGGTGAATGGGATGGAACTGTCATGGGGTGACGATAGTTTTGGGCTTTATCCTCAAACATACTTACTTTGTATCCTTGTGGTGGGGAATCAAAGTCTACATAGTTCGATGAGATAATGGGAATCTTGGGGAGGCGACCCATGAGAATGGACGGATGGATGGGACCTAGAAAAGGTGAAACCTCTTGGTAGGGTCATGAGCTTCCTGATATGCTTGGGCTCGAGGGAGAGATCAGCATGAGACAAGAGTGATGGCATCGAACCTTATGAAGGCATCCTATGTATCCCCATGGTAGGGAATCAAATTCCATGACGTTCAGGTGGAATTTGGGGCTTATGCTCTGAGGTGGCCCATGGGTGTTGGGTTGTAGGGATTGAACCTCATGGAGGCTTCCTAGGTACCATTCCATGATAAGGATCAAAGTCCCCGTAGTTCAGGATGGGTTGGGTATTACACTCTGAGGGAGCCCAAGTGTTGGTGAACTGATGTGAAAGTGGTCGGAATGACTAGGTAGTGGGATTGAACCTCATGAAGGCTTCCTATGTACCATTCCTTATCATGGATCAATGTCCCCATAGTTTGTAATGGTATGGGGCTTACTCTCTATGGTGGCCCAAGTGTTGGTGAACATACATGGACGTGGTCGGAACGACCATGTGTTGGGCTTGAACCTCTTGGAGGCTTCCTACGTACCACACCATGACATGGATCATAGTCCCCATTGTTCTTGATGGGTTGGGGATTACACTATGAGGCATCCCAGGTGTTGGTGAACCGACATGAAGATGGTCGGAACTATAATGCGGTGGGCATGAACCTCATGGACCCTTCTTACATACCATGACATTACAAGGATCAAAGTCACTGTAGATTGGGATGAGTTTAGGCTTACACTCTAAGGCAGCACAAGTGTTGGTGAGCCGACGTGAAAGTGGTCGGAATGACTATGGTGGTGGGCTTGAACCTCGTGGAGGCTTCCTATGTACCATACCTCGACATGGATCAATGTTCCCATTGTTTGGGATGGTATGGGGCTTATGCTCTGAGGTGTCCCAAGTGTTGGTGAACCGATGTAAAAGTGGTCGGAATGACTGTGTGGTGGGCTTGACCTTCATGGAGGATTCCTACGTACCAGGCCTTGACATGGATCAAAGTCCTCGTAGTTCGGGATGGGTTGGGGCTTACACTCTGTGGAGGCCCAAGTGTTGTGTCATGGTTAGTGCTTGCTCTATGTTCACGTGAGTAATGCTCGGTGTGAGAAAACAAGAGATAACAGAGACCTGAGGATCATGTCATGAAAGGTGAATCTATGGGAGATGGAGTGCGGCATACACATGGAGGATCCCAAAGAGGAAACATGGGCTTATGAATGGTTAGTAGCCCAAGAAGTCAGGGCTTACTCCAGGATGGAGGCCTGAGGGAGACAAAGTGCAGCGGGAGAATGACTAGGTACCGAAGAAAGGAGATGCATTATTTCCCACCATGCCCTCTGATGGCCCTGGGGACCAAAGATGAAAGGAGAAGCAGAGTTGTTTCCTCCTACAAGGAATGCTATGCGCTTACACCAAGATGGCTTCCCATTCCCGCGGACAAGCGCCACTCCATCAAGAAGGTTATCATCCCTTGTGAGGGGTGCTCGTAGCTGTGTGGAGACGAGTGGTCATAGAGAATTTCCATGTCTGGGGGACCCTGCATCCGCGGAATGAGGCCTTGTCACAGTTTAACATCATGTTTTGAGGAAGATGTTGCTTGGCAAGTTAATATCCTATAGATTGGACGAGGTGGGTTTGCTCTGCACCCCAAGGGCTTACATAACTGGTACCCTCTGCTCTATGTGGAAGGGAAGTCATCAACAATGTTATGGCAAGGGGGTGCCATAGAATGAACCATCCAGGGGTCAACGTTAGCAAGGGTATGTGAAAAAGCAATACCCATTAGCGGTCCCACGTGAAGAAGCATACGATGAAGCAACACAATGGGAAAAGCTGTCCAAGGGTCTTTGAAGTTACTTCCTACGAGCCTAGAAGGTTGTATGGGAAAATGATGTGTGATGTGGATGCTTGGGGGGTGAGAGATCCCCATGAATGTAATCCATGAGAAGAGAATCGGACACATGCATAGAGGTATACCCATGGAGTACCGAGGTGAGGGATCCTTGGAAATTGTGTGCAACCTTTGAGGCATGCATTCTAAATAAGTAGACTAGTACAAAAAACACAGGACTGGCATGAAATCAATTAAAAATAGTGTGAAAATTGAGTCGAGGGTTTTCACACAACTGAATTGATTGCGCACATGGAATACTAATTGTGCGCAATTGTGAGAGTCTATTCATAATGACTGAGGTGCATCAAATTGAAGGTGATTGTGCACAATGCCTAGCGTGCGTGCAATTGAAGGGGATTGAACACAATTGGCCGTTCAGAGCGCACGTGGAATGGATTGAGTGAAAGGGGAGGACCTCAATGTTATTGGAATTCAGTATTTAATCATGGGGATATCACATGAAGATGGACCATGAGGAAACATTGCATGAAAAGAACTGTATCTAAAAGACGTCATTGCGCATCTGGATGGCTAATTTCACGCATGAAAGCCAGTTCAGATTCTTTAGCCTTAAAATCGAAGGGGGTCGCCTTATATTTATAGATGTTTGGGGGTGTAGAAAATAGGTCAGCGCGAAATAATTTCGCGATGAGGGCGGCGATGCCAAATTTCAATAGGGCAGGGTGTGGGATAATATATTTCGTTCCCACAATGCAGAACTCTTTCGAATCCAAGAACATTCCACACGGGGCATAATTGTTTCACACACCTTTAATTTTTTTTCACCTACCTCTTTTGGGCCCCCCAGACTGGGTCCCCGGATCTGAATATGCCTTCTATTTGTCATTTGGAAACCTTCTTCATCACTTCATCATTTTTTGGTGTCTACAAAATCCCCTCCTCGTAATTTTATTGGCGAGGGGTCATAACAGTCGGATTTTGAGGGAAACGCCAGATGGCAAAACTCTGTGTAGTCCATGCGTGCAAAACACAGGGGTGGCGCAAAAAAGACCTGGAGGGCATGAAAAAATCAAGGATTTGTTGAATCTTATTTTCATGTGTATTCAAAAAGCATGCATTGCCTATAAAATGTGTCGCGGGTACCATGGTCATAAAATTTTCTCATGCGACAAGCTCCGAGCTCTCGTGCGCAAAACATTCTCCAGCCCGGCACAAAAAACTACTCTGGCTGCACATAATTTCAATGAGATCAGGCATCGTTTTACGCAAAAACACAAGTTTTTTATGTCGTTTGTATGATATTTCACGAGAGCCGCTAAAATTTCGCGCCACCCTCTTTTATTCCACGCCAGCTACTCAAGAAATTTCCTAAAGAAGATGGATACAAACCAGGCCGATGAAGGGAAAGTTGCAGCTCGAAGGGATGAAATGGTCCCCAACCCAGAGGTTTATAACACAAAAATCATTGTCACCAATATCCATTCCCTTTTCAATATGCTAACCCCCACACAAAAAGAGTACACCATGTCCTAAAATCTACTTCTATGGAACTTAGGTATCCAAGAGGAGGTCCCTTTGCCGGTATTTGAGGTGGATACACTGTAGTCATGGGTGACCCATGAGTATGATCTCCCTTTCTACAACATCACCATAAAAGTTCATCCTACCAATGAAACCAAACATAGGGATATTTATGCATTGAATCCCAGGATCAAGATCATCTTGGGGAGTGACCATGTTACGGGGAGCACCTCGACCCTCTACCCGAGCACCTTCCATCAGAGCGTCACTGACGAGGCTAATGGAATGTTGCAGTACTGGGACATGCGGTTCGGAAGAAACATTACCATAAAATGGGCTTGAGCATACTGGGTTTGCCATACATGTTACCAATTTGAGTCCCAGATGTGGCATATTGGCTTATTAGAGGCGGCGTGGAATCGCAATTTCACTTATACTGCCAGCATGAGCTCATGCCATAGTAGTTCACTCGGTGGTCCCCTGATACCAACACCTTCTATCTCCATCATGGGAATGTCAGTGTCTATCTCTAGAATATTCACTTCCTCATGTATATCATTTTGGAGGGCCACCAATACAATTATTTCATTCCATCAATGAGCACCTGAGGTGACAGATCACGAACCCCTATACTGACATGGCATATTATGGAGCTGGCTAAGGAGAGGTTGGGGGTCAAGGATTTTCTGAAATACATCACATACAAGGACGGTTTTAGCATGTTCCTCAAAAGGGATCTGACCATCAAGATTCCTGGGTGAGGGAGACAGTGTCCAAACAGGGCACATATGTGTAAGAGCAGATCATACTGGAGGATCTTGAAGGCGGGGCACTACCAGTCATGGGGCTGCAGCATAAACGAGAGTCATGAACCGAATGTTTAGTAAGCTAGATTTATCTCCACATTATTGAGTGGGTAGATATTTCCGGTGAGGGACGCAAGGATAGGAGTCCTTCCAGTGACCCTAGTGATGGCTGGCATTATGGTTTCCAACAAAAGAATAAATCGGGGGGGTGTCCTCATGCTGGAACATCTACATTCCATTTTGGGATGCATCTAGAGAGGAGGTTCACTAAGGAGAATATGTGGCCCCTTCTAGTTCATTTATGGATGTTTTGTAGCTCATTGCAGCGTATATACCTTCCCAAATTCCATCCATCCTCCATGTAATGGCCTCCAATCTTCATTGGTGAACATTGTCGGGGTCAAGATACTGATGCTCAATGAGGAGAAAGTAAGGACCAGAATTGATAACCATCCCAAATTCACCTTCATCTCATTCCCCTCCCGGTCTGGCCAGATGATAGACAATGGGAATGGCTCACTGGAGCAGTAGGAGTACTTCCAGAGCATCTGAGGAAGGGTGCTTGTGGCCCGGATTGATGTGAAGATCTACTGTGAGCCTTATGTGCCACCCATGTTCGCCAGGCATTTTGGGTGCCTTCAGTGGATACCAAAAAAATTATACATAGATGTCTGGGAAGAAATTAATACATGCATTCTTCATCAACTGTGGTTGATGTTCATCACCTACAGCTCTAGAGACATAATGACCTTTCCTCCCACGGGAGTTTATGTTGGAATCACGACCGAGTATGTCGATTATTGGAACATAGCATACCACTAGGGTATTTTTCGGAAGCGAGTTAGGGAACTCAACGTCACCATTATGGAACATGGGCGGAGAGAGAGTATACAGTGTACTGTTAGAGGGGCTTGTCTAGAAGGACATTGAAAAACAAGGCCCGCACAGGCCGAGACCTCAGCAACGGAGATGTCGCATGGAGTGGCCATGCCCTCGTCACCTAGAATAGGGTCCCATGGAGTGGCCAGAGAACTCCCCTAAATGCAAATAAGATATCTCCTTCAACCTTCTCATAACGTAATCTCCAAGTCGTTATAGTCAGCTTGGCTAACCCTGCTGCAGTCAGTGAGTACCGAATCCCTCGGGCCGAAGATAGTGCGTTATGGGATCCAACTAAAAGATGTCGAGATCGTTCATATTGTCGACATGGTGAAAATCCATCGATGAAAAGTGTATCTAACAGTCATGGACATGTACGCATGCCAACAGGGTCAGCTTGTGGAGGAACCTTTCATGGTGAATGTGATGCTCGACCAGGATCATGATCCAAAAATGATGTCGTCAGGGGATGATGATAACAATGATGAGTCGAAGGGCAGAGACACATAATATGAGGAGGCAGAAGGAGAAGTTGAAGGGGAAGATGAGCTTGAAGGTGAAGGGTCTCCTGGGGCATCCCACCAAGGGAGTCTTCGAGAGAGTGGCGAGATCGTCAGCTCCAATGTAGATGTGACTGAACTACTCGAGGATTGATTCAACCCTTATATATCCTTCTCCTATATCTTCTCTCCTTTGAAATCCTATATCCATTGTCCTTATCATACTTAGGAGAATATTGGTGCTAATCAAGAGTCTATAGCCGAAGGAGGGGGGAGTGCCAATGGAACAAGGTGGGGTACCGACGCCTGTTTTCGAACTGACGAGCGCTATGGGATCCCCCACTCTGACAGCTCCTGTAGCAGCCAGAAAACTTGTGGCTAGAGCCTTGGGTTCCTGTAAGTTCCTTTCTTTGATACCGGTACTTTCCGTCTAAGGACTCAATCGATCAGGGTGCTCCTTGTCTGTACAGTGATCACAGCATTATAGGGTCACTGGGTTGCTGATCCAGGACTATCCGCAAGGGAATCAGTGGAAAACATACCGCCCTATCCAGGACATGCTTCCCAAACAGAGTTAGGCCCAGAAATTGGAGAGAAAAGAGCGGTGGACACCAGTGGCGCTACTATCGGGGAAGGGCCAGAAGATGACGAAGGTGCCACTAGGGTTGTGGCGAGAGAAAAATTATTCTCAAACAATGAAGAGCCCACCCCCCTGGGAGTAATATCCGAAAAGGTCTTATTTCCAGCCTCTTGGCCATTTTTCCTGTCTGTCGGCCCACTAATCCCAATGAAATTGATGATTCAGACTCAGAAATGGGTGGGGATTGCCATATGACGCGATGCAAAGGGTGGAAGTGCATCAGGCATTTTCTCAGTCTACCTCAGACATAATGGCTAAAGAGGATTGGATGACTCCACACCTGGATGTGCTTCCTGTGTACTGGAGGGTCATATATTCAATGCCTTCACTCGATGGTCCGTAACTACATGGGCGAGAAGATGCGCGAGAGTAGCTGGTGGTCCATCGTCACCCAGAGTCAAGAGGAGTTGGGGAGTACCTGAGAATTTATGAAGGAGGATCAGAAGGTATGATGCCTTGAATAATTGGATAAATAAAAGGTAATATTCATCGCAAACTGTTTTGAGCTCGTGGACCAGTTGAGGGACCAACTGGAAGACGCCCAAGAGCAACTACTGGAAGCGAGTCACCGAATGACTGAACTTTAGACCAAATAGGCACGTGCAAGGGATGGGGTCAACGAACTGCGATTCACGTCCACTGATGAAGAGAGGGTCCTTAGTGGGCGAGAAGCAGTCTTGAAGGCCACAAGCCAAAAGGTAGCGGTGCTGGAATAATCCATCCAAGAAGCCGACCCTTAAGGGCCCTATTTTTCTTGAACCCATAAAATTATTTTTCCTTACTACTTATTATTTTCAACTATATTTATGGACAATTTTATTTTATTTCCCATTTGTTTAACATTCTCAACCATAATACCGAAATAAATAGAAATCTATAAATTTCCTCACGTGGGCTATACCTGATGTGAAAAACAAGGGATTCTCATACTATTACATCATTTGATCGCTAGAGTGCTGAACAAGATTCGATGATTCGATATTTGAACCCGGATTTTGGATTAGAAGAGAGAGGACTGATCAAAGGAAGAGGACCTCAAAACTATCGATGTATCATCTTCTCAATGTGCTCTATTGAACGATCGGGGAAATGCCAAGGGCATTGAAATCAGTCCGAACATAGGAGAATGATAAATGTGAATCATGTTACCCCAAATTCAGAACACTCTGGGAAGGGTGTGGTGATAATGGACAACTGTTGAATTTGTTTGAAAGACAGCGCCCCTACTACGTTATCCTGAATTGGGGACATCAAATGAGGTTCGACCACTGACCATGTTTGAAACATGGGACCAAACTCAAAATGTTGTCCAATGTCTTATAGGGTGTTGGCCCAGGATGGTAGGTGAGACGAGGTGACATGAGACTAGGCTATTAGGGGGTGCCTTCAGACATGAAAGTGTATGAGGGTATGAAAAATGTGTACGCAAAGCGTGGAAGGTGAAGTGTTGGTTTTTTCGAATAGAATCCAACAGTAATAAAATTATGCCACTATGGTGGAAGAACATATGGATGGTGCATTAATCTTATAATGGATCATTCCTACATTGAGATAAGACCTCCTTGGTGAGGGGATCGTCACTTCCTAATGAATTTATAGGGCATACCAAACTTGTTCAAGGAAAATGTTGTAGTTACACAACTCACTGAGGGGTCAGGCCAAGGGGTCAATGGTGAGGAAGGATGGGATCTGTGATTCCCGGGGCTGGACCTGAGATGATATGTCTAGGCATTCTTACATATCCCATAAGGATGGGAATTATTCCATATGTAGTTCCAGAAAGGGGCGTAGTTTATGGTATTAGATACAGAGGACCCATGGTAAGGTGATTATGATACCCGACGTGAATGAGGACATAATTCCATATTACCATGGGCTCTTTGGGGAAGTGTTTAGGTCTAGGGAGAGAACACAAAAGCCAGGCTGGGCCTGTGGGGTAGTTCCCGGGCATTTCTACATATCCAATAAGGATGGGAATCAAGCCATACATAGTTCAAGAGAGTGGAATGGTAAGGTAGTAGTGCAAAGGATAAAAGGGTTGTATGGGTATTTTCCACGGACCCAAATAAGTGGTATTTGATGTATCTTGTTTTTCCATAAAGAGAATGGTTTTTTTTGTGAATCTACAGACCTGGGGTATAAATTCCAGGAATCATCCCAAAAATCAAGTCATATACATATATTGAAAAATGGTATGGTGGATGGCTGATACCCAACGCGATGTCCCCTATGATGAGGTCATCACAAAGTAGTTCCATTTTTTGTCGTGCGGCTAGGACGATATTATCACTGTCTGGGTTTATGTGATGGGAACATATAGCACAATTTAAAGTCATATAGATTGGACATGTGAAGGAATGTGCATGACGTGATAAAGCATACCTGACATGAATGGGGACGAGGTCCACATCATCACTGTGAGGAACTCTGGGAAAGTTGCCTCGGGCCAAGAGGTAAGTAAGGGTCAGAGGATAAGGGGTGGGATAAGCTATCTCTTAGGTGAGCTGGACCCGGAAATGCATTGTCCAGTTGATCCTATGTATCCCATGAGGATGATAATAGAGGTGTACATAGTGATTATAGAAGATCCTAGTTTATGGTCTTAGAGCTCGGACCGTGGGAGCCTCGAAGGATGTCGCATTGTAGCTTTGTCCCCTTGACGTGGAGAGGTGAAATGAGAAATTGTTCCAAGAGTGTAAAAATTCTACGTAGACATGACGGGGTGGAACATAATGTGAATCATGTAACAAACATTCAGGGCCTGAAGGGTTTGGCATGGAAATAGAGGATTACTGCTGACCATGTTTGCAACACACCATCCTGTCGCATTAGCCTGAAATAGGGACAAAAAATGAGTATCGACCGTTGACCACGTTCGCAACTTGGGAATTGTATCGATTTTTTGTCCAAAACCCTCAGGGGCATTGGATCATAATGGTAGGATAGAACATAGGCCTAGGATACATACCATTTTTTGGGTCCCTTTGAGTGTGAAAGATAATGGGGGCCCAAAATGAAGGGGAACACGATGCCTAATAAGTGAATTTAACTTCCCAAGTTTAATCTAAAAATCCAGGTCCTAGACCATAGTACTCTCAGACACATCGGTGAACCAGTACAAGGGTTCAATGGATCTCAACTTCAGAGCGGCTAATTCACAGATGAGTATAGAACAAAGATATGGTGATGTCTCACGAGAAAAAAGGGGACATAGCACGGTTGCAAAAAACCCAATGTGAATGAGGGGGTAACCCTATGCCACACCTACACATCCCTCTGATGGAAGGGAATTGGCCATGTGACCTAGGTTACAGGGATATATCTAAGATATGGGATGGTCCTGAAACATGAATGTTCGGGTGGTCTTACGTATCCCATAAGGATGGGAATCAAGCGACACATAGATTTTGAAGTTGCATGTTAATTTGATGCAGGGTTGTGTAGTTTAACGTCATCTTGGACTATCGTACTGTTTAGGGTCGTGTAGGACCATCTTGTTTAAGGTCATGTAGTACCAGAATGTTTAAGGTCATGTCGGACCATCAAGCTTATGCAAAGTTTTTCTTTAATAACTTCTTATTGGTGGGAGAAGTTATATGCTCACCATCCATGGTCACCAGGGAGTATGGTCCACTGGGATAAACCTTATGAACAATGAAAGGTCCTTACCATTTGGGCTCTAACTTGGGTGGTTTCCTACTAGGAATCATTAGTGTTTTTACAGCTAGCACCAAGTCGCCTTGTAGCAAAGAGCGGAGGTGAACCTTCTTGTTGAAGGCTCGAGCCATGCTGCTTTGATGCCTTTCTAGATTGTTCAAGTCACAAATCATGTTATCTTCATGTGATTCCAAATCATATAGATGAATTTTAGCCACTCTATCTGGCGCATTCTAGTCATAGAACGCTGTGCGCAATGACCGCAGCTGAACCTTGATGGGAAGGACGACCACAGTGCCATACACTAGGGAATAATGGGTCACCTGGGCAGAATTTTGAGTCATTATCCGATAAGCCCAGAGGGAGTTTGGGTGCTTATCCGGCCAACTCTTCATGTTTAGAACAAATTTTTTTTGCAAAATGTTAGAGTTGGTTTTATTGAGGCCTCGATCTTTCCATTTTCCTGCACGTGCTAGCGGGAGGTATGGTTCGAACGGAGGATGCCCTTTGCGTACTACTTTTTCAACTCGGATTCTCGGATGTTGGTTCCATTAACAGTGAGGATAGCTTGGGGAACCCCAAACTGGTGGATGATATTTGAACTTGCGAAGTCAATGATAGAACAACCCTTGACCTCCTTGAGCGGCACCGGATCTTCCCACTTGGAAAAGAAATCTGTAGCAGTCAGAATGAATTGCCAATGGTGACCCACTCTCGGTGGGAATAGTCCTATGACATATAATCATCATACTGCAAAGGGACAAGAGTACTTGGTATTGTGTAGAGGCTTCGATGGTGATGAAAAAAATTTAGCGTGAACATGGGATGCATGGAATCTCTTGGCGAACTCGATGCAGTCATGGATAATGGAGGGACAAAAATACCCTAATCTCTGGATCTGGTGAGACAGTTTTGGCCCAGAATAATGGGCACCACATGAACCATCATCATCCTCTTGCATGACTTGTGGAATCTCAACCCCATGAATGCAATGGAGGATAACACCATCAAACCCATACTTATAGAAAATTTGGTCAGAGACTAGGACCTCTCTGGAGGGTATACTATAGCGTGCGACGTCGAATTAACTCATGCTCATCCCGGTCTAGAGAGAGATTTCTATGTTGGTGGTATTTGACCAACGGTGTCCTCCAAATGATAATCATTTCGATCACTACATCTGGACGACCTGAGGGTCCTGACATAGACGCATTGATGGTACGATGGCTTACCTGTGGGATGTCATCACCATCCGGGATAACTGGAGCTACGAATATCTGATGTTCCATGTGGATAATTGAATCATCTTGTTCCGTCTCAACAAGTAATACAACTAAGAAGGACAAGGCATCCGCTCAACTGTTCTGTGACTGAGGGACATGGGTAACCTCTGGTCTAGAAGGTACCTAGGCCATTATCCAGAGAGTGCGCCCCAACAATGGTATGAGCCCTGGCTTTCTTACAACATAGTCACCGTTGACCTGCTTAATGAGTAGCTCAGAGTACCCTTTCACATGAATATGGGGCACGTAGATTTAGAGGTCTATCTCAAGGACAACAATGAGGGCCTGATACTCTTCCTCGTTGTTAGTGCAGCCTTCTAACAACTGGAATGAGTACGGAATAATGGCTTGTGTTGGGGTAATAAAGATGATACACAGGCCGACTCTGTTGAGTCACGGATCATTGATCCTATTACTAGTGGGGCTCTGGGAGGTTCCATCAATGTGAATTTGCTAACATGGGATGGCAGGATCTACCGAGATGACTACATCATCAGGGAAACCCAGGTCCAAGGACCGGTCAGTGGGAGTTGGATGGGACGCTAGAAAGTCTGCCAATGCATGTACCTTGATATCCTTCAGAGGGACAAACATGATATCGAACTGCTGGAGGATTACCGCCCACCATGATAGATGGCCGGTCAATAGGGGTGATTCAGAATATACATCTGCGGGTCTACCTGAGAGACCAACTGTACCTCATGGTGCTACAGGTAATGTAGAAATTTATGTACTACAAATACCACTGTGAGGCAGATTTTCTCGACGGGGGTGTATCTGTCTCTGTATCGAGGAGCATGTGTCTGAGGTATTAGAGACTGTTTTCCATCCCCTCGTTGTTCTTCTAGGAGATAAGGGTGTCGAGTGATCATTCCAAGGTAGTGAAATAGAGGAAATGTGGCTTCCCAGAGACAAGAGGCATCAAGATCAAAGTCTAGAGAAGATACTTCATGATTTCCTCAAAGTGGTATGGGAATCCTCATCCTAATCGTAGGCAGATCATTTCTTCTTAGGCTGGGAAAAGGGCTCAAACTTCCCATCCAAATTCACAATGAATCGTCATAGGTAGGATATGTGGCCTTGGAAACCTCGAAGCTACTGAATTTTACTTGGGGGAGGCATCTAGCTGATGGCCTTTATCTTCTCTAGGTCACTCTCAATGCCCCGGTGCCTAAAAAAAGCCAAGGAACTTTCCAGAGGTGACCCCAAAAGCAAACATTAATGGGTTCATCTTTAGGTGGCGGGAACAGAGGAAGTGAAACACTTTCTCAAGATCCTTGATATTGTCCTTTTAATGGCGAGATTTGACCACCAGATCATCCACATAACATTCTAGAAATGTCCTGATGATTGTCTTGAATATGAAATACATGGCCCGCTAATAGGTGACACCAGCATTCATCAAGACGAAGGGAATAAGTTGGTAACAGAAATCACCTTGGGGTGAACTGAGGACTGTATACTCATCGTCCTTGGGGGACATCCAGATCAGATTATACCCGGAGTAACCATCCATGAAGGATAGTTCTTGGAACCCAACCATAGTATCAATCAACAATTTTGTCATCGAAAGGGGAAAATCATCCTTTATACAATGGTGACTCAGATCATGGAAGTCGATACATACACTGATATGTCCGTTCTTTTTCCTTACTGGTACAATGTTGGCCAACCATTTGGTGTACTGGACCTCCTTAAAGAAATTTGGCCCTAACGAGATTTTCAACATTGGCCTTGACCCTGGCACCATGAGAAGGGTGCATCTTTCTGGGAGGTTGTTTGAACCAATGATGATTTGCCGGAATACTGAGGCGGTGGACGACTACCTAAGGATCTAGTCCTAGAATCTCGTCTTAACTCCAGGAAAACACATCACAGTGATGTTTGAGGAACCCTACATACCGCTGCTGCTCCTCGAGGGGTATGGAAACACTGATCAATGTGGGTCTCTGGTCTTCCTCGCTTCTGAGATTCACCTATACCAACTCATCTATCATGCCGGAGATTCCTTCTTCAAAGGCAGGGGTTCCTAAATATCATCTTCTCCACTTATGGAGGGATTATCCACAGGGGAAGTTTCTTCTGAATTTCTAGACTCTGATGGGAGGCTGGTACCAGTTTGAGTAGTAGTAGTTATTTCATTGGAGAACTCTGAAACTATTGAGACCATATCAATGAAGGTTGTCGATCTGATACCATTTGGTCCCAGCCGAAGGGGCCATGCTTGATAATATCAAATCATTGGTGGCACGTTAGCCGGAGCTGGCTTATTCCAACCTAGCAAAACAAACAAGTCTGATGTTCTACCGTTACCTTGAGCTTGTTGTCCTGATACCTGATCAGAGTGGGAGGCACTGGGATCCCTGGATCCTAGTTCATATAAGAATATGAAGTGATATTTTGACATTTCCTGGATTTGGGATCATGGTACCCCCTTGTCCTAAAAATGATAAAACATTAACCCATATCGGGGGTCGTGGTCTCTGACCGATGGATCGAGAAGACGTAGGCGTCATTCAGTCCTGCCCAAGGGTTAGTCGTAGCAGTGACAAGCTCAACTTCACTTTCCTAAAATCATTTATCATTGCTATTGTAATAGTCATCATCCAGATAACGGGATTCACAAGAGTAAAAATGAGATGCAGCACCTTAGAATACACCTAATTGACCATTTAGAGAGTACTTGAGACACTGGTGATATAATGAGGGGACAACCGCGTGCAGGTGGAGCCATGGAATTCCCATCATTGCATTGTGCGTGATGTTCTGGGAGACAAACATATACTCAGTATTGGACAATATACCCCCGATCATGGAGTTCAAGCGGATCGTGCCGACCGGGGTATGCTCTGTCCCATTGTATCCTTGGAATCTTAAATCAGAGGGAGTCAATTCATCCTCAGATAGCCCTAGCTTCCACATTGTCCGTGTCGAGATAAGGTTGAACCAGAAGCTGGTGTCAATGAAACAACAGAAAATATACACACAGTTAAATTGTCTTGTGATGTTCAATGGGTGTGTGTGCCCCTATATGGGGGATCCTACATCCTATCTAGAGAACGAAATGATGTCTTAGAATTCGGCATCCTCAACTGTTTCAGCATGAAAGACTTCTGTAGCTGCTACCTCCATCTCAAACTGGAGGGGGATTCTTAAAACCTTGGCGAGGGCCTCACGCATATCTGACGACAGGCGACGGGATTCAAGGATAGAAAGCCTCACCGGGATGCCGGAAATGTTCTTTAGGAAATCGTACATCCACACTAGGCATGAATTTCTTCTTATAGGAGTCCACTCTATAGCATGAGGCGTAGTAGGCCCTATAGACTGGATCGTCGACTAGCTTGTTCTGGGCATATCCCACTGCTCACTAATACAATCCTGAAGTGCAGCTATCAGATGAGGACCGGACATATGATATTGGCATGTAGTGGGGCGAAGTGGGTCGTGGCATGACTGAAGTGGTTCAGCCTAATCCAGTAGCACAAAAGATGGTGGAGGAGGGCCCGTCGGCACCGTTTGAAGCGGCTGCGTATGTTGGGTCCTGCACTAGGCCTTCTTTATGGTCTTAGTGTCATGGAAATCCTGGCTAGAGGTGCCAACTGACGTGACCCCAATGACTATTATGGTCATGGATCTACCGATGTTGGCGAAGACTGGGCATATTGGGGAGGTCCTCCTGGCTTTCCACTCATCGGGATTCATATAGGGGTTTACCAACTCAATGGTGATAACTGAAGCGTACCCATGACTATCACATTAAGAGTCATCCATCACTGGGTCGATCCTAGGAGGAATCCCCATCTCTGGGGACATAATTTCCCTGAGAGTGCAGTAGGAAGATGGCATTGGCGGGGCACATTGCTTTTTCTTGCGCTGCCGATGCTTGCTCTTCTGGGAAGAGGCCGGCTGAGATGATGATGAAAAAGTGGTGGCCACAGCTTCTGACGAATCCGGCTGATTCAGACATGCACAGATAATGCCATGGTCACAGAAATCCACCACTTGTGTCCGGCCTTGGCCCAACCTGACTATGTTGTTGTCAATCTGATATTGGATCCAATCCATGAACACATATCATTGGGTGAGGGTGTGCCCTAGGATCCAGTGATAAGGGAAGTAATTGGGGCGATCATTGAGATTCGCCTCTTCTGGCTTTCTTCACTCTGGAAGTCCAACAATTCCCTACACTAAGGTGTTATGGAAATAACCGTGGAACTGAGCCCCGTTGAACGAGTAGGTCTGATTTCTTCTCTTCAGAAGGGGGGATCTAGGGGCCTGATCCTAATGAGGGCCCATAGGAGCCTGCTGAAGAGGAAGAACTTTATTATCTTTCCTATGTGGCGTCGGTGCATTACGTCGTGGGGCCTACCAATTTTGAGGCGGTCGCAGCTGCGCTAGAAGCTATGACCATGGTGGCGGACCTCTGTAGGTCTGTGGAGATGGCTCTACTGATAGTAACTCCATCTTTATGGGGGACTCTATCTAGGCCACCGCAGCGGGCTTGGCTCAGACGGCCCTCCTTACCGGGATTACAGGGGGAAATGGACATGCTTGAATCACCTGTTTTATAGATTATTCAAGGCACTGAGCCTTATTTGAGAAGTCTTGGAACCATCCGGGATAGTTCTGAGTGACCAGGGAGGGAGCAGCTCCATCATGACATTCCTTACGCACATCGTCAAAATTTTCTCCTAAGTCAGTGGCATGTCAATGGAGTATGTGAGCCCCTTACACCGGGTGATAGAGTCCACGACTCACTCATCATGACTTTTGTTCACTTGAAGAGGTCTTGGATACTAGTATTCTGGGTGTTAGAGCTGAACTAGTAGAGGGATTTCCTGTTAAGGTCCTCCAGTTGGTCACGGATCATACGGGTAGCTGGCTGTAATAGATGAATGTTCTCCCCTGTAGAGTCTGAACAAAACAACAGATCGTGGCATCCTCCTGCTATGATGGAGTACCTATCATAGGTACAAACCTTTAGTTGAAGTGGGTTATGTGCTGCGGTGGGTGTCTGGTCCTATTAATGGTTGAGAAGGTGTGATTCCTGAATCCCGGAGGTGCAAGCATGTCATCCACCCATGGTGGGTATGGCTTGCCATCAGGTAAGATCGCCACCTGTCGCATTTCCAATGCTTATATGTGGGTGATGAGTGCTGCCATTGGATCATCTGGACTTGGGTCCCCATCTTGATGGGGATCCCTAAACATGAGTGCATTGTTAGGTTCTTCAATGTGGTTTACAGGCTCAGCGGCTCGTGGAGTAGCTGGTGGGGAGACCCGTGGGGCGGCTAGGGAAACCCGAGTGGGGTTTCATGGATTTTCATGCCGCTCATGAGGGTTTTGTGAGATATACCACACCCCTCATTCCTTGATCTCCGTCTTATTCCCTTTCAGCGAGTGTGGAATGAACATGGTTTCGTGGGTGAAGCTCACCATGGAATAGTTTTCCCTGCCCTGCTGCCCTGGCCTAGGATCGCTGTAATCGGGCCGTCACTCTACAAAACGTTCAGCCAGAAGTTCATCAACAAACATCTTCTTTTTAACATGATTCTGGCACAATGTGGCCTTCTCAGGATCCAACTCCGTCTTTTCCCCTAAAGCCTACAGGTCTGAGTTCTTGGCCTCTCTGACGTGATCTTTTCCTTTACCAGAATTCCATCTAACAACTAGTGCATCGGTGGGTGGAGGGAGTCCTAGGAGGTTCGTCTGCTGACGAGTAATCCTCCCCGATGGGTCCAGTAGTGGTGGAACTTCCTCAGGGATGATTTTTCCATCAAGATGTTCTAACTCGTTTTCCCCTCCTAACATATCGGTCGTCTTGACCACAACTCTTCTCTGGGGGCATGTCCTCAATGCCTCCTTGCTAGTCTGGCTGCCAGAGAATAGCACTGAAGAGGACAGAAGCATAATGTCCCCAACCAAGATCTTGCACGTGGGGGGTAGAATCTTCATCAACTTTTCAGAGTACATGGAATTTTTGAACGATTTTATTTTGGAGGGACTTGTGGTGACCAGGTGACTCCGGGTGATGGACCACGGGGAGTGTAGCCAGATCAACCGGACGACATTGTTCGTTGATGTCATCAAGGTGCACTTAGCTCCATGGATAAGTCACTAGCCAGTGGAGAAGACGTATTTGGGTCACCCAAAGGGTCTGGAGGAAACATTCAAACTCCTCAGGGGTGAGATATTCTGGCACACAGAAATTTGATCCTACGACCGGAAAAAACATCTTAGGAAAGTGGTCTGCTGCGAGGATAGTCCAGAAGATCCACTGCTCAGATTTAGGGTATGGCCCTTGATTTACCCACTCATCAACTTGGGGTTGCTGAGGAACTGGAAACGGCACTGAGGCAGACCACTGGGATAGCACGCTGGCCGGCAGAGAATACGGTGAGGGGTCTGAATGGTCGTCGAACCACGGGTTGTCCTCTGAGGATTGTAATGACATGGACGCTATATCACAATTGGATGGACTAACGACCATATATCCGTACACAATATCAAAACCTGTTGAGGGATAGTTTTGTCACGGATCTTCTTCTATTTACCCCCAAAATAGCTCTCTACAGTCTCTAGTTGCGGCAGAGGGCGCTTTTGGAGATGACAGTAGTGACTGAGCGGTCGGTCCCTGGGGACATGCTAGTTTTTCATCATCTTGGATATACCTTCAGTTGGAGACATGGATCCTATGGACCTTGAGATCTAGGAGTATGAGGATGATGCGACTCATTCCTGCCCCAGCCCTTGACTTGGAGGACTGAGGGGAGGGTTCTAGCACAGAGTCGTACTCTGCATCAGAGTTCGAGAAGTGGACTGGTTTGATTCTTTTCCATCCCTCCCTTGAATTCCTCTTGCGGCAAAGACCAACTACTTCCATTCCCCTGGGTTTCACATTGGGGCAAGGCCCGCTTTTGTCATGAGGAGGTCCTTCATCCATACTGGTCCTAGGGTGGAGATAGCTCCCGCCAGGGTGGACCATAGTGCGAGGAGCACTGGGGGAAATGTCAAAAGGGACACGAGGAGGACCTCCGTGCTGGCATGTGACATGACAAGAAATGTCTCCATACCTGTGGTATATGGTAGGGTGAGTGACCCCATAGCCTGTGTAGTGATCGTGGGAGAGACACCCATACAGAGTGTTGTTGTCAAATGGGAGACCCTCCCTTGGGTTAAAGGTGGCATGGGGCAGACCCCCAAGCCGAGTTGAAAGTAGGGAGGGTCCTCCCCTTCTATTGTGGCAGTACGGAGTGGGCCTCTGCGTTTGGGCGCATTTCCATAGATTGTTCTGTAGCGGCCATCACATGTGCTGGAGACTGAGAGAGTCAACCCAGTTGGGGCCCTAATCCAGGTTGGGCATATAACTTCCCCTCCTAAATTTATGAGGGGAGTTGGGGAAATTAGTCAGTGATGGCTCGTGCCATGATAGTCGCTGATGTTGATGCCCCGCGGAGGGAGCCCTCTTCCATTTGCATCGGATGCTGGCGCCAAGTCCAGTGAACCAGAACCGGTTGTGCAGGCGCATGGCCCACCTTCTCCTTGGCTCTGAGAACCAGGCGGTGGCGTTGACGCAACCTGGTAGGATCCTTCACAAGGATCCCTTGGTGATGGACTCCTAGAGGGAAAACCCGAAAATCACCTCCCTCATCAGTGTATGGAAGGGAGTTGTCATGGCGTTCCAGGGACAAGATCCTAAAATGATTGAATGTTCGGGTGGGGAGCAGCGGCTCCCTGCATGGCCCTTTGGGGCGGTATTTATGGAGAGGCGTGACCACCTCGAGATCTATGCGAGCCATATCCATGGTGGATATGATCCCCTCTTCTTTGTACCTGTGTAAAAGGTCATTAATTTCCCTTAGATGGATAAATTTCTTATTGGGAGAGGGGTATTGGGCTCCCAATTGTCATGTAGGTTGTGAACATCATGGATGAGGCAGAACCACGTGGAGTGGCCACATCAATATTTCCCATGCCCCTGCGCCCGTGGGCTAGTGGTGATCGGGTACCAGATGCAAAAACCTGATTCCTGAATGCAAGGAGATTAACTATAACACCCTGACCCCTGTTACCCTAAGTCAGTGCGTTATTTCATAACATTGGCATGATCACAAAAGATAATGTCTTAAAAGACCGATTACATTAGTATCCTTGGAAACACTAGATACATTCATAAGGTTTCCATTACATCATAAAATGGGAAACTACAACAACACTATTTCCAACGAAAACACTGAGATCCAATAGACTATCCAGAAAGGTCAGTCATAATACACTTCTTCGCATCCTGAAAAAAAACATAGTAAGGGGTGATCTCAGATTCTCAGTAAGGATAACAATATAGAGGAAACTTTCATAAATAATCCTAAACATTTAAGGAAATGTATATCTAAAACAAAAGCCTTTTAAACTTGATCTTCAGCATAACATGGAAAAAATAAAATGAAATAATTCCATTTACTTATTCACATAGATATTCTACTAGTTGAATAATCACATGCTATATCAATAACCACTTTCATAATGATGGAATGAATAATGCCATATTTTCATAACCACATAGTCAAGGCATCGTGGAAAGACAACAAATAAGATTTTTTCAAGGCCTTGTGCTAATACACTAGTTTGTCTCATGAGACCTACTGATGAATCGAGGAGATATAAGAGGCTCCACCCATCACATACTAAGTCCAATGCATCCCTCATATGAAAATTTTTAAACATAACATAAACATTCATATTAAAACTGGAATACGAAATGTAAATACATTATCTATAAACCATTAATAGTATTAAATAAAATATCCATAGTCAAACATATCAAAAATCTTTCAATACAGTATGGAAGTTTTGTATCATAATAAATCAACTTCAAATAAGATTAAAATCCATCAAAAGATGTTTTCATAGATGAAATCAAAATTATTTGAGAGAAATGTCTCTTATTTTTAAATCAATTAAATGTAATATAATTATAAAGGAAAAAATTTAATTTTAAATTATTCTTATATGCTTGTAATGGAGGCTTTGAAAATTTTATAATGGAAAAAGATTTCCACACCTGACGTATAAGTAAAATAAAAGACATTCTTAACATTATTTTGTCGAAATGGATAAAAGGAACTTGTTTTGAAAATGACAGAAATATTCCTTTATAAACAACTTATAAAAAGTCAAACAAGGGTATAAACAACTTTAACCTATAGTCTATAAAATAGTAATAATTTTTTGAAATAAATTTTTACGAATCATCGATTTGAATTATAAATATGTCCTAGTAGATAATTACATATAAACAACCTCGGATAACGAAGAGATTGTGAACTAAACCCTTAAATTGTACTTTTCCTTGGTCGAGTATAGGTTAAACACCTTTATAATGGTAAAATAATTGTTATTATATTATAAAAGAATCACATATATTAATATGATATCATATATGATCTTTTAACATTGCTTTTTTAATAATATCTTAGTATTATCGTCGTTTTGGGTGTTAACTGATTCATTTTCCTTTGTATTATTTGTTATGTGAGTAATATTTGATATGTATGTGATGTATCTTATTCATATCCTGAATTATATCATGTTTTTAAACATTATTTTTAATCATAAAATGAAAATTAGACTTCAATGGATACGATAATGAATGAATCTCATCGCGTTCGTAGAGACGTTAATCCGTACGTACACATCAGTGAAAATATCATTCTTTTGATACTAAAATAATATATAATTGGATGTTATATCATATATACAGAATAATTATCAGGATATATTTGTTATTTACATCAATTACACATCATTATTATAGCCATTCATATAATAATGTATTGAATAACAATTACACCATGACGTGGAGACGATAATCCATACGTATGCGCGTATGGTGACATGTCATTAAAATGATGGCTAAAAAATGAATTTTGTTGTACCATATTTATAATAACATCATAGTATATATAATATACTATAACTAATATTTTTGAAATGGAATAATAATGAAATATGAAGTGAAATAAGAAAATTACTTGAAATATGTGATGAAACATTTACCTATTTTTCGGGTTCTTCTTTTAGATTTGATCATAAGGGATCCTTAAGAGGACTTTATGACTAAAATAAAGACTCTAGGATGAAGGGAGGATATTTGATAGGGTATTTGGGTAGGGTTTGGCAGAGCCAAAAGGCTTTTAATGTGTTAATTTTAGATATGTGGAGGTGCCTTTTTTATAAGATGAGTGAGGGGCACGTTTGAAAAAACATAAATTATTATTTTATAATAAAATCACATTCGGTTTATAATGGCTAAAATATGAATTATTTAGATTCTAGGGTGGGGATGGGTGGAAATCCACTCAACCACTAGGTTTTAGACATGTTTGGGTTCTTATATTATCCTTATCTTATAGACATAACTCTTAGTTAAATAGTTTTACATTTAACATGCCTCTTGGTATTTTTATATTATATTTATAATAAACATACTATATACTTCCAAGAAAACCCCAAGTGGTTCATTATTGATACAAAAATTGTTATATAAGCATTTTGTCCGGTCTATAAATTTTTAGGTATAAAATATCAATTACTAATATAATATTTGTTTTAAAAACTCTTCTATGTCAATGTTGGCACTATTTGGTAATTTTTTAAATTCATAAAATCATAATTACATCGAACAAAATTAATTTAATAAACCTAAAATTTCATAATACACTTATTAAATTATTTTTATTCATTAAAAGTTTCAAATTATATTTAGTTGAGTATTTAAAAAATCAATTATTTTAACATTTCATTAATAAGGTAATTACTGCATCACCATTGTGTCATAAATAAATTAAATTATTTAATTTCTAAAAATTGTAAATAAAATACCATTATGTAGGAAATTGTTTTATATTTCTAATTAATATTTATAATTGAATTTTTATTATGTATAACCCCATATTAAAAATTATTTAGTTATTAAACATTGATTTTATATCTTTTAACTCTTCTTTAAATAATATAATAATAAATGTCCTAATCTAATCCAAGTGGACCTAGAAGATCATATATTATTCATAAGGTTTATTTTGGTTGAATTATACTTATCAAATAGAATTATGTCATGTGTTAGGGTAATAATAATATCATTTTTACCTTTAATTACCCTATTTACTTTTAAAAGTGGTAATAAAAGTAAAAAGTTACTATTCACCAAAAAATATTTTCACCTTATTGAATCAAATTTTACTTACTGATATCAATCATGTCTATTGGATTTTTTAAATTCTACTCACATAATAAGTAAAATTATGTTTTATGTAAATTAGCAAATTCTCTTAAGAGGTGGGGAAAAGACGGTGAAAAGTTCAATACAATATTTATATATCTAAAATTATTATAAACTAACACAAATGAAATAAATTGAACTTATATAGTTATTATGTATCTATTTTGACCTAAACTAAATTTAAATAAAATAAATAACTATTTTAATAATAAATTGGTTTTAAATAATAACTCAGTGTTTTTCACTATTCATAAAAAATTGAATGTTTTCAGAAAAGCACCAAAAATTTACCCTAAGATAATATCGATATTCCAAATACAAAAATGAGGTCCATTTTGAATGATATAATTTATAAAATTTTAATAAGTGGATATTACTACTCATAACTGCTAGTTTGATTGGTTGTGGTGTGTTAGAACTCGAAGTTGCGTACCACACACACTACTGTATTATTCAAAGAGAAGAGTACCGTTAAATATTGTGGTGTTACATTCTTCCCTCCTTCAAAAAATTGCGTCCTCCCAATTTAAAATTGTTCTTCGAAAATATACGGTTGAAAAAAGAAAAATACTTTTGTGGGAAAACCCACATCAGAAATTGGGTTAATAAAAATTAGTCCTAATAAGCAGAAAGGGGAATGAAAAAGTAACCACCAAATTATGATATATATTAGGAGTTAACTTGTGGTAATTAGAGACAAATAATTGGTAGAAAAACATAAATATTTATAGGGACTGATTGAGGTCATTAGTCACAAACAATTGTAGAATTTAGGGCCTCAAAACCATCTATCTATGATGATTTAAAATATCATAGGTTCAACAAAACATACGGTAAAAAGATAACACATTTTTCGTTGTAAGACCTCTTACCTAATGTTTAATAATTAATTTCTCCATAGAATAATATAATAAAATATATATATATACATTACATGTATAGTTCCATCCTTTAACTAATTTCTACCATAAACTCATCTTTCACTCTAAAAGATAATAGAACATAAAAAATATTATATTTATCATATTCATATAGGGTTCTAAAAAATGAATTTATAATTCATCTAATATATCTTCTAAAAATTCTACATTTTTCAATCCAGGACATCACGTGGGCCAGTGGTAGGTGATACACTCTTGTCGCCCTTCGGTTACGAGTTCACGTCTTGTGGCCTTGCTGGGCCCGACGGGATGCCGGCTGACCTCTAGGTTGTCCTTTTTATGGAAATCCAAAAATAATATCAAAGTAGAATTATCCAAAATACTTCTGTCCAAACTCACATTCCAATATTCATAAGGACGATAAACACAATAAAGATCTTTTTTCCATTTAATAACATGTGTACACC
This sequence comes from Viscum album, assembly GCA_963277665.1. NCBI lineage: Eukaryota > Viridiplantae > Streptophyta > Magnoliopsida > Santalales > Viscaceae > Viscum > Viscum album. Next base: position 1,420,702,781 of record OY728142.1, read on the forward strand.
TTCATCATGTAATATTTCAAAACATGGTAACAACCTAATTTACCATAAGAAATTATTTATTATATTCATGATCTCTTATCATTTATATAATAATGGATATATTCTTTATATCAATAAATATTGAGTATTCCAACAATGATGAAATAAAAAAACTGTTAATCAGCTCCTAGTAAGTCAAGAATATCAAATATATTTCCTCCAAATCAACCACCTCTTATTCCAAAATCACTACCTCGTTATTAGGACCATAATGAAGGATTGCCTTTCCTTTCACCATGTATTTTCCAAAAAATTTATCTTAATATTAAGTCACTTTTATTAGAACCATATAATCTCAAATTCTCAATAAAATAGTACTGCAGTACCATCCTTATTTATCACCATAATTCATATAACCAGTATATTGTTGATAAAACACTCAAATGAAATAATTCTATAATAACAACATAAGAACGCTATTCATTCCTCTTCATCCATAGTAGTATCATAACTTGATTATTATCCAATAGAATTATTTGTGGTATAATATGAGGAATTGTACATTGATTCCCATAGTGTCACAACTCCTTTCCGATGAAGCATTGTAAATTTGAATCCTTGTTCTTAAACTTATATTCATGTACGTGGTGTCCTTTTTCTCCACACATATCACAAACTGCCATTCCCTTCATGCATTTACCAAGGTGATTCATTCCATAGTTATCACATATTGGAAAAATCTTCTTTTCCCACTACCCTCTATCCATCTTTCTCTTTTATATCATTTTCTTCGCTTTCGTCCCTTCAAATCCATATGACATAGAGAATTAATTACATATATTATTTGCACATGATACGATTTCATCATATGTTGATAATATATAGAAGACTATTTACCATCTAAATGTTTTCTCAATATCGTGAATGGGTTTATCCTTCTTGCTATCTGGATCATATGTATTGCTGGAGTTCACATTCCTTCAACTGGGTGCCATTTCTATAAAATATCATAAACTAGATTAGTTTATGAATTGAAATAAATAATTCCAAACTTGTAAAATACCTAACATAAATTGAAAATATTATGTATATAATATATAATCATAAAAAACTTTCTTTGAGGAAGTATTTACATTTAAATCCTTCATAATGGATTGTAATGAAAATCTGAATTATCCTAACCATATCCCCTAAGAGTGTTGTAACAAAGAGTGAAGCAAAGCCCGTTTTCATGCACCAGTTCCCATTCGAGTCTAGTTAAAAGTGGTGTTTTTTTGCTTTTACCCCAAGGTACATATGTGCCAAATCCGCCTCTACCTGCTCGTATCCAGACATGGATTTATTGCTTGGAAAACTCAATAAATCACTACAATACTAAAATTCTAGGAATTTATTCTATACTTATCCTCAAAGTCTATCTTAGTTCTATATTCTCTAATCAGAGTTTATCTAAATATAGATTCCAATGTTTTTACTAAACTTCCTCTGATTCTAACTATAACACCCTGACCCCTATTACCCACTGTCGGTGCATTATTAAATAACATTGGCATGATCACAAAAGATCAAGTGTTGAAAGACCGATAAGTTTAGTAGCCTTGGGAACACTAGATACATTCATAAGGTTTTCATTAAATCATAAAATGGAATACTACAACAACATGATTTCTAAAGACAACATTAAGATCCAATAGTCTATCCCTGTAGGCCAGTCATAATATACTTATTCGCATCCTGGGAATTATAAAACATAGAAAGGGTGAGCTCAGATGCTCAGTAAGGATTACAATATAGCGAAAACTTTCATAAATAAGAATACACATTTAAACCAATATATAACTAAAATAAAAGCATTTTAATCTTAAACATTAGCATAATATGGAAAAAAAATAAAATGAAATAATTCCATTTACTTATTCACACGGATATTCCACTAGTCGAATAATCACATGCAATATCAATAACCACTTCCATAATGATGGAATGCATAATGCCAGACATTCATAACCACATATTAAAGGCCTCGTTCCAAGACTACAAATATGATTTTGTAATGACCTTATGCCAAAAACTAGTTTGTCTCATTAGACCTACCGATGCATCAATGATCTATAGCAGAATCCACCCGTCACTTACTAAGTCCAAGGAATTCCTCATATGAAAAGGTTTAAACATAACATTAAAATCCATAATAAAGCTGGCATATGAAATGTCAATACATTATCCATAAACCATGAATGTTATGAAATAACACATCCATAGTCAACCATATCACAAAACCATCAATATAATATTAATGTTTTGTATCATAATAAATCAACTTGAAATAAGCTTAAAATCAATCAAAAGATGATGACATAAATGAAATCAAAACTATTTAAGAGAAATATCTCTTTTTTGAAATCATTTAAAACTCACATAATTATAAAGGAAAACTTTTACTTTGAAAATATTAATATAAGCTTGTATAGGAATATTAGTTGATTTTATAATGGTAGAAAATAGTCTCACCCACCGTATAAGTTAAAAAAAATACATTCTTCCATTCATTTTGTCGAAAAGGTTAAAAAGGACCTTATTTGGAAAACGACAGAATGATTCCATTTTAAAAATCTTAAAAGATGTAAAACAATGGTATAAATTACTTTAACACATAGTCTATAAAAGACTAAGAATGTTTTGAAATACATTTTTAAGAAACATGGATGTGGTTGATAAAGAGGTCAGAGTAGATAATTACGTGTAAATAACCTCAGATAATGAAGAGATTGTGAACTAAACCCTTTTCTTTTACTTTTTGATGGTCAATGGTATGTTAACCTCATTTATAATGGTAAAATAATTTTTTTGAAATTATTAAATAATTATATATATTAATATGATATCACGTTTGATCTTTTAACCTTTCTTTGTTAATAATATCTTAGTATTATCGTCCTTTGAGGTGATAACTAATTAATATTCCTTTATATGATTTGTTATGTGAGTCATATTTGTTATGTATGGTATGTATCATATTCATATAGAGAATTATATCATGTCTTTATACATTATTTTTTATCATAAAATTAAAATTAGTCTTGAATGGATACGATAGGGAATGAATCTCATCGTGTTCGTGGAGAAAAAAATCTGTACATACACATGAGTGAAAATATCATTCTTTTGATATTAAAAATATATATAATGGGATATTATATAATATATAAAGAATCATTACATTGTTTTATTTATTATTTACATCAATTACACATCATTTTTATACCCATCCAAATAATAATGTATTGAATAACAATTACACCATGACGTGGAGACGATATGTCGTATGTACGCATATATGGTGACATATCAATCAAAATATCAATAGAAAAATGAATTTTGTTGTACCATATTTATAATAGTATTACAGTATATAGAAGATAATGGAGTTATTATTTTAGAATGGAAATCAAAATGAAAGAAGAAGTGGAATATGAAAAGAACTTGAAAGAGGTGGTGAAATATTTATCTCTTCTTCAGGTTCTTCCTTTTGAATTGACCAAAAGGGATCCTTAAGTTGGATTTCTGACTAAAGAAAGGCCTATATTATGAATTAAGGATAGTTTAGAGGATATTTGGGTAGGTGTTGGTTGATCCAAAAGACATTGAAGGTGTGAATTTGAGAGAAGGGGAAGTTCCCTTTTATAAGAGGGGTGAGGGGCACCTCATGGGAAAACATAAAATATTATTTTATAATAAATTCATATTCGGTTAATAATGGCACCAAAGTGACGTATTTCGAGTCTAGGGTGGGGAGGGTTATAAATCCACTCATCCAATAGGTTATAGACAGGTTCGTGTCACTATATTAACCTTATCTTTTAGATTTAACTCTTAGTTAAATAGTTTCACATTTACAATGTCTATTCGTATTTTTATATATATGGTTAATAAATATAATATATAATTCCAAGAGAACCCCATGTTGTTCATTAATGATACATATATCAATATATGAGTCTTTTGGCCAAACCTTATAATTTTCGGAATAGAATATCAATTAAAATTATAATATATTTTTTAAAAACTCATTTATGTCATTTTTGACACTATTTGCTATTTTGTTTTTGTTAAATTCATAACATCATTATTACTTCGAAGAAAATTCATTTTATCAACTTGAAAATGTCATAGAAACCTATAAAATTACTTTAATTCATTAAAAGTCTCAAATTTAATTTATTTTGGTATTTAAAATATCAATTATTTTATTATTTCATTAATAAGGTAATTACTGCATCACCACTGTGTCATAAATAAATTAATTTATTTAATGTCAAAAAATTATAAATAATATACCATTATGTAAGAAATATTTCTATCTTTCTAATTAAAAGTAATAATTGTATTTATCTTATGTATAATCTTATATTAAATATGTTTTATTTATTAAAAATTGAGTTTAACTCTTTTAACTCTTTAAATAAAGTAATAATAAATGTCCAAATCTAACCCATGTGGACCTAAAGGATCATATTTTATTTATAAGGTTGTATTTTTTAGAGTTATACATATCCAATAGAATTAGGAAATGTGTTTGGGTAATAATAATATCATTTTTACCTTTAATTACCCTATTTACTTTTAACTTTGGTAACTAAAAGTAAAAAGTTACTATTCACCAAAAATTATGTTCATCTTATTGAACCACATTTAACATAATGATATCAATTGTATGTCTCTTATTTTTGAAATTCCACTCACATAAGCGGTAAAATTATGTTTTATGTGAATTTTAAAATTCTTCTAGGAGGTGGGTCAAAGACAATGAACAATTCAATAAAATTATTATATATCTAAAATTATTATTAACTGAATCCAATGAATTACATAGAACATATATAGGCATTGTGTATCTATTTTGACATAAAATAAATTTATATAAAATAAATAATTATTTAAATAAAAATTCGGTTTTAAACAATAACTTACTGTTTTTCACTATTCATCAAAAATTGAATGTTTTAAGAAAAATACCCAAAATTTACCCTAACAAAATTTTGATATTATGAATCCAAAAATGAATTCCATTTTGAAAGATAAAATTTTTAAAATTTCAAAAAATGGGTATTACTATTCATAACGCCTAGTTTGATTGTTTGTGGTGTGTTAAAACCCGAAGTTGCGTACGACATATGCTACAATATTATTCAAAGAGAACTGTACCGTGGAAGCCTGGGGTGTAACATGTAATCATTAAAACTGATTGGAAAATGAATCAAAAACTACTTCCCCAGCACTGTACCTTCTTCCGTGGCTGGTAAGAGGGATCCACGCTAACAACATCGCAGAATGGAATGCTCAATGTCATGACTGCCCCATCTTCGGGCGAGTTTCACGTCAGACCCGCTTTTTTCTTGGTGGGACCTCGTGCTGGATGACAGTGTCTGGTGACACGATAATCCATTGGTACCTCAAACGTTACTAGTCTCCATATTGAGGAGAAGACCTTCATGTTGGGTTCACCATTTCTGTTTCTGATGCTTTCGTCGGGGCACACACATCTATCATGTAGAGGATGTGTTGTTGTTACCCCGCATTCCATATTTCCAAAGGTTGGTGGCATCTGCTCCTTATTCAGGGACGTCTACTCCTTGATCCAAATGAGTTAATAGGATGTCATTTCATTCTTCCATGGATTCCTCCTCGGATCTCATCATCTATTCTGTGGCTCCATCATTTATTTAAGATGTTGTTCGTGAAACTATTACCGAATCCATAACTTCATCGATATCAGATAATTACACTGCATTTGTAAGGACGGTCCAAGGGGTCTTGTTAGGGCAGCAACCTTATGTTAGGGAAGTAGTCATGTTGGTCATCACCGACGTGTATGGACATTAGGGGATTGGAATGTCTATGTTATGACCCTTATTATAGGGCTTCTTGAGGCACAGAAGCCCGAGGCATCCCACATAGAACGCAGGGAATCAGATTCTATTGGAATATATTTGAGGTATTCCTCACCTTCCCATGTTTAACAAAGGGTATGCTGTAATTTTAACATCCAGCGGAGACAGATCTGACTGATTGGAACACTGATTAGAGTGTATCAGATTGAGGAACCCCCTAGAGGGAACGCCGATATTGCGGCCAACACGTGGGTGGCTTCTCGAGTGCTATTAAACCAAATATGGAATGGGGTGGTATTATTCCACTGGGATGTGAAAGCCCAGGTGGGGAACAAGATGGGTGATGTAAGGTTCTGTATCTTGTATGGTGAATGTGATGGAACCTTCATGGGGTGATAATAGTTTTGGGATTGAGCCTTGAAGAGACATCCTACACATCCCGGTGGTAGGGAATCAAAGTACACATAGTTTGATGAGACGATGGGATGCTTTGGGAGGCGACTCATGAGAATGGACGCATGGATGGGACCCGGAAGAAATGGAACATCTGGGTTTGAGAATTATCTTCCTGAGACACATGGGCTCGAGGGAGAGATCATGATGTGGAAGAAGTGATGGGGTTGATCCTCATGTAGGCTTCCTATGTATCTTTATGGCAGTGAATCAAAGTCAAGATAGTTCAAGTGGAATTTTGGGCTTACGTTCTAAGGAGGACCATGAGATTTGGGTTGTTCTCTTGAACCTCATGGAGGTTTCCCATGTACCATGCCATGACATGGATCAAAGTCCTCGTAGTTCAGTTTGGGTTGGGGCTTACACTCAGAGGAGGCCCAAGTGTTGGTGAACCGACGTGAAAGTGGTCAGAATGACCGAGTGGTGGGATTGAACCTGGTGGAGGCTTCCTATGTACCATGCCTTGGCATGGATCAAAGTCCCCCGTAGTTCGGGATGGTATGGTGCTTAAACTCTGAGGCGGGCCAAGTGATGGTGAACCGATGTGAATGTGGTTAGAATGATCAGGTGGTTAGATTGAACCTCGTGGTGGTTTCCTACGTACGATGCCTTGAAATGGATCAAAGTCCCCGTAGTTTGGGATGGGTTGGGGCTTACACTCTGAGGCGGTCCAAGTGTTGGTGAACCGACGTGAAGATGGTCAGAACCACTTGGAGGTGGGCTTGAACCTCATAGAGGTTTTCTATACACCATGACTTGACATGGATCAATGTACCCATACTTCATAATGGTTTGAGGATTACACTCTAAGCCAGCCCAAGTATTAGTGATCCAACGTGAAAGTGTTCGGAACGACCGGGTGGTGGGATTGAACCTCTTGGAGGTTTCCTACGTACCATGCCTTAGCGTGGATCAAAGTCCCCATATTTATGGATGGTATGGGGATTACACTATGAGGCGGCCCAAGTGTTGGTGAACTAACGTGAAAGTGGTTGGAATGACCGGGTGGTGGGATTGAACCTCGTTGAGGCTTCCTGCATACCATGCCATGACATGGATTAAAGTCCCCATAGATCGGGATGGGTTGGGGAATACACTCTGAGGCGGACCAAGTGTTGGTTCATGGTCAGTGCTTGCTCTAAGATCACATGAGTCATACTCGGTGTGAGAAACAAGAGACAAAAGAGGCTCATTGATCATGCCGCGTAAGGTTCATCCATGGGAGATGGAGTGGGGCTTTGCATGGAGCGGACCAAATAGAAAACATGGGAATACACATGGTTAGAAGCCCAATAAGTCGAGGCTTACTATTGGATGGAGGCCCGGGGGTGAAAAAGCACAGCGGAGGAGGGACTCGGTACCGAAGAAAGGAGAAGCACTGTTTCCCACCATGCCGTTCGCTGTCCCTAGGGTCCGAAGATGAAAGGAAGAGCAGTGATGATGCCTCCTCCGAGGAAAGCTATGGGCTTACACCAATGTGTCTTCCCTTTCCCCATGGACAAAAACCACTATAACAAGGAGGATATCATCCCCTGTGTGGGGTGATCCCATCCCCGTGGAGACAAGTGGTCGTGGAGAATGTCCATGGCGGGGGACCCTGCATGCGTGGCATGAGGCCAGGTCATAGTTTAATGTCACGTGATGAGGATGATGGTGGATGGGAATTTAACGTCCTGCAGCTCAGATGAGGTGGGTGCGCTACGCACCCCTAGGCTTACATAACCGGTACCCTCTGCTCCTTGTGGAAGGGAAGGCATCGACAATTCCTTGGCGAGGGTGTTCCATGGAACACACCATCAAGGGGTCCACGTTAGTGTGGCTATGCGAAGAAGCAATAGTCGTTACCGTGCCTATGCGATGACGCATAAGGCGAAGCAACTCAATGGGAAGAACCGTCCAAGGGTCTTTGATGTTACTTTGTATGAGCCTAGAAGGTCGTACGGTAAACTGATGTGTGATTTGGATGCCTTGGTGTGAGAGATTCCTGTGAATGGAATCCATTAGAAGAATATCGGACACACACACAGAGGTATTCCCACTGAGTACCGAGGTGAGGGATCCCAAGAAAATTGCGTGAAACCATTGAGGCATGGAAGCGAAATTAGTATCTTGGTGCGAAAAAACACCGTGCTAACATGAAATCAATGGGGATTAGTGAGAAAATGGAGCTGAGGATTTGTGCACAACAGAAAGTATTGCACGTAAGGAATACCAATTTCCTGCAATTGGGAGAGGATGCACGTAATGACAGGGGTGCATGCAATTGAAGGGGATTGCGTGCAACGCCTAGGGTGCACGGAATTTAAGGGGATTGCATGCAATTGGTCGGCCGATGCGCAAGTGGAATAGATTGTGCGCAAGGAGAGGACCCCGAAGGGATTGGAATTCAGTATTAAAAAAAGGGGATCTCGCGCGAAGTTAGATCCGAAGGCAACATGGCGGACAAAGAACCGTACCTAAAATCCATATTTGTGCATGCCAAAGGAGAATTTCGCACATGAGAGCCGATTCATATTTTTCAGACCTGAAATTTAGTTAGGCTACCTTCTATTTATAGATTTTCGACCGTGCGAAAAATACGTTGGCGTGGAATAATTGCAATACAGGGGTAGCTAAATGAAATGTCAACTATGAGGGGTGGGGCGTGAAATATTTCGCACCCACTCATCAGAACTCTTGTGAATCCCAGAATATTCCGCACGAGGCATAATTTTTTCTCCCACATATGAATTTGTTTTTCTTGTCTTTTTCGGCCACCCTGGACAGGGTCCTCGGATCTGAATTTGGCTTCTCTTTTTCATTTTGAATCACTCTTCATCACTTGATCGTTTTTCGACGTCTACAAATATATTAATTATCCCAAATTATATTTAATTTTATATTTTGAATAACATTTATTTGATATTTACATTAATAAAAGGATTAATACATTAGTTTTGTGTAATTATTTAATATAAATATTTGTTGGTTGAAAATTAGAAAAACAAATTCCATGATGAAAATTAATATTATAAATTTTAGTGGGATATTTTTATTTTAATATATATTTTGGATGATCCTATATTAAAAAATTCATATTTATTAAAACATGAATGTCCTAACTTTAACATCACATTAAATAAAATATTACATGTGACATATTTTTACCATTTGGAAACAAAGGGTCCAAAAATAGACCCATAGATGATTATGGTCTAGATATACTTGACAAATTAGATTTGTTCTAGTTTTTTGGTATTTTTATGGTTATTATTATTTTATTTAAAATTACTTTATTAATTATTCGTCAATTAAATAATTTATGCAACATCATTTTATAAGGCGTTAATCAAAATATTTATTTCCTATATTTATAAATATATAAACATGATAAATGGAACAAAATTATCTTTCAAATTTCATTTTATAATTGATTTTTTCTTCTATATAACATAATATAATATATGACATGGTTATTAAATTTTGAGTAAGACTTATATAGGTTTTCTTTAAATTAAATGTCCAAATCTTATCCAAGTGGATTAAACAGGATACCATTTCACCCCAAGGATGATTTAGTTCAACAAAAAATCATCAAATGATATTAGGACATGTGTAATGGTAATTTTATAATATTATTTTACCCCTAATTGCACAATTTATATTTTTAACATATTAATTAATATTAATATATCACTATTCACAATAAGAAAAAATAAAATAATTGTACTTAAATAATTCGTTCCAACATATTAAAAATATGGAATCCATTTTTCAAAAATCAATACATAGAATCTACAGTAACTAATATAAAATTTATCCCATTTTCAAAATGATAAAATATATATTAAATGTTAAAACATGCACACGATAAAAATGTTTTTTCTTCTAAATTTAATGTAAAATTAATTACAATGATCTAATATATTACTAAATGATAAAAATATAATCTATTTATAAATTAAACCAATTTCAAAATATATTATAATAGTACCAATAAATTTTATAGAAAAGTAGTTTTCCATTAAAATGCATTTTTTTTCTTTAAAAAAAACATGAATCATATCATAAAAATAACAAATATTCATCCAATGTAAATTATGATAATTAAATTTCAATTAATATTATTTAGGTGAAAAAATATAAAAATTATTCAAAAACAATCTTACAAATTGGTCCTTCATCAAAAGGCGACAAAACTGCATTTTTTAAAAATTACTTCTTTTTTCAGAAAAATTGAATTTTTTCTGATATTATGTTTTGAAAAAATATAAGATTAATTTTAATAATTATATATAATATATATTACATATATATTCCATTAATAAAATCCATGAATAGTGATTTTATTTATTTAGAAACTCAGTTATTTTCATTCTAATAGATTTCAAGAAAATCATAGAGTATTAACAAAAAAGTGTTTTATTTTAATTTATAATTTATTTATCACCAAATAATAAAATATATATACACATGAAAAGAATATTTTAAAAATTATATTAATACTCTTCATAAATTCAATTATAATTACTAGTTTATAGGGTAACAAAATAATATTTAGGTTTTCACTCAAACTCAGTCTTGTGTGAAATGAAATCTATCAAAAGAACTGTAATGTGTGAGTAACACAATACAAGAATAGTTATGGATATACTTAAATTTATTTTGGTGTCACATATAGATCAATATTATCTTGCTGTAGTGTACACATGAATATATCAATTAAATTTAAAAAATATATCTCATGAAAATATTTGGTTGTTAGAGTATCAAATCCATGTAGTATTGAATGAAATGTAATATTAGCCCTAACTATTTATCCTATTTGAGATCATTGTCTAAATAAGATTTTTAGCCTATATTATTTCATTTACACCAAAATATGGATCACTTTCATGAAATCTTCTACATATCACTATTGAGGAAGTGCATACATGACCACTCATTTGTACGAAATCTGATGATGGTATGACTAAAGAATGACCACTCTTTTGAGGAGCATCTATTTGGGATCTTGTAACATAGAAACAATGATCCAAGTAATAAATAAACATACAATATCAAATTTCTTTAGAGGAACCATATTTATTAAAAATTGATGTGGGAAACAAATGAAACAGTGAAAAATAAGTACACAGAATTATTCTCAATTGGGATTCTAATTAGGAATTTAAATGATGAAATGTATAAAGGAGGGATGAATGTAACATCCTAGAGTTTATAAATGATTTTTTTCTTCTGTATTTTTTTGTAATATTATACTTTATAGTATTATACCCACATAACTAAAAATGAAACTAACAGTGGTTTATTTCATTAACAAATACTGTTTCAATAGTCAGTTGTAAACCGTTGAAATCTAATAAAATTAAAAATATAAAAATAAATGAAATTCAAAAAGATGATAAATGGAAATTATGGATCACCCCAATATATTATAATTAATGAACCCATTGCCAATACTATAGAAATCAAAAAAATTACTAAACTAGTTGATGTATTATATGATGAAAATATATAATATTTTATAGAAATGTAGTATATATTGAATTATAAAATTATGTGGTCTTTATAGGAGGAAATGTCACCTTATAAATAGTGATGTTACATTTGGAATTGTAACATTACATGTCAGAATAATAAACTCGTCATTGGGAATCAGAACTATACTATTGGAATTATCATTTTTTTAAATGATGAAATTGTGATATAATTAGAATTTAACCATGTTAATTTATGTAAATACATATATATTATAATTTTGAAAAATGAATATCATGATTAGGAAAAACACATAAAAAAGAACATTTTTTATAAACTATATTTTAAAGTACCTCGTAAAATAAAAAAAAATATATGAATAATTATAATTAATTATGATATATTTTTGTCAATAAATGAATAAAATTTTGTAAATATTAACCATGATATTTTTCAAGGTTTATTTTTTCTAATTTTTTGAAATGCATCAATATCATGAGGAATTGTAGAAATATAGTTTTATTCATATATGTTGTATATTAAATAATATCATTCATGATGTCATAATGATATAATCATTTATGGAAGATAATTTTGATCCAAAAAAATATTAAATTTCATTTGTGATTCATTATAATCATATCATTAAAAATTGCAAACAAAAACTGCATTTTCAAAAACATAAACTCAAAAGTGATCCTTAAAAATAACAATTATACTTTAGTTTCATTTTAATAAACTAATAATTGAAAAAATAAAGATGTTTCATGTCATAATACACATTATATTATTTTAATATTGGATTGGTGATGTAAAAAATTCACTACTACATGTTGTATATTTGATGTATTATTTTATTAAATAATTTATTCTAAAAATACCCCTATGTTTTTGTATAAATAGCCCCCTCCTCGCCATGGATCTTTCACTCTCCAAAGACATTTTTTCCAATATAGGTATTATAAATACCCTTATAATATGTAGGGATGTTTTTATACAAAATAACTAAAATAATTAAGGGTTTTTTAGTGTCGTCCAAGAGGAGGTTCATCGACAGCGACATATGTTTTGATTAGCTCTTATATTTTTTTCCTTGTTCAATCTATTTTTATAAAAAACATTAAAAACCATATATTATTAATAAAGAAGTATTTTAATACTATGTTAATGATTTTAAAAAATTATATATATCATGTATACAATATAATTTATTTTTGAACATCCCTTTCCCACTCTCTCAACATTGTTCCATCAAGGGCGGATTAACCCCATATGGATTCTTTTCCCTATAAAAACATATTACCATAATCATTGATGGATATTATTAATTATATATAATATATTCAAATTTAATTAGATGTATTATAATTATTTAAAATTATTTTTACACATGTATAATGACTATGAATGAAATTAGTGAAATCAATACAAAATGGAAAAATATAATTTATTTATGCAATAAAAATAAATATTGTTTATCCAAGAATAAAATATATTTTAATAAAATAATTATAATAAATAAATATTAGAACCAATGTAAATAATAACAATTGGGTTATAATTTCTAATAAATCCATGTTTATTATTCAAGAAGTATAAAAGTGATGAAATAAAGAGGGAATTAAGGTAATGTGATTTTTGATCCCAACTCCATTTCATTGGGTTATACATCATTTGCGTAATATTTGGAAAAACAATTCCCCTAATATTCCATAAAAATAATTTAAATGTTATTAATATCTCTTCTCAAGGATATACATGTTTTCACCATTATTTTTAATGGAATTAAAAATGATATTCCAAAAAATATTTTCTTTCAAAAATAAATCTTCTACTCCTCATGTGTTCTTTCTAATGAAGCAAGAAAAAGATATTTTATTACAATGTATTATCTATAATATTTATATGGGAACAAAACTATTTTTTATAATGTTATGAATTATTAAATCCTTACAAAAATCATTCCCTTCTATGGGTTATGTTAGGATTTTGTTTATTATACTCTCTTAATGGAATTCATGATTTTATAAATATTATAATGTGATTGGTGGGGTTAAAATTATGTATCCTCAAAATGTAGTTTATAATGTGATCTATCCCATGATACAATTTGTATTGTTTGTGGAAATTATTCTAGATCATATCATAATGATAATATAATGATTATTCATATATGTTATCTGTAAACATGGTGCAATATTTGATCACAATTATGTGTAGTATTTTACCTCTATGACATAACGTTAAATTTGTATGAATTTACAAATTTCATGAATAGATCCAATTTTTCCTTCATGAAAATTTGTATGATATTATTATTCTAATTTAATTATCATTATTATCCTACCCATGTTATATTAATTCATGTCCCTTGTTCAACCTCTTATTGTTTTTTAGCTCACCCTTTTATTTGATCAATATCCTAAGGTGTCTATATGTACTAATTCAATGTGACATTTTATATAGATGAAGAATATGTCTTTAAATAAATTTTTATGAGTTTTTATTTACTGGTGAATTATTATGCTAATTTTTTATAAATAAAAAACCTTTCTATTCTTGAATGTATAAACATTATGTTTTTAAACAATAAAATATTATAATAACCTTGTAGAAACAATTAGGGGGAATTTAACATACAAAGATGACAATTAATGAGAAAATTTTATACCCAAGAATAATCTAGTGGATATGAATATACATGAATTTATTTTGAAATAGATTTTAATATTTCCCCATAAAAATTATTTTGATAGTCAATCTCGGTAAACAATGACATTGTAGCATCACAACCCTTCAAATTTTGTTATCTTTTAAATTGTATGAACCATGAAAGATAGAATCATATATTGATTTATATATAAATTATTAAAAAGTATAATAACCATAAAATATGTTCATGGGATATATATACCCCATAAAAAGACTTGTGGTTAATTTAGATTATGTCTCTTAGAAATAAAAGGGAAACTAAATATCCATTACTAGATTTTGTAACTTTTTAATTATATGACCCATGCAATAATAAAATTAAATGAATTTTTAAATATCATGTGAGTAACAAAATACACTAAATAACACATAAATGGTTGTATATATATTCCTTATTGAGGATATTGTATCATAGTATAATATATGTACCAAAAAAGACAATTTGAGAAAAAAATAACTGACTACTTTTAAAAAAATAAAATTTTAATTCTCATTAAATAATAAAATGAAATTTAAAATTAAATATAATAAAAATAATTATATTCATAATATCATTTTCAAAATACTTAATATACACCACACAATGAAATTAGTTGTGGATATGACGTATGTATTGTAGAAAAAGTTGAGAGATATGAAATTCCTTACCATATGTCTCGAATTCCATCATACATGTTCTGAAATCCAATATAATTAACAGATGATTGTTATGGTTCTGTTAAAAAAATACATATATGTAAAAAATTTATATTATTATCTTATCTCCATTTATTATACGTTATTAAAAATTTCTTGTGAAAATAATTTTTTGGGTAATAACTACCTTTATTCATGCATATTTTGATTTATTATTTGAATTCCAATTTCATTGATCATGGTTCAATAATCTCCAGTTATTTTTCCATGATATAAATATAATTTATATTCATTATAATTTTATTTATATTAATCCATATCTGTTAGTGATATAAAATTAAATACGACACTCAAAAAGAAGGTAAGATGTACATATGTGTGAATAATGATTCCATATTCTCAACTGGTTGAATGAAAGAATGGTAAGTAATATATAAAATTTATAAATAAATTTTGTTTAAATATATATCACATTTTTAATTATATTTATCCTTACTATATTCTATGAAATGGTATCATGAAAAATGAATCACATTTCTTTAGGAGGCACCAATCCATTGTACACACGAGCAACATCATCATTTTCACCCATAATGGAACATATGAAGGTATATGTGATATTATAAATACATATGTAAAAAAATATAATTATTATATAATATAAATATTATATCAATAATTATAAATAGTCTTTACAATATGTAATAGAAAATGAATTACATCGGTTCGTGAGGAGTTAGTGGACCAAACACACTATCGTCAGATTCAATTACCATTTGATTGAAGATGAGATGGATTTTGGTTGTTGAATAAAATTAATAAAATATAATTATATTATAGATAATTTTTTATTATATTTCACTTCTTAGGTAATTAATGTGTGTTATAAAATAGTGATTAAAAATAACTATTTTATTAAAGATATTTACCTTCCCTTAGAATAACCTCTTTTATAGATATTAATAATTACAAAAGAAACTGTTTTTTTGGAAAGACCACAGGCAATAGAATGTGGATGAGGATTTCAATGAGAGTTTTTTAGGGTTTTTTTTCATAAAATGGATTAATATGTGTTAACAAGTGAGGGGAAGAAGTTCCCATTAATAATTAATTAAAATGTTCATTTTTGTAAACACATAATAATATTTAATAATGGGAAATATCTCTCATCCCACGATCCAAAAAGTATTTAAAATAATTAATTTGAGAGATAATATGATTAATAAAAATCAATATAATGGATAAAAAATGTTTTAATCAAGTTATTCGTTAGCCGATATGTCTACTAAATTATACCATTTTAGCTCTTTCCAAAGTAACTTGTATCGTTTTATTAACACATTAAATTAATCATTTTTGAATAAAATTATATTGATATGAATTATATAATTAAGGAAAATATTTATAAATATTTAATAATATTTATAAAATAAAACTCTTATCTATGATGAAAATTAATATCAACATAAGAGTATTTAACACACAAAACTACATTTTATCATTTATTAGAGTAACTAATTTATATATAATTTATTAATATTTTGGGAAAATTTTAATTTGGAAATATAGTATAATTTAAAGTGTAATTATTAATAATATTTAAGTGATTTAATCAAATTAATATTATGGATGTCCCAAAATTTTATTAATGAGTAATCCCATAGATGCAATGATAAAGTAGTTTGTTAAAGGGAAAATATTTAAAACAATATAGTGATTTAATTATAGAATTAAATATGAAATAGAATCTAATGAAATAAATTAGGATAATAAAAATAATAATTAACTAGTTATACATTTATAAAAATCATAAAAAATTGATATCATTATTTATTTAAAAAGAAAATAAGCATTTATAAAAAATATTTTTTCGATTAATCAACAAATAAATGTTTTCATAAAATTATATGAATAATAATTTTAGATAATGTATATATATTTATTACAATAAAATGGTATATTTAATCATATAAATTTTATAATATTGAAAAAAATTACATTCATTATTTATATACAATCAATTAAAATCAATTTTTAAAAGAAAATAATATTTTCCATAGAAAAGAACAATATATTAAAAAATTCTTACATTATTATCATATCGTATACATCAAATAAAACCAATATATATAATATATAAAATTTGGTAATTTCAAATCAAAAATCCAAGTCTATCCACAAGAATTTAATGGATGTGTTAAAATGAAAATATTAATAGTATATCATAGTTTATTAAAACTCGGTGTTTCATGTATCCCAATATATTTAAGAAATTAAATTTATTTGAATCATTTTTTCATAAAAACTCTGGATGTTACTCAGATAATCATACTCAATTCTTATATATGTAACAATATCTTGAAAACATTTATAATTTCATCATTTATTTACCCATGGAATAGAAAACCAGATTAATAAATATTTCACCCTTATAATCATAAATGATTTAGAGAAAAATATTTTTTATTTAATAAAATATATTCTCATGGAATCATATGTAACATGAACAGATTAATTCATAAATATAAAATACTTTTTAAAGATCACTATCATATTTCTTTTGTAAAATAACATCTCCATTATGAATTGAAATATTTAAAATATATAAAATTTTAAAATCTAAAAGGAAAAACTTTATTTAAATATATCAAATGATATATTTAAAGTATTATTTACATAAATTAGCTGCCATGATGGTGTTAAAATATATTCATGTGGTTTACGTTAAAACAAAAATTCCATTCATCATTTCAATACAAAGTTAATTGTACATCACCATCAAAAGGAAAATAATATTCCTTTATTTATTATTTATTGTAAAACATGTGTTAAAATTATTTCATATGATTATTATGGTTTGGTAAAATCATTTTTTAAATAATTTTCAAAAAAATTATATCGTCTGAAATGATTCTTGACCGAAGTAATAAATAATTTTGACATTCTTTAAAAACATTCTCATACTATCTTTAGTATAAAAATTGTGTAATTTAAAATAAGGATATTTAATAGCCATAAATAAAAACAGGATAACAAGAGAAATAATATTTTGGTGAGAGAGGTTGTATAATTTCATCATTTGAAATTTACTCACCACCTATCCAGAAAAAATGGAGATTTTAACCTAAAATCATTACCACATTGGTACATTTTGAATCATAACCCCCATGAAATAAGTATAAATAAAATTAAAAATTAAATACCATGAATATTAATAGACTCATTGTATAAAATTTCTACTACATAGAAGATACAACTAATAAACAAAAAAAATAGGAGCATAAAATTGAACATATCTCAATTAAAAAAAATACTATGATGAAGAACACATACTGCTTTATTAATCATATATTCAATCAAATATGAGATAATAAGAATTGAATGAACCATTAAAAGTCATGAATTATAATTAAATCATGATACACATTGATAATGTGTATTTATTTTCAACATGAAAAGGAAAACATGATTTATACCATAAACAAGTTTTATGAAATTCATATTTGTGATTGTAAACCTCATATATATGATCAAAATTATATAAAAAAAATATATTAATCGTTATAATAAATATAAATTTATTATAGTTACATTATGGAACAATGTAGTTACTTATAATTTCATATGTTATTAACTTATAAAAATTATATACCAATTAATGAATGAATATATAATAAATACCTAATTTCTAAAAGATAATATATTAATTTATTTAATATTGGAAGATAAATTTATTTTATTTTTATCACATTTCTATCATATTTACAATATTAATCATTTATTATTCATCATATTTATTCATTATATACAATTTTATAACCATTTATAAAATGTAGGATTTAAAATAAATTATGTTACTTCGTTTAGATAGTTTTCTATTCGTATGCATTAGTGATGCTATAGAATTGAGAATAATAAAAATAATTACAGGTTAATAAAATATAAAACATATAGAATAATTAGTCACATTAATTTAAATAATAAATGGAAATGAAAAATTTAATTTCATTGAGTTGGTAGTACACACGCACACAAGAGAACCATTATTATTTTCCAACTAATATGATGGTATGATTGCAGATAGGTTCATATAATTAACGAATAATATTTAGTTAATACATATCATATGTAAATATTAAATCCATCAAAATAACTAAAAATTACTCATGGGATTGAAAAATGAATCATATCTTTAAATTAAGGAGAAAGTCCACAAGATGCACAAGTGATATATTCATTACCTATATGATGTAAAGAAGGTTGAATTTTTGTGGAAACCAATATAATAACATCTATATATATTTATGATATTATTGTAATCATGATATAATGAATACATCAGGTTTCGGTAATGTGTAATAAGAAATAACATTGAATGTTCACACTTATGGATTACACCACTTCATTAAGAAAACTCCTTTGGCTTTTACCTTATGACGTGAAAGGATATTATTATGATAAAAAGGTCCTCTATGATATGTGGATGGATATTAGAAAATTATTTGGGAATGTATTGTCGATGATAATAGGATCCTCATGTGTATATAGTAATGCTGATACAATGTCCTTTTTTGTCAGAGAGTGGAAAAACATGGTTTTTCAAAAACGTTAACAAATATTTGAATCACATTCTATTATAATTCAAAAAATTGACACATATTATAATTTAAGATGATATAGTGTTGAAATATGTATATAAAATTTGATCGAGATATGTTTTTGTTTCAGTATATCTCTTATACCTTAGTTAATCCACATGTAAATTAGTTTTAACCATTATCATGGAAACACGATTTTATTGTTTTTACTATTAATTCTGATGAAAAATAAATGTGTAAATATAAATAAATTTGGAAATGATAATTAAATATTCATATTAAAAATTATAGAAATAAATTTTCCAAATGTGAAATAATTGACATTTATAAAAAACCTAGAAAAAACGAAAAAAAATTAATTTCTAAAAAAATATGTTTTGAAGAAAAAAACTTATCTCAAAATTAAGAATAAATCCAAATAAAATTTTATTTATTGGATAATATTGAAAAAAAATGTTGATTATCTTTTAAAATAAAAATTGACATCTTAATAGGGTTCGCTAATAGGTTAAATGATTCTTCAGTTGTGGATAGAAACTAAGATGATAATAAAATTTTAGATGAGGATCTCTATAATGAATAGAATGAGGATATATTTTACTTCCGTTGTGAAAATCTTATTATTCATTGTGAGAATATGGTTGAGATTGACAGGGACTATAAACCGAGATCATGGGTGAGATGGATGAATGGAGGGATATCGCAATGGTTAATATTTTAATACAATCCCGATAGAGAGGAGATGTGTTTGGCATAACATTTGTCTTGGTAACAAATACTTTTTGTATGATGTGGATGTTTCTAGCCCATTAGTAATGGAGAATTTTGAAAACTACTAAGATGGAGCAGCTAATTCTATTAATGTGGTTTCAAAAGGTAGTGAAGAGGTGAATGAATTATTGGAGGGAGTCCCACATATGGTTGAATGATTTGGTAATGAGTTTCTATAGTCCATTCTTAAGGATGAGGAAATTTAGGTTATGGTGCTCTCAATGAGCAAGACAACTTCGATGATCCATATGGGCTTAAAAGACAATTTTTCATGGCTTCTAGGACATTGTTGGCTCTTAGGTGGTGGATGAAAATCATGATTTCATCCTGGGTAGAACTCTTAGTTTTTGTGTGAGTGCCTCTAGGGGATTCTCATTCCTTAGGTCAAGGATCCCACCATCTTTGGATAGTATAAGCCAATATTCCATTTGTAATGT
Source organism: Viscum album (assembly GCA_963277665.1). Classification (NCBI taxonomy): domain Eukaryota; kingdom Viridiplantae; phylum Streptophyta; class Magnoliopsida; order Santalales; family Viscaceae; genus Viscum; species Viscum album. The sequence goes on from OY728142.1 coordinate 1,420,723,718, forward strand.
GTCCTAAAATATATATAATACCTAGATTACAAGGGGATTGGGTAGTATTATTTTATTTTGGGAGTCTGTTGAGAAGTGAAAGTTCATCAAGGGACGAAGAGTCCTTGGGAAGTTGGAATTGCTAGAGAACTGGTGAACGATATCAATGGAAGAGCTGTTGGCTCTAATATTTTCTTCCATGAAAGAATGGATAAGGGTTATGAAAATATAGAATAGAGCTTCAATTTTTAGGGTGATGTTGAGTTATGGGTTTCAGGAATAGTTTTTTGAACTTGGATTTCATTTATACTCATCCCAATAGTGTCCAATCTCTCTCATGGGGGAGTGCTTTGGCTTCCAAAAATCTATGTGAGGAGTCTGGTAGGGAGATCTGTTGTCCCCAAGTCTTTTCATTTTTTCCTAGGATGCTCTATCATAGAATCTCTATAGAGGCATGGTTAAGAGAAGGCAGTTTCCATACTTTGGGTGGTAGAGTAGGGAGGGAGTCTACCATCTGATATTTGGGGATGATGTGTTTATCTTCATTAAGGAAAAGCTTAGATCCTTAATTGGCCTCAAAGGGATTCTCTATGAGTATCTTCGTCTGAGTGGACAATGTATCATATACGGGGAGATCCATTTATATATTTATGATAAGTGTTAAGGAAGACGTTATTGGGACATCCATGATATTTTGTGTTGTCAAGGAAGGAAATTTCCTATCATGTTTCTGGGGGTTCTGTTCATATCAGGGAACATAAGGAAGCAGTTCATTGAGGACATACCTAACCAGTTATTTGGAAGGATCATTAACATGAAGAATAATTTTCTCTCTTCTGAGGGGGGTTTACTTTGATTAATAGAATGCATACCTCTATGTCAATTCTTTTCATCTATATTGTAATGCTACCTAAAGGAACCATTATGAGAAATGAGATGTTATATATAGGTTTTCAATGAGATGTCAATCGGTCGGGCTGCTGCAATTGGGATATATGGGAACGTATAGTGAGACTTATTTATGTTGTTGGCATGGTGATTCATGAATTTTCTAAATCAATGCATTTCATGAAATATTGACCAGCTAGGGATATCATTAAAGGTAACCCCTTGTGGGTTTTTTTCGAGGAGAGGTACGTGGAGCACCGGGAAAATAGAGTGGATTGTATAACATATCCTTCCATCATGTAAAGGTTTGTGTTCTCACATCTCAAGGACCATCAAGAATCATCTCAGTGGATCATTAAAAAATGTGACATAGACTTCTAGAAGGATAACTGGGTGTGGGAAAGGAATGTTTTCTCGATATGTCCTACAGAAAATATTTTCATCATGGATGTTAGTAAGTATCATGTATATATTGAATCATTTCCTTATAAGTACTAGAAGGTAGATTATGAAATCATTAGCATGATTTATGATGCAGTTAGATGTTGTTTCATGGGTTCAATCAAGGTAAAGTTCTTTATTCTGGAGTTTATGAGGATGAAAAATGAAGAGAGTGTTCTGGATGAGTGGTTTGTGATGTCTTGGTGAAAGTAGATATCAATGAAAATGAACGTTATTGTTTGGAGAATAAAAAATAATTCCTTATTGACAGATGAGAATATCTAGATTTGAGGTATTGTTTCTACTGTGTATATTTTTGGAATGAGGCAACTGATAATATAATCTACCAGATTGAGTGGTAAACTGATCTTTTGATTCCATTTTACACCGTATCCAAGCCTTGGCTTTATCAATACCTTGTTCCAATAACTCTTATATTCCAAGTTTGAAGGTGTATATATTATGTGTATGGAATGAAAGATTAGGTCCATCATCCTTACATTCATTTCTTGGAACATTTTGGAGGGACAAAATCATGTAAGATGTGGTTCTTGCAGCACAACCTCTATCCTTCACAAGAGGTTGAGAATGTTAATATGTGAGTTCTATTGTTTAATAAAATGGGTCTAGAATTTAGTCCCAGTATTTTATTATCTCACCCGAACCTATGTGCATGACATCCTGGGAGGAAGATGGTTTGGTTAGAAACCTCCTAGATGTAGTTTGATTAATTATATGGATGGATCCCACAAGATCTGTCTCATGAGAGGAGTAGGGGGTTTTCATGATTCATGAGGTTCAGATTGTGTGGAATTATGTATGATTTATAGACTAGGTAATCCCATAGGGGCTGAGGAAATTTCACTGCTTACTGGGCTCTATGTCTTTAGTGAGTGTGGGATTTAAGTGTCTGATGTGTAGTTTTACTTTTGTGTTCCGGTGAAAATGGTTTAGGGGAAGTTCATTGTGCCTTGGGATATTTCTTACATTGTCTAAAGATTCACTTTGGAGGTTAATTAGAGACATATTGATAATCACGGTTGGCGAGAGTCCAGCTTTGTTGAGGATGATCATGCAGGGTTTGGGAGGACGGGAGAGGGGTTGATCATTTACGATTGTTTGGGATGGCTTCCTTTATGCTGTGAGTCAACTACTTTGGGGATTCCCATGGGATTAATCATTTTCACCCTCCATGATGGTTTATTATTTTGGATGGTGTTTGGAAAATCCATTTCAATAATAATTGAAAAGTTATTTTCTTTATGAAAAAATACATTTATGGATACAATAGTTTTCTTTATAATCAATATTATAATACTATTCACTAAAAATATTATTTTCCAGAAAAAAATTCCAATTAAATCACCCTAAAATAAGAATGATATTTTTATTTAAAATATCTTATTAATTCCTATAATTAAATTATATTCAAATGGTAAAAAATAATTGTAATATCCATTTTCAAAAATCAATAGATACTATGTTTTTGTGAAAATTTATTTGTTATGCATAAAAGAACATTATTGACAATTTAGAACATATTTATTTTGAATTAATAAATACATTAGATTTATTGAAATAGTTTAAAAATTATTTTAATTATGTGTATATTACTACATGTACAAATTATTTTAACAGATATGAAATTTCAATTAGATATACATAATATTTTTTTACTATATCCTAATACTTTTTAGCAATATTGTTTTCTGTTAAGAAAGACTTCAAGAATGGTATTAACAAAAACATTATTTTCAGGATATAACATTTTCTATCCCTATTTTATAAAAATTCTCTTAATACTACATGCCCAATTTAATTTTTTGGTGTATTTCAAATTATCATGATAATAATGTAGTTATGGATGCAGGCGATTCACCACTAATTTTATGACGTCAATAATGGTCATTCCTATATTAGACAATGGTATTGTTATTCCCAAAACATAAAGTACCATGGAATGGAATCAAATATTTCCATATTTTAAGAATATTCACCAAAAAACTCCCAAACAATTGACCTATTGCGTCAACCATGGATTATATGAGAATATACATTTTCTCAAAGTAGATATTTCAATTTTAATTCCAATTAAAACAAAAAATTCATATCCAAATTAGAGGTTTTTATATTCACTGATATGTATTTAAAATTAGATTAGTGACTCATTATGACATTATGAATGTAATGATGAATGTTTTCATCAACAATATGATTAGTTTTACAGAATCACTAAACATTATTATATTTAAACCAAATATTTCCTTGTTGAAATAAAATATAAAATATTTTAATTTATAGTGAAAAAATACACATTTTCATTATGTTGGCTATAAAAAACATCCACACTTCAAGATTCAATAACATATTGTGTTCATTAATATCAACCCAAAATAATAATTCTACATACACCACCATAATATAAATATTCTAAAAACCCCACCTAATCATGAAATACTGGGTCCATTCTTACCCTTTAGTAATTATCCCACTCATATTTTTAATGAATTATTCTATTTCTAAATTAAAATTTCCCAATAATTCACCAAAAAAACTACACAAAATATATAAAAAATATAATTTAAATAATTTATATTCATATTTGATCAAATGAATATAATTTTAATTTATAAAAATAATAATCTTATACAATTTTTTTCTAATAAAATAATAAAAAATTAAAGGAATTGGATGAAATAAGTATTTGAACTGGTAATTATAAAAAAAAGTGTAGAAAATGGGTTGGAGATGACATATACCACCTTATTTACTGATAAAAATGATTATTGATAAATATTTTCTTCACTACATTGTATATTATAAAATTATAGGATTTTAATTTGCATCGTATAATAATTATATACTAGATTCATCAATTTATTAATGGATCTTCTGTTATCTCGTTTTGTAAAAATTTATTGTTCTAATTATTCAACAAGGACATCCAATTTATTATTCATCTATTATAACTACACACTATAATTGGTAACATAAATTGATTTTTGTTTTGAAATAATTAGTTAAACAAAATATTGTATTGTAAAAAAATATCATTTGAGAATATCTATATCATAAAGTGATCCACAACATGTAGATTATCAACAAAAAATCTCACATAACCTATAATACTTATAATAATCCAAAAAATAAATGTTTATATATTTTTAAATATCATACACTATCCCATGGTTCTATGAACACCAGAAGAAATTAAGTTCATTAAACTAAAATGTTATTCATTAATATAACCTTTACCTCATGAAAAAAAGAATGTTTTTTGGAATATATAATACCTTATTGGATAATGATAATTATTATCCTAATGATTATTAAATAAAAATATTGAGTATTCTTACTATATATCCTCATACATTTAATATTTCTATCGAACTACTATTAAAGGTTAAATTGGATTTTTCAATTCTATTCAGAATTTAATCAAAACATCAACTGCATATTTTACCAATGAGATGAATATATTACATACCATATCGTGTATATTAATACGTTAAATTAATTTATTTTCATATAAATAAAATCCCATATTCTATAATCCTTAAATATGAATATTTATAAATTAAATTTATATTATTTATATTATATATGATTTCATTTACATTTAATGTTACCATTAAATTATCAAATTCTAAAATTTTTACATAGTTGTTATGACTAAAACCTCCTTAAATCAAGTATACATATCAGAGAAAATATTAAAGTTATTCATTCTTTGTACGTCATTCATATTTGATGATGTAAAAAACCATTTCATACTATATAATTTAAAATCATCATCTATAATGTCCAACTCAGCTAGTTTTTCATTGTAAACTTCAGAATTCAAACATCCATTTATAAATTTAATATTTACATCAATCATGTAAAAAACAAAATAGATTAAGATTGAAAACTACTATTAATATTATAAAATGGTCTATTATTTCCACTACTAATAATTTATCTCAACAATAGTTCCTTCAACCTATGAATATACTTTTAATAATAACATTTAAATATTTTGAAAAATTAAGGCATTTTCTTTTATCTTTATCTTGAAGACACACATTTGTAAAATCAATCATTGTTTCTTTGTTCATTCCACAGGATCCCATGTATTTTTTTCCATATAGACCAATTATTCATCCATATATATTATCAACAATCCCTAATTGTTTAATTATTCAAATGATATGAATTAGTACTCAGACAATAATGAAGCATTCTCTATTATTATAATACTATATGTGTGTCTTGAAAATTATTTATCATTATTTATACATTCTAATAACCTGGGTTTTGATATTGTAAGACTTTGAAATTTTCATGATGTTATTCCAGAGCAGGGCATTCAGACGTCGTGTGATTCGGAGCCCCAGTGTGGTCAAAATTAAATTTTATGTGCGTTCACACTAGACATGACCAATAATCAGAATAACTGTTAAACGGTTTCTCTGATGGAAAAAATGATGCCACGATTGAGTCAAGAGCGTTAGGTTTACCCTATGAGGGGTGTAACTTTCGCAGGCGCGACCCTCCACTAGAAAATACCATTAGGGGCGTTTTTGTAATTTTGTAGCCTCAAGCATGACCATTATAACATCTGAAAGAAGGCTCAAATTAAAATTTTGAGATCACCGTTTCACTCCGAACATGGTTTTTCCCCTAGGAGTGTCCTAACCTCTACCCCGTCGAGAGTTTTGATACGAGCCTACTCGCGAGAGTTTAAAACTAATTGAAATTTAAATGAGTTTCTCTCCTACTTAAACACCCATCCATCCTCCTTATACCCCCTTGCCTCTCCTTAGAGGAATCCCTATAAATAAGCATTAGTCCCCTCTCCCCACCTCTCCAAGGTGCGGTGGCTCCAGCGGATCTTCTATGAAGCGATGGGCTACGCCCTGCGAGGTAGGTCTGTGTGTTTTTTTTAAATTAAGCATATATATTTGAACTCAAATTCTAGATTTGATATGCTATTTAGTTATTGAGAGAAGGCCATACTTTCTTAGGGCTCTATTCAAGCTTCCCAATGATTTTTTAGGATCAAATTTTTGAGTCCTGTGGTGTCCAGGGTGACCCCAATAAGTTTTCCGGCCAAATTAAGCGTTTTCCCGTGGTTCAAGGGTTTCTGGAGGCTCCGTGCGGCGGTCCCGCGGGCGACAAAGTTGGTTCGGTGACTCCCAAGTGGATGTGTGGCCATTCCCATCCAGCGGAGGTGTGACTCCTAGGATGTGGCATGAAGATCTTCTACGGTGGACCAGCGTGGAGGGCGGAGGTCACCAGTACGAGGCGCGATGGGGGTCGCGGCATGCGACCCTGAGCGAGAGACCGAGACCCCCCTTCGGCGGATCTCTGCGTGAGACCACTACCGGCCACGAGGGCCGTTCAGTGCGGGTGGACCGTGGGGTAGTGGCTAGGCTTTGCAGAAGGGTCACGGGCCGGGCAGGCCTGCGCGGGCTGGCCCAGGCCGGGTGGACCGGCTGGACCAAGCCGGTCCGACCCTAAGGGGTTAGCCAGCATGTCTTCGGACACCCGTAAATAGCCCTACGCGTGTTGGTTTTCCATGTCGTTGACATCAAGTCAATCCTTGGATCATGTAGGAGTTTCCAAGATGGTCTTGAGATTTTTTTTATTCTCGAGATGGGGGGGGGTCTCGGTGGCGGGACACGCCCATTAAGTATGGTTTAACCCCTTTCCATGATTCTTCATTCAGATGGCGCGAACACATTCGGAGTCCATTTTTTGGTGATGTCAGTGTCATTGTAACCCTAGCATCGAGGAAATTTAGTCAAATGTGGTTTCAATCATTGATGTTGGAGTTGAGGCATGGTCCACACGGGCCGTCTTTTATAATGTGTGCAACGTACTGCGACTTTTTCCTCAGACGTCTTTTCAGGGTGAATAAATATTCGGGTTGGCGTGTTTTTCTGAGAGCATTGCGATGGCACAGTTTTCCTGACCTTTTTCAAGACCGAGTTATGGGCCCCACTAGATGTTTTATGGGAATAAAGCGATGTTGAGAAACTTTTTCGTCAGGTGTCTGTTTCAAGCGAGTCATTAGTCTATCTCGCATGTTCTTCCGCTAGGATTACAACGATGTAATCTTTTTGGGCATGTGAAGCCTCTTTATAGATCTCATTAAATGTGTAAACATGAAATGGAATTGGTCAAGTGTACCTTTTATTCACTCCAAAACAATGCATGGTAGTGATGTTAGTGACACCGAGAGATTGTGCGGGCAATGTAGAGTTATCAATGCAATTCCGGGTTTAACCTCCAGTGGGGCTGGGCAGTGGCTTACCCACCAGTATACTTGGGTTTATCTTCCAGCGAGGCTGGGCAGTGGGCTACCAGTTGACCTTAAGGTTTACGCTCCAGCGGGGCAGGGTAGTGGGTAACCCATTGACCTTAGGGTTTACCCTTCAGCAGGGCTGGGTAGTGGGTTACCCATTGACCTTAGGGTTTACCCTCTTGTGGGGCTAGGAAGTGGGTTACCCATTGATTCTAGGGTTTACCCTCCTGCTGGGCTGGTCAGTGCGTTACCTAAGGATGTTTTTAAGACATCTATTTCTATTATTCTATTCAGTTACTTATCTTTGTGATTACTAGAGCGAAGCCCTTGGTTGTACAATTCAGTGATGAGAGAGCTTTGGTGTGCATGACTTTCAGGATTCAGTGATGGATATCCTTAGAATATTTGTTGACTTTTCCTAGGATTACCATGGAGAAAATTTTCCCTTTACACATTGTTTCGGGTTTCTTATTGGGCTTATATATATAACCCTACTTTTTTTCCCACTCCTTGGGTTCAGTTACTATCTTTCTAAGAGGGGAGAAGACACATGGGGTATGCCATGTGCTTTCCGTTTGTAGCGCCTCTTGGTTGGACGGGTCTAATTCCTTTCCTTTTTTGGGTTTAGGTGCACTTTATTTACTTTACTATTTTACTATTCATTGTTCTGTATACTGATCACCATTTTAGTACCTCCGTTGTTGCTCCCTCTAGCTTTCGAGGCACCCTAATGAGAATATTTATACTCACCCCTTCTTGGGGTTTACCCGCACTTGGTGTTCCCTTGAAGACGACAGTAAGTCGATGGAGAATACGTAGGAGAGTATATGACACTAGATCTTGGGCTGCTCTAGTGGTTGTAGTTGGACTTTCATGTGTAAGACCCACTAGCTGTTTACTTTTGTTTACCTATTGACAGGTTATGGAAACTTTCAGGTTGGGTGAGTTTTTTTCCATTTTTCGGTTCATTTATCTTGTCAATACTTATCAGCATTTTACTTTTTCTACTTTGAATTTGATGCATGACTGTGGTTGGGTTATATTTATTTGTTCTTTGGTTTTCATTTTACTCTGCACTTTTACTTTGAGTGGGTTGTGTGTGTGTGTACAGGTACTTAGGTGATGGCCTCCCTGAGATCGTTATGCCTTCGGCTCTTGTCACCTACCCCTGGCCTAGAGAGGTGGGCCTGGGGTAGTTGCGGCTCGAAACTGGTAGGGTCTGGTCATGAAAAAGTGGTATCAGAGGTGGTTTGTCCCTTAGGGTGTTTTTCAGACGTTTGTAAAAATAATTGGTTGGGATTTAGGGAAATAGTTTCAATGTGTCCTGATGGCGTATCTCAGGATAGAGATTCCAGTGATGGTACATTCCATCGACTTACCCATTCATCAGGACCCTGATAACCCGCATGTCGACTCGGAATGCTAATACACTTATTGCAGGGATCTTTGGAACATGCATCCAGTAGTATTGAGTCATTGAATATCCTTTTTGAGTCATATTCCTTCTGTTCTTACAGATATATATATATATATATATATATAAACTTATCTGATCACGATAATCATTGATAATTTTTAGTATGCCTTCCCGATAGTATCCAGCACGGTTACCCTCTCCAGTTCGTGACGACGACCTGGCGACCGATAAGGCGTCAGTTCAGTGACCCTCACGTGATCCCCTTCTGTCCAGTGCTTCAGTAGTATCCCATGCACCTGTAGAGTGGAATTTAGTACCGATAACATAGGTCGATCATGAGCGCAGGCTGAGTGCGCTCCGAGACTTCCAGCATCAGCGGCCGCAGAAGTTCCATAGGGACCCGGTTCCACATGTAGTAGAAGATTGGCTAGAGTCTCTGGCTGACTTTTCATTCTGGTACAAACACCAGCGGACCAGACGGTAGCTCTAGAGGCCAGCCATTTTCTCATGATGGATGGACATTGGTGGGGTTTGTTTATGCAGACCCACGATGAGTCATCCCTCACATGGGATAGTTTCCAGCAGCTCATCCGAGAGAAGTACTACACCTCTTGTTTAAGATCCAATCAGATTTAGGATCTGTTATTGATAAATAATGGGGGATGAACATGGAGAATTACTCGGCCCGGTTTACCGATCTGACACACAACTCGCATGATATGGTTTGCGATAGTTACTTTCGGGAGAGGAAGTTTGAGCAGGGACTTCGCGGGGAGATCCATGCTAGTGTTGTGCCCCTATGTATCCCTAACTTTGTCGGTATGCTAGAGCGGGCACTCGTGACAGAGAGCTTTGTGGATGAGGGATGCCAGCTGACAGGGACTAGTAGTGGCTTCTTCCGAGCAGAGTCTTCGATTTCAGGCAGCTAGCAGAGAGAAGAGCCTCAGTTGAGGGGACCCTTCCATGAGAAGACTTAGGGGCAGGTTCATTCAATGTAGTGGCATCGTAGAGCACTGGGGAATTCAGGAGAGGGTCACTGCTCTTCTTGTGATAGATGGGGTCACCTAGCACGGGGATACCCAACCAGGAATACAGAGTAGTCGTGGTAGGCAGTGGGCACACCGTAGCGCGACAGACAATGCAATGACCAGGGATCCCCAAGGCGAGGACATGGTGGTACTCAGGGTTGTGTCACAGACAGAGCAGTAGGGCCTGGGGGTGGGGGACAACATTTTGAGGTCCTTCCACTGCCTCCACCGGGCCACCCCTCCATGCTCAGAGTGCAGGTGGTAGGGGCTGCAGGAAGCTTCAGGCTATGGGTGTTCGTGACCCCTTATCACACGAGATGGTATGCGGTACACTTTTTGTTTAATCTACGCTTTCTTCGGTACTAGTAGACGCAGGCGCTATCCACCCTTTTATATCGCTGTTTCTTTATGGTAGTTAGATCTTTTAGTAGAGGCACTGATACCTATGATTAGCCTCGAGTTTCCAATGAGAATTTACTAGTTATTGACCTCAATTTGCAGACAGTGCGAACTATCATTTGGAAGAGAGAGTTTCACATGGGAACTAATGGTCATCACGATATAACCTTATGATTTCAAAATGGGAATGTATTGGATTTCTATGTTCCATGCCCAGATCGACTATCATCGTAGACAAGTCAGAGGTGTGTTTTCTAATGGGAAGAGGTTCACCATCCACAGTGAACGAGACCTCATGGTAGAGCCGACAAGTACTCTGAGAAGGAGACCATGACCTTTTTCTCACTAGTTGGACAGAATGGATCTCGGATCAGTAGATGTTACAGGCACATGTCTCCCTACCATTGTAGAGGATTACATGGACGTCTTTCTAGAGGTTTTCCTATGACTACCACCTTGGATAGAGATGGAGTTCTGCATTGATATGCACCTGGGGACTGCCCTGATATCATGTGCAGCATATCGGATGGCACCTGCAGAGCTTCGGGAATTATGAATTTAGTTGGAAGACCTTTGTGAGAAGGGGTTCATTAGGTTCAGTGTTTCCCCCTAGGCATCTCTAGTTTTGATTTTGAAAAATTCCGAAGGGAGTTTTTAGCTTAGTGTGGATCATCGTCGCCTGAATTTGGTCCTGAAAAATAACAAGTACCTTTTTCCAAGGATAGACGACCTCTTCGTCTAGTTGAGAGGTGCGAAGTGGATCTCAAAAATTGATCTTAGATCCATCTACCACCAGTTGCAGGTTTGTGATACTGAAATCCCAAAGTTTCCTTTCTTCTTTATTTTGGGAATTATTAGTTTCTGGGGAAGCACTATGGTGTGATGAATGCCACCTTCATTTTAATGGCTTTGATGAACAAGATCTTCCAACCATTCTTGGACAGGTTTGTGTTTGTCTTTTTTGACGACATACTCAAATACTCTTAGACGGAGGAGGAGCACGTGTACCATATGAGGATGGTCCTAGACTTACTCCAGGAGCACTAGTTGTATGGGATGATTTGGAAGTGTCAGTTCTGGATTCATGAGGGTCACTTTTTGTGGAATGTCATTAAAGAGAATGGAATGGTCGTAGATCCCGCAAAGGTATAGGTGGTGCTTTCTTGGGATCCACCCAAGAATTCGTCAGAGGTGCGAAGATTCCTTGGTTTAGTAGGGTACTATAGGAGGTTTGTGGGATATTTTCTAGGATTTCTTCCCCTTTTACCGCATTGATGCGGACGGGATGAACATTCACCTGGACTGATCAGTTCCAAAAGGCCCTCAAGGAGATGAGGTGGAGGATTACTAGTGCCCCGGTGTTGAGGCTTATAGATGAGGGAATTGAGTTCTTGGTATACTACGACGCTTCAGGAGCTAGGCTTGGGTGCATGCTGATGCTGCAGTGGGCGGTGATTGCATATGGGTCGAGGAAACTGGGGCACTTGGAAGGAATTCCTAGGTTCTTTTAGTGCGGGATGCTTCAGAGCAGTTGGCTTCCCTATGGAAGACCTTGGTGGAGCAGGAGGGTATGACTTTTCAGAAATCTATGTTGTTGACTCCTTCACTCTTTGAGCATGGGAGAGAGTTGCAATAGTGGGATGTTGACAGCGAGGTGTTACATGATCTGATATCCATGGGCGACACACCCGATGGTTATTCTGAAGCAGGGAATCATGAGATCCTGTTACAGGGGTGAGCTATAGTACCCGTGGAGATGTGGGAGGAGATGATGAGGGAGTTCCCCACTTCTCCCTTGGTTGTGCATCCCGGTGCGGGGAAAATGTACAGAGACATTTAGTGGCAGGTTTGGTGGTCTATCATGAGGAAGATTGTAGCTATGTTTGTTTCTTGGTGTCTTACCTCTCAGTAGGTTATGGTAGAGCATCAGTTTCCAGAAAGGTTGTTGCAGCCCCATGATATCCCAGATATAATTGGGATGGAATATCGATGGGCATCTTCACAGGGATTCCACACACAACGAAGGGTCATGATTCCATTTGGGTGATAGTGGAACAACTCAGGATGTTGGAAAACATCCATTCCATTAAGAACAGTGCTCGATGGAGAGTCTCAGGATGCTGTATGTTCGAAAGATATTCCACCTTCATGGAGTAACATTGGTGATCGTCTCCAACCGTGACATGCGGTTTACGTCGTGATTATGGCGAGGCCAGTAGGAGGCATTCAGGACTCAACTACGGATGTGTAAAACTTTTCACCCCCATACCTATAGGAAAATAGAGCAAACTATCCAGGTGTTGGAGGATTTTCTCAGGGCGTGCGTGTTAGATTTTGGCCTAAGCTAGGAGGATCACCTGCCCTTGGTGGAGTTGTCGGATAACAATAGTTACAACTATACTACCGGCATGGCACCTTTTGAGGCCCTCTAAGGGATAACCTATAGGTCACCGTAGTGCTAGAAGGAGGTTGGGGAGACCTCCCTTATGGGCCCAGAGTTGGTGCTGGCGACGATGGAGAAGGTATTTGTTATTCATGAGCGGATGAGGATGGCTCAGAGCAGACAGAAGTCCTACGTAGTCCATTATCGCAAGCCTTTGGAGTTCAATCAGGGGGACCATGTCTTTTTGGGAGTCTCTTTACGGCGTGGTAGATGGTTGTTCAGCTGGGGAGGCAAGCAATCCCAGAGGTTCATTGGGACCTTTGAGATCATCCACAGGGTTGGTGAGTTTCCCTACCATCTTGGTCTACCCCCATAGCTAGAGAGTGTTCATGACGTCTACCACATGTCACAACTGAGGAAATACGTGCATGACCCCACACATTTTATCGATTTGGGAGAGCTAGACATTGAGGATGGAGCCACATTTTCGGAGCACCTAGTGGCGATTGAGGACCGGTCGGAGCAGAAACTGCATGGACAGACTATTCCTTTGGATTGTGTGTTGTGGCAGCACGGGAGGGTGCAGTAGAGCACCTGGGAATGGGGGATCCAGATACGGGCTCAGTATCCAGATTTGTATTTGTAGTTTTGTTTATTGGGGATGAAAATCATGAAGTATATAATGATATAAGAAACCAGGTTTTGAGCCTGTAAGACTTTAAATTTCTTTTGATGTTATTCCAGAGTCGGGCGTTCAGACGATGTGTGATTCTGAGCCCCTATGTGGCCCGAATTAAATTTTCAGTGAATTCACACTAGACACACCAAATAATTAGAATAACACTTAAACAGTTACTCAGATGGGAAATACTAGGGCACCGTAGTGTCCGGAGCATGCCATTTACCATGGGAGTGGTGTAACTTTCATGGGCGTGAACATTCAGTCGAAAACGCCACCAGGGGCATATTCAAAATTTACCAGACCCAAGTGTGAACATTATAACTTCAGAATGGTTGCTCAGATTAAAATTTCAAGACCACCGTTTCGCTCAGAATGTGGTTTTTACACTAGGAGCGGCTTAACCTCGACCACTTCGAGAGTCTGGTTACGAACCTACTGGTGGGGGTTTAAAACTAATTAAACATTTAATTAGTTTCTCTCATACATAAACACCAACCCCTACTTCTTCTTACCCCTTGACTATACTTGGTGGAATCCCACTCAAAAAGAATAAATCACCTCTCCCCACCTCTCCAATGTGTGGTGGCTCCGGCAGATCATCAGAAAAGTGACGGGCTACGCCCTGCAAGGTAGGTTTGTGTGTTTTTTAACAATTCTGCATATCGCTTCGAACTCAATTTCTATCATCGATATGCTATTTAATTATTTAGTGAAGAAAATAATTGAGTAGGGCTCTATTTGATATTCATAATGATCCTTTCGGATCGAATATTCAAGTCCCGAGGTATATGGGGTTGCCCCGAATGTTTTCCGGCCAAATTTCGGGTTTTCCAGCGGTTCTAGGGATTCTGGCTGTTAAGCATGGCGGTCCTGTGGGTGATAGCAGAGACACGGATGCTCCCATGAGGCGACATGATATTTCCTAGAGAGTGGCATCATGACTCCCAGGCGGTGGCACCGTGGGCATCCATGGCGGACTGGGAGGGTGGGCGGAGGTTGCCGGTGTGGGGTGCGATGGGGGTCGTGGCGCGCGGCCCCGCGAGGGACAGAAACCGGCCATGAGGGTCTCTCGGCATAGGTGGAACGTGGGGCAGCAGCAGGGTAGTTCAGAAGGGTCGTGGGCCGGCCGGATCGGGCCGGCCCAGGCCGGGTGGGCTGGCTGGACTGGGCTGCTCCCGCGCTATGGGGTTATCCCCCTTGTCTTCGAACACGCGTGACTATCACTACGGGTGTCAGTTTTGCATGACGTCTGCGGCAGTGCGATCCGTGGGTCGAGTAGGATTTTTTAGATGGTCTCGGTAATTTATATTATTCTTTAGATGGGGGGGGGCTCGGTGGAGCGACACGCTCGTTATGTATCGTTTAACACCTCGCCGAGATTCTTCTTTCGAATGGAGCGAACACATCCATAGTCCATTTTTGCCGACATCATTGGAGTTGTAACCCTTGAGTAGAGGAGATTTAGTGTAGGTTGGTTTCATGTGTTGAAGCTGATGTTGAGGCATGGACCCCGTGGGCCATCTTTTAAGCTATGTGAAGTGTATTGCAACTTTTTCCTCAGATGTCCGTTTGAGGTGAATAAATAGTCCTTTTGGTGTGTTTTTTCGAGAGTACTGTGATGGCGCAGTGCTCCCGACCATTTTTGGGACCAAGTTGTGGTCCCCACAAGATTCAGTATGGGTGTAATATTGTGTTGAGAAACTTTTTCATTAGGATTCTGTTTCAATTGTGTAAATAGTCTATCTCACATGTTTTTCCTCAACGATTACAACAGTGTAATCTGTTTGGGCATACAGAACCTCTTTTGAGATCTCATTAAAAATGGAATGATTAAAGGGAGTTGGTCAGATGTCCCTTTTATGACCTCTGATCCAAAGCATGGTAGCGATGTTAGTGACACCCATAGATGGTGCATGTAGTGCGGAGTTATTAGACCAGTTCCGGGTTTATCCTCCAACGGGGCTGGGCAGTGGGTTACCCACCGGCGTATCAGGATTTAACCTCCAACGAGGCTACGTAGTGGGTTAACCATTGACCTGAGGGTTTACCTTATAGTGGTGATGATCAGTGGATTACCCATCACCTTAGGGTTTACCCTCCAGCGGGACTGGCAGTGGGTTACCCGTTGACATTAGGGTTTACCCTCCCGCAATGTTGGGCAGTGGGTTACCCATTAACATTAGGGTTTACCCTCCTACTGGTCTAGGCAGTGGGTTACCCAATGACTTCTTTCATATAGCCCTTTCAATGAGGCTAATTAGTGAATTTTTTCGGTGATTAATAACGCGGGACCGTTGGTTGTATGGTTCAGTGATGAGACAACATTGGCATGTTGGACTTTCAGACATCAGTGATGGAAATTTTTAAAACTATTGGTGACTATTTCTGGGATGAGCTTGGAGATAGATATCCCCTTTCACACTCGTTCGGGATTCTTTTTTATCATATATATATATACAACCTAGTTTTTCCCACTCCTTGAGTTCATTTATTCTCCTTCTAAGAGGGGCGAAGACACATGGGGTATGCCACGTGATTTCTGTGTCTAACACATATTGGTTGGACGGGTCTACTTCCATAATTTTTTAGGGATGAGTTGCACTCTATTTACTATACTCTATCACGGTTCCATGTTCTATCTACTTCTCACCATTTTAGTACCTCGTTTGTTGCTCTCTCGAGCTTTCAGGGAACCCTACTTTGTATCATTATACTCACCCCTACTTGGGCTTTTCCGGCATATAGTGTGCCCTTGCAGATGACGGACATGTCGATCGAGACTACAGAGGGGCGTAGAGGAAACATGATCTAGGGCTGATTCTAGTGATCGTAGTAGGAAAATAAAGTTTGAGACTCAGTAGTTGTTTACTTTTGTTTAACTATTCCCGGGTTGTGGCACCTTTCGGGTTGGGTGCATGTTTTGAACTTTTTATGTTCAGTTATATTGTTAGTACATTTTATAACATTACTTGTTCTGTTTAGAAGTTGATGCATGATTGTGGTTGGGATAGAGTTTTGTGTCCACTAGTTTTCTTTTTTTACTCTACACTTCTACATCCAGTGGGTTTTGTGTGTGTACAGGTACATAGGTGAAGGCCTCATTGAGATTGTTACGCCTTCGCCACTTATCGCCAGCCCCTGGCCTATGGAGGCGGGCCTGGGGAAATTGGGGCTCAAGATTGGTAGGTTCGGGTCATGACATACTACTTGAGTCACCTATAACATTTTTCATTATTTACTAGATATCAAGATAACTTTCATAATCACTTTTTTATTCTACTGAATCTATTTTGGAATCGTCATTATGCTGTAAATAATGAGATTATTCTTAATCCAAAACAACCCATAATGCTTTATCACGCATATTATCATGGATATAAATTATGTAATTTACATAGGAATCAATTTTGAGCTACCTTATGATCACCTCTATCAACTGTCACATTGAGTCATTTATTGACTGACTTATATACCTCAATCATTGAACTGTACCACAAAACGTTGAATATTTTTTTGCATCAATATATTTTGTCTAACATTATTCTTTACTTTGGAATGAGTAATTCCTTCCAAAAAACATATTAAAGCATTAGTGAGGTATTCCTTATATTCCAAATTTTATTTGAGTTATTTTTAAATATTTTACATATTAAATCTCTATTATATGTATGCAAAACCAATTCTATTACTTCAATCTATTAGTAGTGTGAGATTCTATTTTCCATCAGTATTGTTTTACCATGTTGTTCAACATATAGTTTATTCATTCCAAAGAATCAATTTTTGGGTAGTCTTCACCATATATACATCATGTTTATAATTATTATTTTCAATGATGTTTACAAATATATAGTATATATACTTAGATCCAATCTATGATTATATAATAATATTAGTTTATCCAATATCATTTTTTACTCATCTTTAAAATCAATTTACTCATGTACAAATTTCCTTATATAATTACATAATCATGGTGAATTCAATTATATAATAATCATAAAATAACATATTTATTTACTTATCAGAATATATTATATATCGGACAATTGGTCTACTTACATTATCATTGACCGAATTCCTCAATTTTGGTTCGCTCTTATTATTTAAATGAAATGGATTTATTTCCACCATTCCATTCAATAATTAGTAATAAAAATTATCTATATTTATCATCAAAAATGTAAAATCAATATCAACCTTTACCATTTAATATATCTTGATGCGGTGATGATAAATATTGCCATATATTTTTGTGCTATTAATTTTTACATTATCCATAGTTAAAACCCATGTATTTTTTATCAATCTACATGATATAGATTTTAATTATTCATAAAAACATTAATAAGATAATACAAATCCTTTATATTAATATTTACTCATTTATGATTTAATGCGACTTTGAATTCAATTCCATAGAGGTATATTAAAATAAATAAATTTTTGTGAGACCATCAACATTAATTACACTAGTATTCATCAATTTTTATAAATCTTAATATGTCATTTTATTAAAAAATTTATTTTTTTCTCCTTCATTTTGTAAATAAATTATTCCATCAAATTAATCCTTTTTAATTTTCAAATATATCAATATTTATTTTCATAAGAGATAAACTCCTTCTATGTAATATCAATTAATTCAATTATATAATGTTTTCTTAGAAATTTCATCCTAATTATCTATCTCAATTATCTTTATTTCAAACCTAGAATTACTAAACTGAGTTGATAATTGAGTTGGTATATTATCATTTTCATTAGAATAATTCACTACAAGAAAACGACCATTGAGCGGTGGTTTTTCTGTGGTGGTTTTAAAAACTGCCACTAAACGTGTTTCAGGCCACCATTTCGCGGCGGTGTTTAAACCGTCGTGAAAAAACCGCTACGAAATGCCTTAATTTTTTTTAATTTTTTTTTTCGAGGATTAGGGACGGGTTTTTAAAAAACCACAACGAAATATTGGCGGTGTGGGTACAACGGCCAAGGAATGAAAAGAAAAAAATAATAAAACACGAGAAACTCCGAAATCACTAAAACGACCATAACTTTTGACCCGGGCATCTGTTAGAGCGCCACGACCAGTCAAATCAAATCTCGTGAAGAGATCTGGAGGCATATATAATAAAAAACCATGAGGCGGTCTTTGTTGTTGAATATATGACAATTATAAGAAATTTGAAAAATTTCTCCAACTTCAAACTACCATAACATTCGCTCCGGGTGTCCGTTTGGGATCTAACACATATCAAATCGAAGCCAGCAAAGAGAGCTACACACCAATTTTATTGAATATAGGTTTGGTTTTGTTTTTAGACCCCAAAACCCCTCTGAATGCCTCTAAAACTACGATTCTGTCACTGGTGTCCCGTCGAACATGTCTTTAAGCGGACCTAACATTCGATCCACATGTCAGTTCAGACTCCTCCACCTGCTAAATTGTAGCTCATTCCATGAGCTTCAGTTTGACTGGTCGCATCTCCCACATGCACTTCTGGATCATATGTTATGTCCTTTTTAGTGGGTATCGTATTTTTTATGTTTTTTGAAGCCTCTTTTCTAGCACCTATTCCTCGTCAGCTTTTTTTACATGGTCGTACCTTCCGATCCGCGTATCCATTTGGACTCTTTCACAAATCAGGTCGAAGATCATTTCAGGATCTTTGATTTGACAGATCTCTGATCTGAAATGGACTCTCAGATCATAAGTTATCCCTCTTAATGTGAGTCTAATGTTTTTATCACATTATGACCGTTTTGACGGGTTTTAAGGTATCTCCATTTATTACTATTTATTTAGGTTTACATGACTTGTTATCTTTATCAATGGTTTTTTGTGGGTTATTATGATGATTATGTTGAATTCTTAAGGGGTTTTCCAGAGTTATCATGAGTTTTCAAGCGTTCTCATTCTTTCTAATGCCCCATTCTTCATGCTTATCCATCTGTTTTCATGAGTTTTCATGATTTTTCATCCCTTATCATGTCTTTTCATACTTTTTCATGTGTTTCATTTATTATTTATTATTTGTTATTTATAATATACTTTAACTTATTTTTTATCTATTATTTGTTACTGGTTATTTATTATTTATTATTTATATTTATATTTATTTATTATTTATATTTATTTATTAATTGTTGTTTATATTTATTTATTATTTATTATTTTTTAATTATTAATTATTAATTATTATTTATTATTACTAATAATAAAATATTATTATTATTATTAATATTTTTTATTGGTTATTTATTATTTATTATTTAATATTTATATTTATTTATTATTTATCATTTATCATTTATTATTTATCACGTATTATTTATTATTTATTAATTATTATTTATTATATATTATATATTATATATTATTCATTATTTATATTTATATTTATTAATTATTAATTATTTATTATTTATTATTTATGATTTATATTTATTTATTATTTATTATTTATATTTATGTATTATGTATTATTTATTAATTTTTATTTTCATATATTTATTATTTATTATTTATTATTTATATTTATTTATTATTTATTATTTATTATTTATAATTTATAATTTATAATTTATTATTTATTATTTATTATTTATTATTTATTAATAATAATATTTTATTGATTATGTGTTATTTATTATGAAATTTTTTTTATTTCGTATTTATTATTTATTGTTTATAATTATTATATATTATTAATTATTAATTATTATATATTAATCATTAATTATTAATTAATATTATTTATTTGTTCATTATTATTTATTATTTTTTTATTATTATTAACTGTTTATTATTATTTATTATATATTATCATTTATTATTTAGTATATATTTTTATTAATTATTATCTATTATTATTTATTATTGATTGTTTATTATTATTTATTGTTTATTATTTATTATTTATTAATATTTATTATTTATTATTTGTTATTTATTATTTAATATATATTCTTTATTATTTTTATTATTATTATTTATTATTATTTATTATTTATTGTTTATTGTTTATTGTTTACTTTTTCTTGTTATTTATTTATTATTTATTATTTATTATTTATTTATTATTATTTATTTAGTATTAATTATTAATTAATTTTTATTGTTTATTGTTTATTGTTTATTATTTATTATTTATTATTTATTATTTATTATTTATTATTTATTATTTATTATTTAATATATAATATATAATATTTAATTTTTTTTTTATTTTTTTTTTATTTTAATTTTTTTTTTATATTTTATTTATTATTTATTATTTTTTATATTTATTTATTATTTATTATTTATTTATTAATTATTATTATTTATATTTATTTATTATTTATTATTTATTATTATTTACTATTTACTATTTATTAATAATTATTTATTATGTGTTATTTATTATTATTATTATATATTATATATCATTGAGTTTATATCTATTATTTATGTATTATTTGTTTTCTCAATTAATAGATATAAGTATAATAAATTCGGTTTATTAAACACATGACGAGCTTGCTGGAGTGGTAAAGTCATTGAAAAATATGCAAGAGGTTAGGGGTTCAAATCTCACCAAACACAGTATTTCTTTTTATTTCATGGGCAAGTGAATGGGCATGTGCATGTGCATGTTCATGGGATGTGCATGCATTGATAAATAAATAAAATATGAAATAAATAAATAAACAAATAAAATAAATAAATAAATAAATAAAAGAATGAAATAAATAAATAAATAATTAAAATAAATACAATAAAATAAATATAAGAAATAAAATAATTAAAATAAATAATTAAAATAAATAAATAAAATAAATAAAATAAAATAAATAAACTAAAATAAATAAATAAAATAATAATTTCTTGAATATATTTGTTATTGTCTCCCACAATAAGATAAACCTCTTCTATTCATGTAATATAGTAGATTTTCCCATTGTTATAGAAACTAAAACGTAACAATATAATTAAATTTTTTATGTGATGAGTGTTATCTAACTATAATTTTTTGACAGAAATAATTTTTCATTTAATATAACTTTAATGATCACCCCAAAATGACATATTTTTTCCAAGAAATATGATAAATTTATTTCCATTAATGGAAAAAAATATTTTATATCATTCATAAATAAATATATTTCATTTCAATACCTCTTTAGTTTTCATCATTTTCTCAGTGGATCATAAGATTATAAAATTTTTGGATTCTGTATTGTATTCATATTTATAATAAATTCCATAGAAATATCACAATCATAAGCAAGGAAATATTTACCTATATAAATCATAATTTTATCACTAATAATGTCAATAAATTACACCTCAATATGTTTTTTTCAAAACATCGCCGATGAATTCACTAAACTAACAAACTATTTTAATCTCATATTAAATCTAAATTTTATGGAATATGACTGCTTCATAATGTTTTTGGTTAAATTTTCATATATTCATTATTAATTAATAATGTAATACCATTGAACAACATTTCTCAAACATGAAATCTTCTAGATTTTGTTAAAAATCCTTATCTTCACATCTATAAGACCCTTTAAAAGAAAGATCTAACTACAATAATCATGATTTATACCAACCTCTCAAGATCATACCCTATTTAGTTAAAATAACCTTTAGTAAAAGAATAACCCATGAAGGAGGACATAATATGCTTTGAAAGATGGAGAAATCATGTGAAAAAAGTCTTACTCGATGATTATATGATGTTATAAGGCTAACACATATGACTATTCATCATCAAAAGATCAATGAAATCTTGGAGGAAGCACCCAAGTCAAAAAAAATCATGAATATGGTGGATGGGTGGTGATTTAGGGTTAAAATTGAAGAGGTAAGATTCGTGATTTTCCACTTTTTAATGACTTGGTCAGGTCGCACGATTTTCCTTTAATATTTTCGAAACTGTGCAGAAATCGTATATCCTAGACTATCCAATTACAGAATCAGCACTGTTATCACACATAGTTTTTCAAAGAGTGATCCAACCATGTGGTCACCACTATCCTAAATGAATATTATACCTGTGTTTTATTGGGAGAAGATGTAATGATTCCCTAAAACATGTGCTAACATTTTCCCACATACTGTCCAGGCCAAAATCGCTATTTTCACCATAATATTTTGTGGAAATCCAACTCTAAATACCAAACCAATAATTTAAAAATTAATACCTCAATAGTAATTTATTGGGGTGGAATCCACAGTAGTATTTTTCATATTCACTCAAGTATATTTTGACTTACTATAGTGATGTACCACATCCTGGATAATGGAGTTGTGGATATTTTCAACATCAATACTCTTAGCATCAAAAAGACATCAATCTTCAATGAATGAAATTAATTTCCATTTAAATTAGTTACATATCTAACATAATACAACCAATGGTTGAATCATACCTTGATTAATATAAAACCAATAAAACTCATATATATGTATATAAGTACTAAATGATTCTATGATAACCCTTACAATGTCTCGAGGTATGACATATATGTCAGTGTTTTTAACCATGCAGTCCCTATACAATATAGATATTGTGGAATAAAAAAATACACATTTCCCATATATGCTTGTCAATATGGTGATCAAAACTAGGTGAGGGTGTATTGGAAATGGCACAAAAATAAAAAAATATAATACACCATAAATGAAAAGCCTAATGTTCAAACCATAGAAATAACGACAAACATCATTAATACCTATAAAATTTAATTAATCATAGAACTAAGTCACCCAGAATCACAACCAGAAACACAAAAAAACCATACATAATCACAACAAAAAACTCAACATATCAACAACACACCATAAATGAAATCAATTTTCAATTATATATATTTTATTTTAACCAACACATTCAATTAATTTATCCATATTTAATGTCAATCCATTCATTAATTGTTACTGAAATTATTATTTCATTTATATTTTCTTCTCAACCACAATCTTCTTGTAAATAACCCAAAATTTATCAATTTCTAACCACTTCGTATTACAATATTCATTAACATAACCATATACCACACAACCGATCTATTATTATGAAAGCAGACCAAACTCAGACAACAGCACATCAACCCCTTTAGTACCACTAACCACTGATATCCATTTTCTTGACATTTATTCAAAAATAATTATAAAATTTAATTTTCATTATAGTAATCCATGACACTACTAAAAATTCACAAAATATCTCATTCTTTATGTATAAAACAATAACTAATACTCATCATCCAAAATATCCACCATAAATAATTAACTCCAATTTCACCGTAAAAAGATAGTCTCTAAAATCAATATCAAAGAATTGAAATACAACATTATACCACATGGAATAATATATTATTAATCACACATTTATAATAGATCATAAATTAATTTATAATCATCCACATAATAATTCAAAATATATTCTCCCACTATTTGATTAACAATATAAACTCATTATTATTTTTCGAATGTTTTTAAATTAAATACATAGAAAATATGAAATCTTATATAGATGTTAACATGAATCAATTTGATTTAATATAAAAAAATAATCAATATATATTAATTAATATGAAATAATTTAAAATATATTACACTCACCATTCATTATAATTAAATTCAGTAGTTCTAGTCTATAATCATTTATACATTAATTTATACAATCCAAACAAATAAGAAACATGATTTATCACCATTCATATCTAATTAAATGTTAATTTTTTCAATTGTTACACTTATCAAACATTTGAAAAATAAAGTTTCAAAATAGATGCAACCAAGAATCAATAACCAAAATATTTTATTGTAAACACCATTGAACCTAAACATAGTGAACATATTATGTAAATTAATATGAAACTCAGTAAACCATAAGAATACCTCAACCATATCCATTATGATTAATGTGACTGATAGAAACAGAAGGAATCAATAGAAGTGAAGAATTATGATTCCTTAGATCAATAAATAAATCACTCCATGATTCATGAGGATTTTATCAACAAAGAAACAATAGTAGAGAACCAAATTAGAACCCCATGTCGACTAGGGTTGATTGAAAAATTTAAAAAAAATATAACCAACAGATTTGTCAACATTAATTAAAAGATAAAACCCAATTGAACTTTACAATTGTGCGATGTATTAAAAAATTTCCCTTAGTAAATAGTTAATGCATGATCAAGAAACTAGGTTCATTAAAAAAACCTATCCACCATTCCCAGTGTCTATTTTTGTTATCTTAAAAGCCATGTTCAGTAGGACCATAGTGTTTTGGCTCAGAAAATTTCAAAATAATTCCGAATCCTAACTCACAATGATAAACAACTACGACACAAGTGAACAACTCTCACTGTATCAATATCATCACGTGATTGAACAAAATAGTACTCATTCAATGCCATTTTATAGTTCCTCAATTACCTTTAAATATTTAATTATGTCACCTACCTAATTTATATATGTATTTCGGTGAAAAATATCCATGAACCACACCAAATAATTTGACATATACTATGTATTATAGAACCACCATGATAAGGATACTCAAAAAATAATGATTTCATACCCCGAATACATGTAAATATTTATATAGTCATCTCACCATTCCCAATACACCATTAAAACATCTAAAATGGTGTTTCCTCTTAACAAACTTTTTTTGTCCTTTATAATTCCAAAAAAAACTAATTTCTCTCAATATATTTTTCCCAAACATCACTTTAATTTTTCATAATCCATGAAATGTTAATATAATGATAAATTAATATCCATGACATTTCAATAATCCTTATGATTCATTTTGGTATAATTTATTTTAGTTATGTTGATTAATTTATTATAATTCTTTTGGAAACTAGCATTTATTAATTTGAAAGTATGATTTTTTTATATTTATTAATAGATTTTGTAAGGGTTAAAATTTTATAGTTGGTTTTCCCAGCCATATAAGTGAATTTTCTAGGTGTTGTTGGTATTTACAAACCACTTGTTTTATAAACTAAAAATAATATTTCTAAAAATATATTTTGTGATATATGAATTTATCATTATAAAATATATTTTAATATAACATGTTGAATTTTTTAAAGGTAATTTTATATAAACCAATTCTATAGCTCTATTAATGAAAATAAAAAATCCCACCATGTTTTAAATTGTAATAGAATAATAAATTATAACCTATTTTTTATGATAATTATATATCTTCTATATATTGTGATTCCCACAATAATGAGTTGAAACAAAAATATACTAATAATATATTATTTAAAAATGTCCATTATGAACTATCTCCTATGTTGGATGGTTTACATAGTAATACCTAAAAAATTAAAATTATATGAATTAAAAATGTATAAAATAAATAAAATTGATATATTTTGATGATAAATTAAATATGATTCATTTGAATGAAAACTAAATGTTTTGTGAAAAACACCATTTCTATAAAAGGAGGTTTAGTTACGTTTTATGCAGAATGTTTTAAATTATTTTGAAACTTTTATTTCATAAAATACAATTAACTATTAAAATAATAATATCAAATTTATCTTGTAGTTAATATTTTTATTTTTCTCAAAAGTATCATTTTTCAATGAATAGTGAAAAATAGTAAATTTTATTGAAAAATGATTTTTCATTTAAATTATTTACAAAGAAAAATTATATTTTAAATTGGTTTTATATAATAATTAGTTCAATTATAATATAGTCAAAAATTTATATTATTGAAATAAATTAAATATTTAATATTGATAATAAAACTTTATATAAATATGAAAAGTTATCTTTAGAAACATGTTTTTTCGTTGTGTATGTAGGTATAATTTTTTAGTTTAATTATTAAAATAAAATGAAATAAATTTGAAAAATGGATTACATATTTTTAATCATCATATTTTATATTATGTAATAACTTTAATCTATGTTTTTCCACTAATAATAATAAAATGTAAAAATTGATTATTGTGGTTAAGATAAAAAATAATTTATTAGGGGTTAAAATAATAAGAAAATGGATAACATTTACATACCAGCACATTCTAAACTCATACACATGACATATTCGGATCATACCAAATTGAATTGATGATAATTTCAAATTTGGCAAGATTTGGAAATGAAAACTATGTGGGTGTAATTGATATTTTAAAAAATTCCATGTGCATCCTCTCCCCCACTTATAAATTCCCTTCCCCTGACATCCCATATTCACACTTGTATATAATTTTCAGCAAGAAAATACTTATCCAGTTCCCTTAATTTATCACATAAAATCTTCATAGATCCCTTTTATTAATTATAAATCAATCGAATGAATGGATTTTTGTTAAAATATAAAACATTTTCCTAAGAAACAGTAACATTCATAAAAAAGTGTTTTTATTTTATTTATTCTACCACCTCATTAATATAATATCCCATAATTTAATAATAATAAAACTTTAATATTCCATATAATTAGAGTTTAATACAACTAAAATCCATCTCCACATCAATCACATGATAAATTAAATATCTGATTATTTGTACAACACAATATCTCCATGTGTACCGATATAATTTGTTTTCCAACACAAAATTTAATGTATGTATATAATGAATAATAAATACATGTATATGATATTAATTTCAGTATAATTTGTATGTAATAATAATATCACATATAATATATTGATTCCCATTATGTTTAAAATTTGATAACATCCCTTGTGTGTTTGACTACCGCCTCATGAAGTGAGATGATTCATTTATCACAAACACATATGAGAGGTAATTAGAATATATTTATTGAATTAATGTGATACATATATCATGATATAAATTTTTTAATATAAATATTTCACACACTTCCTCATTTTTTCACTCTATATCAGAAACATACATGTAGTTATCCCTATGTATGACCTACCTTTTCCATGAAACAATGTAATTAATTTTAATTTTCCAATTTTAATGAATGATTAAAAATGTGTATATAACAATCCAATTTGATATTTATAACATTAATATCACTCTTAATATGATCTAACTATATTTATTTTAGGATCCCACCCCTAGAATCCTCAACCTAGTTTCTCCTATCAATTACATTACCATGATTACAAGGAGTCAAATATTAGTGGACCGAGTGTTTAGTATTCATGGAAAAAAAGATACATACATGAGTCTTAAAATGAAAATTATTATAAAAATTACAAAAAGATTTTTTTCATCTATATAAATAAGTAAATTTAATGATAACTTTAATCCATATAGTATATCACTACATTTCATTCATTGTACACTTCTTAGAATCTTGGGGAAAGAGATATAATAAGGGCGAGGTGAAATGTGATGAATTGATAAAATATAGAATAAAAAATAATGAATTGAAGAGAATAATAATTATGAAATGGTAAATATGTGATCTCAAATGACATATAAAAAATAAACTGAGATGGAATTTCATAAACAATATGGAAAGGTAATAACTTGAAGCACTTGCTTTTAAAATAACCTGATATTGAAAACTCAATATAGAATGGTTTGAAACTAAAACACATTCCATTTAATAAATGAAATGAAAATGAAATGTATCCATTGATATATAAATGAAAAATATCATGGATTAATAATAACAGCAACTAAATTAAGGAATTTATTGATTACTGGATGACATGTTTCTTAGGTACTTGGTACCATTACTATCAAGACCTTTCACAAGTCATTTTACAAAATACTAGTTAAAAACCCATATATGGTTCTTATCCAAATGATTCTCCCTATTATATTATAGGTGTATCGATGTGGTTTCTATGACCGAGACCCACTAGTTTTTTACCAGTCAAAAACAACAATCTTCTTTTATAATCGAAATAAATAATATGCCTTATCAAATATCCTTATTTAATAAAGAATAAAAAATTATCATTATTTTCCATATATAATAAAATAAATATATAATAATACCCCATTTGTAAAATTGTACATGGGTTATGAAATATTAATATCCATGCTAGATGGTATGGGTAATAAGGGGAAATTTAAGGATCATAGAATATTTTTTATTTCCATGGGATTTCAAAAAGGAATAAAGGATGTGAATATAAATACATTCCTTTTCCAAAAATATCATAAATATTACAATGGATGATTATGGTCGATATCAATACAACATACCCAATGTGGATTGAAATATTATTTTTTGGACATTGATGAATGAAAATATTATTAGAATATCGTTTGAAAACATTATTAAGGAAAATATCATTATTTTTTGATTTTTTTCAAAAAAATTAATTTTGAAATAAATAAACAATATTATTTAAAAAAATTCTTTTAAACATGAAAATAAAACATCAATGGAACGATGGCGGGTAATTATATAAATGTTGTACAAGGTAAAGAACATTCTTTTTAGCATGGAAAATGTTTAAAAAGATTCATTGTTCTGAAAGCTACAAGAAGATTCCAATGAAAACATTGTTAATAGAGATAAATGGTAAAATGTATCCTTACCAAACCACTTTAAAAATAATTTTGAGGATCTTTTAAGTAAACATGGTTTATATAATAAAATATGTTCTCGGTCTAAATATAGAAATGATGTTTGGTTTTCTTGAAATGATTTACTAAAACACCATAAGTAATAAAGATTTGAAAATTGGTATTAATACTTGAAAATATAATTAATTATAAATGGGAGGAAAATTGAGTGTTTTTTTATTAGAAATGGTAATATAATTACCATTAATTTAAGTACTATTAAATGGCCATTATAGTTATTTTTTAGAAAAATAATGAATAAACATTACAATGTATCACTTACCACTTTATAAAAATTTAAATCGTAAACCACATGAAGGAATAAAATTTAATGTAATTAATAAATACATGATGATAAGGGAATTCATGTTATATTTTTTAAAAATTTGTGGTACATACACCAACCAAATGATTTATGTGGTGAACACGACTTTTATCTCATTTATGTGAAATGTGAGATGAGAATCATGTACATTTCATTTTCATTCATGGGAACATCATTTAACTTACAATATAATAATATTTTGCTAATTATCTACTGTATTGAGATATTTTATCTTGTTTATAGGTAATTTTATTTTAAATATTACCATGTTGTATACAAATACAAAAAAATTATATTAATGTTGGATGTTTTGAAGAAATTTTATTTATGTGTCATAAAAACATTTGGTAGATAAACTATTATCAAAGGGGTCATTATATAAAATATATAGAAAAATAATAATGAAATAATTTTCACATTTATATGTCAATTATATTTTTAAAATCAATCATTAAATATGGTTATGAGAAGTGAATCAATATTAAAATCATGGAGATGGTAGGTAATACGTATGCATTATTACAACTCGTATTTATTAAAAATCATTATGAAATGAAGGTAAGTAAAAAAATATCTTAAATAATGACACAAATATCATAAATTGCATTATATATAATCATATATTCTTATATATAAAATTTTCGTGATTAAAAATCAATCACATCATGTCTAGGAGGTAGTGTTCCACATGTCCATTCACGAAGTTATCAGTTTTTTATGTCTGTGAAAAGGTAATAAAGAAAATGATATATATATATATCAACAGAATTAATTATTTAATTAATATAATATCTATTTTTTTCATGTATCAATTGTTTAATTATACTAAAATTTTATATATTACATGCATCATGTGAACGAATTATATCGTTTTGTGGGGGCAGCAGTCCACACTTCCTCAAACGATGTTATGGTACTAAGATAAAATGGAATGTATTAGAGGTATTTATAATAAATTTATTATATAGGTATAAATAAATAATAAATATTATAAATATAATAAATAAATATAATTTATACAAGGATTTATACTATGAGAGGTGGTAATGGAATAATAAATAATCATCGTTTCGTGAGACAATATTTCTTCGTGCACAAAAATAGTATGTATATTACACATTAGATGGATGTTTGTGAATTTATAGGTCAAAAATTTCCCAAAATAACATAATAGTATATTTATGATACTATTTTTGTTATATGATAATTAATAAATAGATTTTTTGTGGGAGGATAATTTAAATTAAACTAAAAAGTTTGAGAGAAGATGCTACCTCTTAATTGGTTATCTTTTTTGGTTTGAGCCAACGAATTACATGGTTTTATTCATTAAAATTTTATGATTCTAGTTTTAGTGGAGGGAATTTGTGAAGATATATGGTATTTCCTTGACAAAAACTATGTGTTTCGAGAGGATTGTGGAATCCAGAGAGGTGGTTTCCTTTTATAAGGGAGAAAAAGAGATCATATGGTATTTTGTAAAAGAAGTTAGGTCTATCCATGTTTTTTCATAATAATGGTCTTATGAAATCAAAAAAGTTATCCATAAATGGAGATTGATGGATTATTTGTGAACCCAAAATGGTTGTAGTGAAAATGGATAGGTCATTTGGGCCCTTAAGGTAATGGTTTAGTCCTTCATTAAGCTTAATTTTACATTAATAAGTGTAATTAATTTTCATTAATTAGAATAAAAATCTTGGTAGAAAATGTTTTTCTTATTATAAATTATAATTTATGATGATTAATAATATAAAATCCATTTTATTAAATTATAACCATATTAGTTGCATAAATTTATTTAAAATTCATCTCTTAGGATGTATTGCAATGATGGATTTTAATGTGATAACATCCAAATGTTTACTATGTCTTTACAATTAGTTTCAAAGTAAAATTTATTGCAATGAAATAGATAGTATAAACTAATAATAATTTTATCTAATTAAACAATATAATAATTCTAAAAATAATTAAATGTTATAATTATATTATTTGTAAAATAAATTTTCAAGTCATAATTGGTGTTTTTAAATATTCATTAAAAATGATATCATTCTGAAAAATATAAAAAATTCACAAAAACATATTTTTTATGTTTTAATATAAAATATGTAGTTTTTTAACATATTAAATAAATTAATGTGTCAAAATTGATATTTAAAATGGTTCCACCACTATAAGGTAGTTAAATTACTTTTATAAAAATACATGTTTTTAATTATAAAATTGTTTTTTCATATCTTATGTCTGTAAAACCAAATAGATACATATTTAAAATATTATATTGAAAATTAAATATATTTAATTATTAAAATAATATCCCTCACTAATTATAATTTCTTTTACTTATTACAATAATATTTCTCATTAATTGATTTATTAAAAATATTATATTGATTATTGTATTAAAACAACTTTTTGATCATAATCATTATTATCTTAGACAAATATTATCCTTCTATTAAATTTTTTCTTATATTCATATCTAATTAATTTTTAACCAATTAATTTATTACATATATTTTTTACACCATATTTTTCATAAGTTATTTATTATTATTAATAACTACTAGTTTGAGGTATATTTTATATCTCATTACATTTTTATAATTATTTATTATTAGATAAAACTCATTCACACGTGTAATACAAACTATTGGGGAAGGTCACTCTTGCGTGTAACACATGATGACTTGGTGTTTTAGGAACTATAATATATAAAATATATTTAAAATAGAAAACATAATATATTGTATCTATATATTATATTACTTTACTTTCATGGGGTCGCATGTCATACACGGTATCAAATACTAGGTTCTTACTATATATTTTTAGGGCCTCAAATTGTCCCCAACTTATTTAAATTTCATCATAGTCATTTCAACTCGATCATGGTGATATTTTTTCATACATACTCTGTTTGAAATCCCACATCATTAGAAGGGTTTATATAACATCCTATATAAAAGAGAGAATGGGACGTCAAAAAAGGACACATGGACTACCATGTAACTAGGTCTTATTGTAAGAGGAAATTAGTGGCATGTTACGATACATACATAGTGAAGAAATATAGATATTTATAATAGGTTATTGAGGACATCAATTAAAACCAATTTAATGATCAACAGAATATTTAGGGTATAAAATCCATAAATCTCTAATGTTTTAGAGAGACATCCATTCAATATAAAATGAGGTATTAGGAGAACACTTATTATTGATGATACTTTTCTTAATGTTGAATAATTCATTTACAGTCACTGTATACATACATGAAATATTTTTATAAATATAATTACTAATATTTTTTAATTTGATCTATTTTAAAATTCATTCAAAAATATATTGATTCAAGAGGCAAAAAAATACATTTACAAATGATCATAAAGCCCATAAAAGAGTGAAAAGATTGTCTCTTTTATTTTAAAATTCCTCGAAGAGCATTATGGTTTATATTAATCTCTAATCCTAAAAAATTTATATTAATGGAGGACCATTATCCATTTACCATATAATTTTATATCCAAGAGAAATAAAAAAGTATCCAGGACATTATGCAGGTTAGTGGTTTCCATGGGACCCTTTATAATCCTTTGGTCATGTGATGAAGACCCATGACCTTTCCTGATATTATCGGTTGTCACCCGACTTAGAGGATGTAATTTTATGATACTATATTAATATAATTTCAAAAATGAATCAAATGTAAATCCTTGAAATTATAAAAATAAGTAAATAGACGTTATCAATGGTTTTCAAAACAACCCCAATACATAAATACTTCATCCATTTAATTTCACATGGGTCCTTATATGGTCTAAGTTTTATTGAAAATATCATTAATAGGATTTATAAACCATGAATCCATAATTTTAAATCTAAAAAACATTATGTGTAACCATGATTATTCATAGGGTTATGTTTTTTGTCCTACATTTTTCATATATCTAGATCCAAAGGTAGATTCTAAACATAATTTAATACTAATTATAGTGAACCAACACTAAAATTCATGTTCCTATTTCGGATATTAATTATATTAACTTGATTATGAGTAATCAAATACCAAAAGACCAAGAGTTTAGAACTCCTGGTAAACCATATAAATATTTGAGTAATCTATTAATATTATATAGAATAATTAAAACATATTAATTCCTTATTTTTAAATAAATATGTTCTAGGAGAATTCTAATCTATATAGTAAATCCTTACATATCTTTCATAGTATTCTACAAGGGTTATAGGGGAATGGGACTACATAAATGTGATATCAAATGCTTATTATGTGAATAATATAAAAGAATCAATAAATAATCAATGAGATTATTAATTATTACATGGTAAATAATTCAAATCATTTTCTAGATAAAAAATAAAATAAGAAGGAAGTAATAAAAAAATATGGAAAGTTAGTCACTGGAAGAACATTCCAAAAAATAACATGATAAGGAAAAATAAATATGGAAAAGTATGAAAAATAAAATCATTCCTTTTAGTAAATTTACTAAAAAGGGAATTTATCAATAGATATGTCGACACAGAATCTCATGGATGGTTAAAAATTGAAACTAAATGAGCTATATTCATGATTATTGGATGAAAGATTTCTTTGGTACAAGAAACATTTATCATCAAGAACATTCACATGACAGTTCACCACATTGAAGGTAAGAAACCAATCTAAGGAGAATTCTAAAATACTCATCCCATGAGACTACCATTGTATTAAGGGGATATCTTTATCTGATCCCACATGTGTCATACCACTCTAAATCATTCCTCATCTTGTGTATTCTAATTAAATAATATGCCTTATCAAATAACCTTATTGAATAATGAATATTCAATATTCAATATTTTATCTAATAATCAAATATATTTCAGTATATACACCATATGTAAAATGGTATAACGTTTTGGAAATATTAATATACATTATAGATTATATATATTGTTAGGTGGAATTCATTGATCCTAGAATATTGAATTTTTCAAAGGGATTTAATAAAATTAATCAAGGATGTGAATATAAATAGTATCCCTGTAAAATCAATCATAAATCATCTAGAATATGATTAATGATAATATCAACACAGATAACCAAAAGTGGAGTAAAATAATGGGTTTTTGTTGTTGATGAATGGATGTATTACAAAAAAGTATTTTAAAAACATTCATAATGAAAATATCTATTTGTATTGAAAAAACTTTTGAAAAGACTTTTCATTGAAAATAAATTTTTAAAAATGTTTATTGAAAAATTAACCATTTAAAATTTAAAATCATTAAACAAATGAATGATGTTCGGTTAATAAATACATGTCGTATAAGTTAAAAACATTCCTTTTACAGAGTAAAAGGTTAAAAATATACATTATTTGTAATGATGCAAGATTAATACATTGAAAACATTTGTAAAAAATAAACAAGTGTAAAAATGACTTTACAAATTCATTTTGAAAATAGTTTCTAAATAATTTTATTGAAACATGTTTTTTATAAGAAATCACATTATTTTACTAAATAGATATCTTAATTCGGTTTTATAAAAACAATTTCTAAAACACATTGAGTAACAATGCGTAGAAAATGGTATAAATAATTGAAAAATGACATGAATTTCAAGAGGAGATAAAAATTAATATGTTTATTGAGAAGTTCCCACATTACTTACTTAATGGAAAAAACCAATGAAATGTTATTATTGTTAGTGTTGAGGATGATAACATTTAAACATTACAATGTGTCCCAAACTACATTGAATCGTATAAAATAATATACTATTGAAGAAATAATATTAAATAAAATTCATAAATACCATTAAGATAAATAAATTCATGATATAATTAATATAAAATAGTGGTGGATACACCACAAAAAAAAGTTGCGGTAAACATGTCATTTATCGCATGGATTTAAAAAGTGGGATTCGAATCCCTTACCTTTTGTTTCTATTAAGGTGATCAATCATAATATTTCTTTATAATAAAATAATATTAATTATATTATTCCTTTAGAAAATTTTTTATGTTTATAATTAATATTAATTCAGTTATTACACTGTATTATACAACTACATAAACAATTATGTTTACCTTAACTATATTGAGAAAATATGGTTTATGAGTCAGAAAAAACATTAGTAGAAAAAATATTGTCAAATGTTTTATTATATAATAACTATATATTAATAATAATTATAGGATTATCCAAATTATACCTCAAATATATATTTAATACAAAAAATTAAATATTGTTATGAAAAATTAATCAACATTGTAATCATAGATATAATAGGGCACACATACACATGATTAACTATCTTATTTTTTGATGATTATTTTTAAAAGATGTTATGTAACAACATATCATAACTAAAAGATAATTATATCATAAATAAAATATTATTTAATCATATATACACATATATATAAATTTTATTATGTAAAAGTAATCACATCATGTCGAGGAGCTGGTAGTCCACACGTCTATAAATGACTCAATAACTTTTAAAGTCTTTTAAAGGGTAATTAAAAAATTATATATATACATCCAAAAAATTATTTATTTAATTATTATCATATATATTATATTTATATCTCATATTTTATATTGTAATTATATTTTATGCATTCCATGTATCATGGAATGAATCACAACGCTGTGATGGGCTGGTAGTGCATGTTATCTCAAATGGTGTTATTGTATTAATGTACAAAGGAATGTATAAATGGTATGTTTAATAAATGGATTATATAAGAATAATGAAATAATAAATATAATATAAATAATAGATAAAAATATTGTACATCATAATGTCTACCACGAGTGATGGAAAATAAAAATGAACTATCACTGTTTTCTGAGGTACTAGTCCGTCATACAAAGAAATTTTATTTTCATTAACCATTAGATAAATGTGTGGGTAATTGTATATAAAATCCAAAAAAATGAATATATAATAGTATATTTAGGATACTTTATTTGTTATATAATAACATAATAATTAGATTATAAGGTGTGGATAATAGAAAGGAAACTAAAAAGCTCGACTGAAGACATTACCCACTAATCATGTATCTTTTTTTGTAATGAACCAAAAGAATCGTTGGATTTTAATCTCCCAAATGGGAGGGTGAAATGATTATATTATGGATTTTGATAAGTTACATAGTATAATCTTTTCATAAACTATTTTTTTAAGAGTTGTGAGAAAAGGGGAAATGTTTTGGCATGTTAAAAGGGAGGAAAATGACTCCCTTGGTATTTTTAAAAATATGTTATGTGTACCCATATTTTTACCAAATAAAACCCATAATGAAACAAAAAAACACTCAGTAATGGATGTTTAATGGATTTCATATAGACATTATATGGTTTTTAGACACGTGGATTGTTACACCCTAGGAAAATAATGAATATGAAATTTTTATATTTATCCATATTTGTGAATAAAATGTTGATATTAATTTAAAGGTAACTCTATGCTGAATGATGTACCCAATAAAAAACAACGAGTTTCTTGGAAATCTTACATTCCACTCTAATAATAAAATAAAATTATTTTAAATGGTAGTTAACGCCTAGCTATTGTAATGGCGAGAATGATTAAAACTAACTACAAAATGATTATATATGTTTGTTAAATATTTTTACATCTATCCAATAAATGTTATAGGCTTTCAATTCAATTGAATCCAATTTTAAGAATAAATACTCTAATTTTTTTTTAAAGATTGTTTTACTGCCTTTTGATGGTGAACCTTTATTAAATATAAATTCTGAAAATTTTATAATCTATATTTGTCAAAATAAACTTATTCTTTATTATTGGGACAATGAAATTTACTTTGGATAACTTTTTTGTATTTTTCTTACAATGTTTATTTTTTAATTAATAGTGAAAAATACTGCATTATACATCAAAACTGCTTTTTAATCTAATTTATTTATATTGTTATATTATTTTTTAATTGGTTTTAAAGTTTAATTAGAATATATTATTACCATTTAATCCAATGGTGGTCATTATAATTAATATCTCTTTGGAATTGGTCATGAACAAGTGCCAAACATTTCATATATATTGTTTCAAAAAAAACCCCGCTATTTGTTTTGACAACTTGAATTATTTTTAAATTAATTATTGAAATTTATATGTTTGGAATTTGGTAAAATGGATTCCATATTTGGAATCAAAAGTTCCAAATTATGTAATTAAGACTCTTTTGTTTTTGGACATTATGAATAGTAACAATAGTAATTATCTTTAATTATATAGATTATTTAGTAATTGGGTAGTTATGGATAATAAAATAATATCATAATAATAAAAAATGACCCTAACATGTGTCCTAATTCTACTGGTTATGTCATGGCTGACCATGGGATTCCTTGTTATAGACTTTGGGACCCCATAAAATCAATTTTGGATGAAAGTGACACTTTATCATTTTAATTTTAACAGAAGGAGAATATCACTAAAGAATGTATCACCCAAGTAAAACATTATTAATATTGATTAATAAATTATATCTTGGACTAAAAATATTGATTGTAAATATAAAAAAAATTGCTACATGATATTCTTTTTTTATAATCTTTAGACATTACATAAATTAAATAATTTATGACATCTTGATGATGCAGCGATTACCTCATTAATGAATGATTTAAATAAAATGAAAGGATAATGTATAATATAAGACATACACTTGTCAAAGACCTATTGGATTAGTATATTTCGATACCTTATCACCTTATCTTCGAAATATATCAATGTGGGACCTTTAAAATCCAAAAATCATTTTAATATAAAGTAACATTTTATAATATTCCAAGAGGGCCCTCCTCTCCTCTTAAAAAAGGCCGAAACCTCTACCTCTTTAGACACACCTCCCATGCCATTTGCTTGGGAAATATATGCTCATTTTATCTCTCCTCATCCCTCTCTTAATCATATAATCCATACTTTAGGCAGAAATCTCTTCAAGAAACCCTTTTGGTTCAAACCAAGAGGAGTTACCCGATTTAAAGGTAATGACTTCTTTAATGTTGTTTTGTTTTATTTTGATTCTCCAACCACCTTAACTCTTTTTATTGTTTTATTTTTAACCAAACATGTATATTAAATATACTAGGATGTTTTTATAAGAAGTGTTATAGCTACATTTACACACAAATCCGTATTATTGTTGAAGAACATACTGTTTCTGTGGATGGTGAATTACTGCCTCACGAAACTATGAT
The DNA here is from genome assembly GCA_963277665.1 of Viscum album. Classification (NCBI taxonomy): domain Eukaryota; kingdom Viridiplantae; phylum Streptophyta; class Magnoliopsida; order Santalales; family Viscaceae; genus Viscum; species Viscum album. Next base: position 1,420,762,360 of record OY728142.1, read on the forward strand.
TGTTCAATATTCTTTTAACACCTTTAATGGTGACCTTTATGATGTCACTTTATTTTATATATGATATATATTGAATTTATGTTTTCTATATTTTTCTGTATTTTATATTTAAAACATACCATTATTCTTTGCATGTTGTGCAAATGCGATAATTTCTTATGAGGAAGTGTGGACTAATGTCCCCTCAAGTGATGTGACTCATTCATGAAATACATGAAATGTATAAAGAATGAAATTAATGAAATTATGTGTCCAATATATTATACGGGAATTATAATATATATATCTATCCATTTTTTTAATTCCATTAATATGACAAAGAAAAAAATTATCGTTAATGCGTACGTACGACCTACCGTCTCCATGAACGATGCATTTCATTTATCTTTTTCTCCAAATGTTATGTAATAGTATAAAAGGAATATAAAATTGATATTTATGATATTTAAATCATTAATACTATTCTGGATATGATGTAGTTATAACTACATGGACAATTATTTTCAAACAAGTTCATTTTTGACTCATGTACCAAACATCGACAAAAACATCTGATATGGACTCACATAATAAACTAAATATTATTACATTATAATATGTGATATGAATGGAATTATAATAATTAAAGGTGGTCCTTAATAAATTATAAATTGAGAAAAGTTTATTATTCAGGAATATAAAGAAACGAACAAGACAAGTCCGACTTGAGGTAAGGGATCCTACCTCTTTCTTTCATTTTAAGTACACTTTTTTATGTATCATATTTTAAGCTCCTATTTATTATGTTGGTGGATGTTATTTTAAATTACAATTGCTGTAAATTTTATTTTAATATGATGAGATACCCTATTTGATCTCATCAATCCATTTTTGGAAGTTTTATGTGGCGTCGTTAGGCTGCCGAATTTTAATAAGGGGATTTTCATCTCACATGTTATTCCTATGATATTCATGCTACATTTGCCACTATTTTTTTTGTAGTGTATGTACTTCCAATAAATTTAATAATTGTATAATATACTCTCATTTATGGGTATTTAAATTTTCTTTGTATGACCATTCTTTCATGTGGTGTACATTTTGAAAGTTTCCCAAACTGGTAAAGGAACCTTTCACACTCCTCTTTTTAAAAGACTTATTTTGTTATGTCTTTTAATTTACATATTTTTTTGTTGGGATATGTTATTATATATCCTTATTCCTATAAATTTTATGTCCAAGTTATTAGATCCCATTTTCTCTCTCAACATCTAATTTTATGAATTTTAAAGTGACGCCATTAGGCTGTCGAATTTTACCTAGGGAACTTCTTAACCCAATTTTGATTTCTTTGGGTTCAACATGTAGTTATTGAATATTTCAGGATTTGAATATGTTTTAATGACTTTTTATTGTTTTACACTTTATATCCACTTATATTCGGTGTATTTATATTTTTCACACAAAATTATGAGATTGATTTAACCTTAATTTAAGGATACCTTCTTTATAATGGATTTTAACTCATTTTACATTTCTATTGAGACTTCATTGTTGTTATGCACCAATTCACTCTTATATGGTCTATATACTGTCCTTTGGAATATTATATCATGAAATCATTTATTCTAATAATATTATAAAGTTCTGATTAAATGTTATTCCTCAATAATTGTATCCAATTGTCTAAAATTTTGTTAAAAATCCATTAACTAAAATATCGTTTTAAATGTTTTAATGATTTATTCTTATAAATATTTCACCTTAATATCCATTTTTTCAAAATGTTTTTAAGGATTTAATTATATGTATATTCACGGTTTAAAATGTTAAATGCTTCAAAGTGGTATGGGACAATTTGATTCAGAAATCTCTTTATTAAATGTTTTAAATGGTTCTGAAAATGGTTTTTTGGAATGGATTCATTATTTCAATATCTTAAAATGCTATATTGTTATTGGAATGTGAGAATTTTATCTTTCCTTTATGATTATGTTATGTGCTATGATTATGTTACGGTTCTTGGGCATTGTTTATGAAGATGGGTGGTTTCGTGATAAACTAAGGGGTGGTGAGCCCGATATAGCTCTGAAATGCATTGGGTAACACGAAGGGGTTAAAAGTTAAGGTTTCTCCGATGAGATTTAGGGAATATATTGTGATGGGTATTCTAAATGAAACCATGAGGGTTACTCCCTACGTAAGAATGTTATGAATGCCTCAAGTTACCTTTATGTCTTATGATTTCAATGATTTATTCATGATTTGATGAGGTATGTTAAAGTGCATATATTTTATGATTAAAGTATGATTTCATACATGGACTAATGTTTTCATTTCATACTTATATATATCCCTTACTAATATATTTATTCTCATCTCATGTTTTTGAAAAAAAATTCACAGGTCAATTGAAAGGTACATGATGTGATGATAGTGTCAAGGAAGTGTCAAGAAAGAATCCTTGTTTTATTTTAATTCTTATTCCCTTAATGGGAAAAATGAGTACTATCTTTTATGTGACCACTTTGTTTAAATGTGGAATGTAATGCATGATTTATGATCTATTCTCTAAAACTCTAAACCTGAAAAGATCCTGAACGTGTATTCTTGAAATAACTCAAGATTAAGTAACGTTTAAGGCTGGGGCCTTATAGTTGGTATCAAAGGTTTGTTTAGATAACTTTAGAGGTTAAAGTGTTGTTTAAGAATAAGTGACAGGTTGTTCTTAACCACAATGGTTATTATATTAGATAGAGTCAGTTTTGTTTATGAAAGTTGGAATGAGTTTGAGAAATCATGGATAATTTTATCTTAGTGTTTATGTTCATCTTTAGTACATGATGATTTTGTTGATATACTCACATGATCCTTTTTGGTTTTAGTAAATGGATGGATCTAGAAAGCACCAATGTGACAATGGGTTTGAAGGAAAATGTGGTGGTTCTCTGATTAAGAGACTGGATGAAATGGGGGATTCAATGAGAAATATAATGGTTATTATAAACCAACTATCATGAGTCATGATCAACCACTTGAACCTTGATGAGTTCTCAATGCATCACGTATGAGAGAACCAACTCGATGAGGATGTTCAGGTAATAATAATAATAAAGGTAACCATTAGGGTTTATATGATCCTTACTTTTAAGGTAATTATGTGTTACGATATGTTATGATGTAATATGAACGACATGACATAAAATTGAGGTTAAATTATTTTATGGTTATTATTGAATATTTTTTCACTCATTGGGGAATGTTATTTGAATTATGTAGTTTTGGAAAAAGGACACACATAAACTGTGTGACAACCTATCGCGTTGGACGAAGTTGCGGGTGTCGAACCCACAACCAATGTGCGACTGGTATTTATCACCTACCACTGGACTACGTGACATCCCTGGTTATTTTGACTAATTCTATTTAGATATATGATCTTATGAATCTAGAATAAGTTTATTTTGGGTTATTTATGGAAATTATTAACCTATCATGGAGGATATGTGATTAGGGTAATTACATTTATGTATGAGACGTTAAGATTAACTGATGTTATTTGGAGTTAATTGTTAAGGTTTATGTTGGAAGACTATGTGATTAAATCCTTCAGATATTTGGGCTTCAATATTATTTTTTGATTACATTGAAGAATTTTATGGATAGATATTTATTGGATGGTCTTTGTTGAACTTTGGACATTGTTTGACAAATTTTGGTGATTAAGAATAGATTTTTTTTATATAAAGGATTATACTATTTGGGTATTATCTGATCTTGTACTATCCTTTTTGGTTTTTGTTTTGGTTAAGGTCTAAAGAAATGGGAATTATATAGTTCTCATTTTTGAATTAGGATATTTTCTTGAAGCTGATTATAGTACTCTTAATGTGATCAAGTCTTCCTATGTACTCGTCTTTTGGAGAAAATATGAGTTTGTGTAAGAAATCTAGTAAAAGTTGAAAGTCAACATGACATGTAAGTATGTTTCCTTACGATTTAGTTAATATGATAAATAAATTCCTAAATGAAAAGTAACATAAAACTAAAATTTTGTCTGTTAACTTTTCCTACTAGGAAATCAAATACCGTTTAACCCATCAGAAGTTTGTGATTTTCTAGTGGTTACCTTTCTCCTAAACATGTTTTATATCACTCTCCCTCAGAACATGACCCTTTTTTTCATCCATATACATGTTTTTTAACATGGAATCCTTGTATGGGTTAACTTGGGTGACCTCTGTATTTCTCTTTCTTTATTTTAAAGTGATAGTTTTACCGACTCTTATTCTGATGTAGGTCTTTCAATGATGTTTCCGAGCACAATTTTAAAATTTCGAGGGCACAATTCCCAAAAGGGGGGAAGGATGTGACAACCCAGGTAAAAAAATAATATGGAATTTTTATGTTTATCCATATTTGTGAATAAAATGTTAATATTAATTTAAAGGCAACGCTATGTTGGATGACGTACCCAAGATGCAACAATGAGTTTCTTGGAAATCTTACGTTGCACTCTAATAATAAAATAATATTATTTTAAATGGTAGTTAACGCCTAACCGTTGTAATGGAGGGAATGAACTGAACTAACGACAAAATGATTATATATGTTTGTTAAATATTTTTACATATATCCGATAAATTTTAGAGGCTTAAAATTCAAATGAATCCAATTTTAAGAATAAAAACTCTAATATTTTTTTAAAATATTTTTTTACCACATTTTGATGGTGAACCTTTCTTAAATCTAAATTTTTAAAATTTTATAAGCTTTATTTGTCAAAATAAACTTATTATTTATGATTTGGAGATTTAAATTTACTTTAGATAATTTTTTGGTATTTTTCTGACATTGTTCATTTTTTAATTAATAGTGAAAAATAATACATTTTACATCAAAATTGATTTTTCAAGTAATTTAATTAGAAGGTCAGATTATCTTTTTAATTGGTTTTAAGGTGTAATTATAATACAATGGTGGTCCTTATAATTAATTTCACTTTGGAATTGGTCATGAACAATTGCCAAACTTTTCATATATATTGTTTCAAAAAAAACCCGCTATTGGTTTTGACAACGGGAATTATTTTTAAATTAATCATTGTAATTTATATGTTTTTAATTTGGTATAATGGATTCCATATTTTTTAATCATAAATTATAAATTATGTAATTAACACTCTTTTGTTTTTGGAAATTATGAATAGTAATGACAGTAATTATCTTTAATTATCTTGATTATTTAGTAATCAGGTAGTTACGGATAATAAAATAATATCATAATAATATAAAATGACCCCAAAATGTGTCCTAATTCTACTTTTTGTGTCATAGACGACCATGGGATGCCTTTTTCCAAACTTTGGGACCCCATGGAATCACTTTTGGGTGAAAGTGACACTTTATCATTTTATTTTTAAAGGAAGGAGAATATCACTAAAGAATGTATCACCCGAGTAAAACATTTTTAATATTGTCTACATAAATTATATCTTGGACTATAAATATTCAATGGAAATATAAAATGATTTACTACATCATAGTATTTTTTGTATAATATTTAGACATTAAATACATTAAATTATTTATGACATCATGATGCTGCAGTGATTACCTCATTAATGAACGATTTAAATAAAATGAAATGATAATGTAAAATATAATACTTAGACTTGTCAAAGACCTATTGGATGAGTATATTTCTATGACTTATCACCTTATACTAGAAATATCTCAATTTGGGTCCTTTAAAATCCGAAACACATTTTAATATAAAGTAACATTTTATAACATTCCAAGAGTGCCCCTCCCCTCCTCTTATAAAAGAACCCCACCTCTACCTCTTTACACCCACCTCCTAAGCCATTGGCTCGGCCAAGATCTGCTCATTTTTTCTCTTATCATCCCTATATTCATCCTAGAAGCCTTACCTTAGGTAGAAAGATCTTCAAGAAACTTTTTTGGTTCAAACCAAGAGGAGTTACCCGATTTAAAGGTAAAGACTGCTCTAATGTTCTTTTGTTTTATTTTTCTTCTACAACCCCCTAAAATATTTTTATTACATTATTTTGTAACATGACCATTATATTAAATATACTATGATTTTCTTATAATAAGTATTCGATCTACATTTACACACACATCCTTCTAATAGTTAAGGAACATACTCTTTCTGTGGATGATGAATTACTGCCTCACGAAACGATGATTGTTCAATATTATATTAACACCTTTAATGGTGTCCATTATGATGTCACTGTATTTTATATATGATATATATGGTATTTATTTTTTATATAGGCTTCTGTATTTTATATTTAAAACATACCTTTATTTTTTGCATGTTCTGCAAATGCGATAATTTCATATGAGGAAGTGTGGACTACCACCCCCTCAAGTGATGTGACTCATTCATGAAATACATGGAATGTATAAAGAATGAAATTAATGAACTTATGTGACCTATATATTATAATGGAATTATAATATATATATCTTTCAATTATTTTTAATTCCATTAATATGATAATGAAATAAAAGTTGTGCTCATGCGTACGTACCGCCTACCGTCTCCATGAACGGTGCATTTCATTTATTTTTATCTCCAAATATTATGGAATAGTATAAAATTAATATGTACTGGATATATATGATATTTAAATCAATAATACAATTCTGGAGATGATGTACTTATAACTTCATGGACAATTCTTTTCAACCAAGTTCATTTTTGACTCATGTACCATATGTCGACCAAAACATCTGATATGGACTCACATAATTAACAAATTATTAAAACATTATAATATGTGATAATAATAGAATAATAAAAATTAAAGGAAGTCCTTAGGAAATTATAAATTGAAAAAAGTTTATTATTCATGAATATAAAGAAATGAACAATACAAGTCGGACTTGAGGTAATGTATCCTACCTCTCCCTTTCATTTTAAGTAATCTTTTTTATGTAACTTACATTAAGCTCCTATTTCTTATGTTTGGGGATGTTATTTTATATTCCCCGTTCTGTAAATTTTATGTTAATATGATTAGATCCCTTATTTGATCTCATCAATCCATTTTTGGAAGTTTTTTGCAACGCTGTTAGGCTGCCGAATTTTAAAAAGTGGATTTTCATCTCACTTGCTATTCCGGTGAGATTCATGCTACATTTTCCACTATTTATTTTTTGTGTGGTGTATGTACGGCCAATTAATTTACTATTTTTATAATATAATTTCATTTATGGGTATCTACATTTTCATTTTATGACCCTTATTTCATGTGGTGTATGTTTCGAATGTTGCCCAAATCGGTAAGGGAACCTTTCACACTCCTCTTTTTAAAAGACTTATTTTGTTATATCTATTAATTTACATATTCTTATGTTGGTATATATTATTTTAAATCCTTATTTTTGTAAATTTTATGTACAAGTTATGAGATAACATTTTATCTCTCAACATCAAATTTTATAAATTTTAAAGTGACGCCATTTGGCTGTCGAATTTTTCCAAAGGAACTCCTTAACCCAATTTCAATTTCTTCGGGTTCTACATGTAGTTCTTGAATATGTCATCCTTTTAATATGTGTGAATTACCTCTTATTGTTTTAAAATTAATATCCACTTATATTGGGTTTATTTATATTTGTTACACATAATTATGAGATTGATTTATCCTTAATTCAAGGATACACTCTTTATAATGGATTTCATCTCATTTTACATTTCTCTTGAGAATTCATTGTGGTTATGAATCAATTCACTCTTATATGGTGTATATAATTTCCTATGGAATATTATATCATGAATCTCTTTATTATCATGATATTATAAAGTTATGATTAATTTTTATTTCTCATTTATTGTATTCAAGTGTCTCTCATTTTGTTAATAACCCTTTAACTAAAATATCATTTAAAATGTTTTAATGATTTATTATTATAAATATTCCTCATTAATATCCATGGTTTCAAAATGGTTTTAAGGATTTAATTATATGGATATTAATGTTTTAAAATTATAAATTCTTCAAAATGGTATGGGACACATTGATTCAAAAATCTCTTTATTAAATGTTTTAAATGGTTTTGAAAATGGTTTTTTGGAATGGATTCATTATTTCAATATCTTAAAATGTTATATTGTTATTAAAATGTGGTAATGTTATATTTACATTGTGCTTAAGTTATATTCTATGATTATTTTATGGTTCTTGGGTATTTTTTATGAAGATTGGTGGTTCAGTGATAAACTAAGGGCGGGTGATACCGATATAGCTCTCTAATGCATTGAGTAACGCAAAGGGGTTAAACATTAAGGTTTCTCTGAAGAGATTTAGGGAATATATTGTGATGGGTATTCCAAACGTAACCATGAGGGTTACTCCCTATGTAAGAATGTTATGAATGCCTCAAGTTACCTTTATGTCTTATGATTTCTGTGATTTATTCATGATTTGATGAGGTATGTTAAAATGCTTATGTTTTATGAGTAATGTATGATTTCATAAATGGACTAATGTTTTCATTTCATACTTTTATATCCCTTACTGATCATTTTATGCTCATATCATATTTTTGAAATGTTTTTCACAGGTCAAGGGAATGGTACATGATGTGATGATAGTGTCAAGGAAGTGTCAAGAAAGAATCAATGTTTTACTTTAAATATATTTCCATTAATGGAAAAAATTAGTATTATCTTTTATGCAACCACTTTGGTTGAATGTGGAATGTAATACATGATTCATGATCTAATTCTCTAAAACTCTAAACATGAAAAGATGCCCAACATGTATTCTTGAAATAACTCAAGATTATGTAACGTTTATGGCTGGGGCCTTATATGGATAGGTCATTATGGCCCTTAATTTAGAGGTTTAGTGCTTTATTAATCATAATTTAACCTTAATAAATGTAAATAATTTTAATTAAATTCACATTTATATTTTTTATGAAAAATTATTATTAATTATAAATAATAATTATTATTCCAATTTTGTAATCAGTATAATAAAATTCCAATCATTGAAGTGGAAAAAATTTATTTAATATTTTTATCGAATGAGGGATGACAACGATTTCTTTAATGTAAAAATGTCTGAATGTTTGATATGTTTTTATTATCATTTTCAAAGTGTAATTGATTACATTAAAATAAATTGATTTAATTGATTAAAATATTATATAATTATCTTTAAAAAAACTAATACATATTCTATCCTTATAATTATATTATATGAAAATGAATATTACAACTAAAATTCAGTATTTTTAACAATTCATAAAATTTGACATGATTTCTAGAAATATTACAAATATCACCGTAATAAAAAAAATTATTTTATTTTTATATATTAATATTATTTTGACCTATTTAAGAACATAATGTGTCAAAAATCATATTTAAAATGTTTTATCTATTAAAATATGGTAAATGTTCTTCATAAAAATATATTTATTACGTGTAAAATAGAATTTGTTCATATCATTGGTCAGTAAAACCTAAGGAATGAATATAAAAAATATTTTATTAAATATAATATATATATATATTAATTTAATGTCACTCAAAAATTTTAATTAATTTAATATATTAGTATAAAACTATTTTTTGAACCCAAAAATAGTTTTCTAAAAAACATATTCACATTTTATAGAATTTTTTCTCATATTTATTTCTATTTAATGTGAAAAAAATTAATTAATAAATTTTTTTGTCAAATTTTTTTTTCTTATATTGGGATTTAATATTGCTAACTACACATTTAATGGAATGTTTATACTTCATTTTATTTTAATAATATGTTATAGTTCGATAAAATATGGTCTTTTGTTTATAGAAAGCCATTGAGGAAGGTTGTTCTTGCATGTAATGCACCGTTAATTTATGTTTCATGAATGTAAATATATATATATAATCTATTTAAAATATTAAATAATTATAATATAACTAATTATTATATTACATTACACACATGTGGGTTTCTTTTAGACATGATATCAAATACAAGGTTCTTTGTTTTGATTTTTGGGGTGTCACATAATTTTTGAATTAATAGTGTAACATCCACATATTTCATGAAATAATTTTTTCAAATCAATTTAATTTTCTTGATAACGTATCTTCCATGTGCCTCTGAGTTATTATTTCTTCCATGAAATACCATGTTATGATTTCATTAAATGAAATAATGGGTTTTTCTTATTTTTACAGTTACATTGTGTTTTAACAAAATTGAGATATATGATTAATAATATTCAAACACAATCCTTATAACTATTCTATTGGAATTTATTTTTTTACTATTAAACAATAATTTTTAAATAATAAGTTTTATTTTTTATATAAAGAAGACATATTAATAAATAAATTCCTCATATTCTTTTAAAACACTAATTTCTCATAAAATGTTATTTTTATTTCGTTTTTTTCGTAGTAATAATATTAATTTTTCACCCTTTTTTATTGTTTTTTGGAAATTTTGAAAATAAATTTTGAAATCATCATATCAGTATTATATAAGTGTTATTTTTTTGTAATTTTCAGAAAAAAATAATACTTCGAGGAATAATGAAAAATAATAAATTTTAATTAATAACTTAATAATAATTTAAATTATTATATCATGAATCCATTTATTCTCAGAATATTATAAAGTTCTGATTAAATGTTATTCCTCAATAATTGTATTCAATTGTCTCATATTTTGTTAAAAATCCTTTAACTAAAATATCATTTTAAATGTTTTAATGATTTATTCTTATAAATATTTCACCTTAATATCCATTTTTTCAAAAAAAATTTAAGGATTTAATTATATGGATATTCACGATTTAAAATGTTAAATGCTTCAAAGTGGTATGGGACAATTTGATTCAAAAATCTCTTTATTAAATGTTTTAAATGGTTCTGAAAATGGTTTTTTGGAATGGATTCATTGTTTCAATATCTTAAAATGATATATTGTTATTGGAATATGAGAATTTTATCTTTCCTTTATAATTATGTTATGTGCTACAATTATGTTATGGTTCTTGGGCATTGTTTATGAAGATGGGTGGTTTAGTGATAAACTAAGGGGTGGTGATCCTGATATAGCTCTCAAATGCATTGGGTAACACGAAGGGGCTAAAAGTTAAGGTTTCTCCGAAGAGATTTAGGGAATATATTGTGATGGGTATTCTAAATGAAACCATGAGGGTTACTCCCTACGTAAGAATGTTATGAATGCCTCAAGTTACCTTTATGTCTTATGATTTCAATGATTTATTCATGATTTGATGAGGTATGTTAAAATGATTATATTTTATGATTAAAGTATGATTTCATACATGGACTATTGTTTTCATTTCATACTTTTATATCCCTTACTAATATATTTATTCTCATCTCAAGTTTTTTAAATTTTTTTCACAGGTCAAGTGAAAGGTACATGATGTGATGATAGTGTCAAGGAAGTGTCAAGAAAGAATCCATGTTTTATTTTAAACCTTATTCCATTAATGGGAAAAATGATTACTATCTTTTATGTGACCACTTTGTTTAAATGTGGAATGTAATGCATGATTTATGATCTATTCTCTAAAACTCTAAACCTGAAAAGATCTTGAACGTGTATTCTTGAAATAACTCAAGATTAAGTAATGTTTAAGGATGGGGCCTTATTGTTGGTATCAAAGGTTGGTTTAGATAACTTTAGAGGTTAAAGTTTTGTTTAAGAATAAGTGACATGTTGATCTTAACCACAATGGTTATTATATTAGATAGAGTCAGTTTTGTTTATGAAAGTTGGAATGAGTTTGAGAAATCATGGATAATTATATCTTACTGTTTATGTTCATCTTTAGTACATGATGATTTTGTTGATATACTCACATGACCCTTTTTGGTTTTAGTAAATGGATGGATCTAGAAAGCACCAAAGTGACAATGGGTTTGAAGGAAATTGTGGTGGTTCTCTGATTAAGAGACTGGATGAAATGGGGGATTCAATGAGAAATCTCGTGGTTATTATAAACCAACTATCAGGAGTCATGATCAACCACTTGAACCTTGATGAGTTCTCTAATGCATCACGTATGATAGAACCAACTCGATGAGGATGTTCAGGTAATAATAATAATAAAGGTAACCATTAGGGTTTATATGATCATTACTTTTTAGGTAATTATGTGTTACTATATGTTATGATGGAATATGAACGACATGATATAAAATTGAGGTTAAATTATTTTATCGTTATTATTGAATATGTGTTCGCTCTTTGGGGAATGTTATTTGAATTATGTAGTTTTGGAAAAAGGAAACACATAGACTGTGTTACAACCTATCGCGTTGGACGAAGTTGCGGGAGTCGAACCCACAACCAAAGTGCGACTGGTATTTATCAGCTACCACTGGACTACGTGAAGTCCCTGGTTAGTTTGACTAATTCTATTTAGATAGATGATCTTATGAATCTAGAATAAGTTGATTTTGGGTTATTTATGGAAATTATTAACCTATCATGGTGGATATGTGATTAGGTTAATTACCTTTATGTATGAGACTTTAAGAGTAACTGATGTTATTTGGAGTTAATTGTTAAGGTTTATGTTGGAAGACTATGTGATTAAATCCTTTAGATATTTGGGCTTCAATATTATTTTTTGATTACATTGAATAATTTTATGGATATATATTTATTGAATGGTCTTTGATGAACTTTGGGAATTGTTTGACAAATTTTGGAGATTAAGAATAGATTTTTTTTATATAAAGGATTATACTATTTGGGTATTATCTGATCTTGTACTATCCTTTTTGGTTTTTGTTTTGGTTAAGGTCTAAATAAATGGGAATTATATAGTTCTCATTTGTGAATTAGGATATTTTCTTGAAGTTGATTATAGTACTCTTAATGCCATCAAGTATTCCTAAGTACTCGTCTTTTGGAGAAAATATGAGTTTGTGTAAGAAATCTAGTAAAAGTTCAAAGTCAACATGACAAGTAAGTATGTTTCCTTACGATTTAGTTAATGTCATAAATAAATTCCTAAATGAAAAGTAACATAAAACTAAAATTTTGTCTGTTAACTTTTCCTACTGGGAAATCAAATACCGTTTAACCCATCATAAGTTTGTGATTTTCTAGTGGTTACCTTTCTCCTAAACATGTTTTCTATCACTCTCCCTCAGAACATGACCCTTTGTTTTTTCATCCATATACATGTTTTCTTACATGGAATCTTTGTATGGGTTTACATGGGTGACCTCTGTATTTATCTTTCTTTATTTTAAAGTGATAGTTTTACCGACTCTTATTCTGATATAGGTCTTTCAATGAAGTTTCCGAGCACAATTATGAAATTTTGAGGGCACAATTCCCAAAAGGGGGGAAGGATGTTGTAACCCAGGTAAAAAAATAATATGGAATTTTTATGTTTATCCATATTTGTGAATAAAATGATCATATTAATTTAAAGGCAACGCTATGCTGGAGGACGTACCCAAGATGCAACAATGAGTTTCTTAGAAATCTTACATTGCACTCTAATAATAAAATAATATTATTTTAAATGGTAGTTAATGCCTAGTCGTTGTAATGGAGGGAATGAACTGAACTAACGACAAAATGATTATATATGTTTGTTATATATTTTTACATCTATCCGATAAATTTTAGAGGCTTAAAATTCAAATGAATCCAATTTTAAGAATAAAAACTCTAATATTTTTTGAAAATATTTTTTCACCACATTTTGATGTGAACCTTTCTTAAATATAAATTTTGAAAATTTAATAAGATTTATTTTTCAAAATAAACTTATTCTTTATTATTTGGACATTTAAATTTACTTTAGATAATTTTTTGTTATTTTTCTGACATTGATCATTTCTTAATTAATAGTTAAAAATAATGCATTTTACATCAAAATTGATTTTTCAAGTAATTTAATTAGACGGTAAGATTATCTTTTTAATTTGTTTTAAGGTGTAATTATAATCCAATGGTGGTCCTTATAATTAATTTCACTTTGTAATTGGTCATGAACAATTGCCAAACTTTTCTAATATATTGTTTAAAAAAAAACCCGCTATTGGTTTTGACAACGGGAATTATTTTTAAATTAATCATTGTAATTTATATGTTTTTAATTTGGTATAATGGATTCCATATTTTTTAATCCTGACATCCAAATTATGTAATTAACACTCTTTTGTTTTTGTAAATTATGAATAGTAATTGTCACGAACCAACCCGGGTCGACCCTGAACCGGTCACCCGAGTCAGTCCGCGGCATGGCCCGAGAGGCGTTCCCGATCCTCCCGGGATGGCGACAAGCGCCAGGGCATCACAGAGTACTCGTGGGAACGATTTCGCCCAGTAAAAATTTACTAAGAATCAGAAATAAACAAACGACAATAAAATAAAACAGCCAAAAACATAACTAACCTGACCACGAACCCAACTCCTCGCGACCCTCAGAGTCGATCATCAAACTACCACCAACTCTCGTCCATGGCGAGCAAGCACGAGTCAAACCTGCGACAGAAACTAAAAACAAGAAAACACTATAGGCGTGAGTATTAAAACTCAGTAGGCTAGCCCGATAAATCTATTCCCAAAGCACTACCATTAAAAGAAGAATTTACCAACTTCTAGTTTGAACTACATTATAGAAAATATAGGTTTTCATACACACACACATTCCATTTTTAAAACAAGTAAAAATCCATTGCCCTTTTTAATTTAGAAGAAGTTTAATGTTGAAAGGAACAGGTGAATTTCATTTTAAAACATTTTTCGAAAAATTAGAAAACCAAAATTTAGTTGTTAGTCAAAAATAAAATCACACACAAGACACACTAAGGGCAACGGGAAAAAGTGGCACACAAGGGTCGGCACCCAAACTCGACCTCTCAATCGTCTGCCATACACAAATACACACTAAAAGAGACATGGGTCGAACCTAGGAGATCGTGAACAAACCAGAACATACTATACATATGACTCATCCTGAAGGCATGCCCTAACTCGATGACATCATAACGCCCTAACGCCCGGCATAGCCCTACATGGCCTATCCGAGGGGCCCAATCCCCATAGCAGCAATAACTCAGTATTCCCCTGCTATGGGGCCACTAGCCAGTGCGTGATCTAAACTAGTGCAGCAATCGTTCTCAGATAATTCACTCAATATGACGGGTTCCCATGTCAACACATATAATAAAAGAGGAGTGCATCCCTAATGTAAAACTAGTCAAGATGCACAAGCATAACATACTCCTCTCACCAAATCAACAAACACAAAAGATCACTCCAAAGAGACTTTTCAAAACATTAATTTCATTAAAAGTACCAAACGGGCCTCATGTACTTGATCAATACCAAATCAATTCCAAAAGAAGGATCAGACGACGTCACATTTAAAACCAGAAAACACATTTAAAATCTCATTTAGGTAGACCAAATCACCATTTTAATTCTGAAGCGCAAACATATGGGCCAAAGGGGCATTTTCAATATTGCGCAACAGCTAATCCTAAAAAAAAGCTTTCGGTACGATGCAGAGAAAGAAGCAGTTCCAATTCCAGCAGTATAACTACTCTAGAAATAATAATATTTAAATACTACTTCCAATTTGATGAAAATTAAATAAATCACAAGAAATAAGTAAATTCTAAATTCAAAGGCAAGTGCAGTGGGAACCTACCTCGGATTGCAGACCAAACACAATGGCACGTCACGCCTCGCACAGACGCACAAGCATGCACAAGCTGACGATCGCAGGACCATGGAAAAACCTTGTCAGCGCGCTGCAACCGCAATGATCACTAAAATAAATAAACACAGAATCAACACAAACCAAACAAACAAATAGTGCAAAAGAACCACCACAACATATCTTCAAAACACAACTCGCACCTTCTACACTATTTACTAAACCGCATTAAAATTTATAAAAAAAAATTTAAGAAAAACCCACGGCTTTAGACACCTAAAACCTGCTCAAAACCCCTCCTTATAATTAAGCGCACACTCGCAACTCATCAAATCAGAATGCGGACCACTACCCCAGTTAAGGTAACAAATTACACGACTTAAAAAAAACTCCGCATGTCAAAAAAAACATTTTTAAACCAATTGCACATAAAACCCATTACTCTGGAACTTGCAAGTCACCAATTTAATTATCACAAAGTGCAAAACGTTAAACATGTGAACACTAACTAGAGAAGATAAGTGAAAAAGGGGAAACTCACCTCAAACGATGAAGAACGTCATAAAAATTGTGCGGAACATTGTTCGCACCTCAACCGCACTAGCGAAAACAAAAAAAAACAGCCCTAGACATCAATATCATATCATCAAATTTTGAAATTAAACACTAAAAATATTAAAATACTAAAATCTGGGGTTTGAGAAAAGCAAAAACCGTAAATAAAGAACCAATTACCAAATAAAAAGAAAGAAACATCACTGGTCGTGTGGCTGGAAGATGGCCGGAGGGAGAGGGGGCTGCTGAAAAATTCTGCCGGAGAAGAGGGGTCGCCAAAGGGGGCCTTGGCTAGTGGAGCTCGTGCGGCCAGGGGGTTGTTTGGAGATGGAGGGAGGATCCGGTGGACGGGAGAGGGAGGAAGGAGGTGCGGCTGGAGGGAACGCCGCCGGAGGAGGGACGTCAGACGGGAGGCGGAGTGAGGAGGCGCGGCTGGAGGGGGCGTGCTGCTGGGGCGGCTCGGCCGATGGAGCAGGGCGGGCGAAGGGAGGTCGGCGGCTGGAATCGGAGGAGGCCGGCGGAGGGAAGGCCGGCGGAGGGAAGAAGTGCGGCGGCCAGCGATGGGGAGAGCAGGGGATCGGGTTGCACACAGTGAGGGAGGGGAGCGGCGGGAAAGGGGAGAGCGTAGGGTTAGAGGAGAGGAAAGAAAGAGGGAAGGAAAAAGGAGGAGAAAAAAAAGAAAAAAAAAAGAAAAAGAAGAGAAATGAAAAGAATAAGAAAAAAGTGAATAAAAAAAAGAAAATAAAATTAAAACAAAACAAAATAAAACAATCTAAATTAATAATTATACTAATAATAAATTTGTTAATTAATTATAATGGCAATAGTTATTATAAATATACATACACATATTTACATATAACTAAACATATATAAAACATGTGAACATATATATAAACTTATATATATATATATATAAATACATAAACATATTGATAATAATAATATTAATAATAGTAATTATTATTATAATTACAAACATATATACATATATATATATAAAACCACATGAACAAATTTATTAACATACATATATGAATATACATGACATATTATAACCATATATGTATATATATACTCATATGCATAAACACATTTACGCATAAACATATAGTGTTAATAAATATATATGCATCAGCATACGTGTATATATACACATATATACATACATATATGCATATTACGTTAAAAATAATAATAATAATATATGAACATATATACCTATATACATACACATATATAATCATATATATATGTATATATATATATATATACTAATCCACTCAACAAGAGAAATTAATTACGTTAAAACTAAAAGACCGCGGGGTACGCGCGCACTGCACGGTACCCAAGAGGACTGCAAACGGGCTGCGCGTCACAACCGTATGGTGTTCGCGCACTATTCCAAACCATAAACTCATCCAAAAATTAAAATTTCCAACCGGGACTCGCCCGCACACATGCAAAAACACCCGACGCCATGATAAATAAAATAAATAAAGTAAAATAAAAACATGTGTGACAATTCTCCCTACCATAAAGCTTTCCGCCCCCAGAAAGCCATAACAAGTTCAAAACCCCACATGAAAAACCGACATTACTTCACAATTTAAAGAAAAAACTAAAGAACGACAACAAAGAGATTCTGAAACACTCCCAAAAAGGGGAGCGATAAACCAAAAGAACTCATATAATATGAACGAATTACCCGCTAAGTGTCACCCGCCCCCAAAAGTGTGATCACCTCTAGTTGATCGCTTCAAAGGACAAAGAACTTTAACAATAGTAGATCCAGACCAAACATACACCTACCTTAACACCATTCAACAGAACTCAACCAATTTCCTCATCCTCAATTCAACCTTACAACACAACATCTGGAACAACGCCAAATAAAACACGACGACCCTTTTGAAACTAACAAACAGGTCAAATCCACATCCAACGCATACCTCTTAAAACCTTACTCCAATATGACACCGGAACTCTCATGCCCCAACTCCTTACCAAAAGAAGAAAAGAAAAAAAAAGTTTTGTTGTTCCATATAAGACCAACCACAGCCCAACCAAAACCTAGAACCAAACTGAGTGATTGACACGGGAGGTCCGAACGGAATCCCCACCATAAGAAACAAGCTAAACTGAATTTAGCGAGACCCGTGATGGGTATCCACACCATAAGAATTAAGTCAGTTCCTGGAATAGGACCAGAACGCCATCACCTGAGACAAAAATCATGATCACCATAATTTTCAACATGGGGAGGTCGAATGGACTCCCCACCATAAGGCTTTCGAGAATAGAAGAACAAGAGGACCTCCCGGCATTATCACCAGCCATCACTGCCCACGGGTGGGAGGGGGGGCCCTGTCTAACACACCACCCTGACCCGAAAATCATAAAGCGAGCAACTCTTAATAAATGAGAGCAACGACATGATCAGGCAGTTATTACACATAAAATAAGAATAATGAGGAAAAATGATTCTGACTGCGCGCACTTACTGAGAACAACACCCTTCCGCAAAACATCACCTTTCGTTGGAGTTCCCCCGACTACGCGATAGCTTCACTCCGAGACCTGTGGCTGGAGCTCTGATGAATGAAGCATCTTTCGGCTTCGCAGTCAGGTTTATGAAACCCCAGAAGCATGACACAGAACCCTTTTTTTTAACAATCATACATCCATAAGATCAATGTCTTAAAAGAGTTCATCCACAACCATTCTTCCGACTGAAAGAAAAGAACACCCCAAAAAGTACAGGTAACGACTACTACATCCAAGAAACATTACAAGAAGAAAACATCAAGCTCATCCACCAACATCTCCCTACTCCTGCTGATGGGCTGAAGTGACCTTCGATGATCTAGGTCTGGCTTTAGCACACTTCTTGGAAACACCTCGGCAAAAACGCTTCAAGTGACCCATACGTCCACAGGTGTGGTAGGGTCTTGGTGAACTTGGACATGTCGGCCTTTTGTGACCCTTCCTACCACACTGGTGACAGATCACAACATTGCGCTGTAAAGAAGATGACTGAAGGTCTGAAGGCCTCTTGATTCCTCTACCAGCACCACCAGCAACAGGTCGCTTCTTACTCTTCTTACTAGCATCATTTGAAATGCTCCCAAAGCTGGAGGATTCGCCACCTCAAGTCCTCCTACTAGCTAAGCTTCAGCAAGAAAGGCTTGCTCGAAAACATCCGAGACGGTGGTTAGGTTGAGCTCTTCCACTCTCGAACGCAGCTCAGGTCGGAGTCCAGACTCAAATTGTCGAGCCTTCCCGGGATTATTATCAACAAACCACTGATCATACGGAACTAGGTCTACAAAATGTCGATAGAACTCCAGTACCGATTCAACGCCCTGCTGGAGAAAACACAACTCCATCCTCTTCATCAGCTTCGTCAACTCAGAGAAGTGATGTTGGATGAATGATGACTTGAAAAACTCCCATGTCAAATCTTCCCCAGGCTTGTTCCGAGACATGGACTTCCACCATTTCCAGGTTGGACCTTCAAGCATGAAGGTAGCCAACTTCACCTTTAATGACTCAGGTAGACCAATGGAACTGAACTTCCTTTCAATCTTCTGCAACCACTCCTCTGCCTCAAGAGGTCCTGCTTGTCCATAAAATAGAGGAGGGTTCAACTTCCGGAACTCCAAAACATAATCGATGGGCTGACCAACTGGAGGATTAACTAAGGATGCCCCACCTGAAGCTGCACATTGAGCATCCATCGAGCCTTCGTGGGGGCGAACACTAAGGAACAAAGAAACGAGGAACTTGATCAAAACATAACCAATACCATTTGAAATTCAACATTACTCAATGAGTTTCAAAATGAAGGAAAAACCCATTCACAAAAGGGGAAACTAGTAATGATGGTTGACTCGACCATATGGTTGGCGGCCATACGTCAGTCATACCATCGTCACTGAGAGCATTGTAGGGTGAATTCTCCGGCTCCACACGGCTTGCCAGGCCCTGTGAGCTCATGAAGCTACTTTCCCAACTCCCTTTTCATTTCCCAACATAAAACAATCCAGAAGACCCAAAAGACAGTAACAACCCAAACATCTCATGGTAACTCGAGGATTAGAACGAGAAAGGGTTCATGACGTCCTTCCCGTTCCAACGCCTCAAGTTCGAGCAACTTTACTCCCTTTACCATGACAAATCCAAATAGCAATGGGCGCTCTGAAAAACAAGGTCTGCTCAAGAGCCGACCTACCTCTGATACCATTTTGTCACGAACCAACCCAGGTCGACCCTGAACCGGTCACCCGAGTCGGTCCGCGGCATGGCCCGAGAGGCGTTCCCGATCCTCCAGGGCTGGCGACAAGCGCCAGGGCATCACAGAGTACACGTGGGAACGATTTCGCCCAGTAAAAATTTACTAAGAAGCATAAATAAACAAACGACAATAAAATAAAACAGCCAAAAACAGAACTAACCTGACCACGAACCCAACTCCTCGCGACCCCGAGAGTCGATCATCAAACTACCACCAACTCTCGTCCATGGCGAGCAAGCTCGAGTCAAACCTGCGACAGAAACTAAAAACAA
Organism: Viscum album; assembly: GCA_963277665.1. Taxonomy (NCBI): domain Eukaryota; kingdom Viridiplantae; phylum Streptophyta; class Magnoliopsida; order Santalales; family Viscaceae; genus Viscum; species Viscum album. Next base: position 1,420,783,176 of record OY728142.1, read on the forward strand.
GAAAACACTATAGGCGTGAGTATTAAAACTCAGTAGGCTAGGCCGATAAATCTATTCCCAAAGCACTACCATTAAAAGAAGAATTTACCAACTTCTAGTTTGAACTACATTATAGAAAATATAGGTTTTCATACACACACACTTTCCATTTTGAAAACAATTAACAATCCATTTCCCTTTTTAATTTAGAAGAAGTTTAATGTTGAAAGGAACAGGTGAATTGCATTTTAAAACATTTTGCGAACAATTAGAAAACCAAAATTTAGTTGTTAGTCAAAAATAAAATCACACACAACACACACTAAGGGAAGCGGGAAAAAGTGGCACACAAGGGTCGGCACCCAAACTCGACCTCTCAATCGTCTGCCATACACAAATACACACTAAAAGAGACATGGGTCGAACCTAGGAGATCGTGAACAAACCAGAACGTACTATACATCTGACTCATCCTGAAGGCATGCCCTAACTCGATGACGTCATAACGCCCTAACGCCCGGCATAGCCCTACATGGCCTAACCGAGGGGCCCAATCTCCATAGCAGCAATAACTCAGTATTCCCCTGCTATGGGGCCACTAGCTAGTGCGTGATCTAAACTAGTGCATCAATCGTTCTCAGATAATTCACTCAATATGCCAGGTTCCCATGTCAACGCATATAATAAAAGAGGAGTGCATCCCTAATGTAAAACTAGTCAAGATGCACAAGCATCACATACTCCGCTCACCAAATCAACAAACACAAAAGATCACTCCAAAGAGACTTTTCAAAACATTAATTTCTTTAAAAGTACCAAACGGGCCTCATGTACTTGATCAATACCAAATCAATTCCAAAAGAAGGATCAGATGTCGTCACATTTAAAACCAGAAAACACATTTAAAATATCATTTAGGTAGACCAAATCACCATTTTAATTCTGAAGCGCAAACATAAGGGCCAAAGGGGCATTTTCAATATTTCGCAACAGCTAATCCTAAAAAAAAGCTTTCGGTACGATGCAGAGAAAGAAGCAGTTCCAATTCCAGCAGTATAACTACTCTAGAAATAATAATATTTAAATACTACTTCCAATTTGATGAAAATTAAATAAATGACAAGAAATAAGTAAATTATAAATTCAAAGGAAAGTGCAGTGGGAACCTACCTCAGATCGCAGACCAAACACAATGGCACGTCACGCCTCGCACAGACGCACAAGCATGCGCAAGCTGACGATCGCAGGACCATGGAAAAACCTTGTCAGCGCGCTGCAACCGCAAGGATCACTAAAATAAATAAACACAGACTCAACACAAACCAAACAAACAAATAGTGAAAAAGAACCACCACAACATATCTTCAAAACACAACTCGCACCTTCTACACTATTTACTAAACCGCATTAAAATTTATAAAAAAAAATTTTAAAGAAAAACCCACGGCTTTAGACACCCAAAACCTGCTCAAAAACCCTCCTTATAATTAAGCGCGCACTCGCAACTCATCAAATCAGAATGCGCACCACTACCCCAGTTAAGGTAACAAATTACATGACTTAAAAAAAACTCCGCATGTCAAAAAAAACATTTTTAAACCAATTGCACATAAAACCCATTACTCTGGACCTTGCAAGTCACCAATTTAATTATCACAAAGTGCAAAACGTTAAACAGGTGAACACTAACTAGAGAAGATAAGTGAAAAAGGGGAAACTCACCTCAAACGATGAAGAACGTCATAAAAATGGTGCGGAACGTTGTTCGCACCTCAACCGCACTAGCGAAAACTAAAAAAACAGCCCTAGACATCAATATCATATCATCAAATTTTGAAATTAAACCCTAAAAATATTAAAATCCTAAAATCTGGGGTTTGAGAAAAGAAAAAACCGTAAATAAAGAACCAATTACCAAATAAAAAGAAATAAACATCACTGGTCGTGTGGCTGGAAGATGGCCGGAGGGAGAGGGGGCTGCTGGAAAATTCTGCCGGAGAAGAGGGGTCGCCAAAGGGGGCCTCAGCTAGTGGAGCTCGTGCAGCCAGGGGGTTGTTTGGAGATAGAGGGAGGAGCCGGTGGACAGGAGAGGGAGGAAGGAGGTGCGGCTGGAGGGAACGCCGCCGGAGGAGGGACGTCGGACGGGAGGCGGAGTGAGGAGGCGCGGCCAGAGGGGGCGTGCTGCTGGGGCGCCTCGGCCGATGGAGCAGGGCGGGCGAAGGGAGGTCGGCGGCTGGAATCGGAGGAGGCCGGCGGAGGCAAGGCCGGCGGAGGGAAGGCCGGCGGAGGGAAGAAGTGCGGCGGCCAGCGATGGGGAGAGCAGGGGATCGGGTTGCACACAGCGAGGGAGGGGAGCGACGGGAAAGGGGAGAGCGTAGGGTTAGAGGAGATGAAAGAAAGAGGGAAGGAAAAAGGAGGAGAAAAAAAAGAAAAAAAAAAGAAAAATAAGAGAAAAGAAAAGAATAAGAAAAAAGAGAATAAAAAATTAAAATAAAATTAAAACAAAACAAAATAAAACAATTTAAATTAATAATTATACTAATAATAAATTTGTTAATTAATTATAATGGAAATAGTTATTATAAAGATACATACACATATTTACATATAACTAAACATATATAAAACATGTGAACATATATATAAACTTATATATATATATACATATATATATAAATACATAAACATATTGATAATAATAATATTAATAATAGTAATTATTATTATAATTACAAACATATATACATATATATATAAACCCACATGAACAAATTTATTAACATACATATATGAATATACATGACATATTATAACCATATATGCATATATATACTCATATGCATAAACACATTTACGCATAAACATATAGTGTTAATAAATATATATGCATCAGCATACGTGTATATATACACATATATACATACATATATGCATATTACGTTAAAAATAATAATAGTAATATATGAACATATATACCCATATACATACACATATATAATCATATATATATGTATATATATATATATATATATATTAATCCACTCAACAAGCGAAATTAATTACGTTAAAACTAAAAGACCGCGGGGTACGCGCGCACTGCACGGTACCCAAGAGAACTGCAAACGGGCTGCGCGTCACAACCGTATGGTGTTCGCTCACTATTCCAAACCATAAACTCATCCAAACATTAAAATTTCCAACCGGGACTCGCCCGCACACATGCAAAAACACCCGACGCCATGATAAATAAAATAAATAAAGTAAAATAAAAACAGGTGTGATAGTAATGATAGTAATTATCATTAATTATCTTGATTGTTTAGTAATCGGGTAGTTAAGGATAATAAAATAATATCATAATAATAAAAAATGACCCCAACATGTGTCCTAATGCTACTTTTTGTGTCATGGACGACCATGGGATTCCTTTTTACAAACTTTGGGACCCCATGGAATCACTTTTGGGTGAAAGTGACACTTTATCATTTTATTTTTAAAGGAAGGAGAATATCACTAAAGAATGTATAACCTGAGTAAAACATTTTTAATTTTTCCTACATAAATTATATCTTGGACTATAAATATTAAATGGAAATATAAAATGATTTACTACGTCATAGTATTTTTTTTATTATATTTAGAGATTAAATACATTAAATTATTTATGACATCATGATGCTGCAGTGATTACCTCATTAATGAACGATTTAAATAAAATGAAATTATAATGTAAAATATAATACATAGACTTATCAAAGACATATTGGATGAGTATATTTCTATGAATTATCACCTTATACTAGAAATATCTCAACTTGGGTCCTTTAAAATCCGAAACACATTTTAATATAAAGTAACATTTTATAACATTCCAAGAGTGCCTCTCCTCTCCTCTTATAAAAGGCCCCCACCTCTACCTCTTTACACCCAACTCCTAATCCGTTGCCTCGGCCAAGATCTGCTTATTCTTTCTCTTATCATCCCTATATTAATCCTAGAAGCCTTACATTTGGTAGAAAGATCTTCAAGAAACCTTTTTGGTTCAAACCAAGAGGAGTTACCCGATTTAAAGGTAAAGACTTCTCTAATGTTCTTTTGTTTTATTTCTCTTCTACAACCCCCTAAAACCTTTTTATTACTTTCTTTTGTAACATGAACATTATATTAAATATACCAAGATTTTCTTATAATAAGGATTCGAGCTACATTTACACACACATCTGTCTAATAGTTAAGGAACATACTCTTTCTGTGGATGATGAATTACTGCCTCACGAAACGATTATTGTTCAATATTATATTAACACCTTTAAAGGTATCCATTATGATGTCACTATATTTTATATATGATATATATGGTATTTATGTTTTATATAGGCTTCTTTATTTTATATTTAAAACATACCGTTATTTTTTGCATGTTGTGCAAATGCGATAATTTCATATGAGGAAGTGTGGACTACCACCCCCTCAAGTGATGTGACTCATTCATGCAATACATGGAATGTATAAAGAATGAAATTAATGAACTTATGTGACCTATATATTATAATGTAATTATAATATATATATCTTTCAATTATTTTTAATTCCATTAATATGACAATGAAATAAAAGTTGCGCTCATGCGTATGTACCGCCTACCGTCTCCATGAACGTTGCATTTCATTTCTTTTTATCTCCAAATATTATGGAATAGTATAAAATGAATATGTACTGGATATATATGATATTTAAATCAATAATACAATTCTGGAGATGATGTACTTATAACTTCATGGACAATTCTTTTCAACCAAGTTCATTTTTGACTCATGTACCATAGGTCGACCAAAACATCTGATATGGACTCACATAATTAACTAATTATTAAAACATTATAATATGTGATATTAATGGAATAATAAAAATTAAAGGAAGTACTTATGAAATTATAAATTGGAAAAAGTTTATTATTCAGGAATATAAAGAAAGGAACAATACAAGTCAGACTTGAGGTAATGTATCCAACCAATCCCTTTCATTTTAAGTAATCTTTTTTATGTAACTTACATTAAGCTCCTCTTTCGTATGTTGGGGAATGTTATTTTATATTCCCCTTTCTCTAAATTTTATGTTAATATGATTAGATCCCTTATTTGATCTCATAAATCCATTTTTGGATGTTTTTTGCAACGCTGTTAGGCTGCCGAATTTTAATAAGTGGATTTTCATCTCACTTGCTATTCCGGTGAGATTCATGCTACATTTGCCACTATTTCTTTTTTGTGTGGTGTATGTACTGCCAATTAATTTACTATTTTTATAATATAATTTCATTTATGTGTATCTACATTTTCATTTTATGAACGTTATTTCATGTGGTGTACGTTTCGAATGTTGCCCAAATCGGTAAGGGAACCTTTCACACTCCTCTTTTTAAAAGACTTATTTTGTTATGTCATTTAATTTACATATTTTTATGTTGGAATACATTATTCTAAATCCTTATTTTTGTAAATTTTATGTACAAGTTATGAGATAACATATTTTCTCTGAACATATAATATTATAAATTTTAAAGTGACGTCGTTTGGCTGTCTAATTTTTCCAAAGGAACTTCTTAATCCAATTTCAATTTCTTCGGGTTCTACATGTAGTTCTTGAATATGTCATCCTTTTAATATGCGTGAATTACCTCTTATTGTTTTACAATTAATATCCACTTATATTGGGTATATTTATATTTTTTACACATAATTATGAGATTGATTTATCCTTAATTCAAGGATACCTTCTTTATAATGGATTTCATCTCATTTTACATTTTTATTGAGAATTCATTGTGGTTATGAACCAAGTCACTCTTATATGGTGTATATACTATCCTATGGAATATTATATCATGAATCTCTTTATTATCATGGTATTATAAAGTTCTGATTAATTGTTATTTCTCATTTATTGTATTCAAGTGTCTCTCATTTTGTTAAAAACCCTTTAACTAAAATATCATTTTAAATGTTCTAATGATTTATTATTATAAATATTCCTCATTAATATCCATGGTTTCAAAATGGTTTTAAGGATTTAATACTATGGATATTAATGATTTAAAATTATAAATTCTTCAAAATGGTATGGGACACATTGATTCAAAAATCTATTTATTAAATGTTTTAAATGGTTTTGAAAATGGTTTTTTGGAATGGATTCATTATTTCAATATCTTAAAATGTTATATTGTTATTAAAATGTGGTAATGTTATATTTCCATTGTGCATAAGTTATGTTCTATGATTATGTTATGGTTCTTGGCCATTGTTTATGAAGATGGGTGGTTCCGTGATAAACTAAGGGCGGGTGATACCGATATAGCTATCCAATGCATTGAGTAACGCAAAGGGGTTAAACATTAAGGTTTATCTGAAGAGATTTATGGAATATACTGTGATGGGTATTCCAAACGTAACCATGAGGGTTACTCCCTATGTAATAATGTTATGAATGCCTCAAGTTACCTTTATGTCTTATGATTTATGTGATTTATTCATGATTTGATGAGGTATGTTAAATTGCTTATGTTTTATGAGTAATGTATGATTTCATAAATGGACTAATGTTTTCATTTCGTACTTTTATATCCCTTACTGATCATTTTATGCTCATATATGATTTTTGAAATGTTTTTCACAGGTCAACGGAATGGTACATGATGTGATGATAGTGTCAAGGAAGTGTCAAGAAAGAATCAATGTTTTATTTTAAATATTTTTCCATTAATGGGAAAAATGAGTATTATCTTTTATGCAACCACTTTGGTTGAATGTGGAATGTAATACATGATTCATGATCCAATTCTCTAAAACTGTAAACATGAAAAGATTCCCAACATGTATTCTTGAAATAACTCAAGATTATATAACGTTTAAGGCTGGGGCCTTATATAGATAGGTCGTTATGGCCCTTAATTTAGAGGTTTAGTGCTTTATTATTCATAATTTAACCTTAATAAATGTAAATAATTTTAATTTCATTCACATTTATATTTGGTATGAAAAATTATTATTAATTCTAAAAAATAATTATTATTCCAATTTTGTAATCAGTATAATAAAATTCCAATCATTGAAGTGGAAAAAATTTATTTAATATTTTTCTCGAATGAGGGATGACAAAGATTTCTTTAATGTAAAAATTTCAGAATGTTTGATATGTTTTTATTATCATTTTCAAAGTGTAATTGATTACATTAAAATATATTGATTTAATTGATTAAAATATTATATAATTATCTTTAAAAAAACTAATACATATTCTATACTTATCATTATATTATATGAAAATGAATATTACAACTAAAATTCAGTATTTTTAACAATTCATAATATTTGATATGATTTCTAGAAATATTACAAATATCACCGTAACAAAAAAAATATTTTATTTTTATATATTAATATTATTTTGACCTATTTAAGAACTTAATGTGTCAAAAATCATAGTTAAAATGTTTTATCTATTAAAATATGGTAAATGTTCTTCATAAAAATATATTTTTTACGTGTAAAATAGAATTTGTTCATATCATTGGTCTGTAAAACCTAAGGAATGAATATAAAAAATATTTTATTAAATATAATATATATATATATATTAATTTAATATCACTCAAAAATTTTAATTAATTTAATATATTAGTATAAAACTATTTTTTGAACCCAAAAATAGTTTTCTAAAAAACATATTCATATTTTATTGAATTTTTTCTCATATTTATTTCTATTTAATGTGAAAAAAATTAATTAATAAAATATATTTTCAAAATTTTATTTCTTATGTTGGGATTTAATATTCCTAACTACACATTTAATGGAATGTTTATACTTCATTTTATTTTAATAATATGTTATAGTTCGATAAAATATGGTCTTTTGTTTATAGAAATCCATTGAGGAAGGTCGTTCTTGCATGTAATGCACCGTTAATTTATGTTTCATGAATGTAAATATATATATATATAATCTATTTAAAATATTAAATAAATTATAATATAACTAATTATTATATTACATTACACGCATGGGGGTTTCTGTTAGACATGATATCAAATACAAGGTTCTTTGTTTAGATTTTTGGGGTGTCACATAATTTTCGAATTAACAGTGTAACATCCACATATTTCATGAAATAATTTTTTCAAATCAATTTAATTTTCTTGATAACTTATCTTCATGTGCCTCTGAGTTATTATTTCTTCCATGTAATATCATGTTATGATTTCATTAAATGAAATTATGGGTTTTTCTTATTTTTACAGTTACATTGTGTTTTAACAAAATCGAGATATATGATTAATAATATTCAAACACAATCCTTATAACTATTCTATTGGAATTTATTTTTTTAGTATTAAACAATAGTTTTTAAATAATAAGTTTTATTTTTTATATAAAGAAGACATATTATTAAATAAATTCCTCATATTCTTTTAAAACACTAATTTCTCATAAAATGTTATTTTTATTTCGTTTTTTTCGTAGTAATAATATTAAATTTTCACCCTTTTTTATTGTTTTTTGGAAATTTGGAAAATAAATTTTGAAATCATCATATCAGTATTATATAAGTGTGATTTTTTTTAATTTTCAGAAAAAAATAATACTTTGAGGAATAATGAAAAATAATAAATTTTAATTAATAACTTAATAATAATTTAAATTATTTATAATGTTTAATTATATTATTAGACCGAGTTTAACATAAAATTAGTACATACAAATATATAATAATCAAATTTAGTGAAGAATAATGAATTTGGTTTTGAAATTTTATATTAAAATAGTCAAGGTTTAATAATTTTATCCTATATAATGACCCATAATCACATCAAGTATATGGAATTAATATTATATTTATATTTTCTTCATCTATGAATTGAATTTGAAAAATTTATTCTATGTTTGGAATCAGAATAATTTATTGTCTAAAATGTTGAATAAAATTTTCAATTAAATTATTATTGAAAATAGATAGAAATTTACTACCATGATTACAGTTAAAATATAGTTTTGCGCATTACATGTGATTTTGTAAAAATTATAATTCCGAACATATGTTTTTTATTGGATAAAATTGGTTTAGTATTTATTGTCAATAAGTGAAAATTAACTAATTATACTCATTTTATTTTTGTCTTAAATGATAAAACAAATATGTTAAAATTTGTAGTTACTATGGTTAAAATAAAAATAATAAAACTAAGTAATAATAAATGGAAAAGTAATGAAATATTAAAATTATGTGTTTTTATGTTGATGTTTTTCTCAACCATATAATCCATGCACTATATTATTTATAAATATTTCTAAATTACCAAAGGGAGCTGACTCCATTCACTAATTTACACCTATCAAGTCATTGGAATCAACCAAACCCTTCAAAAATCACCTTCAAACATCACTACTCTCATTATATGATACTTATTTTTTGAAAAAAAAAGTATGGAAAGGTTTCTAGTGAATACTGATATTGTATACTAGAAGAAGAGACATTATACTTCACCAAATGTTTTTATTTTCATTATTCCTCAACCTCATTAAATTTCTATCTAATAAGTGAGATATAATAAAAAAATATATTATATATAATGATTTTTTTTGTAAAGTTAATTTCGTATAACCATATCAACATCATTAAAATCGGTTAAAAAATCATAATTCATGTCCACGAAGGACAACTAACATGAAAACTAGTGTCATTCATTTTTCTTATTACCACATATCAATGTTTTGTATGATGATGGTTATAAAGTATATATATGATATTTAAAACATAATAATATCATTAGAGTCATTATATCATATATAAATTTTTTATTTCCACTTTTTAGGGATATGATAACATTGTTTGTGTGTGCAATACAGTACTACCTCATGAAGCGTTGTGATTTTGTTTAACACATTCATTACATGAATGATATGAATGTAAATATTAATGAATATATTTTATATAAACTATGTAATTCTGATATCAATATCATTTTTATCATTATTAATGGATGAAATAAAATTTTATTTCATAGCTATTCACTCATTAATATAAGACAATGTTGTTCACAAACGTGTGGACCACCACCTCTATGAAGTGATGTGACCCAATTTTCAAAACCACGCCATATGGATGATATAAATAAGTGTATTAAAAATAATAATTTATTAATAAAATTATTATAATTTCTTAATAATATTATTTTATTAAACATCATTCAATAATGATTGTGGGGGAATGGAAATGTTACTCATGTGTAATTACAACATACAAACACCATAATCGTAACATACTTAATTTATAAAAATGACCTTCTATGATATGTATTAAAATTATAAATAATATAAAAATAATATAATATAATTATTTATATTATTATTGTGATTATGTTACCTTCATCAATGTGTGAAGACTAAAAATAAAAAATTGAAACATATATAAAAAACAAAGATGTTATGACCGAAAATTTGACATAACAATAAAATTATAATAAAAGAATAACAAAAATAGATAATAAAATCATATATTTTATGATATATATAATTATTTATATTTAATATATGTATAATAAATATATATTTCTTATACATGAGGTTCTAAATATTACAATGGATGTCGAGTCTTACTGTGATGTATTTTTAGTCTCTCTTTGATTTTTGAGAGGCAAATGAAAATTCATATCAAAATTTTCAATACAGTGTATATAATTAACCGTTTATATGTTATATCAACAATCTCATTAATTTATGGTTAAATGATAACTCTTTTATTTTTATATTTTACTAGGACCAATTGAAAAAATTATTTCTATAGTGCAAAGGGATTTCCATGTCATATTAATTTTATCATGATACACATGCCATATATACCAATTGTTTCATTAATGTGGTGTATATATTTCTTACAAATTTATTTAAGGGGATTATAATGACAATTAATGGTATTTATATACAAATTTTATTATCTCTCTTTTGTGGGGATTAAATTTCAAATGTAACCTAATTGGAAAGGGATTTTTTTATCGAATTGCATTCATTAAGACCTATAATTTTGTTTTCCACTAATATTAAGGTGCAAGGTGAATATATGGAATTATTGAAAAGTCATATCATGAATTTTTGTACCATCATCCAGTTTTGAGATTCATTTAATTATATTCATTCATGTTTCATACATTTCAGTGTTACCATAGTGGTATATATTTCATGTTACAATATCACAATTTATCATGAATGTTAATGGTTTTGTTTATGATTGTATAATATTTAGATTAATATATACAGATATCAAGATTTTATTATCTTATAGTTTTTAATGATAATAAATTTTTTCCCATAATTTCCCTATTATTTGTACTCAATAATTTATATTGAATGTTCTAAGGAAAATTTATCTTTTGGAAGATACCCATGTTTCTTCCCAACCCATGTTCTTCAAGAAAATTGAAAATTTATCATTAATTTTTATAATGAATGATTTTAATGAATGAACTTTTTTAAGAAAAATTAAATTTAATCTTCATGTTATTTTCGAAAACAGTTTCCATTTTTATTATCTTTTAATATGTAATGATTTATTATCTATGGTATGAAAAATATTTCACACTTCTATAAAAATTATTTTAATTAATGTTGCATTTATAAATTTTCAATGACATATTCATTGTAATTAATTTTAAAAATATATTATATTTTAAAAATTGATATCAAAGTTGAAGGAATATCTTCATAATGATTTTTTAATGATTATTATATCACCCTTTATAGGTTTCTGTAATTATATTCAAGGAGAATGATTTGAGAAATATTTTATGTTTTATATTAGGAATTTAATTTAAAATTTTTATTCTTCAAGAAATTATCCAAGTGATTTATTAATGAAAATAATTTCCTTTATAGTATTAAATTAATAGATATAAATTATTCTATACTTGAAATATAAATAAAGGATACAATTATTATTATTTCCATAAATGGGTTATCATAACAAAATGTTTACATAACTTATTCTTATGCCAAGAGTTATAAAATGATAATATTTTTTTGAAACACACTTCATCATCCATGGGGTATTCTAGGATGAAATAATTAAATTATTATTAATCATATCTATTTTCCATAGGTTATGTTATTATAAAATGCATATGAAACCCATTTTAATTCACAGGTTATGATATGATTAATGTTTTATGATCATGTGGAACATATTGGTATGTTTTTTATTATTATACGTATGGGTCCCATATATCCCTCAAATTAATTGGTTAACGATTAATGTTATATGAGAAGAAAATGTATTGGTGAGGTTATCATAAGACTAAAAATGGGTATATATGAGGGTATTTCATGCTCGAAACAGGGTACACATGAGGTCTTCCCATGACCAAAGAATTTACAAATGTGGTTAGGATAATCCTAACAACTTATTACTGTCTTGGTTGCTATCTTTTAAATTGGATTTAATATGATTATGTATTTAAAAAAATTATTTCTTATTCCAATTTTAATGTCTCATTGATCCTGTTCATTTATTCCCATATGATTCATTTCTTATGATCAGATAACATTCATACCATTTATAAATATTATGATAAATAATATGCATTGTTGGAATTTCAAATTATATTCTCATTTTCCTATACAATTATTCTAATGTAATGATTTTTTATATCCTTTCATTAACATTATCTAGAATATTAAATCACTCTTTCTTATGTTTCTATTCATGAAGAAATGAAGAATGGGTTTAAGTTGGTGTACTAAAAGATAATTTATTTATAGTGGACCTTGGTGATATTTAATAAATTTTGAACAATTGTGTTCTATGTCACTAAAGTTACTAAATTATTATGATCCTCATACTTGGTTTTTTATAATATAATGTATATTTATCTAAACTATTTTAGTATCTATATATGATAATCTAGGTTTTTATAGTATTTAATAGAAAAAAGGATTGGTTTACCTTTATAAACTAGGATCAAAGAACGTTACTCAGATTCAAATGGATATCTCTAATGATATGTATTGGGATGTTTATAACAACAAGTCCATGGATGAGTAAATGTATCAGGAAATTTTCTAGAATTATGTTAATGGATAGGGAAACTGGTTTTGATGAAATTAGATCTGGATCTCAATACTACATGTGGATGTATCTCTGGCATAGTGATACATGGGAGTAAAACATATAATATGGGAATAATTATCTAAACCAAATCGTTATCTGGTGCATGAAAATGGTCCTTGATGCATACATGGTTTGAAACATTGGGGGGGGGGGGTTGATTTGGATAATCGAAAAATAATTACTAACCATTGTGATGTTTTTAAATATATATTGACCATTAATGTCCTTTGTTAAACCTAAGACTCCATTTGATAAAAAGATCGTGTCATAATTAAGATATCTTATTTGTGATTTTATTTTTTTTATATGGTTTTCAATTATGATTATTTTTAATCCCTCTATGTTTTTTTTAAAATGTCTAGAACTATATAGAATTGGGATACCAATGAATATGAAAAGTAATTTACTGATGAGAACTCAAATGGGATGATTAATAGTGTAAGGAAAATTCTGATTATGAGTAATTAGTTATAATAGAACATAATTAAGTATTTTCACAGTAAACGTCCCTCTGAATCACCAAAAACAAGAATTATTGAGATTTACAAGAGTTTTGGAAGTGGAGAACATTGAGGATAAAATATTCTGTGTCATATATATCTAGAATTTTTGAAGAAGAACCCATGAGAATTTATTATAAGTTCGAGAAGATGTTTTGGGTGTGAAGGATAGAAACCATGTAGCTTCAAAGAAAAAATTAAAATTTTGGTTATCTCAATAGACGAGAATAAATATCTCATTTTGGAATCATCAATTGTTGAATGATTAAAATGTAGAATGTATGGAAATTATCAAAATTGACTTCCAATGGATAATGATCATTAATGGAATCATTATGTTTATATGAGTATTCATTATATTACCGATGATGAAGAGAATATAAATAAGTTATAAAATAGAAGAAGTGTTGAGGTATAAGTTGATGAAGCTTTGTTAATGGTTTGAGAATGAAGTGGAAATATTGATTCTATTATGTATTGGATTTCAAGAATTGTTAATAATGAAATATTTATGATTTTTTGGTATTATTTCATCATAAGTGACTAAAAAAAATATGGTGAATAGTGAAAATTATCTAAAAATAGATTTAATGAAACTGAAATATTTTGATTAAAGGATGATAACACTTAATATGTTCTTGATTTAGAGAAAAAAATATATTTTTGATAATTATTTTATTGATATGAAAAATGTATGTTGGATAGTAATGATAAACTGGTCCCTGAATAATGATTTTTGGAAAATTTGGATTATATTATGAACGATAGAGTTTAAATTATTTTTCTATTTATGTAATAAATTCTATAACATATAGTTTTGTTCATAGAAGAATGATTAATGTATGTTTTAGTGTGGTTATTTGGTAATCTATGTTATTTGCATGATTCAAGAGTATACATGATAAAGGTATTTACATGTTAGGTATGTAAAAATTATGAGCTACATCATCTAATTTGAGGGATTAATGATATATTGATTTTAGAAATTTACTGACCATATTTATAATGTTTTGGATTTTAATATTTTGTAAGTTAATTAAGGATAATAATTTATAAAATATTTTATGATTAAAATTGGATTTGAATTTTGATATTTCTTTTTTAATTCACAATTTAAATATTTATGGTATTTGGATAATCTATTCTAATAATCTCTTTTTCTAAGGTATGTATAGATATCAAGAAATAATTATAATAATATTTATTGATCTAATGATGCATTGGTCAATTATGAAAAATAATTTTCCTTCGTTTCATGTAGAAAAAGATTAAATGGAAAATGATCAAGGAATAACCAATGGATGTCATAGTTATTATGAAATGAAATGAAATCATGTAATTATATATTAATTGGAAACCTATTACATAGTATGAAATGGATGGTGAAATGATTGTTTTTTCTATATTAAATTTTTGGGATATAAATTTCATTTTCCATGGGACTTTGGTCAATAGATTTTGTTGTTATTTTCCTTATCCTAACCATGTTATCTATTAATCTATAATAGTGTTAGTTTTTTGTTCCATGTCCATGTATTCACTTATTATCCACATTATCATATTTTAAAACCTTGTTATGAATTAATTTAGGTTATATTTTTTTATTTCATAAATTGAGAAATGTTTTATTATTCATTTGAATGATGTGGATTTCTATGATGGAATTATCAAATGTTAAACCATTGGTGATCTAGATAAAATATTAGGGTGAAATTAATTTTAGGGGGTACAATGTAACATCCAAATATTTTATGAAATATATTTTTTCAGAATAAATTAATTTTTTTCTTAGATTTTGTTTCTTATAATAGCATGTGATGCGCATCTTACATGCAACACCTTGTTATTCTTTTGTTACATTCAACAATGGGATTATCTTTCATTACAGATGAAGATGAGTTTTAAGAAAACTATAATATATTATAAATATTATTCAAACACATTCATTATAACTATCTTATAAAAAATATATTTGAATAAAATGACTAATTATTAAATATTACGAATAGTTATTTTATATAAATAAGAACTATTATTTAATAGCGTATTTATATTCATTTAAAATACTATTTTCTAATAAAAATGATATTTATTTCATATTGTATGAAAATATTGAAATTAAATCACAAAATAATTATAATATATATTTTATAATTGAAAATTTATTGTATAATCATATTATCAAATTCATAAATTGGTGGTTTTTTTGACAATTTTCAAAAAAGAATTTTCTTGGATGAAAAGTGAGAAATACTGAATTTTAAATTAAAATGTACTTTACATTTTAAAATAAATTATAAAATATTTTTTTTAAATTTACATTAGTTTAAAAATATATATATTAAAGAAATTTGGGTCATATTAATCTAATGTATATTGTATTTTGGGGAAAAACATATCATTATTTTGAAATTTTTTTCTCTTTAAAATCCAACATTCACATCATGCTTACAAGATTAATTTTAAAATAAAATTTTTTACTTATCTGAATTGAATTTAGAAAAATGTATTCCATATTTATAAAAATAGAAATTAATATCATCTATTATGGAACACATTATATTTTTACTTAATTATTATTCTATGAAATTTAAAATTAATGTCATTGATTAATGTTAAAATAGGGCTTTGTGCATTAAAAGATCTTGTGTTGAAATTAATATTCAAATCATTGTATTATTCTTTGATAAATTAGATTTCATTTTAATAATAAGTTAGTGAAAATTATATGATATCAATCAATTAATTTTAGTTGAAAAGGATAAATTATTTAATGTCCAGCTTGGGTGCGACTAAACGGTGCTCCGAGTTGGTTGGTCGCATGCCCCCATGCGCACCTCCTAGTACACTGGAGGGTGTAAACTAGCAGCGGGTGTAAAGTCACGTAAATTTCAAGGAAAATTATTTTCTTAATTTGTTTTGGGATTTTACGAGAACACAGTTTTAGGCGGCTCCAGATTCCGAGGCCCGGTGTGCCCGGAATCAATTTCTGATGTTTAGCTCTGGTACATTCATTGAAAGAACGAGCGAGTATTCCTAACATTATAACCAGTGCTCAGAATCGAAATCTGAGGGCACCGATGAAACTGCAGTGCCGGTAATTTCTTAGTAAGGCCTTTTTTGGAGTTGTGTTTTCTCGGGAGGTGTTGTTAAATATATGGGTTAACTGAAGAGTGAAATAAAATTTTCACTAAAATATTATTTCTATTGGAAGTAATTATAACCAATGTGTAGAATTTAGGGTGGGACCCACTAAATCCTAACTCCACTTGGTAGGATATTACTGAGTTGGGTCCCACCCGAGCCCCACCCCTTCAATTCCCCTAAACCCCCTCTTAAATTTTGGCAACCCCCCATAAAATGGTAACTCTTCCACATTAATGCATGCCAATTAAATACCTAATTAATTTGAAAACACATGTTTAATTAATTAGGTGAATTCATGTTTTGAATTTTTAAATATATTGGCATGAGTAATAAAAAAAGGCAGAATCATTATTTTATTATTGTTGTATCATTGTGTGGAGTTCTGGGGAAAGAATAATCTGTGTTTGAATAACGTGAAAAATGCCAAGGCTTCAACGAAGAACGTCATCTCCGAAAGGAGAGATCGATGAGTGGTATCTTCCTCTCTCCACAGCCGGTGTGTGATGACGTTCCCTTCTTCGACGTGCCTTCCTTTGTTCTTCATCCCGCATCAAAGAAAGGGAAACCCCATTTCTTCATCAGACGAACTCCGTAATCGTATAAGGTTCCTTCCCCCGCGACGCCGTCTTCCGCGACGCAAGCTTCCGCAAATTATTCATCATGGTAGGGTATTGTTTTACATTCATGATTAATTTGGCTATCAATTTTAAATAATTAGCCGCTTATTATCGAATTAACGGGAGGAGGCCGGACCGCACAAACACGGCCGACCATCCTCTCCATTGTTGTTGTACTTCGTTGTGGATAGGAATGGAGGTGACGATGTGTCGTCGCACCGAACGGGAACGAGGAACCGCGGCCGGTGCGGGCCACAGTGGAGGATCGCGGCGCCGTCGCACCGCTCTGGAGCATCATAGAGGGTCGCGGCCGGGGTGGACCGAGGCGGAGGGGCGCGGCGCCATCGCACCGCGCCATTTGGACAAGGGTCGCGGTGGTGCAGAGGGTGGCTGCCGGAACCACCGGCCGCCAGTGCTACATGAGGCGGGCCCAAGAAGTCCCACGAGGCAGAACTGGCTGACCGTTACGGCAAGACGGATCCGGGAGAACCGGGGGTTTGAACCACCGGCCAGCGCAGCAAGGGCGGACCCCCCACGAGTCCGCCGTTCGGTTCAAAGGGGGAAGCAGCCTCCCACCATTCAACGTCCACTCAGCACGCCCGCGCCGGGAAGGGCCGCCCGCGCCGCGGACCCCCACCCCAGGCCGAGTCCCACTGGCTGGCCCAGGCTGCGCCATCCAGGCCGGGCCATGCCCAAACGAGCCTGACCCGGACTCAGGATGGGTCGACCCGGTTTGGGCCGCCCTAGGGGTATCGGGCCGGATCGGACCAGGCCCGAACCCCATATTTTCAGACAGATCCATTCAAAAACCCATAAATTGGGCTATGGACCTCCGATCGATGCACCTTTAGTTGTGTAGTGACCCTTGTATTGATACATTCGTTTTGATATATTACAATCATGGTTTCAGAGAACTTTGTGTATGGTCGGATTGGTTCGAACATGAAACCAACCGGGCCCTAGGAGCGGAAAAGCTTATAACTTTAGAGCCTGACATCCAATTGATGTGACGTCGACTTTGTTGGATTCCACTTAGTGAGACGGTTATTTTTACTTACTACAAATGAGTTTTGGATTCAGTTGGAGTACTTTCGGGTTGGTTTGACTTAAAAACCAAACGGGCCCCTAGGACGAAAAAGCCAATAACCCTCAGATCGGGTGTCTGATTGACACGCCGTCTGTTGCGTTGAGTTACTATTTAAAAGATAGAACATTGGGATACATCAACTCCTAACTAAGTGTTAGTTGATGAATCGAACCCCCTTGCCTCGTGGAGCGGACCCTCCCGTAATAGAGCATGTTGTGTTCGGGAACACTATAGCTGGCTGCGACTGCAACGACGATGATGACCGTAATGGGATCCTCCGTGGGTTCGGTAGTGAGGACGACCATACAGGAATCCTTCGTGGGTTCAAATGAGATGAATACTATTCTTGTATCCTATGTGGGTCTGGTAGTACTTGACTAATGTTCTTGTATCCTAAGTGGGTCCGACAGTATTTGACTTTGTACTTGTATCCTACGTCGGTCCGGCAGAGTATATGGTCTTGTATCGTTTGTGGGTCCGACATCTTACTGGTCTTGTTTCCTATGTGGGTCCGTCATATTAGATGAATCAGTGGCTACATCTGATCATATCTATCGTCTTACGAAGAAGTATGACTGTGTGAGCTGAGTCATGACTTTCAATCATTATCATCGATAAGATTGTTGTGCTTTCCAGTGTGGAGTCCGTTGTGATTTCCTGGGTGGATTGGGTTGTGAATTCCTATTAGGAATGGGTTATGTTATTCATGTGTGGACATGGTTGTATCTTGGGCTCGTGTGCTGGATCCGAGTTGAAATTGGTGACATAGGTATATGTATGGGTATATACCTAAGTAGTGTTGGTTGCTACTTCCTGATTGTAGCTTTCCTTTTTGGTTTATCCTTCGTTGATTCTGGGAGACCTTCGGGGGTCTCGGGGTCCCTAATGAGTAGCGTATACTCACCCCTGCACGGGTTATGCCCACACTTTGTTGTGTTGGATGAAAACGACGGACAACACAGATCGAGGGGGGGGGGGGGAGCACGTAGAGCTGGACGGTACGTGGAGGTGGATAACTGGACGGTACGTACACGGAGCGGATGGCTGGAGCTGAGGAGTAAAGGGGAATATCTGTACCCACCCTTTATGTGGGATTACCAGAGGATGGCTCAAAGTTTCTACTTTACTTTTCTATTGTTTTACTTTCTTTTCAGTTGTACTTTACTTCAGTTGGGTTTGTATTATGGCCCATTTACTTTTCCAGCACTTACTTTTGTACTCAGTTTACTTAGTGTTTACTTCTTATTGCATACTTTGTGGTGTTTGTTTTCTTACATAAAGGAAATTCCTTCCCTTATATCGTGATTTACGTCATTGGTGCTAGTTTTCAGCCCCTGGCCTATGGAAGGCGGGCTTGGGTTAGTCATGACACGGGTCTCATGGACGGGTCGTGACAAATTGGTATCAGAGGAGTTCAGTTCTACCGCAGAACTCAGGAATCTGATCATTCTTATATGTGATGCAACAGTGTTAAGATTATTGAGTGTGGTTATCAATCCAGGGAGTCCAGTGTTGGTGCGGCGGCCGACGTATCCATACACCAGGACCCTGACTTCTGATTTTCCGACTCAATTCACAAAAACATTGATTGATCATGTGTTTCAAGTTTTCTTTGTTATTACTTGTGTCAGCTCACCACGTATACTGTATTGACCGTGGCGCACGTGTCTCTTTTCGGGATGGCCCCACGACGGCAAACAGCTCGGGTTCCGAGATTTGTGCGAGACGACAGCCCACCGAGCGACGAGGCCTCGGTGTAGTGCCCTATTACAGCAGTGGCACCGGTGATACCTCTACCCACCGAGCCATCGATGCCACCAGCCCCAACCCCTGAGAGTGCACGTCGCCTTAGTGCACAGCACGAGTTTCAGTGTTAGAGACCCCCCAGGTTCCATGGGGAGATGAACCCTCAGGCAGTCAAGGATTTTCTAGAGGCTGTTGTATGAGTTTTCAGGTTAGTGGGGACACCATCTAACCTCATAGTGATCCTTGCAGCGATTCTCCTCCACGCGGAAGCAGGTAGATGGTAAAGCCTGATGCTCCAGGTGCACGACGAGGCATCTCTCCTTTGTTCAGACTTCGAGAGCCTCTTTCACTCAGAGTTCGTCTCAGCCACGCTCCGTGCAGTGCACATTCAGGAGATAGTACTGTTGCTGTAGGTCATCATGACGGTTTCTCAGTACACGACGAGGATTACCGACCTCCTACGCTACTCCAAGGACATGGTACAGGACCCATTCATCCAGTCCTGGACCTTCGAGCAGGGACTAAGGCATGAGATCAGGGATTCGATGATCTCCCTCAGCATTCTGACGTAGGCAGGAGTACTGAAGCGAACCCTACTAGTAGAGAGCTTCATTGCTGAGCCTACACCAGCAGTGAGACCTACCACATGGCGACATATATCAGAGTCTTCTATTGCTGGTAGTCGACAGATGTCACAGTGGTCCAAGAGGACCAGACCATCAGGCGAATGACCTCAGGACATTGGCTCAGAGGTGCGGGGCACACGGCACATAGCCAGTCTTACGAGGAGCAGTCATTGATATGCATGCGGTGGGTAGGGCCACATGGCTCGTGACTACCCGAACAACCATGCATCAGAACTGTAGATGGTTGAGGGACCACCCAGGAAGAGGCAGAGGTTCGACTATGGCAGTCCGCCGAGAGTAGGCCGACGATGCAGAGGAGATGGCTGAGCAGTAGGTGGTTGGCGACGCTTTGAGGCTCTTCCACCACTACCACCAGGAGGTCCACCCCGACCACAGAGAGCTGGCGGACAGAGGTAGGAACAGCTTCAGGCAGTGGAGGCCTACGACCACGGTGAATTGGAGATGATTCAAGGTACTATATGTGTCTAATCATCCCTTACTGCATTTCTTATTGACACAGGAGAGCATCATTCTTTCATTTCCGCTGCCCTTGTTCGGAGCTCGGAGATTCCGAAGAAGCCGTTTGCTCAATATTTACGGCTAGAGACTCCTACGGGAGTAGACTCGACGATTATGCACTGGTTCCGGAAGTGTTAGCTTACTCTAGGAGGTGAGAGCTTTGGCTGGGATCTTCTTGTAGTGGCATCTAGGACTTACGATGTCATCTTTGGCATGGATTAGTTATCTAAAATTCATGCTCATATCGACTGTATTGTGCGCAAGGTGCGATGTTTTCCCAACGATGGGAGCAGTTTCACCTTCACCGGTGAGAAGGGAGCCTTTGTATCACATGATGGACTCACGTAGAGGAGAGGAAAACTGATCACTCCTCTGTTGGCTAGCCACATCCTAGGATCAGTTCACATGCAGAGTCTGAGTTTTACTGTAGTGGTGGATCAGTATGCAGACATGTTTCCTAACGACGTTCCAGGACTACCTCCTTGCAGAGAGGTAGACTTCTACATTGACCTGTACCCTGGGACAACTCTGATATCTACTCTAGAATATCATATTGCTCCCGCTGAGCTTCAAGAGCTATGGGTACAGCTGGAGGACTTACAGGGCAAGGGATTCATCCGACCCAGTGTTTAACCCTAGGCTTCCCCGATTTTGTTCACCAAGAAGGCGGACGGGATCTTGGGACTGTGTGTCGATTACCGTCTCCTGAACCAAGTGACCATGAGAAACAAGTATACGCTACCGAGGATTGAAGACCTATTCGATCAGCTCAAGGGAGAACGATGGTTATCGAAGATAGACCTCAGGTCAGGTTATCATCAGCTCATAGTTCGAGACGAGGATGTACAGAAGATGGCATTCAGATGTCGGTATGGCCACTACGTGTTCTTGGTTATGCCTTTTGGCGTAAACAACAATCCATTAGTGTTCATGAGTCTCATGAACAGGATCTTCCAGCCTTATCTCGATCGATTTTTCATAGTCTTCATCGAAGACATATTGATATACTCGACTACTGAGGAGGAGCATACCTACCACTTGTGGGTTGTACTGGACACACTCCGAGAGCACCAGCATTATGGTAATCTCTCAAACTATCAGTTATGGATATGTGAGGTCCACTTCTTGGACACGTCATCTGTGAGGAGGGAGTTTAAGTGGATCCTGTAAATATTGAGGCAGTGCTAGCTTGGGAGCCACCCAGGAGCGTGACAGAGGTGCATAGTTTCCTAGGTTGGCTGGGTACTACCGGAGATTTATGCCAGACTTATCTAGAGTTATGAAACCCATTTCAGATTTGAATAATAAGGAGATAACCTTTGTGTGGTCATATAGATGTCAGTAGAGTTTCCAGGAGCTGAGACAGATATTTACCAGTGCACCCATCTTGAGGCTACCAGAGGAGGGAGTGGGGTACATAGTCTTCTGCGATGCATCAGGGACCGGACTCGGGTGTGTCCTGATGCAGGAGTGGGCAATGATCGCATATAGATCATGACAGTTGAGGCAACAGGAGTAGAATTATGCTACCCATGACCTAGAGTTAGTAGCAGTGGTCTTCGCTCTGTATATGTGGAGACACTATTTGATAGGAGAGCGCTTTACAGTCTATTCTGACTACCAGAGTCTCAGGTACATCTTCTCGCATAAGGATATGAACCTGAGATAGCAGCGATGGCTCGAGTTCCTCCAGGACTATGACTTTGAGATAGTCTATACTCATGGAATGGGGACCGTAGTAGACGATGCTCTCAACAGGATGACGAGAATTCAACTACTTGGAGAGGAAATGGAGCAGATATCCCCATCGTAGATTTCCTTTGTGGATAGAGATAGAGAAACCTTTCTACAGTCGCTCACAGTAACAGCTCTACTTCTCTAGTGGGTCAGGGAGGCACATCCTGGGGACATTGACTGTGAGATGCGACGTGCACAGATTTCCATAGGACAGACAGCTGATTGATTCTTGATAGGAGGAGATCACGTCATCCTTTTCATAGGACGTATCATGGTAACAACTTCTTTGAAGGAGGAGGTATTGAGAGAGTTTCACACCTCCCCTTTAGAGGTACATATAGTAGTGGTGATGATGTACCATGATCTAAGACGACAGCACTGGTGGCCGGGTATGAAGAAGGTTGCGGCAGAGTTTGTTTCTCGATGTCTCACTTGTCAGTAGGTGAAGGCAGAGCACCATGTACCAGTAGGCTTGGTACAACCCATTGAGGTATTGGAGTGGAAGTGGGATGGGATATTTATGGATTTCATGATGGGCTTCCACCTACATACAGAGGTCACGACTCCATTTGGGTGATTATCGACTGATTCACCATGTCGTCCCACTTCTTACCCATCAGAGAGTAGGGCTCAGTGGAGAGATTGGGACGTATCTACATTCAGGAGATCATACGACTTCATGCTATGAAATCAACTATCGTCTCCGATCAAGATTCTCGCTTTACTTCCCGGCTTTGGAAGGGGTTGTAGGAGGCCTTCGGGACGAAGCAACGTCTGAGCACCGCCTTTCACCCTCAGAAGGATGGTGAGACAGAGAGGACCATTTAGACTCTCGAGGAAATGCTCCATGAATGTTTCCTTGACTTTGGTCGTAGTTGGGAGGATCACCTACCCTTGGTGGAGTTTGCATATAACTACTTCTACCACTCCACCATCGGGATGGCACCATACGAGGCATTGTACGACCGACCATACAGATCACCTCTGTGCTGGATAGAACATGGGGAGTCAGCACTTGTGGGACAAGAGATGGTCTATTCCATGACAGAGAAGGTCCATGTTATCTAGGAGAGGATGAGGACAGCTCAGAGCTGACAGAAGACTTATACTGACACGAGACAGAGACCACTAGAGTTCGAGGACGACGACCACGTTTTCTTGCGGGTCTCACCTCGAAGTGGATTATGAAGATTTGGATTGGGTGGCAAGTTATCTCCGCGGTTCTTCATACCATTCCAGGTTCTCCGTAGGATAGGTGAGGTGGATTATCTCCTGGCTCTACCACCTCAGTTGCACCGGGTGCACGACGTCTTTCACATATCACAGTTGAGGAGATACGTGCATGACCCGACACATATCATCGACCATGGGGAGTTTGACATTGATAATGGGGAGGCTTTTGCAGAGGTCCCGGTGGTTATTGAGGATCGACAGGAGCGGGTTTTATGTGGGCGGTCGATTCCTCTAGTGTGAATTAGGTGGCAGCACGGGAACCTCCATGAGAGCACTTGGGAGCGGGAGGCTCAGATGCGTGCTCAGTACCCTCATTTGTTCCTCTAGTTTGTGATGTATCTTTACGGGGACGTAAAGCCCTGACGTGGTAGAAATACAAAAAACCTTTATATTTCAAGGAATTTTTTTTCTTAATTTCTTTGGGATTTTTTGAGTACGCAGTTTTTGACGACACTTGATTCCGAGACCCGGTGTGCCCGAAATCAATTTCCGAAGTTTAGATCTGGTACGTTCAGTGAATGAACGAGCGAGTTTACCAATCTTTTGAACCAGGGCTCGGATTCGAAATCCGAGGGCACCGATGAAACCACAGTAATGGTAATTTCTTAGGATGACCTTTTATAGAGTTTCATTTTCTCGGGAGGTGTTGTTAAATAAATGGGTTAAATGAAGAGTGAAATAAAATTTGCACTACAATTTTATTTCTATTCTATGTAATTATAACCTATGTGTAGAAGTTGGGGTGGGACCAACTGAATCCTAACTCCACTTGGAAGTATATTAGTGATGTGGGACCCACACGAGCCCCACCCGTTCAATTCCCCTAAACCCCCTCTTAAATTTTGGAAACCCCCCTTAAAATTGTAACTCTTCTACATTAATGCAATTCAATTAAACACCTAATTAATTTGACAACACATGTTTAATTAATTAGGTGAATTCATGTTTTGAATTTTGAAAAATGTTGGAATCAGTAAAAAAAATAAGGCAAAAGCCTTATTTTATTATTGTTGTATCGTTTTGTGGAATTTTTGGCAGAGAATTTTCTATGTTTGAAGAATGTGAAGAACACCAAGGCTTCGACAAAGAACTCCATCTCTGCAAGGAGAGATCGACGAGCCATCTCTTCTTCTCTCTGCATCCAGTGTGTGATGATGTTCCCTTCTTCGACACACCTTCCCTCTTTCTTCTTCCCACATCAACGAAAGGGAACCACAATTTCTTCCTCGGACGAACTCCTTCATCGTATATGGAGCCTTCCCCCACAACTTCGTCTTCCGTGATGCAAGCTTCCGTGAATTCTTCTTCGACGTAGGGGATTGTTTTATGTTCATGATTAATTTAGCGTTCATCGTTAAATAATTAGCCGCTTATTATCTAATTAACGGGTGGATGTCGGACCGCACAAACATGGCCGACCCACCTCCCCATTGTTATTGTACTTCGTTGTGGATTAGAACAGAGGCGACGCGGTGCCGTCGCACCTCGCGAGAATGATGGAACCACAGCCGGTGCGGGCCACGGCGGAGGAGTGTGGTTCCGTCTCGCCACGCTGATGCTTCGTGGAGGGTCGTGGCTATGGCGGGCCATGGCGGAGGGTCGCGGCGCCCATGCACTGCGATAGTCGGACAAGTGTCGAGGTAGTGCAGAGGGCGGTGGCCGGAACCGCCGGCCGCCGGTGCCACAGGAGGCGGGACCAACAGGTCACGCACGGCACAACCAGCCGACCGTTACTGCTGGCCAGATCCGGGAAAACCAGGGGTTTGAACCCTCGGCCAGCGTAGCAATGGCGCTCCCCCCCCGGGGTTCCTCTGTTTGGTTCTAAGGGGACGGCGGCCTCCCCCCCTTCCGCGTCCGCTCTGCACGTGGGCGCCCGAACGCGCCGGGCTGGGCCGCTCGCGCCGGGACGGACCCCCGCGCCGGGCCGGGCCTCTCATGCTGGGCTGGGCCACGCAGGCCGGGCCGGCCGTGCCCTTCCGGGCCGGACCCGGACTCAGGTCGGGTCACCCGGTTCGGGCCGACCCAGGGGAATCGGGCCGGGTCGGACCGGGCCCGAACCCCCTATTTTCGGACAGATCTGTTCAAACGCCCATAACATGGGCTACATACATCTGATTGATGCACCGTCAGTTACGTAGCAACCCTTGGACCGTGACTATCGTTTTGGTATATTAAAATCACGGTTTCAGATATCTTTGTGTATGGTTGGTTTGGTTCGAACACGAAACCAACCGGGCCCTTGGAGCAGAAACACTTATAACTTGAGCTCCAGATGTCCGATTGATGTTCCATCAACTTTGTTGGATTCTGCTTAGTGAGAAGGTTATTTTGGCTTACTCAGATCTAGGTTTAGATAAATTTGGAGTAAAGTCAGGTTGGTTTTGACTTAAAAACCAACCGGGCCACTAGGATGAAAAATCCAATAACTCTCAGACTGGGCGTCTGATTGATGCGCTGTCTATCGCGTTGAGTTCCTATTGGAAGGACTGAAATTTGGAATACACAATATAAAGACTACGTGGTAGTTGATAAATCGACCCCCCTTGGATTGTGGAGCGGACCCTCCTGAAATCAAGCATGCAGTGTGCGGGAACCCTAGAGTTGGCTGTGACTGCAACGACGATGATGACTGTACTAGGATCCTCTGGGGGTTTGGCAGTGATGACGACTGTACTAGAATCCTTCATGTGTTCGACGATGACGACTACTGTTCTTGTATCCTATGTGGGTCCGGCATTACTTGACTACTAGTCTTGTATCATATGTGGATCTGGTAGTATTTGACTCTGTACTTGTATCCTACGTGGGTCCGACAGAGTAGCTGGCGTTGCATCTTTTGTGGGTCTAATAGCTTAGCAGGTATGGTATCCTATGTGTGTTCGATACCTTAGATGAATCAGTGGCTACATCTGATCATCTATATCATCTTACGAACAAGTATACCTATGTGAGTTGAGTCTTGACTTGCAATCATTTTCATTGATAAGATTTTTATGCCTTCTTCTGTTGATTGGGTTGTGCTTTGCTGTGTGGATTGGGTTTTTAATTCCTTTGAGGAATGGGTTATGTTATTCCTACGTGGACTGGGTTGTATCATGGGCTCGTGTGCTGGAGCAGAGTTTGATGTGGTGAATTAGTTATATGTATGAGCATAAAACTAAGTAGTGTTGGTTGTTACTTCGTGATTGTATCTTTACTTTGTGGTTTATCCTTCGTTGATTCTAGGAGACCTTAGGGGGTCTTGGGGTCACTACTGAGTAGCGTATACTAACCCTTGCACGGTCTATGCCCGCACTTGGTTGTGTTGGATGCAGACGATGGAAAATGCTAATCGAGGTGGGATCTCATAGAGCTAGACGGTACATGTAGGTGGATCATTGGACGGGATATACTTGGAGCGGATGGCTGGAGCCGAGGATCATAGGGGACTATCAGTACCCACCCTTCAGGTGGGATTACCAAAGGATGGCTCAGAGTTTCTGCTTTACTTTTCTGATGCTATACTTTCTTTTTAGTTGTACTTTACTTCAGTTTGGTTTTTATTCTGGCCCATTTACTTTTCCAGCACATACTTTTGTTCTCCGTTTACTTAGTGTTTATTTCTTCTTGCATACTATGTGGTGTTTTTTTCTTACATAAAGGCAATAACTTCCATTATATCAGGATTTACGCCTTTGGTGCTAGTCTCCAGCCCCTGGACTATGGAAGGAAGGTTTTGGGTAGTCACAGAACAGGTCCCGAGGACGGGTCATGACAGCGGGGGTCTTGTTAGTTAGTCATTGGGAGACTATTACCTATTTAATTAAAATAAAACACAAACAAAAGAATAAAAATAAACAAGTGGAGTAGAATATAAATAACTAGAATGATACCAAGACACATGATAATCAAAATAGAAAATACAACACTCAACTAAAAAGTTAATGCATTCTATGACAATGATATTGTCAAGTGTATTTAATGCCCGTAAATGTACAGACATAACAACACCCAAGTGGGTCCCAAACCTTGTCTGGTTCCCTCCTCCATGATCCTTTTCTCAAAAAACAATCTATCATAGGGAATTACCCTCATCTTTTCCTATAATAAATATGTCTTCTAGAGTGGTGATCAAGCGTCCAGAGTAGGGTGTGAGTATGACATTGTAGGCCAATACCAATAGTGTCTAAAACAAGTCCATTCAAAATACAGAGAATTCTGTTCCATGAAGCAGTAAATACTATGTATAATTATACAGTAATCATATTTTCATTTATTCTTTAATCTTCACATTATACATGGTTTCAATTCATGTCTCCCATTAAAATAACAATTCATTTTTTTTGTTCATTTGGTGTGGAATTCCAAGTCATGCACCCCAAAACTCATTCGGTGTATATCTCTATGTCTAAAAAACTCATCACATTGAGTGAATAACATCATGTCTAACACCCCACATCTTGATTTCATGGTTCACTATTGGGGAGGAAATCCATTTAAAAGTCCCATCTTCTCAATCGGTCAAGAATGATGTATTTAGCTCTTAAATTATCAATCATTTAACTCATTAATTAATTCACAATAATTAACCAAATAATTCCCTTACTAATATAATGATTAGTTAAGCATACCAATTTCCATTCATTAACCAATCAATTAAC
Organism: Viscum album; assembly: GCA_963277665.1. NCBI lineage: Eukaryota > Viridiplantae > Streptophyta > Magnoliopsida > Santalales > Viscaceae > Viscum > Viscum album. The sequence goes on from OY728142.1 coordinate 1,420,812,165, forward strand.
TCAGTACATAGACCTTTAATTAGGTAATTAATCAATTAATCAACTCAATAATTATTCCATAATTAATTATTCCAAATTAATTATCAAAATAAAATATCAACTTATCATAATCAATTGAAAAATTATTTATCATAATGAAACAACAAGGCCCATAATTAATTGTCCATTAATTATCTCATAGAGCCAATATTAACTCATAATTAATTCCACAAATTAATTATATCAAACTCAACCAAATTGAATATCATAATTGTGATATATCAACCCTTAAAAAATTACCCTTATCAATTATTTAATTGGGAAGATACTTGTTTCCATGATTAAATCATCATTTGATCATCTATATCTCTAAGCCATCGACAAGTCAGTGAACATACCTATTTTTCCTAATTTAGGAAAAACAATACTAGGGGATGCTACCAACTCATCAATCATAAATAAACATATGAAATTCCAGACTATGGGAGTTCAATATAGACTAACTACCTCGATTTTTTGATGGATGTTCTTACAACATAAATCACTAAAATCCAAGTGAAACAATGACATTGATCAACATACAGATCTATATTCCTAAACACAAAATTAAAATAAAAAAATAGGGATCTTTAACATCTAGATCTATATTTACAATCATTGATATAGATGTCGTGTCAAAATATGAGATCCATGAAAGAAATGGAGATCTTAAAAAAAGATCAAAGAATGATATAGGAATGAACGGAAAGAGAAAAATGATGAAATTCACCTACTGAGAAGAGAGAAGATATTTAATCCAGACTATATAGCCTTGGAAAACAGTGTTTTAATTGCTTTGAAATCCCTCGGGATAGCTCTGGGATCACCTTTAACTCTTCAAGACGAATTATATTTTGAAATAGAGGGGTCTCGTGGGATTGGGTGGTTTTGAAAATAATTTTTTTTCAATACAAATCATCATACACTATTTCCTAGGCAAGGGTGCAGGGTTATGGAAAAAAGATTGCTAACTGTGGAGACTTCTCTATCTGGATTTTCATGATTATTGGGGTTTAGGTGAATGAATTGTCAAATCATTAGAAAATAGTGCACTACCATCTATCTATTAATTTTTCTTAAAAAGTCACCTAAATTCACCGTGAAGAACTACTCCAAAGCAAGCGTTCATAAAACGGAAATAAGTACCTAAAAACGATCTCAAAATGACTTATTAATAAGTTACGAATCTTACAATCTCTCCACCATATAAAATCTTGTACTCAAGATACACTCCTCAAATTCACTATGATTCTGAGATCTAACGATTTGGACATTGATCCCTCATGTATGCTTCCCATTCCCATGTTTCATCTTGCACGTGTCTATGTTTCCATTAATAACGAATTATAAACACAATCATTCCTTAGAAATATGTATAAATGTGATCCAGTACACGCAAGGGATACTCATAAAAGGGAGTATCTATATCGAGGTAATCCTCATCCAAATTGATCACATGACAACCATCGGGGTGTTACAATTTGAGTAGTGACACATGGAAAACATCATGCATAGTGATGAATTTTTGTTGAAGGGACAATCAGTATGCCACCATCCCATTTCTCTCCACTAACTCAAACTATATTATAATCTTGGGTACCAATATGCCATGTCTCTTTATCCTGAGGTTCCCCGACCGTGGAAACACCTGAAGGAAAACATGATCACCTTCTGTAAAATCTTGGGTCATCTCCATCTATCAGCATATGACTTCTACCAACTATAAGCTGTAGCCACATATTTTAAAATCAACTGCACCATCTCCAAACACTCCTGCATGAGACTCGGTCCATACATTTGTGACTCACCTGCCTCTATCCATTATAGAGGTGATCTACAAGTTCTACCATAAATTTCCATATATGGTGCCATTTTTATATTTTCCAAATAAATGTTATTATAAGAAAATCCACTAAAGGAATGCGCTTATCCCAAAACAAACAAAATTCAAGAACTAATGCCTTCAATTTATTCTCTACCTACAACATGGTACTCTAATATTTCTCATATATCTATTGGTTAAAATATTTACTCAACAAAATTAGTGATCTAAGAGCCTTTTGTAATCCCTTGCAGAAGTGTTAAGTAAAGCGTTAATCTTGATCTGAAACTAGAGTATGTGGCCCCCTTGAAAACAGATTAATTCTTGAACATATAGTTCACTCAACTATTCTACTATAATGTTTTCCATTTTAGTAAAGAAATGTTCTACATTCCTTAGTTAATCCATAATAACCCAAATATCATCATTATTCCTAAGCGTCTTTTGGAGTCTTACCAACAAATCTATATTTATGTCGTCCCACTTCCTTTTTAGAATAAGAAACATATGCAATGGACCTCTAGGTCATTGATGATCTTATTTCACCTAATGTTAGGTGAATTTCCTTGTTAATAACCCTACTATATCTTTTCATACCTAGACACAAATACATTCATCATTGGTGACTGTACATTATTTCCACCCAAGACTGTATCGCCTACTTCATTGCATGAAATTATCACATGGGTTCATCTCACATACACATAAGTATAACAAGCCAATTTTTTACTTAGATGATCTCATCCTTTTCTATTAAATTTTCTGAAGCATTATCCCTATATTCAAGGAATTCTTTTCCGGAAAAACATTATAGATCCTCATATTGCATGTCCCAGATCTATCTCAAGAGTGTGGATTCTAATACAACTTAAACCAGATTCATCTCTTCATAACTCCCATGAACCACCACATAAATTTCAGCCATTAAAGACATCATCTTCTACTCTAATCATGACAGAAAAACCCTCTGAGTCTATGTTTTCCTGGTCAAGGAATCAGCCATATTATTCCATTTACCGAGTTTATATGCTAGATCATAATCGAAAGACTCCATATAATGAACCCAACATCACTACAGAATATTCATGTCATTATGTGAAAAGATATAATTCATGGTTTTTGATCTATAAAAATTATAAAAATTTCTCCCAAAATAATGTGTCTCCAACATAGAAGTTCTTAAACCACCACTGCCAACTTGAGGTCATGTGTGTGGTAATTCCGTTCTAGCGACCTCAACATATGTGACCCATAAGTAGTGACTCAACCTAATAGTATCGACACAACTCTGAGTCAAATCCCAAAAGTGTAACAAAAGACTATGTATTCTTCACCTATCATAGGAAAGATCAAGATTGGTGAAGATTTCATGCAATTCACCATCTTCTAAACAACATTCTAGAATTCTTCCACCCATTCAAAAATTACCATTTTTTTTTGTCAAACATGAAAGTGGTAATATCAACTGGTAAAAGTCTTGAATGATCCTATTATAATATACATCTAATCATAAAAGGCATTGGATATCGAAAATAGACATGTGATGCTCCCATGAAACCGCTGTCTGATCTTTCTCTGGGTCCACTCCCACATCTTCTTCTGATATGATGTTCCCCAAAAAGTGTACCCTATTTATCCAATACTGAAACATAGATAGAAAAGAATATAATTGCTGCACTATTAGTCTAGTTAATATGATTTCAATATTTTTTTCATGATCATCATGACTCATATAGTGGACCTAGATTTCGTTCATAAATACCACCACAAAATGATCCATGTACAAATGAAAGATCTTATAAAGAAAGGACATAAACAAAACTAGAGAATTTTCCAATCCAAATAGGATTATGATAAACTTATAATGGACATAACTACTCCTCAAGGCAGTCCTTGGTATTTTGGATGCTTTAACTCCCACATAATGATTCATTGACCTCAAATCGATCTATTAAAACACACAATCCCCCGTTCAGTTTGTTAAAGAGGTCATCAATGCACGTAAGGGGATATTTGTTCCTCAAAGTGATTTTATTCAAATTCCATTAATTTTCACACTAGAATAAACCCTTGTTTACCTTCTTTAAAAATAATACAGGTGATCCCCAAGGCGGTGTACGTGGACAGATAAACCATTTATCCTTAAACACCTAAAATTGCATCTTGATCATTTAAAGCTCAACTACTTCCATTTTTTAAGGTTGAATAGACACTGGATCAACCCCTAATACTAGAAAAATAATGAATTTTATATCTTTAGTGGATGTCCACCATGATATTTCTCAAAAAATTACATCATGGAACTCTTATAAAACAGGTGGATGGATTCCTTTCCTACTAACCCCATCATCCAACAAAAAAAATAGAGACATGGGTTGTGATCTCCTCCAATGTCTGAGTAATTTTCCCAGCTTTTCTTTCCTTGATATCTTACTCTACATGATAAACATACTAGTCACCCTTCAGATACACAATGGTCACTCTCCTATAGTAAAAATCGATATGGGATCGATATGTGATGAAATAGTCCATACTAATAATCAGGTCGAATACCTTCATGTCAAGGACATAGAGATCCCCAAGAAAATGATACTCTATGATATGTAGTGAAAACAAATTTCATAAATTATATCTCTAGACCATGTTCCCAAAGCTGTATCAATATTCATCACTCTTCTTATGGACTCCACCTCCAGACTCAAATCATTAACAAAATTTGTAAATAAAAAATAAAGAGTGGAACAAGTATCAAATAAAAATATATCTACAATATAATCAATTAGAATAGAACCTATTAATTTTGATAGAACAGCCTTGACATCCACATATATAGGATACAATGCATGTAACTTTTCCTCACGTCATTCCTATATCATCGTCTGACATCATTGATTAGCCCTAAATTACTAATATAAGTGCCCACACCCTAATGCACCACATCCACTACCTCCACCACCTCATCAAGTAGAACTCCAACTATTAGACATATAAGGTGTAGATGAACCCTACCCCACACTCCGACATAGTTCAAATTCTCCCTCATCACCAGTATTTCACTGCATCATGCATAAACTCTATATGTGTCTCATCAGTCCGCAAAATTGACAATCCAATCGTGGTCGAAGAAAATGTACGTGATAGTGTCCCGACCTACTAAATTTGTGAAAAATCACATAAGTAATATCCAATTGAACTATTCCTTCTGTTTATCCACCTTTCATTCCACTATCCTGATAATGGATCTCATAACGATGCTTCCTATTCCTAGAAGGTGCACTCCATGATCTTCGTATGAGAGATACCTATCCAGTATTGGTAACCTTATTCAGGTTCCCCAAAGAAATGGGAGAATAAGTCACCACTTCTGATAACGTATTCAGGATAAATATATTCACAAGTGACTTAATTTAATATATTATTCCAGGTTGAATTTTTTTTCTGAAGTATACTCATCTGCCTACAAAGATGGAGAAAAAATGATGTAAATCAATGAAAAGTTCATCATAATCCATTATGAACATGCTTCCCTATGTCAGATTAATAAATTCATAATCCTTATATTGTCTAACTGTCTATATATATAAGTGTTCTAGATACTTATCTAGAAATTCCTTCCATAACAAATCATCAAATAGTCCAGATCGTACATGCAAGTCCCACCAGTGCTTTGCTTACCCCTACAGAATATAATCAACTAACGGAACCTCCTCTCATCCCGATTCTCAAAATGGTCATGTATCATCTATATGTATTAAATACATAATTCATCTCCCTCATGTCAACCCATTATAATAAAATATAGAAGGTACTAAAAGTGTATCAACCTTGTCAACTAAAACATGCTTTTCAGAACATTCCATGGTACACTCCATGAATTACAATAAATGAGTACAGTTATCATAGAGTTTCACTGATACCTCTTCTTCTATCAACAAAGGGACCTCATGTTCCCCATCTAGAATTTTTTTCTAAGCCATGAACCTTTTTCTCCCTTTCAACAAACATCATTGAGGCATATCTCTACAAATAAAAAAACATGTATTACATATCATAACACCACCTTATAACATTAACATTAGAGGATAAAGAATCAAAAAAAATTTCAACATGTCCTTTCCACCCTTTTCACCACATAGTGAACCCTATGGTGCTACGACAACACTTAACCATCCTACTCATAGGTCTTGGTTAACAAGGGTTCTCACATTTCATTAATCAATTCAAAAATTAATTAATAAAATTATCTCCGATTAATTAATTAAAATTATAATTAATTATTCAGATTCATTTCATAAATAAAACATCTTAATAGACCCCAATTTATTCACAATTTGTATCTTTATTTCAATATCAAAAAAAAAATCATTCAAGTTCAATAACATGACAATAACCAATTTTCCCGTGAGTGCATAAAATGATGCATGTCATAATAACCCTGAGTGCCTAGAATGATGCAGGAAGACTCAACTCTCATTCCTCCTTAGGCCATGTATCAATATTCAAAAATAGTAAAAAAATATCATTTCCAAACACTATGGTGTCACCCTTGGTTAAATAATATCCAAATTTAACAACAAATATCAATATGAACAATCCCACCCTGAGTACAAAAATTTTACATTGTAAGTGGGTCTTAATCTCCCATGCAGGAGTTCATTACCATGCCTTGACTCTTCTTAGTGTCCAATCTAAATTTCCAAAAATATTCATACTAAAGAAAAAGATATAAAAAAACCACCATTGATACCACTTTGTAACATCCCAAATAGGGTGCCACTAAACGGTGCCACAAGCCTATTAGTCACATGCCCTCATACACCCCTCCATGTATTCTATTGGGGGATGACTAGAAGAGAGGGTATGGTAAGTCATATAAGAGATGAATATGAAATCATTTTTCAGAATAAAATACCAGTGGAAGAAAACAACAATAAACAATTGCAGAAGTATATAAATAAATAGAACATATTCTATAACACCCCAAGGTTTTAGAAAAATAAATTTAAATTCATTACAATTTTTCATGTAGATAGCTATAATTAGATTTTAAACATTAATTTTTAGATTCACTGATTATAATTTAAAAAATGGTCATCTACAATTATGATCTGTATGATATTTGAACATTGATGGAACTAACATGACATTTTTGTGAATAGTAAAATAACCTCATGAATAGTAGTTTAAATATTAATATAAAATTAATGAATTATTAAATAGTATTATTATTTTATCTTTTTGAGGATTTTTGATAATTAAATCTTGATTATTTTTTCTGGGTGTTAAAAAAAGAGTTATATATTTAAAATAGTTATTTTTTAATAAATTATGATTATATTTTCAAATTAAATTTACAATAATTAGAAAATTATTTTCAAAATATTGAGTTCATTTTATAATTCTACATGTCAAAAAATGGTTATGGTGAATTTTTGGATTTTTTCTGAAAATCGTGCATTTTTATGAATAGTGAAATACTATAAAATACATATCTTCAAATTATCAGTTAAATACAAAATTTATCATATCATAAATGATGTAAGACAAATTGTGTTGAGATAAAATTATCTATTTACTAGTTTCATCAAAATAAATAATACTATTCATAGTATTGGAAAAATTAATAAAATAATGATTAAAATAACGATTAAAATAAATTAAAATCCCTTCTCTACTCCACTATAAATACTACCCTCATTACCCTCAAACTCTCAGACCTCTAAAGCCTTAAGAATATTCTATGTTATGACAAATTCTATCCTCAATGTTCTCCCTCGCGTCCTAGAGCTACTAGTATCACCAAAAGGCCAAAACCAAAGATCTTAAGGAGGATCTCAAGGAGAAGATATCAAGTGGTAAGAATCCTCTTCCATTTTTCATGTGTTTTATTTTTCAATTCCTTTCATTTTGTATACTCTCCTTCCCTCAACATATCTTGTATGTATGAAATATACAAAACCATATATATTTTTATGTTACCATGTTTATGTAAATGATTCATCATCTTTCATCCTCTCTTACCCCTTTTGTTCTAAAAATAAAAACAACCCCCATGATGTGCCGATTTACTAGAATCATGGATGATGTGATTCTATTTTCAATTACATAATTATAAGATGATACTAAAACACTTTTAATAGTTGAATAAGATTTTATATTGTATGTTCTGACATTTTTTATGTTTTGGAATGAGATTATTTACATGAAATTATATTATTTATGAAACAGGTTCATGATTATAGAGGAACCACCAAAAAATGAAAAAAAAAATATCTATAATGTTTTATCTAATGATTTTTCATCGTAAAATTTAAGAAACAATTATTTTTGGTATTTTTATATATAATGTAAACATAAGAGTACCATTTAATTCCACTTATGGAATTTCATTTCCATATAGTAATAAAATCAATCACAAACAAAACATGAAATCATGAAAAAAATGCACCCAAAACAATATATGGAAGAAATACTAACAATTAAATCATGGAATGCTCTAATAAATTTATCATATAAGATTTTATTAACATGAAAATGTTTCAGTTATATACGAATAACACACATTTAACCATTATATAGGATGTTTAAATAATTATGATATAAGATGACATCGAGGAAATGGAATTCTTAACCCAATTTCCATTCATTGGGTAACCTTCTACATAATTATTTATGTTCTATTAACATTGTTTGTGTGATTAATTTTTTTATATTATGTTTAATAATGTGTCTTAATATTTTATATACATATTTAATCCAGTATATTAAATCTCACTTTAATTATATGATATTTGTAAGGGGATATTCATTTAAAATATTCTATTGTCATTATATTTTACAAAATTCAAAAGCAATGTTTTTAGGAAATTATTCATGTTGTATGGTTATGTTCTGGTTCCTTGGTTTTTTTGTGATGAAGGTTGGGAACTATATTTACCACCAATATATTGGGTATGTGTATTTTGGAGTTCCGCCGTATGGTTTCTCTAAGTGTGACATTGATGGTAACAGAAATTCTATGGTATCCATAAGGGTTACAAATTATAAAGTAGTTGAGAGGGTTACAATATTATGTGTGAAATTAACCAAAATACCTTTAGGGTTTTATAGATGTTCTATATGTTTTTTTAAAAATATTATGGAAATATATTTTTCTCAAAACGAGGGTTAAATAGTTACATATTGTGTCTTTTTTTATAATGATTTCATACATTACAAGTGACCATGGACTTATGAATGCTTTCATTCTACTTATATCCCTTACTGTGCTTTTTTTCCATCTAATGTTTTTAAATGATTTTGAAAGGTGAATAGGATTTATAAGAAAAATAATGATACCAAGTTAAATGTTATAAATATTTTTTCAAATTAAAATTGTTTTATTTGATAGGATTTATATTTTGAAATAAATTCATACTACTTTTGTTTTATCTTCTCTGTATGAATGTTGAATGTAGTGTATTTATTATATTGAAATCCATTAAAACTAAAATCATGATATGATCTTCAGTCTGAAAGGAGGTGAGTTTATGACTAAAATTCCAGAATATGTAATGTAATAAGTTCGGTTCCTTATAGTTGGTATCAAATAATGATTTAGATAACTATAGGGGACATGATGATTTTAATAGAACAATGTTAATGATTTTTACTCTATAGTTAATTTGAAATTATATATCATTTAATTATTACTATGGTGATTCGACTATGTGATGTTTCTTCATAATGGTTTTCCACAGAACAAACAGGGAAGTTGAAGAGGATATGAACTGACAGAATGATATCCTTCTGAATCTATACCCCAAAAAGGTAGGGATTGGAACTGAGAATATCGTGATAGTAATGGATTAGAAAATGCATGAAATAAATTTTGGTGACTTCCATACTAGAGAAAAATTAGAGGCACCACGAAGGAACACGATGATAGTGGAACATTTTATTAGACAACACCATTCTGTGTTTAATGGATCTTCTGACCCAACATCGACTAATGGATTGGTTAAGGCCCTAGAAAACATATTACGTGTTATGGAATGTTTAGATAAACATAAGTTAAGTCTTTCCATTTATCATTTTGAATGCGAATCTGATTAGTGGTGGTAAATGTTAAAAGATATCCGGGATAGAGAAGATATGGATGCCTTAGAGTGGGCTGATTTTAAATGTATGTTCATTGAAAACTATTTTCCAATTGTGGTGAGTCATTGGCTGGAGATGTAATTTCTATAATTGAAGAAAAGGAGGAAGGTTAAGTGGACCTATATGTATAGTACTTCACTCAAATAGTGAGGTATGATTGAAATCTTATTCTGGACCATGATAGAAAAATCAACTACTTTTACTCAAGGTTAATACAAAGGAAACCAAGGGTGTTGGCCTCCAGTGAATTCAAATGTTATGTGAAAATTCCCTGATGTGCTGAGAGGGTAGAGATGGATTTTTCTGATGATCACATGCACTTTGAAAACAAGGAGAAAAAGGTCCAGATAAAATGTGATGGGTAATAATCATCCCAATAAATATGATGGTAAGAAATTTCAGTTTCCATTTTGTGAAAAGTGTGTCAATTAGCAACCTGCCTAATTCCTTACCAAATTTGAGTTGTTTTTTCGACGTGGAATGTTTCAAAATATTTTCTGAGATTGTAATGAAATTGATTATAAAACTAACATTGATAAGAAAATTGTAACGTTTTTTAAATTTGGTGAGATGTATCATTATGAAAATACATACCCAAAGAGAGATCTGAATGATGATGATAAGCTAGAATATAAGAAGAGAGGTGTTGTGAGATATTTTGAGACTACATCAGCAGACATTTGTCCATCCAATAATGTTTTATTAGGTACCTTGTTTTCTTACACATATTTTGATAATTGTTTTCTTGACAAAGGGTCTAAAAATTAATTTATTTTTGAGGAATTATTGGGTTAATTAGGAATATCAACTCAACAAATCAGACTAGAACATATTGTTAAAACTCCATTGGATAATATTATATCAAAAAGTATTTATATTAATAAATGTATTGTGGTCTATGGAAATAAATTACTTGAAAATCGTATTGTTTTTTCTTTAGTATGTTTTGATAGAATTTTGGGACTGGTTTGGATTTCTATGTATCATGCTAAGATTGATTTTATAGTTAATGTAGTTTTTTTAGAAAGAGTTTTAATTTCATTTCAAGAAGAAACCTATATAATTGATAACATATTAGGAATCTGAGAAACTATTGAAAGCTGAAAATTAAAGTTATCTTTCTCGTATTATTGAAAACATGGGAACTATTAAGATTAATGATGTTCCAGTGGTAAATGAGTACCTTGATTTTTTTTGTGATGAGTTACCTGTTTTCATACCTGATTGGGAAGTCAAACTCACAATTTACTTAGTTCTTGATGCTTTGAAAATTTCCAATCCCCCATGTTGAATGGCTCAAATGGAATTTATTGAATTGGAAAATCAGTTGCTGGATTTTGTTGATAAAGGAATCCTTTTTACTATAACTTCCATGTGGGTTTCCCCCATTTTATATTTAAAAAGGAATATGGTTCCATGAGACTTTTCATTGATTATAGTGCTTTTAACAATATCCCTATTAAAAAAAGTATCATTTTTCTAACATCGATGACTTGTTTGATCAACTCAACAGAGCTTAGTACTTTTACATGTATGAAATTTAATCAAAATACCATCAGTTAAAGGTGAATGAGAATGATATCCAAAAAATAGTGTTTCATACTAGATATGGTCATTATGAATTTTTTGTTGTGATTTTTTGGTTAACTAATGTAGCTTATGTTTTAATGAATCTTATGAATGGAATTTATCATGAGTTATTAGATAATATTGTCATTGTATTTATTGATGACAATATAATAATTTATAATAATAAAGAGAATCATGAAAACATCTAAGGGTTTCTTTTCAAACCATAATAGAAAAAACTTTATGGAAAGTTTAACATGTGTGATTTTTGGATAATTTTTTTTCATTTCTTTGTAACATTGTAAATAATGACAGAATAATAGTTAATCTTCCCAAAAAATAATGCACGGTTATTTAGTACGCTAAATTTGTTAACACAAAAGTACATAAATTTACATGGAAATAATAATGTGATGATTGTTTTTAGGAATTGAACAGAGATTTTTCAATTCTCTAGTTTAGTCTTTTTCTTCCCAAAATGGAATTTTTTCATCTAAAATAATGAATCATTGAAGGGATTTTGTTTTATTTTGATGCAGTATGATTAAGTAATTTCACATGCCTCAAGATAACTGAAACCTCATGAGTTAAATATTCTACACTTGTTTTGGAATATCCAGCTGTTCTTTTTTGCATTGAAAATTTGGAGGAATCATTTTTACGGATCCCAATTTCAAATATATACTTACCATAAAAGATTGTAGTATATATTCAATCAAAATAAATTAAATATGAGGCATAAAAGATGGATTAAACTGATAAAGAATTATGATTTCATGTTCATTTACCATCATGAAATGAAAACAATGTGGTGGATGCCTTGAGTTGGAAACACCATTTATCATTAACCATGTTACGTTTGGGACACAATCCCATGATTTATGATTTGGTGAGTTTTGTCATAGAAGTTGTTGGTGCAAGAAATACATCTAATTTTCTTTAGGATTAACTATAGTATTCATTATCAAACCGAATTAAGCAACAACATAATGTAGAATGTGAGATATAGAAAATGGTAGAATAGGTTAAAATGTGAAAGTTTCCAGAACATAACCTGGATAATGATTGTACTTTAAGAATCGATAAAAGGTTTTGTTTGCCTTTTGATTCCCAGTTGAAAAACAGTTGTTGTGCGAAGCTCATAGTTCTAAAATTCCATTTCATCCTAGCTGTACGAAGTTGTATAGATACCTTCAATAGTATTATTGCTGTAATGTAATGAAAAAGTTATTGATGATATTACCATCAAAAGTATTACATTTCAACATGATAAATTAGAGCGACAGTTATCGAAGGTGATGCTTCTATCTTTTCCAGTGCCATAGTAAAAATGGGAGAACATATACTTACACCTCTTGGTAGGGCTACCCCTGAATTATGAACATAACAATTTTATTTGGGTTTTTGTTGATCAGATAAAAAAATCATTAAATTTTATTTCAATATGAGATACAATGTACTGGGATCAAATATCTCAACTGTACCTCAAAGAGGTTGTCAGGTCACAGGGAGTTTCTCATTCAATTGTATCTGATCAGAATCATAGGATTACATAATGATTTTGGAAGGGCCATTAAAAAATACGGGAAATGAATTAAATTTCAGTACCACTTTTGTTCCCTAATTTGATAGGCAGTTTGAACAAAATATTCAATCATTGGAGGATATGCATTGATATTGATAAATAGAATCCCATAGTAGTTGGGATCAACATATTTTTTTGATTCTTCTTATAAAAACAGTTTCCATTAAAATATAATGATGGAAACATTTGAGGAATTGTATGGGAAGATGTATAGAACTATATGATTTTGGTATGAAGTCATGGAATAGAAGTTGAAGGGACTAGAATTAGTAGAGGAAGTGGCTACGAAAATTAAGATAGTCCAGCAACACAAGAGTATAGCTCAGAGAAGGTAGAAAATTTATGCATACAACATGAGGAGAAACATTTCTTTTGATCTATGTGATCTTGTTTTTTCATAAAATATTACCATGTATACATGTTATATATTTTTGTAAGAAAGGAAATATATGTACAGAGCTCATTGGACCTTATGAAATTCTAGATGAAGTAGGACCAGTCACCTACCAATTAGATTTGCCACAAATTTTATCTTAGGTACACAATGTTTTTCTTTTTCGATGTTGAGAAAGTATGTTACAAATTCATGTCTTGTTTTTCATTGAAAGGTGGTTTAGATGGAGTAGAAAAATTCTTATGAAGAGAAACTTGTTCAGATTCATTACTGAATGGAACAAGTATTATGGAATAAGGTAATCCTCCATATATGGTTTTTGTGGACAATCCAAAAGTTTGAAGGAGAAAAATGTGAATTTGATAATCCAATGAGGTAACGGTACCCTCACTTGTTTTGTAAATAATGAAAATTACAAGGGTTCAATTTCTATTTGGTGGGGATAATGTAACATTACAAGGTTTAAAAAAAATTGAAATTCATGAAACATTCTCTTAAGTTGATTTTCATAACAATCCTTTAAACATAATTTTCTAGCATCTATGATTTTAATATCAAAATAAAGTAATCTACAATTATGATCGGTGAGATATTTAGAGTATGATGAAACCAACATGATTTTTTGGTGAATAGTAACACACCATTATAAATAGTAATGTGAAAAGTAATATGACAGTAATGTATAATAAATAGTATTATTATTTTATTTTATTACGGATTTATGATAATGACATCTTGATTAAATTTTTAGGGTGTTAAAAAATGGGTTATTGATTTAAAAGTGTTTTGTTGAATAAAAAATGATTTTATTTAAAATAATAAATTAACAATATTAAGAAAATTATTTTCAACAAATGGAGTTCATTTTTGAATTCTAAATTTTGGAAAATTTTTAGGGTGATTTTTTTGTATTTTTCTGAAAATCATGATTTTTAGGAATAGTGAAATATGATAGAATATTGAAAATTCAAATTTTTTGTTAAAATAACTATTTATGACATCATATGTTATGTAAGCCCAAATTTTTAGAATTCACATTCTCTATTTAATATTTGGATCACTATATTGATGTCAATTAAATGACTTGGAAAAAAATACTAAAATAATGATTAGAATAATTAAAAATACCTCCTCTTCTCCACTATAAATTCCACCCTAATTCCCATATTCTTCACTCTCCTTTAAAGCCTTGAACATTGACTATTTTCTGAAAAATTCCTTCCCCGAATCTCTTCCGCAGGACCTAGAGAAGTTTGTCTCACCCAAAGGCCAAAACCAAAGTCCATATAGAGGATCTCAAGGGTAATAGATCAAGAGTTAAAAATCCCCTTCCCTTTTCAAGTATTTTATTTTCAATTCATATATTTTCTTATACTCCATTTCACGTGACATATAAAATATTTATTAAATCTACATAATCATAGATAACCTTTATGTTACTATTTATGTGAAAAGTATTCATCATCTTCCTTTGTCTCCTCTCCCTGTTGTTAAAAAATTAAAAACACCCCTATGATGTGACGGTTTACCAAAATAGTAGATGATGTGTTTCCTATTTCCATTAAATCATTCAAATATGACCACAAAAAACCTTTTAATGGTTTAATAAAAGTTTCATGTGTATGTTTTAACGTATTTGATGATCTCGAATGTACATTTATGGATGAAAATATATTATTTAATGAAACATTTTCCTGATTATTGAGGAACTGCATAAAATGCTTTAAACAAATATTTTTAATGTTTTATATAAATATTCATCATTGTATGTGATAAAAAAATGTTTTATGGAATCATTAAATATATTTGAAACAAATGAAAACAATTTTATTCCACTTCTTTAATTTCATTTCAATACGACATGAAAATAATACACAAACTAGCCATGAAAATCATGTAAAAAATGCACTCGAAACTATTGAAGGAACAAAATACTAACAATGAATCGGTGCAAATGATGTTATAAAATGATCATATAAGATGTTATAAACATGAACATATTTCTATAGAACAATAATAACACTATTTTAACCATTATAAAAAAAATTAACAATTTTTATGTAAGACGAGCATGATGTTAGGGAATTCTTCACCTAATATTCATTATTTGAGTTAACCTTGTACATAATTATTTATGTGGTATTAAAATTGTTTTTGTGATTAATTTTTTAGTATATTATGTTAAATTACGTTTATTTACTATTTATTTAAATATTTTATCCACTATATTAAGTCACAATTCTATTATATGATATTTATTAGGGGGTTTTCTATTAAAAACCTCTTAATTTTTTTTACAAAATTTAAAAGTAATGTTTTTACGCAATTATTCATGTTGAATGATTATTCCCTAGTTTTTGGGAATTTATTATGGTGAAGGGTGGGACTTATATATCCCTCTAATTTGTTAGGTATATTTATGTTTGAGGTTGGCCATATGGTTACTCCAAGTGTAAGTATGATTGTTACACAAATTGTATGGTAGCTGTGAGGGTTACTAATTATAAGGTAGCTAAAAGGGTTAAAATATTATTTAATTAATTCCCCAAGTTATCTTTTTGGTTTTATTTATGTTCAATATGTTTTGTGTAAATATCACTGAAATATCATGTCTTAAAATGTAATTTTATATGGGTAACAAGTATGTATTCTTTTTTAAATGATTTCATACGTTACAAGTAAACATGGACTTATGTATTTTTTCATTCTTCTTATATCCCATACTTGTCTTTTTGTAGACATCTCAAGTTTTTATATTTTTTTTATAGGTTATAAGTGTATCTTTCTAGAAAAATAAAGAATATGAAATTTCATATTTATTAATATTTGTGAATTGAATATTAATTTTAAATTAAAGTGGCTACTATATTCGATAGTGTACCCGATACACAACAATAGGATTCTTTGAAATCATATGCTGCACACTAATAATTTATTATTATTATTTTAAATGGTAGTTAACTCTTAGTATTTTTATTGGAGAGAATGAACAAAATTAACTACAATATGATTTTACATGTTTTTTAATGTATTTACATTTATCTAATAAATGTTATAGGAAAAAAATGTGAATGAATCTAATTTTATGCATTAATACTCTAATATTCAGTAAAAGGTCGATTTACCACCTTTTTATAGAGAACCTTTTTAAATCTAGCTTTTATCACGTTTATATGTTCTATTTGACAAAATAAAAATCTTTTTTAGATTTGGGACATGAAAATTTACTTTGGGTAAATTTTTTGTATTTTTCTGATAAAGATCATTTTTTAATGAATAGTAAAAAATACTGTATTTAATTCAAAATTTCATTTTTATATAATTCATTTATATGGATAAATTATCCTTTAAAAAAAATTTAAATTGTAAATAGATTATATTTTTACCATTTACACTATTGTTGGTCTTTTCTATCAATTTCACTTTCAAATTGGACATAATCAACTGTCAATCTTTTTATAGTTATTGTTTCTTAAAAACACGCTATTTGTTTTGACAATGAGAATTAATTTTAAATTAATTTATACAAACACTATTTTTTGAATTTGGTAAAATGGATATCATACTTGAATTATTAATTTCAAATAATTCTTATGCTGAATTTTTGGTATTTTTCTGAAAAACTTTAATTTTTGATGAATAGTGAAACCACTTAGTAGTAGTTAAAAAACTGACTTTTTCATTTAAATGAAATTTTAACTCTTCTGTGAATTAAATTTCAGAAATACGAAATACAGGGTTATTATAAATAAGTAAAATGTGGTTCAATAAGAAGAAATTTTTTTTTGTGAATAACATCTTTTTTCTTTTTTTAACTGCGGTTACATTTAAATAAGGTAATTAAATGTAAAAGGAATATTGTAATAATTAAAAATTACCTTAAAACTTATCCTAACCTTATTTTATGAGTAAAAGCCAACTATGAGAATCCTTGTGTCTATTTTGGGACCCTGTGGATCCACTTATGAAATAAAATGACACATTACATTAATTAACATAAAGTAAATGAAAAAATGACAAAAGACAATATCATTTTGTAAAATAATTTTTAGAAGGGATATATAAATTATCATTTCGACTATAAATATTAATTGGAAATCAAAATGTATTTCCTGTATCATGGTAGTATTTTTATAATTTTTAGACATCAAATAAATTAAATTATCTATGACACAACAATGATGCATTGTTTACCTCATTTATAAATGATTTAAATAAATATGATTATAATGATTAAAATGTTATCCAAAACATTTTCAATTCTGATTGGATGATTTTATTTAGAATATTAGTCATCTTATATTTGACTTTAATTATTTTTGGACCATCAGAAACCGAATATCATTATATAATAAAATAATATTTTCACACTTTCCTAAATAGACCCTCCTCTCTTTATCAAAGGACACCACATATAACAAATTAATCACACCAATAAATCCTTTTGTCTCATCCATAATCTACCCAATTAATCTCCATACATCCCCCTCCACCTCCTAGAAGATTTACCTTAGGCATAAGGGAATTCAAGAAGTCCTTTGGTTCAAACCAAAGTGAGTTACCCAAATTAAAGTTAAATGTTTCTCTTAAATAGTTTTCTTTTTATTTACTTCACCAACCCCTAAAAACTTTTTACACCATTATTTTGTTACAACACCAGTATCCTCAATATACTATTATGTTGTTATGTTAAGGATTGAAACTACACTTACACACACCTCCATCTAATGGGTGAAGAACATAATGTTCTGTGGATTGCCAACTAACGCCACACAAAACGATGATTGATCAAATATCTCCAACCGCCTTTCATGGTGGCCATTACGATGGAAAAGTATTTATATATGATAAATATTGTGTTTATGTTCACTTTATTCTTCTGTATATTTCCATTCATAGAAATACTTTATGGTTTCCATAAAGGGTAAATACGATAATCTCATTAGACGAAGTGTGGACTATCGCCCCATCAAAGTGATATGACTCGCTAATGAGTTATGTGGGATATATAATGGATGGAGTTAATAATATTGTATATGATATTATACTGGAATTATAATATAACTATCTATCATTATGTTTTTAAATCTATTATAATAAAAAATAGAAATGGAAGTAGCGTTCATGCATACGTAGGGCTTACCGTCTCCGTGAACGGTGCCTTTCATTTCATACCTCTAAATGTTATGTAATATTATAAATATAGATATATTTGATATATATGATATATATGATATCTAAATACTGAATTTGATTCTGGGTATAATAGAATATTGACCACATGGACAACTTGTAAATATAAGGTGTTCATTTTTTATTCAAGAACCAAATATCGACAAAATGAACGTTATTAACTTTAATGATTACATAATGTTTATAAAATATTAATAAGTTATATAAAAATAATAATAAACATGAAGTTTTTTATTAAGAAAGTATAAATGAACTTTAGTTTATTATTCATGATATTAAAGATCGATCGAGTCAAGTTGAACATGAGGTAAGGGATTTTCTTATCTCGCTTTTAATTACATGAGATTTCCATTGTTTTCCACTAATTCATTCCATGTAATGTATTGTGTACTTACATTTGGTATATATATTATCATTATTCTCAATATACTAATCGTATTCTGTGATAAATTTGGTGGTTATTAACTTTTTTTCATATGACTCGATTGATTACAATGAGGTAAAGGATTTTCATCTCACTTTTTATTCCCGTGAGATTCATGATCTATTTTCCACTATTTAATTTTGTGTGGTGTATGAAAATACCATTATTGTACTCTTCGTTTAATATACATTCATTTATGAGTATTTACATCATCATTTTATGATCCTACTTTCATGTGGCATATGTTTTGTAAGTTAACAAATTGGTAAGGGACCCTTTCACCCACCTCTTTTTAAAAGACTTCTTTTTTTTATGTCTTTTAACATACATTTTATTATATCAGGACATGTTCTTCTATATTCTTATTGATGTAAAATTTATTTCTATGTGATGATATATTATTTTTATAGCATCAACTCATTTTCTGAATTTGAATGAGATGGCATTAGGGTGTCGAATTTTACAAGGGAACTTCTTAACCCAATTTCAATTCTTTGGGGTTTAATTTGTACTTCTTGAATATGTAGTGCTATGAATAAGTCTGAATGAACTCTAATTTTTTTACACTTAATATCCACTTATATTGGGTTTTTTATATTAATGACACATCATTATGTGATTGATTTATCCTTAATTTCAAGATATCGTCTTTATAAGGGATTTCATCTCAATTTACATTTTCATTGAGACTTATTTATTGTTATGAATCATTCCACACTTATATGGTTTATATACTCTCCTTTGTCATATTATATCATAAATACCTTTATTCTCATGATACTATAGAGTTCAGATTAAATGTTAGACCTCAATTATTTGTATTCAAGAGTCTATCATTTTGTTAAAAACTCTTTAACTATAATATTGTTTTGAATGTTTTAAAAATTTATTCATCTAAATATTGATCATGAATGTCAATGTTTTAAAAATGGGTTTTAGGATTAATTTATTTGAACATTAATGTTTTCAAAGGATAATTCATTTAAAATCATCAAATTTGTATGGGGAACATTGATTCAAAAATATCTTTTTAAATGGTTTTAAAATGATTTGATAAAAAATTGTTTATTTCAATATCTTGATTTGATATATTGGAATATGTAAATATTATATTTACTTTATACATGTGTTATTTGTTATGATTATTTTATGGTTATTGGTAATTTTTTACGTATACGGGTGGTTCCCTGGTAAACCAAGGGCGAGTGAGCCCGAGATAGCTCTCCAATGCATTTGGTAACATGACAGAGGTAAATGGTATGTTTCTCCTAAAAGATTTAGTAAATATATTGTGATGTGTATTCCAAGTGTAACACCTTATGTAGCTGTGATATCTATAATGTATGTTTTATATGGATTCATAAGTAATCATTATTATTTATTATTTGTGTGTATTATTCATAAATCTTATGATTTTGTAAGGTATGTTATGATTGAAATGTATAGTTTCATTGATTTGTATTTATTGATGAGATAATGTTTTCATCCTTTTTTTATAACCCTTACTAAGATTTTTATGCTCATCCCTAGTTTTTAAATGTTTTCACAGGACTTAATGATGAATATGGTCAAGGATGGGATCAAGGGAAAAGCCATCCTGTCTAAAACCTGTAACTAGACATGACTCTTTTTTTCAAGAGTTTTTATTTTATGAAAAAAATGGATACTGGGTATAATTTTCTACATGTAATATTCTTATTGTTATGTAAATGTGATGACCTAATTCTATAAAACTCTAAACCTGAAAAGATCCACAATGTGGATTATTAATTTAATTCAATATCATGGAATGTTTAATGCTGAGTCCTTATAGTTGGTATCATAGGTCGGTTTAGATACCTTTAGAGGTTAGGGTGTTATTTAATCAAAAATGACATGACCATAATGGTTAGAATATTGGAATGATTATTTATTTTGATAAAATGAATGAGTTTATGATAACATGAATAAGTTTATCTTAGTATTTACCCTCCTCATAAGATATTATATGATGATTTAAATAATATACTCAAAATAACCTTTTTGTTTTAATAAATGGATGGATCTAAAAGGTATCAAAGTAACAATGGATGTGATGAAATCTTTGATGGTTTTCTGAATGATCAATTAAATTAAATGAGAGCTACAATGAGTACTCTTATGTTTATTCTCAACCTACTATTTGGAGTCAAGATTGAACACATGAACTTAGTGATTCTTATAAAGAAACATTTATGTGAGAAAAAAATACCTACAGAAGTTCAAGAAATAATCATAGAGTTTTGTATGTTCAAAAACCAATTTGTCAAGGATGTGGAAAAAACACCTAGGAAAATGTTTCAAATAAACAGGAAGATGCAATAGATGTCAAAATGAAGGTCATAAAGCAAGAAATTTCCATGGAAAAAGGAAGAATACAGTTGACTGTAGGGAAGGGAATGAAGTTCTTTCTGAGGGATCAATTGAATGATTTAAATGTCGTATGCATGGTCATTATACAAACACATGTCCTACGAAGATGTTTTTGGAATGGGATCACCAGGATTGTACAAATACTTGTTTACCAATACCTAATTCCATTTTGATTGAGGAATAAGAAACGGACAATGACCAGTTAAATATATGGATTATTTCTTAACATATGTTTTGATATTATTGAATCTTAGGATATGATTCATGATATGGTTTGTAGGAAAGGATTATTTTAATAATAAGTTGGAAAGGAATGGATAATGGATCATGAAGAATTTTGAATGAGTAAGAAGTAAACATATATGGGATTCAAGTCTTATGGATTTTTTGATGAATTTATCTCTTTTGTGGAATGATATAAAATTTTATTGTTTTTGAAAAAAGACGACACACAGACTGTGTGACAACCCGTTGCGTCGGACAAAGCAGCGAGAATCGAACCCACAAACAATGTGCGATTGGTATTTATCGACTACCATTGGACAACATCAAGTCCCTTTTTATAATGACTAATTCTTTTTATATAGGTGATTTAATGAATCAAAAATAAGTTGACTCTGGGTTATCTATGGAAATGATTACCCTATCATAGAGAATATGTTATTAGGTTAATTACATTTCAATATGATTCTTTAAGAGTAACTGATATTATTTGGAGATAACTTTTAAGATTTATCTTGGAAGACTATGTTATTAAATCCTTCTGAGTTTTAGGTTTCAATATTAGTTTGGATTAAAATAAGGAATTTTATGGACATATGTTTATTGAATGGTCTTTGTTGAACTTTGGGTATCATTAATTTTTTTTAGAGATATAGAGTTGTATTTATTTTTGTAAAAGTTTATCCATTTTGATGATTATCTGATCTTATACTAAACGTTTTGGTTTTGGATGATGTCTAAAGATAGGGGAAATATATAGTTCATATTTTTTTGATTATGTGATACTCTAAGAAGTTTATTTTAGCACTTTTAGTGTGACCAAGTCCATTTTAATACTCATTGTTTGGAGAAAAGATGAGCTTGTGGTTGGAATTTAGTAAAGAATGAAAGTCTATATGACAAGTAAGTATGTTTCCTTATGTTTTTAGTTAAGCTCATAAAAAATTATTCAATATTATGAAAGGTAACATAAACCCAAAACTTTTTCTGTTATCTTTTCCTACTGGGGAATCATGGGTTATTGAACCCATCACATGTTTTTTATTTTATGGTGGTTAACTTTCTCCTAATCAAGTTTTCTATCACTCTCCATAATAACTTGACCATTTTTCTTCTCTTCCATACCCATGTTTTTTCACATGGGATCCTAGTTTGGGTTATCTCAGGTGACCATTGTACTTCTCTTTCGTTATATTAAAGTGATAGTTTTATTGACTCTTTTTCCGATGTGGGCCTTTAAATGATGTTTCCGAGCCCAATTTTAAAATTTCAAGATCACAATTCCCAAAAGGGTGGAAGGATGTATCATCGTAAGAAAATAAAGAATATTAATTCTCATATTCATTAATATTTGTGATGTGAATGATAATATTTCTTTAAAGAGGTTTCTATGTTCGATAAAGTACCCGATACACAACAACATGTTTCTTTGAAATATTATGTTGTACACTAATAATTTAATATTATAATTTTAAATGGTATTTAACACCTAGCCACTGTATTTGCAGGAATGAAAAAAAACAATCTAAAATATGATTATAGATGTTTGTTAAATGTATTTACAATTATCCAATAAAATATAGAGGCATAAAATTTGAATGAATCTAATTTTAAGCATGAATACTATAATATTTAGTAAAATGTCAATTTACCGCATTTTTAGAGATAACCATTTCTAAATATAGTTTTTTTCACTTTTATATGTTTTATTTGAAAAAATAAAATTCTTCTTTAGAATCGGGTCATCAAAAGTTACTTTGGGTAATTTGTTGGTATTTTTCTGATAAAGTTCATTTTTAGTTAAAAAAATAATACTTGTTTTGACAACAGGAATTAATTATAAAATAATTAATGAACATACTATGTTTTATATTTTTTAAAATTGACATCATATTTGAATTCATAATTTCAAATAATGCTTAGGCTTAATTTCTTGTATTATTCGGAAAAACATCATTCTTTATGAATAATGAAACCACTTAGTAGTATTTAAATACACTATATTTTTAAATTAAATGTAATTTTACCTCTTCTTTAAATTGAATTTAACAATTCCAACAAAATGGTTGATATTAATGAGTAAAATGTGGTTTAATAAGATGAAAATAATTTTTTGTTAATAGTAATTTTTTAGTTTTTTTTCTGCGGTTAAATGTAAACTGGGTAATTCATGGTAAAATGAATATTATAATAATTCAAAATTACCTTAATAATTGTCATAACCTTATCATATGAGTAATGGCCGTCCATGGGTATCTTCGGGTCTATTTCGGGACCACATGGATCTACTTATGAAATAAAATGACACTATAGATTAATTAAATTAAAGTAAAGGAAAAAATGAAAAAAACAAATATCGTTTAGTAAATTTAATTTTATAACGGGTTATATGAATTATCTTTTTGACTATGAATATTCATTGGAAATATTTAAAGATTTCATACATCATTGTATTTTATTTATTTTATTTATTCAAAAAAATAAATCAAATTATTTATGACACAATAATGATGCAGTGTATACCTCATTAATAAAAGATTTAAATAACTAATATTATAATGATTAAAATATTATACAAAACATGTCCAATTATTATTGGATTATTTTATTTAAAATATTACACATCTTATCTTTGACTTTAATGATTTCTGACCTTTAGAAACCGAATATCATTATATAATAATATAATATTTTTACATCTTCCTAAAGAGCCCCTCCTCCCCCTCAGAATAGGACACCAATTCTATCGAATTCCAAACACATTTCAAGATTTTTGTCTCATCCAACCTCTACACAATTAAGCTCCCTACATCCATATCCTCCACATAGAAGCCTTACCTTATGAATAAGGCACTTAGGAAAGTCTATTGGTTCAAACCAAAGAGAGTTACCCAAATTAAAGGGAACGATTTCTCTTATTTTTTTAACTTCTCCAACCCCTAAAATATTTTTAATCTGTTCTTTTGTAACAAAAATAGTATCCTAAATATACTAGGATGTTTTTATTAGAATGATTCGAACTACACATTCACACACCTCTATCTAATGGGTGAATAACGTAATGTTTTTGTGAATGGAAAACTAACGCCTCACGAAATGATGACTGTTCAAATATCTCCAAATACCTCTCATGGTGGCCATTATGATGGAACAATATTTATATATGATATATATTATGTTTATGTTTTCATTATGCTTCTGTATTTTCCCATTTAGAGAAACACTGTATGGTTTCCATAGTGGGTAAATACGATAATCTCATTAGAGAAGTGCGGTCTACCACCCCCTCAAAGTGATATGACTAGTTAATTCATTATGTGGGACATATAAATGATAGAGTTAATAATATTTTATATTATATTATACTGGAATTATAATATAGCTATGTATATTTATGTTTTTAATCCCATTAAAATAATAAATAAAAATAGAAGTAGCGTTCATGCGTACGTACAACTTACTGTCCACATGAACGGTGCATTTCATTTATTACCTCTAAATGTTATGTACTATTATAAATATATAAATATATATAAGGGATATATATAATATATATTATATATAAATTGTGAATTTAATTATGGATATAATGGACTATTGACCACATGGACAACTTGTAAATATAAGGTGTTCGTTTTTGACTCAAGTACCAAATATCGACAAAATGAACGTTATTAGCACAAATGATTACATAATGTTTATAACATGGTAATAAGTGATATAAAAGGAATAATAAAAAATAAAAAGGTTCATATGAATGTCTAAATTAACATTAGTTTATTATTCAAGAAGATTTAAGATCGATCGAGTCATGTCAGACACGATGTAAGGAATTTTCTTATCTCACTTTTAATTCCGTGAGATTTACATTGTTCACGACTTATTCATTGCATGTGGTGTATTGTGTACTTCTATTAGGTAAATATATTATCATGAATCTCATTATATTCCTTTTTTTCTATGATAAATTTTGTTTTTATTAACTTATGATCATACGAGTCGATTGATCACAATGAGGTAAGGGATTTTCATCTCAATTTTTATTCCCGTGAGATTCATGATATATTTTCCACTATTTACTTTTTTGTAGTGTATGTACTTCCCATGATTTTACTCTTTCTGTAATATATTTTCATATATGAGTATTTAAATATTCATTATATGATCCTTCTTTCATGTGGCATATGTTTTGTAAGTTACCAAATCGGTAAGGGAACCTTTCACCCTCCTTTTTTTAAAATACTTTTTTATGTCTTTTAACTTACATATTAATATGTTACGATATATTTTTTATATCATTATTAATGTTAAAATTATTTCGAAGTGATGATATAAAATTTTTATGTCATCAAATCATTTTATGAATTTTAAATATATTCTGTTAGGGTGTCGTATTTTTACAAGGTAACTTCTTAACCCAATTTAAATTCTTTGGGTTCAAATTGTACTTCTTGAATATGTCATCCTATGAAGATATGTGAAAGAAATATAATTGTTTTACAATTAATATCCACTTATACTAGATATATTTATATTTTTCACACATAATTATGTGATTGATTTATCCTTAATTTAATGATACCGTCTTTATAAGGGATTTCATCTCAATTTACATTTCCATTGAGACTGCATTGTTTTTATGAACCAATTCACTCTTATATGGTGTATATACTATCCATTGTCATATTATATCATGAATCCCATTATTATAAATATAATATAGAGTTCAGATTAAATGTTATTACTCAATTATTTGTATTGAAGAGTCTCTTATTTTGTTAAAAACACTTTAAATGAAATATCATTTTAAATGTTTTAAGAATTTATTCTTCTAAATATTTATCACTAATGTCCATGTTTTCCAAATGGTTTTTATAATTTATTTATATGTACATTAATGTTATCAAATGATAATTCATTTAAAATCTCCAAAGTGGTATGGGACACTTTGATTCAAAAATCTATTTTCAAATGTTTTTGAAAATGATTTGATAATACACTGTTTATTTAAATATCATGATTTGATATATTTGAATGTGTAAATGTTATAAATCTTTTATACATGTGTTATATGTCCTTATTATGTTATGGTTATTGTGCATTGTTTACATATACGGGTGGTTCTGTGATAAACCTAGGGCGGGGAAGCCTGAGATAGCTCTCCAATTCATTGGGTAATGTAACGGAGGTAAACGTGATGTTTCTCATAAGAGATTTATGGAATATACTGTGATGGGTATTCCAAGTGTAACTCTCTATGTAACTATGATATCTAGAATGTATGTTTGATATGGATGCCATAAGTAATCTTTATGATTTATGATTTGTGTGTGTTATTCATAAATATTATGACTTCATAAGGTATATTATGATTGGAATTTATAGTTTCATTGATTTGAATTTATTGATGGGATAATTTTTTAATCCTTTCTTAGATAACCCTTACTGAGATTTTTATGCTCATCCCATGTTTTGAAATGTTTTTATAGGGCTTAAAGATGAATAGGGTCAATGATGGGATCAAGGGAAAAGTTATGATGTCTACAACCTGGAACTAGACATGACTCTTTTTTTCAAGAGTTTTTATTTTATGGGAAAAAATGGATATTGGGTATAATTGTCTACATGTAATATTCATGTTGTTATGTAAATGTAATGAACTAATTCTCTAAAACTCTAAACCTAAAATGATCCTCAATTTGAATTATTCATTTAAATCAATATTTTTTAATATTTAAGGTAGGTTCCTTATTATAAATATTTTTAATACAAATATAGATTCCATGATAAATTTCATCAATATTTTTCATAGAAAACATGTTTTATTTGAAAATAATCATATTTTGTAATAAAATTATACTATTTTTGTAGGGTCTAATCTTTATAAAAGTGGAATGAAATTTATGTATTATATCCCAATTTTTTAAATATGTAAACATGAAAAGATCCTCAATATGAATGGAAGTGCGTTATTGACTAATTTTTTGGATTTTTTATCATAATAAGGTTGGTTCCTTAAATTAACAAGTCACATGACAGTCAAAATAAGAAATAAAATACTCAACTAAAAGGGGAAATCATTTTAGGACAATGAAAGTGGCATGTGTCTCTAATGAAACTATATGTAATGAAATAATGTCTCCAAATATTGTCCTAAACGACAACTAGTTCCCTCGCCCATGCTTCATTCCCTAACAATAATATATCCCAATGGATTTCCCTTTTCATGTCATGCAATAACAATGAATCTTGGGTGCTAATCAAGTGGCCTATTTTGGGTGTGACTACGACCCAGTAGGCCACTAAAAATAGAGTCTAAAAGAAGTCCAATAAATAGTTAGTGTATGAAATTCTATGAAGCCATAAATACAATGCATAATTAAATGGTTATCACAGTTTTATATATTCTGTAATCATCACATTAGAACGAATTTCAATTCATGTCTCCCATTTAAGTCATAATTCATTATAGTAAATCATTGGGGGTTGAACACCACGTCAAGTACCCCAAAACTCATATGTTGTAGATATCTATGTCAAAAACCCCACACAAAATTAGTTGTAGATCGTCTTTTCTAGAACCACACATCACAAGCACTTGATTAACTATTGGGGAGGAACATTATGTCCATGTCGCAACTTATCAATCATTCTAGAACACCATTCAATGAACCTGTATTCTCAATAAATTAAAAAATTATTTAATTCATAACATTTTACCCAATAATTAACTTACTAATATATTGACTAGTTACACATATACAAGTCCGTTATTTAACCCAACAATTAAATATTCACCTAAAACATTAATTAATTCATCAATTAATTAATCAATCAACCCAAATCTTGTTCCATAATTAATTCATCATAAATAAATATCCACATAAAATCTCAACATATCATAAATAATTCAAAAATTAATAATAATAATTAAATAATAAGGTACATCATTAATCCACCATTAATTATATCACATATCCAATCCTTATCTCATAATTAATTCCCTCTGATTAATTATCTTGAACTCATACAAAATTAATATATCAATTACAATATATCAACCCATAAAAAAATTACCAAAATTAAATATCTATTTGGGTAGCCCACAATTCCATGATTAAATAATGAATTTACCATTTATATATCTAAATCATCAAAATGTAAAACCACTTTTCTAATTATCCCAATTTTGGAAATAATTTACTAGGGAATGCTAAAAATTAATCAATTCCACATACCCATATCAAATCCATGACTATGAGAGATCTATTTATAACCCCTACCTCAGTTTTTTTATATGTTAGGATGACAGAAATCCCAAAAATCTGTGAGGCATAATGAAATCAATCAATATACGTATCTAAATTCCTAAACCCAAAATTAAGATCAGAAGCATCATGATCTTTCAAATATAGATATAGATCAACAATCATAGAAAAATATCTCAACTAATAGGTTTATTTCCATGGAATTAGTGGAGATATTCCATGAACAGATCATAAAATTATTGAGAATTGATTGGATGGAGTAACATGATGAAATAAAATTACTGGGAAGAGAACACTTCTTCAATTTGGGCCTTAAATCTCAAAAAACGGTGTTTTACATGGCTTAAAATCCATCTAAAAGCCTCTAAAAATACCTATAATTCCTCAAGAATGATTTTAGGTTGAAATAAATGTTTCTAAGGGGTTTGAGTTATTTAAAATCTAATTTTACAATAATAAAAACCCACACACATGGTTTCTTGGGCAGGGGCACATGGTGAGGGTAAACTGTGCACCAACTATGGAGAACTCTCTATCTCAGATTGCACAGTTACATAGGATTAGGTCCAGGGTGCATTAGACCATGCGCATACTTTTCATATCCCATTATCTATTAATTTCTCATATAAACTCACCCAAACACACTTCGATCAAGAACTCAAAAACAATAGTTCGTAAACATAGAAAATGTACCTAAAAATGGTATTGAGATGACTTTGTAATAAGTTTTGGATTTTAAAAAACACTATAGTTAAAAATTCGTTTTATTCTGGTAAAAATTAAAATGGTAAAAGTTAGTATAAATTAATGGATATGTAATGAAATGGTTCAAAAATGTGTATTTATTGTGTTTTGGAGGTTTATTATTTAAATATCAACTCTAAAATCCATTATATATCAAATTTTTTGACACAGGAGATGATAATGACTTCCCATTATTGAATAATTTTATGATTTTACCAAAGTGTTACTCCTCCTCAATAATAAAAGGATACTCCCTCCTCTCACATATTCACACCACAAAAAACATTTTTCTTGAAAAAAATAGTTCAAAAATTATTTCCCAAATTCTCTTCTCGATTACTATAATCCTTAATTTTTGATTAAATCCATCAATGGAAGTATTTGGTATAAACCAAATGATGTTACACAAAGAAGAGGTAACATTGTCCAACAAATGATTTCATTTTATTTATTCCTCTGTGTCATTCAATTATTATATATAAATAATGATATAAAAATCTCATTATCTTACATATTCCAAAATTTATTTATTTTAATTTAATTACTTAAAAAAATAACCAATTCTATAAAATGGGTTATCAAATATGCATTCATCTATATGTTGGATTACCACCTCACAAACTCATGTCATTATTTTTCGAATACCAACTATAAAAGTTAGGTATAATGATGGATGTAAAGTATATATATATAAATTATTTATAAGATATATATATATATATAATAATTAAATCATATACACATATTTTAATTCATTTATTTTTAGAATAATATGATTTCATTTGGGTGTATTACAAATTACAACACTGGGAAGCGATGTGATTCGTTTACAAAAATGCATTATATTGAAGATAAAAAGGATAAATTGAATAAATATATGTGACATAAATGTAATAATTATTATATTAATGGTAAATTATTCATTATTTGAGGATAAAATATCATATTCATTATTACACTGACACTCATTTATTGATGAAAACATCATTCATGTATGTTTTGAATACATCATTCATGGAGCGATGTGACACTATATTCATCACCACACAAAATGGATGATATGTATAAGTATATTTAGTTAAACTATATTATATATATTATATTGTTTTTAAATTTTATTGATAATATATTACATAACTGATTTAAATAATGATCTATCAAAAATGTAAATGTTACTTTTGCATACGTAAGACATACCGTCCCCATGATCATAATATAGTTCATTTAGGAAAACAATCGTTAATGATTAGACATAGAAGTATAAATGATGTAAAAATATGTTAATTATTACATCATTATAATTCTATAGATTATTGAACTGAGACCAATTATATAGGACCAAAAAAATTGAATTATAACTGAAAATAATGCGCTTGTTATCCAAAAAGTGAAATCTACAAGGAATTGTTAATAAATGGGTAATAATATGACATAAGTAAAAAATATATGGTATGATATATATAATTATCATTCTTTAGTATATTTTTAATAATAATAGTTCTTTTATAAATGATATTTCAATTAGTATAAAGGATATCAGGACTTACGGTATGAGATCTCTTGTCTGTCAATTATTTTAAATATACATATTATAATTCACCACTATTTTCAATTGTGCCGTGTATATACTTAAAGTTTGAAATTTTATATCCTAAATTTGCATGTTTTTATGATATCTAACATTTCATTTAGTTTTATACTTTATTATTTATTTTTTTCCAATTGAATTCTAAAGTGATAAGGGATTTCAGGAAGACAATTATTTTTCTATGAGACACATGCTATATACACCAATTGTTTCTTTTATATTTTTTATATACATAAAATGAATAGATTTTATTTTGATTATTCAAAAAATTATTATTATTTACCTATCCATTTTATGATCTCCATTTTATGTGATTTATAGTTCAATATTTACAAAATCAGTAAAAGAGTTTTTTTCATCAATTTTCCTTCATTGAGACAAAGGATTATCATATTCACTTATATTATTGTATGAGGTGTGTATAATATCATTAATTTTTCAATTCTCTTTATATTTGGTGATTAATTTAATTTAATTTCATCATGATTATTATTTTTTAATATTACCAAAGTAGTAATGATTTTATGTTACAATTTAGTCGATTTGTTTGATTTTTTTATGATTATGTGTTTAGTGGAAGGATCTCATTATAATTATCTTATGTTACTCATTAAAATTTTTATAAAATTTTTATTTCATTAGATTAAAAATATTCCTTTTATTTTATCTCCTTACGTAGTTAATAGTTAAAAAATAATGGGTAAAAATCATCTTTTCAGATGAAACACCATTTTTATTAAAAATAATGTTTTTTAAGAATGGATTTATTTTACTAAAAAAATTTTATTAATAAATTTATAACCATATATTTTTTCATTAAAACGTAGTTCTTAAAATTAATTTTAAAAATAATTTTATTTTAAATTTTACTGAATATATGAATGTAATTTTTGTATACATCAACCATGAATTTTCCCACCATTATGACCATTATTTTCTTTAAGGATTCCTTTAAAAAATTTCATGTTTATATTCAACCGAGATTATTATAAAAATGTAATATTCAAAAAAAATTCAAATTGGATAATATATATTCTAGATTGAATATTTTAAATTATTTTTAAATATCATTCAAAATATGGTAAAATATATTTTCATTGAAAATTATTTCAAAAAGTTTTATGTTTTAGAAAATTATTTTCAAAGAAAAGTTTTCATCCTCTATAAATATTCCATGTGATTTATTTTTCAATAGAATTTTCGATTCAAGAGGACATAATTTTTTGTAACATATTATATTTTAGGTATATAAACCACATATGCAATTATGATTAATTTACTCAATGCTTTATCAGGATAGGTTATTTTGGAATCCCATTTCTATTCCCTAGGTAATTCCAAGATATAATTATTATTAACACTCATCCTTTCCCATGGGTTATTCTATGAAGAAATGATGAATTTTTTTTGAAAGATATCATTCATCCATACATTGTATTATGATAAAATTTATATTTATCCCATTTAATTTCGTGTTTTATATTATGATGAATGTTTTATTCTCTTGTCAAACACATGTGTATGATTTTTTATTAGACAAGTGGGGCCTATAACATCCTAATGTGAATTGGTTAATGCTTAATTTTTTATGAGATGAAAGGGTATATGAATTTTAATTGAAAAAAAAATACAGAAGAAGGTATCCATTTCAATAAATAAGATATATATTGGGTCATCTCAATCTCAAAGTAGGTGCATGGGTGATTAGACAAAGCCTATCATTGTATTAATTTCTTTGTGGGAATCACTATTATAAAATTGTATACAATAATGTTTACTAAATAAATTTACATATTATTACATTTTTATCATATAATATATCTTACTCATTGTTTCCAATGTGAATCATGTCTTATGAGAATCCATTTTTATTCCATTAATACCGATTATGAAATTTTATATCCAGGGTAAGGATTTCAAATTTTATGTTCCTGTTCTAATAGCCTTATTCTCGTGATATGATTATGAATATCCCTTTTTACCTAACTATGTATATAATATAACTAATTATTTATTTTTTCATTTACCCGTGATATTACTAATGGTTTTAATTATTGAAACTATAGTTTATGATATTTAAAGGGAGACATTGAAGATATTTATTCGATTTGGATGATTGTGTTCTTTGTTTTCAAAGACACTAAACAATTATTGTCCATAGGTTATTATTTTGATATTTTAATTAATATTTTTAAAATGAGTTTTTAATTTCCATATGTGATAATCAAGAATTTATATAAATCATATGTTTCATTAGAATGCATTCTTGAAAAAACAAGGAAATTAAAACCCGAAAAGGTGGAGGTGATGAAATATTTTTAAAAAACAAATGGAAAATTATATAAGAGGATAATAAATGATATTATAAATATTATTAAGGTAATGTAATAAATTTATACTCTGAATAAAACAATTATATTTGATGTTAAATCAATTTTAACCAAAAGGAGGTGTAAATAAAGGGACATTATCTCAATTTCCATCCATAGAGGCATACATTATTGTTGTGAACCTAATTTCATGAATATGGATGATATATATACCTATTAAATATAATATAATTAATATTCCATAATTTATTGTATTATATGTTTCAATTTGAATTAATTCATCCATGAATATTCATGTTGAATATTACCATTTTTTAAATGATTTCTTATTAATTTTAATTTCATTGATACATATATGTTATTAGGAACATATTCAATTTTATGGGGTGTTTATAAGACCAAATTAATGTATTTAACAAGAATACCTATTTATTATTGATGGATTATTTTTTCCATATTTATTCTCCATGTGGTACTAATTTAAATGTTACCAATGTTGTGAATATTAATCTCCAAATCATATTTTTTGTGATTTTTTAATATCTATTAAGACCATCATATTTTGTTGATAATATTAAATGAGAAATTAATTTTATATTTAATTTCCATATTCATGTATGATTTATATCATTACATCTTAAACTATATTAAAATATTAAACACAATTTTTACTTTTAATGTTATTTTATTAAATAGGAAAAAATTGATAAATATGTATCCTTATTCGATATTTTTATTTTGTGATTAAGAATATTTATTCATAAAATAGATATAATATTTTATATATTATAATTTACTTGGACATAGAAATATGTGTTTTGAATAGGCATTCATATCATCTCGATAGATATACATGTCTTATGTGACAATTCGGTTATCCAAATCAATTGGGTTTCTTCCTAATAGTTTTAAACTTCCTTGAGAAAGGTATTGAAAATAGATATATATTGATCCCTGAGATCATGATATCTAATAAATACTAATTTATATTATTTAAAATAATATCAATATTATTATTTAAAATATTTTTGAAATGATATATCTCTATGATCATTTAATTTTTAATTTATTGATTAAATGGAATGTGTTTTCAGTTATATACCTTGCCATATTGATTATGCCTTATCCAATGATGACTATCATGTTATCGAATTAATAAAATATCAGTATAGACATTTACATTTCCGTATGTATTACTATTTATATATTCATCATATATTCTTTTGTTTCTAACAGTTACTATGCATCAAATATCACCCATATTGTGATTCATTTCCCAATGATTTGAAGTTGATTTCAATGATTGTGTTCAAGGATTCTGAATTTTTTCCATTACTATTATTTTTATTTTATTAACTATGTTAAATCAATATCATGTATATATCTATTTATATAAAACTAATTAATTGATTATCATTCACAATTTGACCCCTTTTATCAATGTCAACGTAATAATGATGGTACCATCATCATGTTACTTGTTTACAGGTGGTAATATTTGGAATCATTGGAAGTTTAGTAGAAACCATATGAATAATAATATGGAAAAAAATAGATTAGTAAACATGAACATATGATATAGGTTGAATACAAGTATATAATAACACCAAAACTTTATTAAAGAATATTTGAGGTAGTTTTTCTTTGTTATACACAGTTTTAATGATTTTAAAAGGGGCATTGTTCTTCCACATATGTTCCTATGGGTAATAACACCCCCAATGTATATTATATAGATAATAGAAATTTTATTTAAAAAATATTATCAAGGATTTGAAAATAAATATATCCCCTATGAATCCACGTTTATGATTTTGAGATTAGCAATAAATTTTTTAAATTATTATTAATTTTTACACCATACTTATAATTAAATATTATAATTTACAATTCATTATTTTATGATCTAATCTATTGATTTACGTTATTTAGCTATGGAACTAAGGAGGAATAAGGATATAAATAGTCATTTCGAGTGTAGATATTTCCCTTATGAGAAATTTAATAAAATTTTCATTAGAAATGAGGATATCATGGATATCTTAAGTTTTACTAATTATTAATGACAAATAACATTGACAAGGCAGAAGAACCTAATCCGCAAACAAATTATTCTTTATAGAATCCCCCATTATTTGGTGGTACTACTAATCCATTCGAAATTGAGAAATGGATTACATCTCAGGAAATGATATTAATTGACCTAGGATATAATGGAAAGAGAAAGAATACAATTATATTATAATCTCAAAAAGAATATTCTGATTATTAGTTGTGGATGATCTATAATACTATGTATGAGGATTAAATAAAACACATATAATGGAATGTTTTAATGGTTATTTTTAAAAAATATATATACAGCTAGAGAAAAAATGAAAATGAATATAACATTACACTTTATAAAACAAAATAAAAAATTAGATATTTCTATGATTGAGGATACCTATACAATGTTGTCCACATATTATATATATTTTATATGAAACATGGTGGATAGGATTGACTATTTCATAGAATTGATTAATCCACGTCTCTGAAGGGCATCAATTAAAAAAAATCATCATATGATGGAATAGTTTTATGTTCCATAAAAATGGGTATTTAATTATCATGTTCATATATGCTAATGTTACATCATGAAAAAAATGGTCAAATGAGCAGAAAAATAGTGAATGTGTAAAAAATAAGAAGATAATGAAGCAATTTACGCCTTGTGATTATTACATAACAAATCTTCATTGGAATTTATAAAAGGTGTTGGTCATTTTTTATAAGTATAGAGTCACTACTAATAAAGATAAAGAATTAAATGGGAATAAGTAAAAACTTTTACGAATTTTTTCAAACATAGGGATATTAGAACCAACAATAATTAATTCCCCATGTGTCAACAAAATATACAACAATATGGGATAAAGGGAGAAATTGAGGCTCGTTCGATAAGTATTGTTGAGTTGGATATACATAATGACATTTTAGTGTGTAAATTAATCATTGATTTTAATATAGATATTTTTTATTTGATAATAGATCCATATAATCATTTTAAATGTTATATGTTTTCTTGTAAAAGTAGAATTTTCCCTATCACGTTATTAAGGGATTGTTTTGTTAAAACTTCTAGTGGATGTCTCATTTCAATAAGGATGAGTCAAGAAGTACTTAATATGACACATAAACATGGCATATTTCCTGGCCATATTATTATAAAAATGCTTTAATTTTTTATAATAAATTTTATGAAATAGATTTAAAAATTTGATGCAAAAAAATCTATTATACGAATTAATAAAATATGATTTATGTTGAATACATTAGATTATTTTTCATTAGTAAAGATACATTATCATTTGAGAGCTATCTTGATCCACCAAATTTTCTCTTCAGATTTAGATTCATATGGAATAAGAGTTGATAATATATAGGGATGGGGAATTTAATATTAATATTGATAATTTACATATTTTAAAGAAATAACTGATTTATTTCATAATGAATTATCTAGACATCCCCAAGATAAATAAGTTGTATTTCCATTTATTTAATCAAAAAATAATGAAAAATAACAATGAATACATATATAATTCCTTCTATGTTATTATTGGTGTTGAAAAAATAGATTAGTTATGAGGTGAAGGATTTAATCATCCTAATATTAAAATTTGTGGAGACCGTGTTCACATTATTGTGTAGAATGATGGAACCACGAGGTACTGAATTGATTATTGAAAAATCAATGAGATTAAAATAACAAAGATGAATCATATGATCCACATCAGTGACATGATCAAATTTTTATAGGAAAAAATTTAAAATACTTTAATCATTTATTGGGATCAATAATTTAGAGTAACTGAGGATGTCATTATGAAGATAATATTTCATATGATGTGTAAAAGTTAAGAGTTTATTGTAATTCCTTTTATATTTTCTAATTAACACACTATTTTTATGTATCAAATTAATATAGTTTTAATAGATCATCTATATGACATTGTTATGGTATTAAATAATGATATCTCAATTTATTCAAACACCCATGAGGTCCATGTGAATAATTTAATATTATTCTTGAGTCCCTTGGAAGGTAGAAGTTATATGAAAAATTTAATAATTGTTAATTATGTAATCAATATGTAAAATTTATTTTATATGTTATCTCCAAGAATGGAATATAAATAGATGTTATAAATAAAAATACTGTAAGAAAATGGCCTACACCATAAGATATATCTAAGGTAAAGAGTTTTTGGATTGGAATTTTAATATATGTGATACATTCAAAAAATTTCTGAATGGATAACCTATTAACCATGTATACACATAATTGGATTATGTTAATTTGGAAAAAGGAACTTAAATAATATCTTCACCAAATGATGAAATTTCTGGTCAATGCTCTTATTGTGAACCTACCATATCTAAATGACATTTTTACGATATATAGTAATAAATAGAAGAAGTTACATCGTGGTGTCCTAATAGAAAATGTTAAATTAATTTATTATGTATGAAGAAAATTTATGATTCATGAATTTAACTATCTAAATCATGATATTGGGTTAGTAGTTATAATATTTTCATTGATTTTTTGTACACATTATCTCTATTATGAATGATTTATGATATACATAGATCATAAAATCATAATTTAAATAATATAATACAATTTTCTCAAAATGAGAAAGTATATGTTTCAAGATACTCAAGGATTATGATTACAAAATACACTACCACATAAGAGATTCATATAATATATTAGAATCATTTAGTGGTAAAGATCGTGTATTTATTATTCAAATGAGGATTGAGAGAGATCATATGTTCATGGATCTAGTAAAAATATATATGAAAATTATTATGTCAGGGGATTCATCACTCCTCTCTTAAAATGTTTTCAAACCCATATTTATTTTTATAAATAAAAAGTTCTCAATTCGATAATGAGGACTATCAGAAAAAATTAAAGATGTGAATGATGGTAAATTAACATACTTTTTTTATGACGTTGGTGTTTTGAAATCTGGATAGAGATTATGTGTTTTATATATATCTGATATAAAAAGGTAATTGATTAGTGATAATAAAAGAACTAATTTTTATATACACCATGGATGCATTAGGATGTATTGGGATTCGAGGGAACAATTTTGGTGGGATAACATAATGTAAGAAACTATTTTCTAAGCATAAATATGATTGGTTTCTCAAGAGGCCATGTCTAAGAGATAAAAACCAAGAGGATTCAGAGAACCTATTTGTATTACTATTTGTAATTGGTAAAAATTTACGAAGTAAATTTTTATAAGACTACCAAAGACTCCAATAATGAATAATGGAATATGGGTTAATATTTATCTCCAATAAATCTTGCCACATTTCCCCTCTATAAGTGAAAAATTACCTCCGGATAACCTCATAAGGCTATATATTAATGATATTTTAAGACTTCATCTTGTACTTATTCTAATCTTTCATAATCATGATCCCTATTTTACCTAAAAATAATGGACTATTATTTAGAAATTTATTAATATTGATCACCATTTTACATCTTCATATCATCCTCAAACTGATTGATAACTTTAAAGGATAGTACATGAAATGGAAAACATATTTATTTCATAATCACATGACTTTAAATTTATGTGGAATTTTTATTCTCCTTTTTAATAGTTTTCCGATAATAATAGTTTCAATAAAACTATTCAAATGGTGTCGTATGAATCATTATATTTAAGGAGATTTCCAATTCCAACTAGTTGAGATGATGTTCTTAAACATATAACCCTAAACCTATTAATGATACTAAAAAATGTAAATTCAATTTATTGGACTATTAAATCAACTTAATCTAGGAAATATATTTATGATGGCCATAAGAGGACAGATTTAGAATTCCAAGGGGGATAATTTTTTCATTAATGTATCCCCAATGAATGGAATCATATAATTTGGTATGAAATGAAAATAAAGTCCTTGATAAATCTATCCATTTTGAATTTTGAAAATAATACGTTTTGTCACTTACCACTGGTCAATGTCACCAATTCTCTCAGAAGTACATGAGGTGTTCGATATTTTTTTTGAAAATAATTGTCATACAAAACACATGGGTTAACCTATGAATAAATGTCATCAGAAACTGATCTATAATACTTGGAATAACCCATACAAAACATAGTTACAAGTGATAATTAATTGAAGAATTATATAAAATGACTAGTAACGGTACATTAGACAACTCACAAAATTCAAGAAGTAATTTGGGAATAAGTATATATTATATAAGAATACGTAACCTCCCAATTTAGAATGTAACAACAAAATAAGATATATAATGAATTTTTTGAGAGGTAATGATGAAACACTAGGACACAATATAACATATTTTATTTTTATTAAATTTACCCTCTATGATAGCTTGTCATGCACTAAATTAAAATAGTATTAAAATTTGACCACTAAAATATTTACTTTATGTTGGATGCTATGAATAATAATAAAAAATTTATAAAAAACTATATTGTTTATTAATGTATAATATAGTTAAAATAGATATCTATATTTTAGGAATAAAATGGAATTGTTTGAATGAAAAACTGTTCTAGTTCAAAAATGAAACTATATTTTTTCTAAAATGTTGTTTACACACGCATCAATAATAAAAAATAAAATTATTTTTTTGAAAATTTATCAAATTAATTTGATAAAATGAAATAAAGTTTTGAAAAAAAAAACATATAAAACATATTTTTTTCACTTTTATTAGATTTTTAAGAATTGTTTAATATTTCTATGAATACTTAAAAATACAGATTTATATTTGAAACTTCCATTTACTAACAAATATAAAAAATGATAAATTAAATTTTAAATTTGTTTTAATTTAATTATTATTAAATTATGTTTTATTGAATAAGTGATATGTTAGTGGAATAAATTTCACATTTAAATTTGTTTTTAAAACCTTATATACTCATGAGAATTTTCTATTTAGAAACCTTTTTTTCATCATGTTTGTGGGTATAATTTTAAATTGGATTCCTTAAAATATATAAATTTAATATAGAAAAATTAATTCGATATTTTTATTCATAATAATTTATATTATCTAAAATTAAAAAATTAATAGTTGACCATTATTAATTATAAAAGTTTTAAAAACTAATTATCATGGTTAAGATAAAAACTTCTTTACATGGGGTTAAATTAAAATTATAAGGGTTATAAATGACTTAAAAACATATCCAAACAAAATTATAGGAATATTACGATTTCATAACTTATAGTGGTCAATAATTATTCATTTGAAGGTTTTTTTAAATGAAATAATGTTGGTGTAATTGATTTCGTTTGAAAATGAAATGTGTATTCTCTCCCCGGATTATTGAAGAATATGACATCTCTTCCCCACTTCACACTTCCAATTCCACATAGAAACACCAATAAGTACCCAAAAAAATTTCATAATCCCATAACAACATCGTAGAGATATCTATTTTATTGTAAAAGAATCTTAAGAATTCTATGGTTAAAAACCATGATAATTTCCCTGAAGAAAGGGTTAAATTCATAAATGATTATTTTCATTTTATATCTTCTTCCTCATCTATAAAATGTTGTTCAATAATAATTCTATAACATGAAAAAAATCTACCATATACTTATATGCAATTATAACCCATTTCCATCTCAACATCCATAAAATGGGAAACAAACCCATCAATCCTTTGTACGAAAAACTACCTCCCTATATACTGAAAATAATTATGTCTCCATCGTCACAATTAATATAGAGACATAACATTAATTTTAAATATTTATATGATATTTATGAATATTTAATAATTATTTAATAATAATAAAACATAAACATTATTACTTTATTCTCCATATAAAATGTGATAGTGTCTCTCATGTGTACGAAAGACTACCGCCTCACAAAGTGATGTGATTCATTTTTCACCTACCATTTACATGGAAGTTAATAAGGATAAATTTAATGAATATTAGTGATATATATATATATATAACATTATAAAAAATACTTTTATTAATATGTAACTTAATTTTTTATCTTATATGTCATTAAGGGAACCATATTGTTGCTTGTACGAACAAACAACCTAGAAACTCATCTTATTAATGTGATTCATTTCCCATGTCCAAAAATCAATAGTAATTCCAAGAAATTTATATAATGTGTAAATATGGTATATATAAAATATAAATAACTCTGGATGAGATGAAACAATATAATATATGAAATAATTACATATATCCTTAAAATACAAGCATGAGAAAACAACAAATTGAGGCCACAAACTTTAAAAATAATGAAATATTTTTAAATAATGAGTGGAAATTTTTTTAATAAGATCATTTATGATATTAGAAATATTATTATGGTTCTTTTATAAATTTATAACATAATTAAAATCATTATAAAATATTTTAAATAATATTTGCCTAAAAAATTCTTGAGTTGATGAACTACGTCTCAATTTATCTAAATTGGATCATATTTCATTTTTTAGAACCAAATTTATTTTATATGGTGTACAGACTGCCCCTTTTACAAGTAATAAAATGAGTCCTTTGAAATTAATTTTATTTTATTATTAAATTAGTCTTATACCACACATATATATTTAAATTTAATATTAACCAGGGTTAACGTATTTCATCTCAATTTTCAATTTATTGAGTCATATTTGTTAATATAATACTATTCACATATATATGGTGTATATAAATCCCTTTTTATGTATTTACTATTTATAACTATTTAATAATTATTATTTATATTTTATATAATCTTTGTTCTTCATGTGGATATAATTTAATAGTTACAAAGTTGTAAAACAATCTGTACAATACCAACTTATTTTGGGATTGTTTACTTTCTATTAAAACAATCACTATCATTTTATTTACTTTTCATTGGAAATTAAATTTCTTTTAAATATCCATGTTATTGTATAATGTATACTATTATTTTCTATAAAATACAAAAAATTTATATATATTTCATACACAGAATGTTATTTGATTAAGTTGATAAATATTGATAAGTCTGTATCCTTACTAAATACTATTTTTTCATGATAAAGAATATTGATTCATGAATTTTATCAATTATTAATTATAAAAGGAATTATTAGGACATGAATATATGGGTTGGTATCGGTTATAGATATCCCCTCAATACATTAACAGTTCATAGTATGAAAACGATTTGGCCAAATCATATGACTTTTAGTCAGTAGTTTTAAACAATCCAAAGAAAGGTCATCACCATATAGATTTCCTTAATAATTAGATCATGAAATAAAATATCCAATCATTTAATTATTTTTTAATTTATTTTTTTATTATTATCAACGATAGTATTTCCAATTTTATTATCTATGGATTCATTTTATTGTAATATTAATGATTAAATTCATTGAATTTTATGTTATTTGCCTTTAAATTTGTATTATGACAAATTTAATAGTAATGATATAAATTAAATTTAATGTGTATTCAGTATGTAAAAATTTTATATTGATTATTATTTATATATTCATGATATATTCTTTTGTATCTAACCCTTTATGAGTATCAGGTCTCACCATTATTTTCATTTCATTCCTTATTTTATGAGGAATAATACATGGAATTAGTTCAAGGAAGGAAAATTATTTCCATTCATATATTATTTTTTTAACTATTTAAATTAAGTATCATTCA
The DNA here is from genome assembly GCA_963277665.1 of Viscum album. Taxonomy (NCBI): domain Eukaryota; kingdom Viridiplantae; phylum Streptophyta; class Magnoliopsida; order Santalales; family Viscaceae; genus Viscum; species Viscum album. The sequence continues at coordinate 1,420,855,593 of OY728142.1, forward strand.
TGTTTTTGGTTCTCCAAAACGTCTATTTTTATTATTCATTTTATATTTCAACCCTTGTATCTATGTTAATACAAAATAGTTGGCACCAACATGGGGTTACTGGAGTTTGTGTTATTACATAAATTAATTGTTGTATAGTGTTATTTTACATTTACATCCATCTATTCAGAGTCTTTTATAATGATATAAAAATAATTTCATTTTTCTAGTTTCTTAAATTCTATGAATAAGAAATCTAAACACAGGTTCTTTAATTTTTTATATGTTACCTTTTTTTAAATATTATTCCTTGGAATGTTTAAATAATATAATATTATTGTGAACAAAAACAATTTATTTTGTGTGAATTATTTTTTGACTAAACCCTAGAATATTATTTACAAATTCCATATAAATTTAATATTTTATATAGGATTTTGGTTTACGAATAGAAATTAATTTTTTTTTCACTAAAGATTGGTTTAATTAATGATTAATTAATAACAAAGAAGAATTATTAACTAAAATAAATCGAAAATAGTGTGAGATAATTTTGAGCAGGACTTATGGGTTTTAATAGATATTTTATTCAATAATTTAAATCACTTCTTTCAACAATAAACAAAATTAAATATTAATTATAAATCTAAGATAATATTTATTTATATGATTGCATTGATGTTGATATAATGGTCGATTTAACAGAGTGTGGATCAATGATTGGGTGCATTAAAACTCATATTTTCTTAAAATTGTTAGTTTATTTTTTTATTAAATGTACAAAATATTATAATCTAAATTATGATGTTTTATCATATAATTTTTCACACGAATGGTATTATAAGACATTTTTATTATTTATTTTTTTCATAAAAACTAAAACCATAACAATTTGAGTGATTAAAAGGAAATGGATTTATCATTCAATCATTTTATTCTTATCACACTCATTTATATTCCATCTACAAAGGTATTAGTTTTTTATATAGAAACTTTTGGTAATCTTTAACATAATAGAAAAAATTCCGACATAAAAAATTCTGAAAATCATTTTTTAAATGTGTAAAAATCATTAAATAAAGTACTATTACATATATATTATTATTTTATAAAGTATATTTATGCATTACCATATACCTCATTTGGTTACATATTGTTATACACCTGTTTAGGGAAATTTTACACATAATCATTTATATGATTTACCATAAGGTTTTCCAATTTGTTATTAATTTAATAATTAATTAATTAATTGTTTTCATACTTAACTGACGACTGGTATATCATTTGTAATTCCTTTGTTCTACTCCTACCATGTTAAAATATTTATTATTACATGATTAGTGACACTATTTTCCTAAAACTATCATGATTTATGTCCAGTAATGTTTCTTAACCACAAATTTTATTTTTCATTATTCAATGTTTACATGTAACATTGATTAACAACGTGATAATATAATGATTATAATTTTATAATTCAGCATGATTGTGTCTTGTTATATCAATCATACAGTTTCAGTGATTATCAATGTATACATGATTTTGGTAAATGATTTAGTATATCAATCTTGTTGACATTGGAGGTATATTATTATAAATAACTCTTTTATATAGGCATGTCACAAACTAATTACTAGGTTAATGGTTAAGGATTGTACCATAGTTCCATGACTCTTTATATCTTTTTTAGGTTCCCCTATAAACGGTTTTAAAAGCCTAAGATATTAAAAAAGATTATTTTTCCCCAAAAATTAATTAAAATATCCGAAATCAATATACATTATTCAATTTCCACTTTAAATGAGAGTTTCACCCTTAATCATGATATAATATTTTCTCAAATTTATGATAGTCATGTATAAGGATTGTTCGTGTATGAACACTACTAGTATATGGTTTGATTTTCAAATAGTTGATGATTATTTATATGATAATATTTTTCATTCCTTTTATGCATTGCTGATTAACTTGTATACTATATTTTTCTTTATATATATATATATAAATGTGAAGTCATTTTATTATAAAAAAGTGTTTATCCATTTTTTTAGTTTAGAAATACGTTCTTATTCTTTACTCAGTTTTTTATTATACACTAAATCGATTCATTTGTGGTCATGTAGTTTCAAAAGATTAACTTTAGGTGTTATATATTCAAATTATTAGAATTTGTTGTCTATGGTTTGGTCGGTTGGTCAAATCCATGAAGTTGGTGAATATTCACATCAATGTTATATCCAGTGGATTATTTATTAGAGGTTGTGTTTTTAATACCTAATAATTATTTATAATTTTCATTTCATAGTATAAATATGATTATTTTAATAGTTTATAATTTTTTAATATATTTTAAATAATATATTTTTTTGGTCTTAATTAAATTTAAATTGAAATATTTTTTTTCTAATTCCTATAATTATTCAATTATAGCATGGTGTCTTTATTATTGTCTTATAATTGTCAAACATATTGTTCTATAAACATATTTCCGTGTTGAATTAATTTTTGACTTATTATATTAATCAAAGGATGTAAATCATTAAACAGAGAAATCCTAGGCACACCAACACAAGTTTCATTCCAATAAGGATCAAGGAAGGCTCCTTGTGTAGTTATATCCAGACTCAAGAACTATTCTGGTATCTGAGTTACAGTAGTAATATTCGTGTTGTAGTGGTGTGATGGTTTTGTATGTATTTCTATGATAAAATATATGATTATACTAAATTGTTATCTAACCCATATCCAATATCAATCATATTTTTTCATGTGTAATTTGATGTTACTAGAATATATCTATGTATTATGTTAGGATCATAGGATCAAATGGGCCTTTGGACTAAATTCCTCAAATATAAATAATTGGAACTCAATAATTGTTGTAAGGATCTCCCTAGAGCTCATTTTTTCATATATTCACCCACAATATGTATAATAGAACATTAATACACATTTACTTTATTTACATGATATATTGGTTATATGTGAATACCATTAATAAAATACAATATGACAATAATATAATTATTATTTTCATGAATATATTATAATGGGAAATTTAATTAATAAATTTTTTTCAAAATACAATTAATTATTAATTATTATTCATTCACTGGCTTGTGATTTATTTCTATTGATATAAATATATTTCCACGTAAGTTTTTTATATTGGTTATTATTTATTATGTTCAATTATGTACTACTGATCATGGTTTTCATAAATTTTTTATTATATATATTTTATCAAAACTATAATATTTTGAGCACTGAAGTATGATACCTAATTTTACTATGTATTTTATTATTGATGTATTTTTTAATTGTAGGTTTTGAGTAAGAAATTAGAACATTTTTTATTATTTTTTCGTGAAATATATGGGAACATATCATATTGGTTTTGTAAATGATGTCATTTTTCAAAATAAAAAAAATTAATATTATATATTTAAACGAAGAGTTTTTATTTAAAATTAATTTACATTTGAGAAATATATGTTTTTGAAAATAAATTATATGGGTTGAATTATTATAATAATTATATCTAAAATTATATTATTGTTAAAAAATTAATTTTTAAAAAATAGACATAATATTTTAATTAATTTTTTTTTTTATATTGTAGAAGAAAATAATGTTAAACTTGAATTTCAAATTATGAAAAAAAAATATATAATCCTTTTATAATTTTTATTAAGAGATAATAAGAATATTGGATTTGATCAAATGAAAATATTTTGAGGATTTTAGATATATTTATATGTATTTTGATAATATGATTATATAGTGTCCATTTATGGATTAGTAAAAAGGGAATATATAGATAATATAATTATATTTAGTATAAAATTAAATGTTAGTGTGTATCTTCGATTATAGAATATTATTTTATTTTGGTGTTTTATTGTAATTGGGAGTCGTCAATTTAAATTGACTGAAAGGCATTGGGGAAGATTATTTGTGTTTCGCTAACGTAGGATTTTTGTTTTGATTTTTGTGGATTTCATTTTTTATAAATGGGATGTTGTAATGACCCATGTCTCTTTAGATAAAATAAATGACCAATTTGGATCAATGGAGAAAAATTTAAATAATATAAAAATTGGATTTTTTAAATATGAATTAAGAACCAAGTATGTTTTTCTCATTGGGATTTAATTTTAATTTTGGGCGTCATGGAATGATATTTATGAGTTTATAGAGGTGTTTTAATGTTTTATAGTATGTTAAATGATTTGACTGAGTCTAAGAGGTGGTGATAGCTATTGTTTATAACTATAGATGAAATTATGTAACTAGTGAGTGGTATCATGTACATTAATATGTGAGAATAGAAATGGATTATATTGTTGTTATACTATGTACCATATATACCTATATAGAGTAAATGACACATGGGATCAAATTTTTATAAAATAATGAAGTAACATCAGTTATATTTTGTGAAACAATATTAGTACTTTGTGTATTCACTTTTTCCTCTCAAAAAAATCATGGAGAACACGTCCCTTATAGCTCCATCAAAACTTCTCCCCCTTCCAAACCCTTAAATATCTACATTAAAATCATGGATTTATATTTCAAAATCATGGTAGCTACACTATAACTCAATTATCATTTATCTTCAATTCATATCCAATATTTAACATTATTTATATTGGGTTTTTAGGATATGTTCTCTCCAAGAATATTGAATTTCATGGTATTCTGCTATTAATGGTTATAAGTTATTAAGGGTGGTTTCTTTTCTCTCTATTAATTTTTTTTATATAATATCGATGATGTATGGATTATTTGAGCGTTGTTATGGTTTTATTGGGGGATTAGATGATATTAATGTTGAAATAATTAGTGACATTGGTCATTATGTCATTGGAATTATTTGAGGAAACATTATAAAATGTTTTTATTAAAATATAGTGTTGTATAATTCTGTTAATTACTTTCATATATTAAATAGGTTATAAAATATAATTAATCTAATGTAAATTTGATAGTGATAATGAAATTTTTTGAAATCAAAAAATGTTACGGTAGGTTGTATAAAATTTTCATGATGATTTTTTTGGTCATCCTTGGAAAAATCATACCAATATAATTATAATTTAATAATAATAATGTTGACCATAATATTCGTAAATATGAAATTATAATTTAAAATTACATTTTAATAAAAAAAATCATTGAAAAAGGTTTTTATTAGAATAATTATTATTGACTTATTTAACAGTTGAATTTTTTAAAACCTTGACATCAAATAAATTAAATGTTGATTTGAATAAATTTATTATTATATTTGTTAATGATTATTAATGTATAATTTATATATATATTTAAACCATTTCTTGAATTATATTTTATTTCATATTGTGAATTATGTTTGGATACTTTTATATAGATATAAAGCATGATTCATTTTTCCGGGCACACAGAATTTAAAAAAATTAGAGTTACTTTTTTTCTGAATTATATATTTGTTTCATAATTAAAGATTTTAATATTTTAAAAAAATTATTGAATATAGTATGGTATTATGATGTAATTATATTGATTTTATTACATAATCGACACCATTGATAGCTACCAAAATTCACCATGCACATCTCACAATTTCTAGTTAATGGAATAAATTTTTGTTTTTTTATAAAACTTGGGCAAAAAATGGATCCCCTTAATGAAATAAAAATAATTGAGTCAAAAAACCAAACCAAAATATTTCATTACATATGGGATTTAGGGACACAAGATCCTCGGAAACCCTATTACCTAACCCATAAATATTCTCTAAAAAAATACAATGAAAATATATGATGATATTTAAATATGAATCATGTCTATTTGTTATACATTCTAGAAACTAACATATTTTCACTAAAATACATAAAAAAATAAATAAAATAATTTAAATATATATTTTCATCTAAACATTTTATTTTCTCTTAAAAATGAAGAAGAAATGTACATAATGTATTGAGAGATCTATTATGGATCACCCATCTACATCACCTCCATATAGAAAATAATAAATAAAAATAAATCACTTATTATTTCAACTCAATGAGGATAAAAATAATGTGTTACCCTAGAAATAAATATCAATGAAAAAATCATATATATTTGGGTTTCTAAAATCTTGCATGTGTAGTTACAAGTCCTATATGGTGTTTCTATATGTTGAGGCAAATGCATACTATGTAAGGATCCACCAACATTACATAACATATTAGTGATTTACTATTTTTATACATGAATATTTCAACACATTCATATATATATATATATATAATTAAAAATTTAGTAGGTAGAAAATAATCATGAAAATGAAATGGATGAAAATAAAAATAAGTCGGATGTGATGAATTTTATACAATGTAACTGTGTATACATTGAGGATCCAAACAAATATTACTTACTAAGAGTATAGGATAATAATTTGTGATAGATTGGATATGGAATATTATTCATCTATACCATTTGGTCATATTCCAATGTCAACATAGTCACATACCCATTACAAAGGAAACGAAATGAATACAGAAATTCAGGATAGCATATCACTCATCCATCCAAGTGGAACTGAGAAAAAGGTACATTGAATTCATTATTTATTATCCATACCCATGTCGTCATTCATAGTTGATAATAATACAATTATAATTTATATAAAAGTTATATATGCATATATACCCCTTCAATCTTTTTTATGAATATAACATATAAAAATCTCACTACAAATGAATAACTTCCATTATGACCACTATTTTTATCAACCTAAATGGAAGAAATGATTCTCTACACTATACTATCTATCATATCAATGTTATTTTTTTAAAAAAATATGTATACATTATATAAAAAATATTATATGTTACTATATCTTGAAAGATAACATGATAGTTTAAAATCATGAAAAAGTGAACTATTCACGATAAAGAGGTCACTAATACCAATAATAAACTATTTAATGATTATATTATTATATTTTATTTAATTATTGATAAATAAAAGAAAAATATATATTGATTTGGTCATAAGTTTCTCTATTGATAATTTTATAATTATAATATTAGTATTAGAGGATATAAGTCATGACCATATGAGTTTACACTAAATGATGGATGAACACTATATAAATTTAATATTAATACTATTTTTTAAATATAATGTTACTCTCCAAACAATATTTACATGATTGTAATAACATTATAAAAAATGGACCCTTAAAAGGGGAAATCATAATCATTAATTATTATATTTAGAAATTTCATTTTAGTTGGTAAAAATCAGGTATATATATAACGATACTAATATTATAACACATAGTTGTTAGAAAGAATGAATATTTGATAAAAATGGAGGATGGTGTATTTTTTATTGCAATTTTTATTTCTATAAAACTAATGAAATTGATAAGAAATTTTAATAATTCGAAAATAATCATGTTACATTGAAAAATGCATTTTAATTATTTGAAACATCATCTTTGATTCATGAGATAACTTTTTTTTGAATGAAATAATGTATAAAAATTAGTCACTTCCTTCCACATAACTATCCACATCATTACCTACCTAAAAATTAAACACCAAAACTAGGGTTATTTTTGGATCTATGACATGAAACTCATCTAGGGTATGTTGAAAACATGTGACCATATAAAAAAACATGTCATGTTCAAAAAAACATTCCTAAAAAAATATAGTTGAGCAGTTGAGGGCTTAAATTCATGTTCATAATATTATTAGAATTGGGAACATATGAGGGAATAACATTATCAAAACCATTTATAAAACACTAGAAAAAAATATTTATATCAAATTTCATGGTATTGAAACATTCTAAAGAGGAAAAATAAGGAAATAATAACTATGGACTAGTCCTGTATGAAATATATATTAAATATTATGTAATTAATGCAGCATAAAATCCTTAAAATGAAAGGAAATATATTAATCAATTTAAAATAAAATTTCATTAATAATTTTTATTTTATTAAAACCAATTTCATTTAAAAAACAATGAATATTATGTTATTGATTGCTTTGAAAATCATTTTAAAACGGCACCTAATATTCCTAGAAAACACTTCATCACAACGCAATAAAAAAAATTCAAACATAAATTCATAATTCCAATCTAATATTTTTTATTTATTAATATCATTGGAAAACCCCTTGTAAGTCACCCACAATTAATAGCCTATATGATCCCCAAATGGAATATAACCACCTTCAATATCCATGGGAGAGCTCTCTGAACAAGATAATCCTTAAGGTATTCCATAAATACAACTAACCATCCATTATCCACTATAATGAATGAATACAAAACAAAAAAAACATGCTTAAACATCCAATATAAGCAATGAACCATGATTCATGGTAGAAACATCGCAATATAACTCCATAAATTCATTGAATATTTTTATTTCCCAAATTATAATTTTGAGTAAAAAAATTATAAATCTAGTTCCAAAAAAAATTAAAAATTATAAAATATGTCAAAATAAAAAAACATTATAACAATATAATTATTGAAAAAATGAAAATAACCCACAATGGATCAACTAAAGTTATATATTATGAATATATATGTAAATGATTTACTTCACCAATATTTATTGAATCATATTTTTTAATGACATTTTTTATGAGAAGAAATAAGAGAGATTTTTAAAGGATAATGGGTTTTGTGATAAGATAATAGGTTTCACATTAAATAATCTTACGGATGTTTTTTTATTCCACCATAACCTATATGAATACATAAAGGGGGTGTAGCGGAAATAAGTAGTAAAATATTTTATCATATATGTATGAGAGGAAATAAATAAAATTATCCCCAAATAAGAGTAAATATAATATGATAAATTGAAAAGAAAATAATAAATTTTCAGTAAAACATGACATGGGTCTATAATGTATTTCATATGGTTTAAATTGGAATAAATTGGAAGTCATATATTACCTCCTCTAATAGTAATCCCACAATGAATTAAGTGTTCTCTAATCAGATACCTACTACGACCAATTGTAAAACTCAATATAGGGACCCACATTCATTCATACCTGAACCACTAAATAACATATATAAGTTCATCCCATTAACAAAATACCTCATATTTCATACAAAATCATTTAAAACCTTGACCAAATTGAAATATTAAATTAGAAACCTAATATTATTTTAATCATTCAAATGTAACACACTATAAGTTACACTTTTCTACTAATATTTTCTTTGATCAAATCCACAATGTTAGAGACGGTATAATTTTCTCAAAAAAATGAATATAACAAAAAAATTTAAATAACTGAATAGAAAATTATATATGTCCCAACATGATACTCATAAGATAACCAATTATCTTATTTTCAAGTAATATATATATATATATACATCACATTGAATAAGTTATTTCCCTATCTAATAAAAAACACTAAATACCAATACATACATATATATAAAAGGAATACCATAAAAATCACCCCAATACACATCATGAGTCATTTATTTGGATTATAATGTTGGACTCTAATCAATGTTTTTTATAACTAAATTCTCTCAATTATAATAAATTCCATTTTCTATATGTTTATAAACTATAAATACATCAAATTATTTTGCATTCCATCATTCCAGATCAATATAATACTCCAGTGACTTACAAATTCTCATGAAATACGAGTATGTAATAATACCCCAGGAAATGATAGAAAAAAAAATACTCTAATGGAACATTTTAAATTTTTTCCAAAACTCTTATAGTAGATCTATTAAATAAATTCAATTGGATAAAAACATCATATACAGATTTTAAAAGGCCAATTAAAATTTATAAAATAAACAATGTTGTATTTACTTACTACTCTCACTTTTATATATGTCACCACCATATAAATTATCAATATCATAAATATATTTGGAATTCCAATTAGTTTAAATTTATTTAATAAATTAAAAATCATGAAAACATTACTGTAAAAAATTTTCATTTTTTAAATTAAAATTAAATTTCATTAAGAAAACAATTCTCCAAAAACACTTTATCATTAATAACTAAAGTTGAAAAAACACAAACAAAATTATATCATTTTGAAATGAATTATTTACAATCTATGGATTCATTAAAATAATCTAAATATACATGTATGATTTATGAATATAAATATTATAGATTACTGACCAAAACATAAATGGTGAAGATAGATAATAACCATTCACAACCATTTTTATATGATAATAATAATATTCCTTATTTTCCAACATTATAATTTCCTAAGGTTTTATAAAACATTCTATAATATAAAGAAAATATAAAATAAAATAAATGTAAATAATATTATGTAAAATAAATATATATATATATATATAATATGATTATAGAGGGAATTTTTTTCCATGATTTGTAGAGAATGTAAAGAATAGATATTCAATATCTTTTAAAATTGTTGTTATACTCTATAACATAAATAACAAACAATATCTGATGTTAATGGAACACAATATATTTTAAAAACTTATAAATTAATATATAATAACACCTAATATGGTAAAACATTAATTTTTATTATCATTGGAAGATTAAAAATAACATTGAGTTAAAGAAGATTAGGTTATTTTAAAAAATTTATTTATATTAGATAATTAATTACGAAATATTTCTTTATAAACAATTGTAATTAATTTTGATAATATAAAAATTCATTTTTATCATTGATCATTTCACCAACACACCCTCTAATGACAATATAATTAAAATATTGAGATAATGACCCCCATATTCTGACCTCTATTATTCACCAGGTAGGAATCTATCACCAATGGTATAAAAATACCTAGAAATTGGAGGAATTATACTATATTATACTATATGATCAAAATATAAAATGAATCATCCACAAGAAACTCTAAGATAGTATATTATAGAAACCAAAAACACACCCTAATGTATGTATAATAAACTAATTTAGATAAAAGTATCCAAAAGCAAATACTAAAAAATAAAAGCTAAAGCATATAAATTGAAACACTCCAATAAAGTATGAGAATGTAATTCCCATCATCATCCATGTAATCTATATGGTAACTCTAAGATCAATTATATTCAAAGGATAATCGTATAAGTATAAATAGTAGACCAAACAAATTCTCTCATGTAAATGTCAAATAATAATATTAATGAAACTATGAGAAAACTATATAAAATACAACCCATAAACATGTGAAAAATTTATCACAACATCACCAACACAGACTCACCAAATAAACAATGATATGTTAATAAAATAATAATAAGTGTATCGATAAAGGGTACCCTGAAACACTTTCATACTAATTTTCCTCTCTTAAACCACAAAATTGTACATCCTAAATCTCTCAAATCATATGAATAAAATATACCACCGACCCATAGCATGGTAACATTGCATCACATCAATTAACACCATGGCAAATGTCTCAAATTATGGTCAAATATCATCTTAATAGAAATCCATGGGCTAATACATCAAAACCATAACAAGAGTAGTAGGATATCTCGTACATGAAAAATATCAATCCCATGCCATCGTCATAACATGCAAGATCCCCCACTATATTATACCTCACATCGAATACATATGACATATCCCATTGAAACACCCAGGTCACTGCCCCAATAGACATTCATTTCACATCTCATCCAAAATCACATGGGACATAACCTAGTCCAATAACAAACATTTTGATATACCAACCAATTAATATATATTTACTTGGAAGAGTGAGGGACACAGTTCGGGTAGCCAACCATCTATCCTAATCATTTGGATATTAGTCCAAACACCCCTAGTTGAATATATAGGTGTTGGGGAATAAGACATGATGTGGTAGGGTACTTATGGATATCACAAGGAATATAAATGCATTTACATATAGAACCTCACAATCCCAGCCAACGGGTTACCAACAATACTAACCCATTCACAACATAGCATATTTTACTTCATTCTATGATTTTATGAAACCACCTAAACCAAAAAACATTTTTCGGATTTCCAAAAACATCCTTTATCCAACCCATTCATTTCATTTTTTATAATAAAATTATATTTTACCACAAATACCATATTTATTTTTTCATTAGTGATGTCCATCCAATTTAAAAAATCATACCACAAACATTTCAATCGATACTACTCTATTATTTCATCATTAAATGGGAACCTTGGACAACAAAAATACACAAAATAAATTATCTATCATCCCTATCATATCATCGCCTCACCTAAAAAAACCATGACCATGAAATTCATCACACCAGTACCCCAAAAACATGGCCAAATAAACCATCACCACACCACCCTCAAATGCATGGCCCTTTATACCATCACCAAATATATTAAAAATCAGGGATAAAAGAACCATACATCACCACACACCACATCTAAACCACACATCACAGCCCATTGGAATGAACACACATCCAACCACATAAAATACAAATTTTCATATTTATAAATGGGTAATACATCAAATTTCAATTAATTGTATGTTATTTTTATAGTTTCACTAAATCCAAGGGAAACCATTTCTTTATCCAAATACCATTGGTTAGAAAATTTCTTTTTTGGTGTGATATAACAAATATATGAAATACGGTATCAATATCACACAAACTAAAAAAGAATCAATGTCTCCCAATGACCATGATTTTTAGTTGGACAGACAAGTTATACAAACACAAACATTAAAATATTATTAATATTGTAAAATAATGAAAATAATTACCCTTTCTAATAAATTTCCTTAAACCAATTAATTTATCAATACTAGGCGCATGTGAACAATATAAAATATATAAACAAGTGTAAATAATTGATTCATTATACAAAAAGATTTCAAATTAGGGATCTCCCACCACAATTAATCATTCTAATCTCATATCATAGCATAGGGTGAAGATGAGACACCTAAAAACCAAAACATCATTTAAAAATGCTTGGATCAGACTTCACAGAATCATGGGTTCTTTAATAATTATTCCAAATAAAAATAAAAAACTAGTAAAAATCATAATAGAAAATCCTAAAGTCAAGAACAACCAAATACCATAGGGGAATGAGAAGAACCCATTTTAGATAGACAATAATAATCTCCCATAACCACTGGGTCGATGTTTGAGATATGAAGAATAGAAAGTCTCATTGGGGTTCCTAGGGTTCATTAAAAATTAGACAAATAATGAGATATAAGTGTGGTGAGGTGAAAAAAAATTATTGAGTGGTTTATAAAATAACAAGGATGCCACTGGTTTCATGTAATGTATTCCATTAATGACGTGAAATCCATTAAATTCAAAAAAATTCTATATTCCTCCAAAAATCAAATCACATAGAACATATTTAATTACACGTTATGAATTACATTCATGCATTGAAAAAATATCATAGGATCCACCATAATCACATTAATTATATGAAAATGTATTTCTACATAAGTGTTGAACCATAATTCACATCGTGTACCCCTTTCACGATGAGAATTTAACACTATATCCTTAAATCACATCCAAATACAATTAAAGTACCTTAATCCCATTCTAAAACACATTTACCTCCCATAACTGGAAAATAAAATAGTCAGAAATGAATGTATAATTATAGATAACATAAAAAATTATATATTAAAATATTTATAAACACAAAACAAATATTTGAAAAATATGTTGTTTGAGAACTTTGTTATGATTTTTCATTGTTTAACGATATAATAGAATATTTAAAATTAAATTTTGTATTAAACTATTATATATAGAATAAACATATATATTTAAAAATATTATTTGACCATTTAATTTTTTTAGTATACATTTAAGAACTAAATTAAAAAGTAGCATTAATAAAAGATGTTTATTAATGTTAATATAATTAACTATTTTTATTATGAAACTAGTTTTTGGATTTCATTGAAAGCCATATACATTTTTTTTGTCAAAAAAAAATTATTTTATAAATTTGGTATTTTTGATAATCTTATATTGAATATAAATTTTATAAAAGAAAAACACAATTTACTTAAAAAAACTATTTTTTCTCAGTATCTGATCTAATCAAAAACTATACTCCCATACCCTTATTACTATTTTTTTCAAAATATTATTTAAATGTTATAAAAAATATTTTCAAAATGAGTAGAAATATTTAATGATTATTTTTTTAAATATAAAATTACTTCATATCATTGAAATTTGTTACCAAGATAATAGTAAATAAGGGTTAAAGAAAATAAATTAAGTGAAAACACACTATACCAATCAAGGAATACTCCAAAATGAGGGGATAAAGAGAATGTTATCCTAAAAACACATCCCCTCCCACAGTTTTCATTATGGATCTATTGAAATTTGAACATTAATGCTAAAATTTTGAAAATTTTATTGTTAACTTGAACAAAACCATTCCATCTACTTAAAAAAGGTAGCAATCAATTATATTAAAACTAACCTATAGGTGAAATTTTTAATTATACCAATGTAATTTTTTTTATATTTTTACCCTATTTAAAATAAATTATCTTATTTTCACCTTTAGTTTTATTAATTCTATCATATCAATGTATTTTTTCAAAAGAAAACTCATTCTTTTAATGATGATAGAGAACAGTAGAGAAAGAATGAATATTCATTAAATGTTTATTTATCATTCTTCATCTATCTGATAATTTTTTATTATTATTCATTTTTAAGATATTATGACTTCAATCAAATTATATTCACGAAAAATTATAATCAATTTTTAAAACATCACTATAACACCCCAATAGGATATCTTAAAATAATATAAAGCTTCATAGATTAGTTTATATAAAACCTCATTTTTAGGTTATCTAAGATATATTATACGATTATAATATATAATTTAAATTGGTGGTGAAAATAGGAATAAAAAATTGTTAGATATATTAATAAATATTTTTTCAATGAAAAATTATCATATAATTCATTATAAATAATTATTCAATTTTTTAAAGACATTATTGATTTCACAAATATGCTTTCTTCAAAAATAATTTCTATTTAATTATTATTTGGATATTAAAAATTAATTTCTAAATTTTATAAAAATAATATTTTATTAATTGAATTTGATATTTTAAATTACTATTTTAATTTTATCTTAGAGTATAGATTTGGATTTTTATGGGATGATTTTTTTATCTAAATATTGAATAATAATTTTTTTTGTAAGACATTCCATTATTTTTAAAACAATTAGTAATTTAAAAGTAACATTATAATTTTAATTTTATAATAATTTAACATAATTAAAATTTCATTTTGAATAATGTAATTATTTTTACAATGGTTAATATTATACATTGTTATATAATAATTTCAATTTTGTTGTTAAAAATGAATTTTCACAATCCAATTTTATGTATGTAATGTGTTTTATCAAAATTAATTAAAAAAATAACAATATATTAATGTATATAATAAAAAATTTATATTATATACTATATAGAATATTTTTACATAAATTATATTGTATTTTCTATGATATTTGTCAGATTAAATTCAGTTTTATTCTCAAAAATACATTTCTTGAAGGTCATATATTCCATGCATTTTAAAATATTACATCGAAATTTAAATTTTCAAGATATAGAAATTTAATTTCAGTAAATTTATTCTTTATATTTAATTATAATGGTTTTTTAATCATTTTAATTTAATTTTTGGTCATAATAGATAAAAAACTCTATATTAGTAACCACGGTTAAGGTAAATATGATTTTAATGGGAATAAACTAAGAGGTAAGGGTAATATTTCCATCTGAAAATTTTTATTATTATAATTTTTTGAAGATATTTCTAATAAAAATTATATTATATTATAATTTGGGTTAATTTGGAGATACATTTTCAAAAAATGACATTATATTATTTCAATCTTTTATGTAATTCAATATGTGTCCTCTCATTCAATTTTAAAAGAGAACCTCCTATACACTATTATCAATGAATTTTAATCCATATATATCATTAAATATATACAGTAAAGTCTTCACATTATCATCACATTCTTCATTTATTCCCTACTCTTATCATTACCAGAATATTTTGAGTCATAAAGTGTAAGATAGAGGTGGTCTGTCAAAGAATATGTATAAATCAGAACTGTGAAAATTTACTTATTTCATCCAACTTATATAGAACTAATTTATCCATCATAACATGATAGATATATTATAATAAATATATTGAGTTTTAATTATTAATATAATATAATAATTTTACACTTCATTTCCCTCAAATTTTAAATAAAAGTATCACTCGTGTGTACCTGTGGAACACCCCCTCAACAAAGTGATAAGAATCATTTTCCATTCAAAGATGTAATGGATGGTTATTATGGTGTAATTAATGTTTATAAATTATATTTATTATAATATCATAACTTTTTTTCTATAATAATGTAATTATGTTCATAAAATACCATTCATTTGAAAAAGATAACATCACTAATGAATATGTAGGGGACAACCGCGACCATGAAAAAAATGATTCATTTTTTTAATGCAATAATATGTAGATATTAATAATATATTTAATTAATATTTATCATATTTATAATATTTTAACAATTCTATAATGTTGAATTATTATTTTCCATTTTTTTATTCTATCTGTTGATATAATGAAACATCACTCATGTGAGTGTATCGAAAACCATATCCTATTAGTTATATAGTTAATTTTTCCTCTCCAATTTACATGAATGTTTTTAGAATTAAATATATTGATCAAATAATATAATTATTACCTAAATAAAATTGTGTGTCTGATTTAACCATGGTAAAATTACAAGATAAGAGCATAAAAAATATTCATAAAATGAGGAATGATAGAGTTAGAACCATTAAATTTTGATTTAAATAGTTAAATATGAAAAAATGGGTTATGAAATTATATATGTGGATAATATATGCTATTATAAGTCAGTAATTGGCTTTTATTTAATTATAAAAAATATAACATAATTTCACTGTAGTTTATATCCCTTACCAATCAATTCCAACATAATGTAATGGTTTATCATCCTATACTTTTTCCCATATGGAATATTAATAATTCAATAATTGTTTATTTTATGTTGTGTATATACTAATCCATTGATATTATATATATAAATAATCTATTTTATTCATTTTATTTCATGTTTCATCTCATTGTATTTGTTTCATGGTTCTATAAAACAAAAATTACAATTTCTTCAAAGGTTTTTTGTTAGAGTAATCCATTTTTTGGGATTCATTATGGTTATATTTTTTTGATGAAATTATATGATTGAACACTAATATATATAATGTTTCTATAATAATTTTTAATTATATTATAATTTTTCCACTATGTTCCCCAATGAACACAATATTAAATAAATTATCAAAAAATGATATTATTTCACTATTTATATTGGAGTCTTATTCCATATTAGAAACAAATTAGAAATGGTCTAAATAATGTTTTTAAAATTCTATTATGATTTATTAATGTAATTTCCACCCATGATTTTAATCTAATAACATTTTTAATGTGAATATTCTGGTTGTTTTTGGAAATATGATCTTTTTTACGAATGGTTAAGTGAAATCATAAATTAACATACACATCACAAATAGGATTCATCACCTTCATGACTGATATTTTATTTAATGATTACATTAAATGTTATTTTGGTTCATTTTAACTAAATTTTATTACTAAATATTTTATAAACTATTTTATTACAAATAAGTTATTTCATAGTGATAAGATTATTATCCTCACTAAGAATACCAATTTCCATTTTTAATGTTATTTTATAATATAAGGACATTCATTGATGTTATTTATAATTAACTAGAGATATGGTCAATTTAATCCATATTTATTCATTCTTTGTATGGTTTTTAATTATGATGATTTTATTCTGATTATGTGACAAGTTGGTCTGTTATTTGCATCAAATTAATTGGTTATTGATTAAAACTTTATGATCTCTATGGTTATGTAGGAGGTCATCCTAAATCCAATTGAGGGTACAAATGTGGAAATACCGGGCCCAAAAAGGGTACAAGAGGTATCTTCCCTATACAAAATGATTTAAATAGTTGGTAACCTTAATCCAATTATTTGATGAATGTAATGGTAGCTATGCTCTAAATTATATTTCATTAATTATTATTATTTCACAATAAATATAACTCTATTATGTTAATGTTTAATGTAAAATTAAATATTTTATGTATAATATTGTTTAAGTCATTTGTTATCATCTCTCATGACTCATAATTCTGATATATGAATTGATAGGTATGATTTTATATTTCTTATCGCTTGTTATCATTCCCTTATGATCATAGTGTGATTAAATGTGATAATTTAGTGATACATCCATTATTTTTCATTATTGGACATCTGATATCACCCTTTTTATGTTTTAGTTCTTGAAGATATAATAAATTGTTTCAATTATAATATTTCATTCAAGGGTTCTAGTTTTTAATTACATAGTGGAATGCATTGTATATTTTTTAAGTATATGTTTTTCATGTATCCATTTATACAAATACACCAAATCAATATCATTATTTATATGATCATAATGATATATATTGAATATGAATAAAATAGTACATAATATTTATATATGTAATTTTTTGGTTTCTAAAATTTGTTTTAGGGAATATTTTTAGTTTTTTATTAAAACTGTGATGTGGAAACATCAGTGAGAACCCTTATGATGGGAATAATTGTATTATAAAATCCAATGTTTTTGTAAATAAATATATTTATTTTTCTATGAAAATTTTTCATGGTATGGTTATTGGCATGTGGACATATATTCCACAAATATGCACCTAGGGGTAGTATCTTTGAGTGGGAGGATTTAGAGTTAACAATATCATTACTTGTTACTGATGAGTGGTCCTAAGTCTACATACTTATATAGAAACATCCATTGGATATTATTTGGTTAAATAATATTTTCATTATAATGTACTAAGAAGGATTTCAATGGAAAATTTCCATGGATGATCGATGTTGAACATAATGTTTTATATATTGATAATATGATGTCATTATTGAAAAAAATCTATGAAGGATTTTTAATGATTAATTGATTAATATATATCATTATTGTGTATCAGTGAAAGTTTTTTTATTTTTTAAATTCTTATAAAACTGTATAATCATGCTAATATTGATTTTTATTAGTGATGAAATGATGGTCCTCATGATAAATAAATGAAATTAGAGATAGAATATAAATGATTTCTATTATATATAAATAACTATCTTGATATATGATTATCTTCTTAGATAAGGGTAATTTTATAAAATTATAAAATATCTTAAAAATGTATTTATAATAATATGGAGTAAATAGAAACCAACTTATAAATAATGATATTATTGGAATTAGAAATCAGGGAAATGTCTCAAAAGAATCCAAAGATGTTTTTTTGTAAAAATAATATAATATTGAATGAAATTCTTATTAAAATGAAGAGATTAATATATATAAGTATGAAATATTTTTAGGTTCCATTTAGAATTCAATTTCTTTTGTAGATTTAACCTAGGAATTATCTGAGTTAATTCCCTAATACAAAGGCTTAATCATATTCGATGGAATGGAAAATCATATGACAGTAATTGAATTTTTATTATTGAGGTGTTTATTGTAATTCCCCGACCCTAGTTACCCAGAGTTGGTGCATTATTTAAATACATTGGCATGATTACAGGGAATCAAGTCCTAAAAACCCGATCAGTTTAGTAGTCTTGAAAAATAGATTACATACATGAATGTTAAATTATACTTTATAACATACATAAAAAAATTATCCTTTGATAATTCCATTTTCTCCTTAGATTAACCCTACATCTTAAACATAAAACACTATTAGGGATCCTGAGAAAATAATACATAAGAAAGGGGTGAGCTCAGTTGCTCAGTAAGGGTAAATAATTTAGTGGAAGCTAAAGACATTTATGGAAAGATGTTTAATAAAAACAATATCCTTTTAAACATAAACATTCACATAATATGGTAAAAAAAGGGAAACATTACCATATAAACATGGACATGGATATTCTAACAGTCAAATAATCACAAGTAATAAATAATTTTATAACGAGGGAATGTATCGTACCAGACATTAATTTCTGTGTCAAGGCATCGTTCTAGGACTTACGAGCTAACTATAACTGAACCCCAACCTAGGGAGCCTCTGTATCTATAATCGAACTCAGAGAGCCTCTATTACTAGGCTCCAACTCGGAGAGCCTCTGTAACCAGACTACAACATGGAAATCCTCTGTAACTGGGGTCCACCCTGGAGAGCCTCTATAATTGGACTCCATACTGGAGGATCTGCTGTAACCAGGCCCTAACCCAGAGGGTTTACTTTTACTGGTCCCCAAAATAGAATTTACTAGTCCAACACATTAATCCTATGAAGAGGTCGAAATATAACATTAACATTCCTATTAAAACTAGCATATGAAATGTAAATACTTTAACCATAAACCCCGAAAGGAATAAAAATAAATCATCCACCATGAAACATATCACATAACTTTAAATACAATATAGATGATTTGTATCATAATAAATTAGCTTCAAATAAGTGTAAAATTTATCAAAGTATATTGACATAGATGAAATCAAAACTATTTGACATAAATATATCATTTTATTTTGAAATCATTTAAGATTCACATAAGTATAAATAAAACATTTATTTTGAAAATATTCTTATAAGAATGTGAGGGAAGATTTGATGATGTTATAATGGTGGAAAATAGCCACACCCTCCATTTCAGTTAAAAATAGCATTTTTAACTTAATTTGTTGAAAAGGTTTTAAAATAACGTGTTTGGAAAACAATGGAAATATTAAATAAAATTTTTTTTACGTCAAATAAGTGTATAAATGACTTTAACCTATTGTCTAGTAAATAGTAAAAATGTTTTGAAATACATTTTGATATGCATGGATGTGGATGGTAAAGAGGTCCCAGCAGATAATTATGTATAAACATCCTCAGATAATGAAGAGATTGTAGAATTAGAAATTACCTTGTACATTTACTTGTATGAGGGTACGTAGACCTCCAATATAATATTTATAATTATCGTTATTAATTAATACAAGAACCATATGAATTATTATGATATCATATATTATCTTCTAATAATGTTTTTTTAATGATATTTTAGTATTATAGTCGTTTCGGGTGTTAACTAATTCATTTTTTTTATATTATTTGTTACGTAAGTCATGTTAGTTATCGATGGTATGTTTTATATTCATATCCAGAATGATTTAAAGACTTTAAAAAATACTTTTATTCATAAAATGAAATTTATTCATCAATGGTTATGATGGGGGATGATTGTAATTTCATTCGTGGAGATGGTAATTCGTACGTACGTACGAGCGACAATAACATTATTTTGATATTGAAATCATATATAATTGGACAATATATAATATAAAAAAGAATAATTATCATTTAATAATTATTATTTAAATCAATTAATCATCATTATTATACCCATCTAAATAATACAGTATTGAATAACAACTACACCACGACGCGGAGATGGTAAGACGTACGTACGCACGTTTGGTGTCACGTCATTCAAAGGATGGATAGAATACTGAATATGGTTGTAGCATGTTTATAATAAAATCATAGTATATACAATAAATTGGGGTTATTATTTTATAATGTAAAAAATAAGGAAATATTAAGTGGAAGAAAACAAGAACTTGAAAGTGATGATGAAATATTTATTTCTTCTTCAGGTTCTTTCTTTTGATTTGATCAAAAGGGATCCTTTGGTTGGATTTATGACTAAATGAATTTCTCTAGAATTAAGGGAGAATAGTGGAGAGGATATTTGGGTAGGGGTTGTCTGATCCAAATGGCTTTGAATGTGGGAATTTTAGATATGGGGAAGTGCCCTTTTATAAAAGGGCTGAGCGGAACCTTAGGAAAAGATTGAAATATTATTTTATAATAAAATAATTTTAGGATTTTAATTTCACAAAAATAAATTATTTAAAGTAAACGGTGGGTATACATCGGAAACATCACAACTAATAGGTTTTAGATAGGGTTGGGTCAATATATTAACTTTATCTTTTATATTTAACTCTTAGTTAAATAGTTTGACATTTACCATGCCTCTTTGTATATTTATATAATATGGTCAATAAACATACAATAAACATCCAATAGAACCAAAATTAGTTCATTAATGATTTAAATATCATTATATATTTCATTTTTCTAGACCTTATATTTTTAGGATTATTATATCAACCAATAATATTTTATTTTTTTAAAAAACTAATTAATGTCAAATTTTACATTATTTAAAAACTTAATTTTTATGTTCTAAACTGTTTTTTATTTAAAAATAAATACATTTAATCATGCATAACATGCCATATTCACATATAATATTTAATTATGGCATAAAAGTTTCATATTATATTTATTTTAGTATTTATAATGCCATTTATTTGATTGTTTCATTTATATGAAAAATACTGCATCATTACTCTTTCATATATAAATATATTAATTTTATTTTTAAATATTGTAAATAAAATATACTGAGAATGGAAATATTTTTATATTTTTAATGACTATTTTTTTTGAATTGATCAATTTTATAACCTCATATATAAATTGTTTTACTAAAAGATATTTTCATTTTTAATTTTTTTCATTACTTTGGATTATTTTATATAAAATGGAATTATCACTCCCAAGTAGCTCCATGGGGTCCGAAAATTGACCCAAAGATTCCCATGGTCGTACATGTATCATTAAATATTGTTAGGACACATGTGAGGGTAATTTAATATTATTATAATATTATTTTTAACCTTATTTACTTGATTTACCCCTTTAACCACGGTAAATAAAGTATTTACTGAAGTAAATATTCGTATGGTCTAAAAATAAAATTTACAATTTACACATTATGGAACTCATGATTCTAAATATGGAAGCCATTTTTCCAAATTAAAAACACAAAATTGGCAGAAATTAATTTAAAATTTATTCATGTTTTCAAAACAAAAAGCGTGTTTTTATCAAAACAATAACTATCAAAATATTGACCCTTGTTAATGTCCAATTTCAAAGTGAAATTATATACAATGAAAATCATTATATTAAATTGTCAAAATATAATATATTTATACATCCAAGCCATTAAAATGTATAATTTAACACTATAAATTATTTTGATTAAAAAAGTTGTTTTCAGTAAAAATATAGTATTTTCATTATTCACACATATATGAAAGTTTTCATGAAAACACCAAAAATTTATTGAAACTAAATTCATATTTCCCATTTCTAATGAAAAAATTTATTTTTGAAAATTGAATATATTAATGTTTCAAATATTGTATTTAAAAATAGTTCTTCGTTAAAAAGTTGTACAATTGTATTTATTTTAAAAAAAATCTCTGAAAAAAAATTAATTTTTTATTAAATTATGTCTAAGAAACTCATTATATGGATTATAAAATTACAATGATTATAAACATATCAAAATTTAGTTAATAATACTCAAAACCTCTTTTGAACGGCATGTTTGGTAAGTCGTGGTGCCCTTGAACTCAGTGTTGCGTGTAGTGCACGCTATTGAATTACATCGAAGAAATAACATTCTATGAAATATTGGGATGTTAAATTCTTACCTCATTCAATAAATTGTGTCCTCACAATTTGAAATTGTTCATTGAAAATAAAAGGTTGAAAATAGAAAATACCTTTGTGGGAAAACCCACATCTAAAATTGGGTTAATAAAATATTGTCTTAATAAGAGGAAAAGGGAAATGAAAGGGTCACCACCAAATTATGATCTCTTTTAAGAAAGAATTGGTGGAAATTAAAGACACATTATTGGAGGAAAAATGAAAATATTTATAGTGTGTGATTGAGGTTATCAATAACAAACACGTGTAAAATTGAGGGCCTAAAATCCGTCAATCTATGATAGATAAAAATACCATCAGTTCAAAAAAAATGGTATAAAGAGAAGACATTTTAGATTTGAATATCCATTATATAATGTTTATGAATTAATTTACGCATATAATGTGAGCAAAAAAATTATATATATATATATATACTTTACAAGTAGAGTTTCATTATTTAGTTAATTCCTACGACAACCTCATATTTCACCCCAAATGATTTCAAAAATTATATTCTATTTGTCATAATTGTATAGTCTTCCAAAAATAATGAATTTAAAATTCACCTATCAGACCAATTAAAAAAAATTCAACATCATTAGAAAATCCAAGGACTTCACGAAGTCCAGTGGTAGGTGATAAATACCAATCAAAATATGGTTGTGGCTTCGATTGCAATAGCATTGTTTGACGCGATGGATTTTCATGTGGACTATGTGTTATCATATTTATAAGATTCCAAAAATAACCTTAACAACAGTATCCAATTTCAAAATTAATCCATTATTACATTTTTACTTATCCAAAATACTTCTATCCAAACGAACAGTCCAAATTTTATAAGGAAGTTAAACACAATAAAGATCCTTTTTGGTCACGTAAAAACATATGAACACTTTCATCAGGTATTATTTTAAAACATGGTAACACCCTGAATTATCATTAAACCTTAATGATTACAATCATTCTCCCTAATCCTGTATATAACATTGGATATATTCTTTTTATCAAAAAAATCTGAATATTCCAACAATGATTAAATACGAAAACAATTAATCAGTTCCATGGAAGTCAATAATATCCAATATATTTTATCCAAATCAACCATCTACTATACCAAAATCAATACCTCATTATCAGAACCATATTAAGGATTAAAACTCCTTCAACAATTAATTTTCCATATATTGTAGCTTACTATTATGTCACTTTTCATAGAACCATATAATCTCATATCCTAAATAAAATTGTACTGCAATACAATCCTTATTTATCTCCATAATTCATATAACCAGTATATTGTTGTACAACACTCAAATATAATAATTCTATAATAACAATATAAGAATGATAGTCATTCCTCTTCATATATGGAAGTATCATAACTTGATTTCTATCCAATATCATCATTTCTGGTATACTCTAATGACTGGGACATTGATTTGCATAGTGTCGGGACTCCTTACAGATGAAGTATTTTACATTTAAAATCATTTTCTTACTCTTGAAATCACGTACATGGTGTCCTTTTTCTCCATAGTTATAACAAACTCCCATTCACTTTAATCAATTACCAAGGGGATTCATTCCACAGTTATCACATATGGGAAAATCTTTTTTCCCCTCTTTCCTTTATCCATCATTCTCTCTACCATCCTTTTCTTCTCTTGCTTACTTTCAAATCCATATGACTTATAGAATTCATTACATATATTTTTAACACATGATGCTATTTCCTTATATGATGATAATATGTGGGAGACTATATGCCATCAAAATGATGGCTTCATACCATGAAATATAAGATGATTCTTACCCTTTGGATAAAAATTATTGTTGGAGTTCTCATTCCTTCTATAGGGTTCCATTTCTAAACAATGGAATAAACTAGGTAAGTTTATGATTCAGAAAGCATAATTAAAAACATCTAAAATACCTAATGTAAATTGAAAAGAGTATAGATATAATCTATAATCATATAAACATTTTCTTTGATGAAGTATTTATTCTTAAATCATTCACAGTGGCATGTAATGAAACTGTGAATTATCCTAAGCATATCACTCAAGAGTTTCGTAACCCAGAATGCATCAATCCCCATTGTCGTGCACCAGTTCCCATTCAAGTCATGATCAAAGTGTTTTTTTAGGTTTTACACTTACGCACATATGTGCCAGATCAACCTTTAGCTACTCGTATCTGGACAGGTATGTATTGCATGGAAATATCACAAAATATTTACATTACCAAAATTATAGGATGTTCTTATTTAATAATCCATATATTCTATCTTAGGGTAATGTGCTCTAAAAATAGTTAATCTATATCTAGTTACCAGGGATATTTCTAAACTTCTTCTGATACCAACTGTAACACTCACACCCCAGTTACCTTGAGTTGGTGCATTATTTTAATACATTGGCATGATTTCATGGAATCAATTCTCAAAAGACCGATCACATTAGCAGTCTTGGATCATAGACTACATAGATGAACATTACATTACACATTCTAACATAAAAAACAAAAAAAAACCTTTGAAAATTCTATTGTTCCCTTACCATAACCCTACATCTAAAACATAAAATACTTCTTGGGATCCTGGGAAAATAAAACATAAGAAAAGGGGTGAGCTTAGATTCTCAGTAAGGGAAAATAATTTAGCGAAAGATATAATCGTTTAAGGAATTATGTTTAAAAAAATATCCATTTAATCATAATAATTAACATAATATGTCAAAAATAAAGCAACCATTACCATATAAACATGCACATGGATATTATAATAGGAAAATAATCACATGTAATAACTAATTTCACAATGAGGGAATGTATAGTACCAGGAATTAATTTTTGTGTCAAGGCCTTGAACTTGTACCTAGGGGCTAACTGTAACTGGACCCCAACCTAGAGACCCTCTGAAACCATACTCCAACCCAGAGAGCCTCTGTAATGGGACTCCAACCCAGAGAGCCTCTGTAACAGGACTCCTCCCCTGAGAGCCTTTGTAATAGGACTCCAACCCGAAGAGCCACTGTAACAAGACTCCATCCAAGAGGGTCGGCTGTAACCGGACCCCAACCCAAATGGATTACATTTACCAGTCCCCAACCCAGAACACACTGGTCCAACAAGTTCTTCTTAAGAAGAGGTGGAAATATAACATAAACATTCATATTAAAAATAGCATAAAAAATGTCAAAACATTGACCATAAACAATGAAAGGAATAAAAATAACTCATCCAATGTCAAACATATCACAAAACCTTAAATACTATATAGATTACTTGTATTATAATAAATCAACATCAAAACAAGAGTAAAATTTATCAATGGATGTTGACATAGATGAAATCAAAACTATTTAAGTGAAATATATTGTTCTATTTTGAAATCATTTAAGAGTCACATAATTAAAAAAAACATTTATTTTAAAAATATTCATTAAATACATTAAGGGAATATTTGATGATGATATAAATGTGGAATATTGTCACACACGCCGTGTAAGTTAAAAAAACATTCTTACCTTAATTTCGTCAAAAGAAAATATAAAGTACCTTGTTTGGAAAACGACAAAAGGATTCCTTTCAAAAACCTATAAGTTCAAATAAGATTATAAATTACCTTAACCCATTGTCATGTAAATAGTCAAAATATTTTGAAATACTTTTTAAGAAGCATGTATGTATATGATAAATAGGTCTTAGAAAATAATTACGTCTAAACCACCTCAGATAATGAAGAGATTGTAGAATTAACTGTTACCTTGTAATTTTCCTTGGTCGAGGGTATGCTAAACTCATGTATAATAGTTAAATTATATTAATTAAATTATACTAGTTCCATATACATAATTATGATGTCATATATGATCTTTTAATAATGCATTGTTAATGATATTTTAGTATTATTGTCGTTTTGGGTGTTAACCGATATGTTTTCCATTATATTCTATATTGTGTGAGTCATGTTTGTTATGGATGGGATGATTCATATTCATATACATAATTATATTATGTTTTTAAACATAATATTTAATTATCAAATGATAATTATTCTTGAATGGTTAGGATGGTGGATAAATCTCATCGTGTTCCCGGAGATGGTAATCTGTACGTACGCACGAGCAATAATATCATTCTTTTGAAAATATTTTCGTATTTAATTGCATTGTATATAATATATTCTGAATAATTATCATGTTATATTAATTATTTACATCAATTAAACTTCATTATTATACCCATACAAATAATAATGTATTAAATATCATTTACACCACGACGTGGAGACGGTAGGACGTACGTACACACGTATGGTGACATGTCATTCAAAGGATGGATAGAAAAATGTGTATGGTTGTACCATTTTTATAATAACATCATAGTATATAGAAGATACTGGGGTTATTATTTTATAATGTAATAAACAAGTAATGAAGAAGTGGAAGAAGAAAATAACCTGAAAGTGGTGATGAAATATTTTTCTCTTCTTCAGGTTTATCCTTTTGATTTGATCAAAAGATATCTATATTATGGATTTATGACTAAAGGAAGGCCTCTACGATGATTGTAGGATAGTTTATAGGATACTTTTGTTGGGTTTGGGTGAGCCAAATGGCATTGATGGTGTTAATTTTAGGGAAAGGTATGTGCCCTTTTGTAAGATGGGTGAGGGGCACCTTAGGAAAAGATGGAGATATTATTTTATAATAAAATAATTTTTTATTTATAATGGATAAAAAATGATTTATTTAATGTATATGGTGGGTATGGGTCGAACAACAATCATCAAATAGTTTTTAGATAGGTTTGGTTAAATATATTAACCTTATCATTTAGATTTATCTCTTAGTTAAATAGTTTGACATTTACCATGCCTCTTTGTATTTGTATATTATATGTTAATAAACATTAAATAAACATATAAGAGAACCAAAAATGGTTAATTAATCTTATATATATCATTATATATGTCTTTTGGAGAACCATAGTTTTTTAAGATTATTATATCAACCAATAATATTGTATTTGTTTTAAAAACTCCTTTACGTCAATTTTGACATTATTTAATAATTGATTTTAGTTAAAAACCTAAAAACATTATAACATCTACATAAATACATTTTATAAACCCTACCATTTAATATTACACTGTAATTTTTATTTATTGCATCATAAGCTGAAAATTATATTTACATTAGTATTTGTAATATCAATTTTTTGATTGTTTCATTAATAAGGAAAATACTGAATCATTATTCTGTCATATATTAATATATTCATTTTTTTCTAAAAATTATAAATAAACTATTTTGAGGTAGAAAATCATTTCATATTTTTAATGACTATTATTAATCCAATAGATCAATTATAAAACCTAATATAAAAATATTTTTATTAAAATATATTTTCTTCTATAAATGTTGTCTCAACTTTAGATTATATCATATAAAATGTCATTATCACACCCATGTGGCTCCATGGGGTCCCAAAATTGACGCACTGATTCCCATCGTTATACTTTTATAATAAAATAGGGTTTCGAAATGTGTTAGGGTAATTTAATATTTTTATAATATTATTTGATAACCTTATTTACTGGAATTACACATTTAACTGCGGTAAAAAACATTTTTAATGAAAAAAATATTCCAAATTTCTCAAAATATAGACAACCACATTACAAAATTTGGACATTCTGATTCCAAATATAGAATCCATTTTCTATATTCAAAACACAAAAGTGGAATAATTTAATTTAAATATAATTCTCATTGTCAAGACCGAAAGCGTGTTTTTATGAAATAATTACTATCGAAAGATTGCCAATTGTTTATGTCAAATTTCAAAGTGAAATTACATTGAATGACCATAATTGGATTAAATGGTAAATATCTAATCTATTTATAATTACAAACCATTAAAATTTATAATTTAACACTATAAATTATTTTTATTAAAAAAGATGTTATCCGTTAAAATATAGTATTTATCATAATTTACCCAAATATGAATGTTTTAAGAAAAACAGCAAAAATTAATTTTAACTAAATTTGTATATATAGATTATAAATAAGATGTTTATTTTGTAAAATTAAATATATAAATGTTTCAAATATTTAATTTAAATATGTTATTCCATTAAAAAGGTGGTAAAATTTCATTTTTTGTAAAATACTTATTTTATCTGAGAAAATGAATTTTTTTTCTTATATTATGTATAATGAAGTCATATTATGGATTATGAAATTATAAGTATTATATAAAATTAAACATTTAGTTAATACTATTTATAATATCTTTTGAATGGTTAGTTTGGTATGTATCGGTTCACTTGAACTTAGTGTTGCATGTAGTGAAAGTTATTGAATTACATTGAAGAAATTGCGTAAAATGAAATCTTGGGGTGTTACATTTATATACTGGGATTCAATAATTAAGTAACAAAAATTTTAAAAAAATATATTATAGATATAATTATCATTAATTAGCTATGTAATTTTATACAGTGATTATTATTTAATAATTCGATATTGACTTTTCAATGTTACTGATATAATTGAAAATTAAATTAGTTTTTAGAGGATGTATTTTGAAAACATATGAATGAGGAAAAGATAACCATTAATATATCCCAGATGTTGAGAAAATAAGTATAGAGTAAATAAATTGAAGAATGTTTGTTTTAAATGTCATTTTTTTATTCATGATATAATTGAGGTTTAGATGAATATATGAAATATGTATTCATGTTATTGGAATTTGATATTATTGGAATAATTAGGTTTTTTGAGGATTAATGATATTGAAATTAAAAAAAATTCAATCCATTTTTTTAAATTTTTTGTGTTTAAATACTAGATAGGAATACTTGGTGGTGTATTGGAATTTATCTACTAATGGAATGAATTATTTTAGTAATTTATTATTAATATTAAAATAATTTGGAACAATCATTTAAATTATAGATTATTAAAAGAAATTATCATTGAATATTCTATATCTTATTGTTATTGAAAAAATGTGATAAAAGGAATATATTGTTATGAATTTGTAGAAAATGTTATCTTTTAAAAGGCTATGTCAACACATTAGGCATGAATAATTCATATTTTTCATTCTTAATTGAAATAATGTTTGAAAATATTTTGAAATTAACTTAAACAGTAAATCAAAGGATAAAAAATTTTCTTTACTTGAAGAAATTATGTAGGAATATATTATTAAAATTAGTGGTCAAAAATAACTAAACTCAATAGAAATGGTTATTGAAAATGAAAATATTTTCTACTTTATATTTATTTTTTATGAATTCACAATAGTTTCCACCCATCTTTGATTTATAGGTTTTTAGATATAAAATATATTATAATAAATTTCTCTATCACTATATTTTGTTATTTTGACATCATCTTCTTAATTTGTGTCTGTATTTACACTTAATGAAAATTTTCTCTTTATCTAGGAACCTAATTATGGTTTATTTCAGATAAACATTATGTTTCCCACATTTTAATATAATTTTTTTAATAGATCTCATTATTTTTTAAGTTATTATTTTTAATTTTTTAGGATATATTTTATTAATTTTATCTTTTGTGGGTTATGGTTACATTTGGAACTCTTTGGAAGGATGGTATGTGCAGTATTGGCACATGATTTTCTTAAATAGTGCACCATGACTAGAAAACCATGTGAACCCAATAGGATGAGATTCACATGCATGGAACATGAAATTTCATGCAGTACTCCCTCTTAAGAGTATCCTCCCCCTAGAAGAGAAGCATGGTTAAGTATCATGGTTTGGTAAACTGTGAATCCCTATTTAGGAAACCGTCCATGAAATTTTAATTATTTGAAAAATTAGTATTAACAATACTGAATCGCATAGACTTTACCATAATTCAATCCAATAATGGAAAAACTGAATTCTTATCTTTTTTTGTGGCTCTTGGATTAACTCCAATGGCTTGTCACCCCAGTTGATGATGATTTGAAGACCATATTGAATATTTAAACCTCTCTCATTATGAAAAACTCATCATATTTGGTTTCCCATCTTTCATCAATTTTTGTACTATCATTCTATCATCCACTGAGGGGATGTTTTCATTTAATTTTTCTGTATCTAGATCTAGGTTCTATTGATCTTTATAGTTTGGATCATGGATCATGTTTTTAGATTGATGTATCATTCCTCATCGTGATTTTGGTGGTCGTGATTTACTTGGCAGTTTATATTGGATAGAATTCAACATCAATTTTGAGGAAGGTATTATAAATTAAATTCCCATGGTATTTAATTCAAATTTGTTATATGTGTTTTGAAATTTAAATTCTATTTTCTAAAAATTTATTAGTGAATTAATTAAATTTATTAATAAATTATTTTATTTAATTAATAATTTGATTTAATATTATTTCACTGTGATGATTGATTGGGATAAATATGAGACAATGGAATTTCTCTGATTAGATTAAATTTGAGTAATTAATTCGATAATCAACTAATGTAAATATTTTTATTCTGAAATTTGAATATTATTAATTGTTTTGAAATTTAATTAATGGGATATTGGGATTGTGTAATTGAATTAATTACTTGGCAAATTAATTGATATGTTGATGTGACAGTGGAATTAATGGGAAATTGGGATGTTGTGATTAGTCAATTTATATTTTTATGTATTAATTTAAAATGGGTACTATGAGATGTTTTAATTGAATGTTAATGGGATAATGGGGTATATTATTAAATAATAACAAATGTTTTAATCCATACGACCATATTATTCTATGTGAATTAACGAGTTGAACCTTTTTTATTCATAAATTGAAATGGTGAAATTTAATGATAATTTATGAAAAGAATGTTAATTGTGGTTAGCATTGACGATTATAAAGATTTAATATATTTATTATATTATGATATATGTGATATTGTGATTGATTGATAATCATGTTAGGGATATTTACTACACTTTTAGAAGTCCATAGTCATAAATTGATATTCATGTGTGGGACATAGACTGCTACATCAAAGTCCCATAATGTTAAATTATTTTTAAAAATAGAATTTTTCATCCAAATCCCACTTTTTTTATTGATTTATATATGAGTTTTAGGTCATGGGTTGTTGCTTCAACATACACCGGGTCTATGGTATGGCATTCTAGGCTCAAATTGTTGGCATTAGATTATGGTTCAAAGGTGTCATAATATTAATTGATTTGAAATGATAATTTATAAACATGTTACAGGGATATTTTATATGCATTAGGGGTAGTTAAGTCTCTAAAATGGGTCAAAGGATCTATTTAGGGTTTAGGTGTCCTATGTAACCGAAGAGTTATGTTGTTAAATTCAGAATAATTGAATTAATTTAAATTGTATACATTATTGGTTATAAAATTAATATTTTTATAATTGCATTCAATTTTGTTTAATTAGTATCCCTTTAGATTATGTTTGTGGTGAACTAATCAGATATACTCCAACCTTATTGGGCTACCTGATCGGTACCAGAATAGACAACATGTTTGCATAAAAGGATAAGGGAAAATGTCATGTATTATATGGATGACTTGGGATAGAGCATAGGCGAGGGAACCAAACATTGCGTCTGGAGACCATATTATTTTTCATTTTATTAATCCATTTTTGGATATTCATATTGACAACTGACTTGTATTTGAAATCAAATGTATATATTTAATTATTTCTTATTCTATCTCTTGTTTTGTTCTTATTGTGATACTTGTTTGGTAGTGGACGATTATATATTTTGGTAATTATAATTTATTTATATTATTGTGCAACATTGGCAAAAAGGCTATGGTCTTCCCATGAATGGTATTGAACCCTCAATGTTATTTATCATCCTCTTGCATATGAATAGGAATTCTTGTGGTCATCAAGCAGACTAGATTAGGGAACAAGGGTGTGGAAGCTAGGTCGGAATGTTATAAAGTTGTTTCAAATGATGTTTTATTTTATTTTCCTTTGTAATTGTTTTTTAGATTTGTTTAAATGATAATAGCATGAGTCAGGTCTTGGTTATGAGCTAGGGCATAATAGTAGCTGACCCATTTATGAATGTAAAATCCATATACCTATGGTGGTATTGTTGTTATTTATGATTGTTATTAAATATGTTTCTATTTAACATTGAGTGACATAATTATTTTGTGATGTGTTATTATTTATGAAATTTTATAAGAAGTGAATCATGGTTTGTAATGTAACATGATTTGATTATTCTTTTATAATTCGAGGCACTCGTAATTTTTTTGTGACATGAGACATTTTTTTCATGTACCGGAAAAGCAGGTTTTTGGTTAAGTTGTTTAAATGAAATTTGTTATCTTTTATTGTCTGATTAAATAAAAAAGGTCAACAATATTGATTTTAAATTTTATGAATAATGATAAATGAGAATAATTGGTTTATAATGAGAAAATTGAATAATGATAATGAATATAACCTTTGATAACCATTACCTAGATGTATAATGGTTATTTATAGTCATAGTGGCTCAGGATTTATCCGATTGTGTAAACAGAGGGAATGACTTGTTACAAAATTATGTGAATAACTCTAATATCTATTTTAATGTTTAATTATGTTTAAAATTATTATTTTGGCATTATAGTGTTATACCTCCATGAAGAATCTTTTTAAGGGGTTGAGATGATTTTATGGATAGAAATGATCCACCATCAATGGAAACAGTGGTACTGATAGTGTTTGTTTGGGATGTTAGAGAGAAGTTCTAAGATAAATTGTCTCAATTTATATTATTTATGGAAAGATAACTATGAGGGATTTTGAATATTTTGTATGACCTAACATTTTTGTTCCAGTTGCATCACCATATGACGTTCCCCAAAGCTGGTGGATCAGTGGATCATGGGTTTTGGAATGAGTCTATCTAGACTATACATGACCACTCATATTATCCTATAGATAAGAGAGTCAAATATGTTGTTTCCATGTTATGTGGTCAAGATAATAATTTTTGAGACATCCAAACTCAAAAAAAAACTAGATAACATGGAGTGGAAGGACATTCCGGTGACGTTCTTGCAGAACATTTATCATGTGATGCCTAAGTTAGAGAGGGTAGCTGAGATTAAGAATTTGAATCAGAAAAAATTGTTACTGAGAGAGAATATTGTTCACCTTATGTATTCTAAGTAATTTATTGAATCATTTCAAGGATATGAATCCACTATGGTTAAACAGGTTTGATATGTTCTTATATGTAAAATTAAGTTCCAGGTGAATATAATCAGGATGAAGAATTGTTCTATGGTGGTAAATGAGGCTTTCATATCTGAGGGGAAACTAAATAGAGATTCCAGTGGAGGAAAGTGATTTTTGAAGGATGATAAATAGGTAAATATTAATAGAGACGAAACTGGAATTGTGATAATGTTATAAAAATTATTTTGAATTAGAGTATCCATGGGGAGGTTTCATTAATAAATACATTACTTGAGATATCTATTACCTATGTCGTAGGACATGACACTTATGTAAAGAGTTATAATAACCACTAGTAGAATTACAAGACATTAAATGGATGGGTAATGTAGATAATTTTTGTTGGAACCCATGATAAATTAGTTTTTGTGGGAAATAAATGTAGAAGTAGAGTATGGGAAGGCGATCTTATAAACCATACCAGTCAGGTAGATCTTTTTCTTCTTCCTGTGGAGTTCGAGGTAGTGGATGTGAATATTTTTGGAATTATCACCAATATTAGTAATGTGGTGCAGGTCAAGGGAAACAAAATGCATCAAACGCAAGAGGGGGAATAAATATTCAGGTTGTTGAAACTAAACTAGTAGATAGAGAGGTTGGACCATCGATGATTAGTTGAACAATTTTGATAGCTTCAATATATGAATGTTCCTTATTTAACACATTATCTACTCATTTTTTATATCTATAAAACATGAAAATGTTTTCAACCTAGAATGGGAATTTTTGATTAGTGTTATGTAAATAAATATTGAATTGTGATAATGGTTGAGATACACCAGGTTATGAAAGGGGTTTCCTTGAGAGGTTGAGAAGTATCATTTTATTTGTGATCTTTACATCATTGATATGTAGAGATAGGTCATTATTTTGGGAATTAACTGGTTTGTAGAATATTGATTCCATGTATATGTTAATCATAAGTGAGGGAATTTTCCATAACATTAGATAATGTCCTAATAAAAATGGAGAATGGGTTATCCAAATGCGATTTGAGGGAAGAATTCAGCAACTAGGGGAGATCACTACACTTGTTTCTAGTCTCATACTGAATGATGGTGGTGTAATGTATAGTGTAATTCTACCCATAGTGGAGACGTTCAGGGATGTGTTTCCAATGAAAATACTTGGTATTACACCTATTAATATTTTGGAATTTACAATTGAGCTCATGTTAGAAGATAAGGAAATTTCTATTCCACCACACAGAATGACACTAATAGAGGTCAAAGAGATAAAGACTCAATTAGACGAGTTGATGGAAAAGCATTTATATGCAACATCCTATGTAAATAAAAAATATGACATTTTCATATTTTTGAATATT
Organism: Viscum album; assembly: GCA_963277665.1. Classification (NCBI taxonomy): domain Eukaryota; kingdom Viridiplantae; phylum Streptophyta; class Magnoliopsida; order Santalales; family Viscaceae; genus Viscum; species Viscum album. The sequence goes on from OY728142.1 coordinate 1,420,891,933, forward strand.
TTTGAATTAAATATTAATTTTACATTAAAGGGGATTCTATGTTCGATGGCGTATCAGACATGTGACAATGGGTTTCTATGAAATTTCATGTTTCACACAAGTTCGAGTCATACTAAAAAAATAATATAATAATAATATTTCATATTATATTTAACTCATATCTATTGTAATGGAGGTAATGAATATAAATAACCATATTATAATTACACATGTTTCTTAATTTTTTTACCTTTATCTAATATAATTTGAGGCTTAAAATGATAATGATTACAATTTTAAGCATAAATACTCCAATATTTTTTTAAAAGTAGTTTTACGACTTTTGAAAGAGAGAAATTTTTAAATATAGTTTTATTAAATTTTATATAATCCATCTGACAAAATTATATTATTATTTATAAGTTGGAAATTAAAAATTACTTTGAGTAAAGTTTTGGTATTTTTCTGATAAAGTTCAATTTTTAATGAAAAATGAAAAATTCTGCATTTTATGTCGAAATTGTCTTTTCATTTAATTTATTTATATGATTAGATTTCCCTTTTAATTATTTTATGGTTTACATAGATTATTTTATTATAAATTAATACAATTTTGATCATTGTAAGTAATTTCAATTTTTAATTATACATAAAAAAATTCAAATCTTTTGAGAGTTATTATTTCATAAAAACACCTTTTTTTATTTTTTACCACATGAATTAATTTTAAATAAATTTATTCAAAATATATGCCTTGAATTTTTAAAATAAGATTCAATATTTGAAATTATGAGGTCCTAACTTTTTAAATACGTAAATTTTATTTTTAGAAATTATTAATTGGAACTTTAGTAAATATTTTATTTACCATGGTAAATGGAAAAATAAGATAAATAAGGTTTAAAATTAATGTTTTAATAATAATAAATTTTTATAACACTTTAAATTACTTTATTTAATGAGATATGTCCAACCAAGAGAATCCGTGCTTCTATTAAATCACCCAATGTGGACACTTGTGTGTTAACATGAAATTTAATTTCTTTTAAGTTAATGTTAAGGAAAATATAACCTAAACATTTATCATTTAATTAAAAAAATTACTATATAGGGTTATATAAGTGATCTCTTTTACTATAAGTAGTCATTAAAAATCTTAAAATAGTTTCTACATCATTTTTTTAGTCATAAATTTTATACATCATATAAATAAATTTATTTTTGACCCAATGGTGATGTATGGATTACCTTATTAATATACTATTTAAATTAATGAGGTTAAAAATATTAATATAATTTTATTTTGAAACTTATTATGTAATAAAAAAAATTTAAGGATGATTAAGACTTGTTATATTTTATGTAATGAAGTTTATTTAAATTAATCATGTTTTAATGGAATTTTAAAAAGTCATGGTTTAAACACTATAAAAATTGACATAAATGAGTTTTTAAAAAAAATAATATTTTATTAAATGATATAATAGTCCTAAAAATATAAGATTCTGAAAAATGAAATATATTATGTTTCTAATGTCATTAATCATCCATTTTTGGACTCTTTCCATTTAATAGTAACTATGGAAACCTTATATTATGAATATACAAGAAGAAATTGTAAAAGTTAATTCAGTTTATTAAGGGATAAAGAAAGAACAATATATGGTTAATTTTATAAAATAAATTTTCCTAAAACTTATTAAATGAAAATATATCAAACCATACTCACATGATCTTAGAAATATATCACTTTTTTGTCATTATAATTCTAAAATCAATTAACAATAATATAATACTTTCAAACATGTCTAAAGTGCCCCTCCCACCTCTTATAAAAGAACACCACCTATAACCCATAATATCACATGTGAATCCCTATAGGCTCATCCATCCACTGCCAAAATAAGCTCCCAACTTCCATTTCTTTATATGAGAATCCTTACTTTGGGTAGAAAACCTTTTTGCTTAAATCAAAAGGAGTTACTGGATTTGAGGTAATGTCTTCTCTCAAGATTCTTTCTTTTATCTTCCATCTAAAACCGACTAAACTCTCTTTATTAAATTATATTATTACAAAAAAGCATCTTAAATATACTTTTTTGTTTTTATGAGAATAATTCTGACTACACTTATAGACACCTCCCCTTAAATGGGTATAGAACATAATATTTTTTGTGGACGGTGAACTACTACCTCACAAAATGATGATTGTTCAATATTATCATATACCCTCTTATGGTGGCCATTATGATATAACTATAATTATATATTATATATGTTATATATATTTTATCTCTATGATTCTGCAATTTTCATTTAGAACTTACCATTAGGCTTTTCATGTTGTATAAATACGATAATTTCAATTGAGGAAGTCCATACTACCGCCCCCTCAATGTGAAATTAATCATTCATGGTATACATAAAATTGATAAAGTATTTAAATATTGAAATTATGTTACATATAATACATTGATATTATACTGGAATTATTATAAACCTTTTTATCATTTAGTTTTCATTTCTTTTAATTATGAAAAAAAATTAATTTTGTGTTCATGCATACATATATCTTACTATATCCAGGAATTGTGCATTACATTTCTTATATCCAAATTCTTTGGAATATTATAAATTCAAATATACTAGATATATATGATATATATGATATATAAATCAATAATTTCTTTCTGGAGATAATGTACTTTTGACCACATGGACAATTTGAAATTATAACAAGTTCATTTTTACTCATGTTACGAACATTGGAAAATGTCTGATGTAAATTGATACAATTAACTAAATTGTTATAGAAATGTAATAAGTGATATAAAAAAATAATAAAGCAGAAAATATTTATTAATAATGTATAAATTATCTTAATTTTATTATTCAGAAAGAACGAGGAACATACAAGACAAGTAAGACACGAGGTAAGGGAACTTCTTAACCAAATTTCCATTATTTGGGTTAAACATCTACCTCATGATTATGTCATGGTATGATTATGTGGTATATAAATTTTGATATTAGATCTATTATTTACACTTTCGAAATGTTTATTATAGTGAATATACATAATCATGTTATTTTATTTACAAAATGATATTTGTTAGGGAATTCATCTCAATATCTTTTCATTGAGGTATATTTCAATAATATATACCTATTTATTTTATGTAGTGTATAATAAAACCATTTTACATTTACATTCATTCAATGGGAATATTTTATCTATGGAGAATTTCACTAAATAAAAAAAAGTGTTTTTTTAATTTATGTGGCGTCAATGACCTCTCTGCCACATTAATTGTTATTTGGCATCCCCTATAAGCCTTAATTTATTCAAAATAAAGAGAAATAATTTATACAATTTTAGGTGTTTTTGTATTGGAAATGATTTTTGAAATGGATTGAGTATTTAAATATCTTAAAAATAAATCTTTCAATTGAAAATTATATGTTATTTCAGAAATGTTGATATTTTACTATTTTTTCTGTTATGATAATGTAATTGCACTTGTACATTTGACGAATGATTATGTGATAAACCATTGACGCATGCTTATGTGATAATCAAAATGATGGGTGGTTCCCTGATAAACCAAGGATGGTTGGTTATGTTATAACCTCCAACTCATTTAGTATCGAAGTTAGAAATACAAATATTTCATTTGTAAGAATTATTTGTGGATGTTTTACCATATGTTTATTCTATTTATGTATGATTGTATCCCATGTTTACCTTTTATATGTTATGTGTTGTTGGTATGGGTTTTATGGTAAATATTTGGTTTCAAAAGGGTAAGAAATGATTTTTCATTCAGTGAAGAGTATTTAATACATTATAAAGGTGAACTATATTACATTATGATAATGTATTCATGGTTTAAATTTTATTTTGATAACTAAATTTTTTCCTTCAATATGTATCCCTTACTGATATTTTTATTCTCATCCCAAGTTTTTAAAATTTTACCACAAGACTTAAATTCGAATAGGATCAAGGATAAGATCAAGGAATAGTCATGACATTTTAAACATGGAACTGAACATGTTTCATTGTTTTTATGAATTTTTATTTTAGTAAAAAATGGATAATGAGGAGATGTTTCTATATTTAATATTCAAGTTGTTATGTATAAGTTATGAAACAATTATCTAAAGCTATAAAATAAAAAAGATCATCGATGTGAATTATTAAATTAAAAAAATATTATGTAATATTTAGGGTTGGCTTTTTATTGTTGGTATTATATTATAGTTTAGATAACTATAGGTGTTTTAATTTTTTAAATATAATATCAATAATTTTTAAATTATGGTCAAATTGAAATGATATAAGTTTTTAAGATTACCATGTTGCTTCGTCTAAGATATGTTTCTTCAGAATGGTTTTCTCATAGAGGTAATAGGTAATTAGTACTGGGAAGGCATATATAATAGAATAACCATCCAAATCAGCATCTTGAGATAGTTGGAATCATAATTCAACATTTTATTTCAGAAATGGTGTAGTTGACTCAAGATATAAATGGTGGTGGTGTACATGCACTATATCATCCAGATCAAACCTAGAGGAATATGTCTATAGAGTAATTTCATGAGGCAACATACCCCATCATTCATAAGATCATCTGACCCTATTCAAGATGATGTTTGGATAAAATTACTAGATAATATTTTTGATGTCATTGGTTATACAGAAAATCAAATGAGTAGTCTTTCTATTTATCTTTTTGAAGTTGAATTGGATTAGTGATGTTAGATTGTTAAAAATATCAGGGATATAGAGGAGATTGATGCTCTTAGTTGGGACAAATTCAGAGGCATGTTTATTGAGAAATGTTTTTATAAGGAAGTTATACATAGAGTGAAAAAATAGTTCTTGTAATTGAGGTAGGATGATTACTCAATGGCAGCTTATAAAGAATATTTCACTCAAGTGGCATGGTATTATCCATATATCATCTGAGATCTTCAGTGTTAAATAAATAGATATTAATCAAAACCGAATCCCCAATATTGATGAGAATTTTCCTCCAATGAATTCAAAATCATTGAGAGACTTTTAAAATGTGCCAATAAGGTAGAAATCGAGTTTTTAGATGATCAGGTGTTCCAAGATAAAAAAAATACGAGTTCTAGTTTTCGTTAAAATGGAAATAATTCATCATAGAATCATGGTCGTAAAAAATTTAAAATTAAAAATTCAGAGAATTTTTTTAAAAAGCATCCTTGAGAATGTTTTTCAATGTCTGTGAAGTGCGTCTAGAGTGGTAAGATTGGTCATATTTCTCGTAATTGTAAGGAAGATGACAAGGTAGACAATTAATAGCCAGAGGTATGATTTTTTAGTTGCACTGAGTTTGGGAATAATGGAAATGTGTGTTCAATGTTGATTACCTGATGTGGAATCTAGTCAGATCAAAAGAAAAATTTTATGGATAAATCTTTAGCAACTTCTATGATTGATTTCAGACCATAAAATTAAGTGATATCATAATTTTTTTTCATATTATTATAATGTGTTGTTTGATTCAGGGTCTATACATTATTTCATTTGGGAAATTTTTTTGATTAAATTTGGAATTCCACCTCAAGAAATTAATCATGAACTTATGGTAAAAACACCTAGGAGAAATTTCGAGGAAAAAATAAATTATAAAAATATTTTTCCTTATATGTGTAAATAATTTATCTACAAACCATTTATTTTCCTCTAGTTGAATTTGATGTTAATTTGTTATTGGACTAGCATTAAATTTACCATTCTATGATTTATTGTAGATATAAATAGGTTTGTTATCAGAAATACATTTATTTTTGTACTATATTGAACCATTATCTCTGATAACAAATCAAGATTCTGGGTTACTAGTGAATGATGGAAATGAATGTCAAATTGCACATATTGGTAAAAACAAAAGAACTAGTAAGGTTAATGCTGTTCCAGTAGTAAATGAGAATCATGATGTTTTTCTGACTGAGTTTATTGGTATTATACCTGATTGAGATGTTGAGTTTACTATTGACATAGTTCCTGATGGTAATTTACTTTGAAAACCCCTTATCAAATGGCTCAAATTGATCTTTTAGAGTTAAATAAATAACTGTAGGTTTAGTTTGAAAATGGTTTCCTTTGAGTTGGCACATCATCATGGGATTATCCGGTATTTATTGTTAAATAAAAAGATATTTCATTGAGATAATTAATTGATTATAGATCCTTGAATAATATCACATTTAATAACATGTGTCATTTTTCTAATATGGATGATTTATTTGATCAGCACTTGTCATATAACTATTTTTAGAATATTGACTTGTGACCGGTGCACCATCAGTTGAAATTAAAGGAAGTAGTCCTTCCGAAGACTGTGTTTTTTGCTAGACATGGCCATTATGAATTTGTAGTTATGTCTTTTGGGTTAACCAATGCACCTACTATATTCATGGATCTTATAAATATAATTTTTCATGAGTTCATGGATATGATTGTGGTTGTGTTTATTGATAATATTTTGGTATATTCTGAATTTGATGAGGATCATGAAATTCATTTAAAGGGTTTCATGCAAACCTAAAAATTAAATTGTCTGGTTAATTCATAAAGTGTGAGATTTAGTTTCAACAAATTTCTTTCCTTGGTCACATTTTTTTTGAAGATAGCATAATTTTTGTTCATGTTAAAACATAAGTTGTTAAAGGATGTCCATGACCCACAGATATAACAAGGATGTTTAGGTTTCTTGGTTTTGTAGGTAATTACTAATGGTTTTTAAAAAATATTGTATGGTTATCTATACGAATGACTATATTGTCTTTAAAAGGTTTTATGTTCATCTGGATAATATATTGTGATTAATATTTTCTTGAATTTAAAAGCATATTGGTGAATGCAACATTTTTGGTAATACCATACAAAAATGGTGAGTTTTTTATGTATTATGATTCTTCGTTGAAAGGACTTGGTCGTGTACTAATGAAGAATGATCAGGTAATTTCAAATGATTCACATCACTTCAAAATTCACATGTTAAATTACCTTACACATGATTTGGAATTACATACTATTGTTTTATGCATTTAAAATATGGATGCATAATTTATATGGCGTAAGGTGTGAAATATATATTGATCACAAAAGTCTAATGTATATATATTCACTCTGATGGAATTATTCATTATATAGGGAAGATTCTTTGAAATAATCAAAGATTATGATTGAACATTCCATTCCTATATTGGAAAATAAAATAAAGTGGTTGATGCCTTGAGTCAAAAAAGGAATAAATATTAGCCAAGTTATGTTTGGAACATGATCCTTTGATTAAAGATTTGATGAGATATATGATATAAGTTGTTGTTGCTAGATATTCAACTATTTTATTTCAGGTTTCAGGGAAGTCATCTCTACTTGACAGAATTAAGTAAATGCAAAAGAGAGATAGTGAGTTGAAGAAAAATGAAGAATTTGTTCAGATGGGTTAGTTGCCTACATTTAACAATGATAATGATTGTGTTTTGAGATTTGTGAAGTGATCATGTGTTCCTTGTGCTTCACAGTTGAAGAATGATATATTATGTGAGGATCATAGTTATATTTTTTCATTTCATCCCAGGACTACTAAGATTTATAGAGATCATCGAGAGTGTTATTGGTGGGATGGAGAGAAAAGAGATATTGTTGACATTACTATGAAGTTATTTTCTTTTCAACTGTTTAATGAAAAGTGATAGTTACCCAAAGGGACTCTTTATGCTTTATCAGTGCCAGATTGGAAATGGAATGAATATATCCATGGAAGTCATTGTGGTGTTACCAATTACTTCTCGACGTAACAATATAATCTGGGTTATTATGGATTTATTTTCTAAATCTTTTCATGTTCATCATATTGGAGATACTCTGTCTCTAGATCAAATTTCTTGATGGTATATTAAATATAGAATCAGGATACATGGAGTTCCTCTCTCCATTGTATTTTATCATGATCTTATGTTCATATATAACTTTTGTATGGTCTTTCAAAAGTCATTGTCTATTGAATTAAATTTCATACAACTTATTATCCTCAATCAAATGGGTTGTATGAATGAAAAAATCATACATTTCATGATATGCTACGTGCTCCTTCAAGAGATTACTATGGAATTTGGGACCAATATATTTCTTTGGTTGAGTTTTCTTATACAAAATGTTTTCAATCCAATATACAGACTGCTCCATTTGAGGGTTTATATAAGATGTGGTGTCGAACTTCAGTTTTCTAGGAAGTAGTTGTTGAATAGAAACTAATTGGATTGGAAATGGAAGATGAGATGTTAGAGAATGTTTAGTTAATATAGAAACACATGATGAAGAATTATAGAAGTCATATAATTTAATTATATAACTATATAAATGATCGTTATTTAAAGGTAAGTTATCATGTCTTTCTCAATGTTTCTCCATGGAAAAGTGTGACGCGTTTTGGTAACAAGGGGAAGGTGAATCCACGGTTCACTAGACACTCTGAGATTCTAGATAATGATAGATCAGTTACTTACCAAGTGGATTTACATCTATATTTATCCTAGGTACATAATGGTTTTCATGTATCAATATTAATAAAGTATATTCCAGATCAATCTCATGTGTTGAGTGCATAAATAGTTTAGTTGGAAGAGAATTTTTCTTTTGGGGACCAGCCAGTCTAGATTCTTTATCGCATAGCGAATTAATTATAGAAAAATGTGATTTATATGGCCAATGATTTGGGGAAAAAACTTGTGGTTGAAGGGAAAACATGAGAACCTGAAAATGATATAATGGGTAAATACCCCCACTTTTTTCATTTGTGAATAAAATTATGAGGACCCAATTTCCCAAAAGGGGGAATGATGTAACATCCCAGATAAATAATGAATACACCATTTTCATATTATTTTATATTTTTTAATTAAATATTAAATTTAATTTAATCGGGATTTTATGTTATATGACGTACCCGACACACAACAATGGGTTTTCTCTGAAATCTCATGTTTCACACAAGGATGGGTTATACTGAAAAATAATAATAAAATATTAATATTTTAAATGGTACATAACACCTAGATGTTTCATTGGCTACAATGAAGAGAACCAACCATATTATTATTAATCATGCTAGATAAATGTTATTATATTTACCCAATAAAATATATAGGCTTAAAATTAGAATGAATCCAATTTTAAGAATAAATACTCTAATGGTTTTTAAAAGGTAGTTTTACCAAATTTTGATGGTGAAAACTTCATAAATCAATTTGTATTTACTTTTATATGTTCCATTTCACAAAAATACTTATTCATTATAATAGGGTTATAAAAATTAATGTTGGGTAAATTTTTGGTATTTTTCTGATAATGCTAACATTTTAAATGAATAATGAAAATTACTGGATTTTAAGTCAATACTATCTTTTTATATAATATATTAATTTGATTAAATTGTCCTTTTAGATGGTGTTAAAGTATATTTATATTATTTTTTTATAATTTAATACAATTTTTTTCAATGGAAGTAATTTCACATTTTAATTAGACATAAACACATGTTTATATTTTGATAGTTATTATTTCTTTAAAAAAAAAATTTTGGTATTGGTAGTAGGAGATAATTTAAAATTAATTTCTATAACTTTCAGTTATCAATTTGGAAAACGGATTCCATATTTGGAATCAATATTTTAGAATTTTTTAAACATGTGTCTTTAATTTTTAAACATTATGAATAGTTTTTTCCATAAATATTATATTTACCATGGTTAAAGGGAAAATATGGTAAATAAGGGTAAAAATTAAATATATTAATAATATTAAATTTTCATACTACATGTTCTCACCCTATTGGATTAGATATGTCCGACCATGTGAATCCATGGGTCGATTTAATGACCCCATTGAGATACAAGTGTGTGAAAATGACATTTAACTACATTTAATTCAATGTTAAGGGAATATAACCTAAACATGTATCTTTTACTAAAAAATGTTTCATATAGGGTTATATAAGTGATATCTTTGAATATAAAAATTAATTAGATAGATTAATATATTTCATAAATATTGATATTTTATTTATGATTTATAGACATCAAATAAATAAATTTATTTTTGACACAATTTTTATGTAGTGATGACTCTCTTAATGAAATATTTAAATAAATGGGATTATAAATATTAAAATAAACATATATTGAACCATTTTATGCCATCCAAGAATTTTATGTATGTGTATGACATGATATCTTTGAATTAATGATGTTTTTCTAATTAAGAATGTTGTTATAGATTTTTAAAAAGTCATGATATGAATATATAAAAAATCGACAAAAATGAGTTTTTAAATAAATTAATATTTTATTAAATGATAAAATATTCTAAAAATCTATGATTCTTCCAAAAAAATATATGATGTATTAATGATTATTTTTTGTCTCTAGACAATTTATAGATATATGGTAACAATATATTATGAATATACAAGAAGACATATTAAAAGTTAAATTAGTTTACAAAGGATTAAAGCTAAAAGTTAAGGGTTATTTTATTACATAAACATGTCTAAAACCAATTTTATGAGTGGATTTTGACTCATACTTATCTTATATTTTAAATATATCACCTTGTTGTTATTATAATTATAATTACAATTAATAATAAAATAATACTTTCAAACACTCATACTGTTCCTCTCCTCCCTCTTATAAAAAGACCATACTCTAACCCTTACAATCACCTCTCAATCCCCCTAGTCTCGTCCAAACTCTGCCTATATAAGCTCCCAAAATACCTATATTCATCCTAGAAGCTTCAATTGGTTCATAAGTCTATTAATGAAGGCCTTTCAACTTAATAAAAACATGTTACCCTATTTCAGGTAATTCTTCTCTCAAGATTCATTCTAATATTTTCCTTCTACAACCCACTATACTATCTTTATTAAACTATTTTATAAATACACTAGTATCATTAAAATACTATGTTTTTTTTATGATAATTATTCTATCTACATTTATATACAACTCTGTCAAATGGGTATAGAACATACTGTTCCCGTGGAAGATGAACTACAACCTCATGAAACAATGATTGTTCAATATTCTCCTACTACATTTTATTGTGTCCATTATGATGACATAATAATTATATATGTTATATATGATATTTATTTTATCCTTATTCGTTTTTATTTCTCATTTATAACAAATATTTACGATTTTCATTTCTTTTAATATGATAATGTCATTTGATGAAGTGCAGACTACTGCCCTGTCCAAGTGATACGACTCATTCATGCTATACATGGAATGTATAATGGATTGAATTAATTAACTTATGTAAAATATTTAACAAATATATTATACTCCAATTATTATATACCTTTTTTAAATTTAGTTTTCATTCCTTTAAATATGAATAAATAATGAAAGTAGTGTTCATTGTACATACAAATTACCATCTCCATGAACAATGCATTTCATATCATACATCCAAAAGAATTGGAATATTATAAATACATATATACAGTATATATATATGATTTATATGATTTATAAATCATTAATTTAATTCTAGAGTTATCGGAATTTTGAGCACGTGGACAATTTGTTATTATAACAAGTTCATTTTTGACTCATGTTCCGAACATTGAAAAAATGTTTGATATAGAATCAAATGATTAACTAATTATTATAGCAAGGTAATATGTGATAAGAAGGAAATAATAAAACTAAACAGGGTTATTAATTTAGTATAAATTAACTTATGTTTATTATCCTGGAAGAACAAGGAACATATAAGATAAGTCAGACTCGAGGTGTGGGAACTTTTTAACCTAACTTATATTCTTTAGGATAAACTTCAACTACTTGATTATTTTGTGATATGATTATGTGAGATATAACCTTTTATACCTTATCTTGTATTTATAATTTATTTATGTGTACATATAGTGATGACACGTAATCGATCTATATTATTTACAAAATGATCATTGTAAGGTAATTCATCTCAAACTCATTTCATTGAGGTGTATTTAGATAATATCTACCTCTTTTATTAATATGTTGTATAATAAAACCCTTAACAATTTACATTCACTCAAAGGGAATATTTTTTCTAAGAAGTGTTTTACTAGACGACAAAAGGATGGTTTTTATCATATACAGAGTCAATGAACTCTCCGCCACTATGATAATTATTTGGATTCCTCTATAAACCTTAAAGTTTTAAAAAGGAAGAGATATCCATTATTCATTTTTGGTTGTTTTGGTAATGAATTTTTTTTTTGAAATGGATTTAGTATTTCATTATCTTGAAATAATATCTTCTGATTTAAAATTAAATTTTATTTTAGAAATGATGATATTTGCAATATTTTAAATTTTATGATTATGTAACGGTATATAGACATTTTATGGGTGTTTAAATGATAAATTAATGATGGGTGGTGATGTGATAAACGTAATAATTGGTGGTTCCCTAAAGAACCAATGATGGTTAGTTATGTTAAAACCTATAATGCATTTGGTATTTAAGTCAGTAGTATGGATATTCTATATGTAAGAATGATTTGGGGAATTTGATTTTCTGGTTATTCCATTTATGTATAATTATTTCCCATGATTACCTTTTATATTTTCTGTGTGCTTTATATGGGGTTTATGGTATTTTTTTTGTTAAAAGGGTACAAAAATAGGTTTTATTCAATGAATAGTATTGACAAATTCATTAAGTTGAAATGTATTACATTATGATAATGATTTCATGGTTTACATTTTATTTAATTATAATAGTTTTCCATTATTATGTTTAATTTACTGAGATTTTTAATCTCATCCAATGTTTTTGAAATGTTTTTTTCAGGTCTTAATGTGGAATAGATTCAATGGATGGGATCAAGGAAGAGTCATGCTGTTTAAAACATTGAAGTAAACATGATTCATTGTATTTATGAATTTTTATTTTATAAAAAAAATGATATTGATTTAAAGTGTCTACATGTAATATTCCAGTTGTTATGTATAATTTATGAGTTAATTTTTTAATTATCTAAACTAGAAACATTTTTCAATGTGAATTATTAATATAATACATGATTATGTATTTTGTATGGGAATTTCCTTATGTTATCCATCCATGTACAATGATATGGGGTTATGAGGAATATTTTCCCAAGATGGATGACAAGAGTATGTACTTTTGTTTCAATTACCATATGTCAAACTATATGGAAGTAATGAATTTATATCATATTACTTTTATCAAGAATATTTTTTTACCATTTGATGGTAGGTTGTATCTACTAAAATATTGACTTGAGATCATGGTATAATTTGTTGAGAGTTTGACTATCTAGAATACCGATGAAATATTCTAGAGGATTCTATAGCCTTTATGAGTTCATCATGATCCCATTTGGTATGGAGAACACACTAGTAGTTTTTATATCCTCAAAGAAGATAATATTAGATCCACACCTCGACTAGTTTGTTGTTGTATTAGGGAATAAATTGGTGGTGTACTTCAAGACCCCTGATGATAATGCTCAACATCATGAATTCTTCATAAGTAATCTGAGAGAGCATTATCTATATGACATGCTATCTAGGTATAAATTTTAGTTTTATTAGTAACAATTAATGGGTCACATCATCTCATAGAAAGGTGTGTTAGTGGATCAAGTGAATGTTTAGAAAGCTATTTCATTAGGGAATCCCATGAATGTTTATGATATTTATAGATTTATGGAGTTATCATGACATTATTTGAGGTTTATCCATTACTTTTACTTTTTGTAAGTTATATTTTTGGGCCTGAACAAGATGTGGATAATGTTTGTACGGATTTGATCTTGTGATAATCCATTCCAATGGTTAAAGAAGAACATTAAAAGGACACTGATCCTGATACTACCTAATCTAAGACAAGAGAATACAGTGGTTTGTGAAAATTATTAGGTAGTTCATTAGGCAGTGTTGATGCTTAGCGATTGATTTTTGGAGTATGGGTTTCGATAGTTAAGTCAAAATTTGCAAAACCACCCTACATATGACATCGAGTATGCTGTTGTGGTTTATTCATTGATATTTTTTGTAGAATTCTGTATTGAGAGAGAATTTTACAATTTATATCGGCAAAAATATCATAAATTATATCTTATTAATGTGAGAATTGAATATATAAGAGATGAGGTGGGTATATAATAATAAATTCATTGATTTTTAGAAATCATATACGTTCAAAAAGGGAAACAGTGTTGTTGACAATATTATAAGGAATTGTTTGATTCATGTAGTTGAGGAGTCTATTGATGGTTATTATATGATGAATTTATTATTTGAGAAGAAATTTATAGTTTGAGAGAACTATAAAATGGTTAATCTAATATCCATTATAGTAGAGTCTACTCAATTGAGCTAGATTAAAGATAGGTATCATGTGGAGTTTTAGTTTGTTTCCATGAATGAACACATTGTAGATGGGGATTCACAATCATATTTGACCATATATGAGGATGAGATCATATATGGTAGTAATTAGGTTGTTGTGCCTATGATAAAGATGGAGGATTTAATGTGTGAATTTCAATCGTCAATGTGGGATGTGTATCTATGTGTGATAATAATGTACCATGACCTATGATTATTATATTGGTGGTCGGTCATGATAAAGAATATTATAGGGTCCGTGACACGATGCTACACCTATCAATATGTGAAGGTAGAGGATAAATGAACTAGTGGTTTACTATAGGATTTTACATTTCTAGATTGTAATGGGAATGAAGTTATGAGGTATGTTTTAGTGGTCTCCATTGGATTCCTTAATAGAATTAATTTTATATATATATATAAATAATAATTTAGGGAATTTTATTCCTATAATGAATACATTATTTGTGGAATAGTTTGGATATTATTATGTTTAAATAAATTTTGTATCTATATATGGCACCACATCATATAGGTTTTGACCATGACTCACAATTTAAATAACTCTCCCCGCATGGTTAGTAGAAGGTTCTTGGTACACATGTTTTATTGATAATTACATTCAACCCACATAAATAAGGGAACTAATACCATTCTATATAAGTTCCTGAGGATATGCTTATGAAATGATTTCGAGGAATTGAAGAGTCTTTAGGGAATAACCTATATTTTGTGGAGTTATCATGATAAATCATTTTTCCTGAAGCTATTCATATGAAACCATATGTCTCTCTTTATAGTTGGACATGCATATCACCTCATTGTTGGGTGGAGGTAGGTGAGTCATAGTTATTGGGTTCGAGCCTCATGGTAGAGATGATAGAGTAACTTGATTAATTATATAAAATATAGTTATGTTTTAGTGTAGGATTAATTCATATGCAAATAGGCATCATCGACACCAAGAGTTTATTGGTTTTAATCATGTAATCTTTTGGGTGTCTATTAGATTGGGTCACCATTGGATATATTGAAAGGGAATGTTGGAGACCAAGTGTTTATGTTTATTTTATGTTTCGGAGAAAATTGGGCATGTGGCATGCCGATTGGATCTTTCACATAGATACAATACTTTCTAAGGAATTTTTCAGGTGTTAATTATTTGGTAGTATCTCCCCAACACTTCTCGTATGATCAACATGGATGAAGTTGACATTGACACAGATGTGTCCATTCAAGGGATTCCAATTTATTTGTTGGATCTCAATGAGAAATTTTTCCTGGGAAATACCATGAATATAGTTCATGCATTGTGAAAAAATTGGCATGTCCTGGAGAGAACGTGGGAGATACAATCAGATATACATGCCTAGTGTCCTGGTCTATACGTCTTATAATCAAAGAGATTATATGGAGTACAAATCGAGGGAGATATGTTATAATGTGGAAAGATTATAATATAAATATTTTCATAGAGATGTATCAAGGATATTTATGGGTAATTTCCTACATTGTTTTGAGTATATCTTTTCTGGGTTTTTTCAAGTATGGTTTTGGGTGAATTTTGGATGTTTTTGAATGATGGAGGGGTTTTGCACAATTGGCACACAATTTACCCAAATGGTTATCGGATCCCAAAAAAAACATATGATCCCAAGAAAGGGGTTCCACATGGCTATCACACAGTTTTTGAAACCATGATCTTATTAAAAGTTAACATGCCCCCCAGTAGAGTCATATAGTTTTCTAAGTATTGTATCTATCGTAGGAAACCATGTGTGTAGTTTTAATTAATCTATACATTTGTATTTAAAATCCCAAACCCCCTGAACATCACTATAATTTTACCCATCTCAGCCATAAATGAATCATATCATTTATTAAAGTGTTCCAAATTAATTTATAGTTCTTATAGCCCCCATTCATGAGTTTTGGAATCATATATTGAAGATATTCACCTCTCTCTGTAACCAAATCTCATCCGGTTTGGTTTCCCATAATTTTCTTGTCTTTATCTAATTATTTGAATGGATGTTTCCTCTATTTTGTTAATATACATATATAGATTTTGTGGATGATTATTAGTTTGATCTATAATATTGTATTTATATATAGATATCATTATTGTTCATTATTGTAGTTGTTCTGCATAAACTGGTATTTTCTTCTAGTGAGTGTTCACAATCAAATTTTAGGAATGTGGTATAAAATAAATTCACATAGTCTTCATTTCCAATTTCGTGTCTTTTTTTCTGAAACATGAATCGAAATGATTGAAAATTGAAACTACAAATGGGTAAATTTATTGGTTCATTAATTTATGGAAAGATGAGTTGATTTAATGTAAATTCTATGTGATGATGAATTAGGTTATTTAGGACAATGTAATTGGTTGAATTGCATTGAATTATTTTAATTAATTTGGAAATTAATAAATGGAAAATATTTTAATTATTAATTTGTGGTTTTATGTCAAATTTCACTCAATTAATTTTTCATCTCAAGGTCAGCCTGCAAGAAATTAAAAACCTTTTACTAAATGTGTGAATTAGACCTTTACCAAAAAAACAATTCGGACACATGGTTAATAAAAATTTTATCCCATGCCATGCGACTGCCTTTCACTTTTTAGTGACCCCTCAACATATCTAATGATCTTTTGAGTAGTTGATCATGGTTTTTGAAAACCTTTGTCAAATTGTGAAAAATTAAAAATTCTTTTCTTTACTCCAAAATCTGTTGGAATACATTCTGTTTCATAATCGAAACATTCCATATCCTTAAATAAGTCATAAAATAAGGGATACCTCAAAATGATATTTTTTTATTATCTCTCTACCTTTTTAATTTTCATCCATGTAATTATAGAATATGTTTGACTTACGTTCTGATATTGAAATATATAATTCCATAATATCTTCATGAATGTTATTAAATTTCTATAATATTATTATAATATAGATATATATCATGATCATGTTATTATATTATCATAATATAATTTTAATTAATTTAGGGTAAAAACCAATATGAATCAATCATAACAAGATCTCAATGGATAACATTTGTATGATCTGACTATAACTTCATCATGTGGGAATCATGTAACAAATTACTGACTATAATGAATCATGAGAGAAATTCATTTCATTATGAAACAATACTGATCAATCCCAAAATAAAAATTAATCCAAAATACCTTGAAAACAATTTTACATTCTCTACAAAAATCTATGACGACATCCTGGTGCCACTTTTATAAATGCATTATCATGCAGATTAAAACAAAATGGATGATGACTATGATATTCATATGACTTCCATAAAATATGATTTATATCCATCCATTTTCATATCATTTTAGATCTTTTATATATAATTTTTGAAGAGGATAGTTCCAATTTATGAAGCCTCTCAAAGTTCTAACCAACATATTATAGAGTGATATTTAAGCCTATATAATTACTCAAATGGGTCCTTATGAATCATTCTTTGACAATTGTTCACAAAATATAATTCAAAGAATGTATAGTGGTTTTCCATTGAGAAACTAATTTCAATGAATCATACCTAGATAATATATTTAAATGTATGAATCATTGGTTGTGATTTCCAATCATTTAAAGGATAAATGACTTTATCAATGTCAATTGAGTTTCATGATCGTATTATAATGTTTACTTAGTAATAAAAAATCCAATATATTTTATATGATTATTAAAATAGATATTTTATTCATCTTGAAAACATCATAAATATATTAATTTTATAAATCATCTACATCATTGGATTATCTAATTGATTTTTTTTTTAATTTTGAATATAATACATAATAAAAAAATCGAATCATGTTTATAATTAATATACAATATAATAGTGAAAACATCACAATAAATATTCTCTCCTTTCTAAATAGTTATTGGAATATAATTCAATATGAGAGTTAGTATTTAATGTCCATCATTGACATGATAATTGGGAAGAAATTTCATAAATATACTTCAATAATTGTTGTCACACATGGTCGAAAAAATTTATATTTCATTACATTGTACATTTTTTTAATTCTATAGTGGAATGAAGTTTTGGAATAATGATATCCAAAAAAAAATCCCTTGAAATTTAGAGCAAAAAATATTTGGTATCAGAAAATAAAATATTGATTCCATATATTTAGTCTAACCATTTTTTGTATTAGAACCGTTTCATCTTGACTAAGAAGAGAAGGAAATGGGGATATGATCAATTAGAATAATTTTATAAGTTAATTAATTAGTATTCATGAGTTATATGGCACAAAAATATATTTTAATTCTATTCTATATTGTCCTTATATATATTAAGAATAATACTCATGAATCGATATTTTTATAATATTTAAATATATCATCCCTCCATGTGTTCCCAACAAACTCAAACCATAATCCATGAAACGATCTATTTTAATTTGAAACCAACCCATTCCCAATCATTTCAAATCACAATAAACAAAATAGCCTCAATGGTGTTCTAGAAAGAATGGGATCAGTGTCAAATCGTTCATATATTTACGATCATATAATATTTTTATAATATTATCATCACATTTAAATGGCATTTCATTCCTTTTTAAAAAATTTGTATTAGAATGAATATTTGAAAACACCCAATTAAAACATTATAATATCCTACTAAATAATAAAAACATCAAATATCATTGTCCTTTTTAGTGGATTGTAGGAAAAGGCTCCATTGATCATTTGAGGAACAAGTGAAATTCCTTATTTTTAAATCATAATCCGAAGGAATTGGAAATATAAAATCAATCATTTTCAGAATAAATATTTAGTATAATGTCAATTATCACAAAATATGAGAAACTAAATATATTAGTCCTTATCATTGCCATTTAAATATTAAAAAGAACCCAAAATATCTTCAATAAAAACCATAAATAATTAATTAGGGAACTGTGGAAGATATAGTTCAACAAGTCCTGGAAAACTGATTATTCATTAATCATAACATATTGAAAGAAAAAATATTTACAATGACCATGTTGAATCCAAAATAGTATCTTTAAAATATCCAACTTTATAACTCGAATTTTATAGTATCTGGGTCATATATCAATGTTATAAAACCTATTTTAATCCTTCTATCGATAAAATAGAATATTAATGTGATGAAGATTATATATTTATTCTTGAATGTACTTTTATTTAGTCTATGATACTAAAATTATAATCACATTGAACTATATTCCTTATTTATAAAGATTACTAAGGTATCCCCAAAATAGTATCTAGGTAATATGAAGCCCTTTCATTCAATTTTTTCAAGTTAAAATATTAATTTTGATAGTAAACATGGAGCCAGTGTATTTTATGTAAGTAATATATGTCTTTTTTCTATGTGTAGATAAATGTTGATATTTATTTACTATAGTGATTGTAACACTCGATACTTTTATGAGAAATATTTTGTTTTTTTATGTTATATAAATCCTAAAAATAATCTTTCGCTACACACAACACTAGCTTGTCTTTCTTTACACACAACCGCGGCCTTCCTCGATATCTTGCATCATACGCAATACCAAGCTTCACAAAACAACGATATACTATTAAAATATTATTAAAACTAGCCGTTATGAATAGTAATACCGAATTTTGGAAATTTTATTAATTTTATCATTCAAAATGGACTTCATTTTTGGATTCGGAATATCGAAATTAGCTTAGGTTGAAATTTTGGTACTTTTCGGATAACTTTCATATTCTGATGAATAGTGAAAGTTATTAAATTTTAATTACAAACAAATTTTTTTATTGAAATAATTAATAGTGATAAATTATTAATTTTAGTGATTTTAAATATTATTTAGAATACACTTTTACCATTTAATACTATGTTGGTCATTGGATGTAATTTCACATTTAAACCAAACATAATCAAGTGTCAATCTTTTGATAGTTATTATCTCTTAAAAACTCGTTATTTTTTTGACGACAAGAATTATTATTTTAACATAAATAATGCAACTGATGTGTTTTGAATTTGGTAAAATAGACATATTTTTTGAATTCATAATATCAAATATAGCTTAGGCCTAATTTTTGGTATTTTTCTGGAAACTTTTATTTTTTGATAAATAGCGAAACCACTAAGTTGTAGTAAAAAAATGAATTTTTCATAAAACATAATTTTACCTCTTCTGTGAGTGGAATTTCGAAAATCCGAGAGACACGGTTAATATCATGGACTAAAATGTGGTTCAATGTGATGAAACTAATTTTTTCTAAATAGTAACTTTTTACTTTTTTTCCACGGTTAAAAGTAAATAGAGTAATTAAGGGTAAAAATTATATTATTATTACCTAAAAACATGTCCTAATTCCATTGGATAAGCTTAATTCGACCAAAAACCACCTTAGGAATAAAATATGATAATTTAGGCCCACTTGGATTAGATTAGTACATTTATTATTAATTTATTTAAAGAAGGGTTAAAATAGGTAAAATCAACGTTTAATAAGTAAATAATTTTTAATATAGGGTTATACATAAGATAAAATCGACTATAAATATTCATTAGAAAGATAAAAAGATTTACAACATAATGGTAGTTTATTATTAATTTTTAGACATAATATAAATTATTTTATTTATGATACAATGATGATAGAGTAATTATCTTATTAATGAAATATTGACATAATTGATGTTATAAATACAGAAATAAATAAAATTTGAGACTTTTTATGAATTACAATAATTTTATATGTTAATATGACATGTTATTATTGATTAAATTAAACTATTTAGAACTAATCATTCTGTTATAATTTTCAGAAAAATCAATTACCAAATAGTGTCGAAATTGATATAAAATAGTTTTTAAAACAAATATTATATTATTAATTGTTATTATATTCATAAAAATATAAGGTTCGGACAAGATACTTATATAATGATATTTTTATCACTAATGGATCACTTGGGGGGTCTCTTGGATGTATATGGTATGTTTATTAACTATGTAATATAAAAATATAAAGTGACATGGTAAATGTCAGTCTAATTAAATAAGAGTTAAAACTAAAAGATAAGGTTAATATAATGACCTAAAAATGTCTAAATTCTATTGAATGAGGCGATTTCGACCCATACCCACCTTATCTTCGAAATATATCAATTTGGAGATATTAAAAACCGAATATGACTTTATAATAAAATTATATTTTTAGTTATTCCAAAGGTGCCCCTCTCCTCCTTTATAAAAGGGAACCTCCTCCCTCTTTTCCTCACACCACATTGAGCCTTATAGCTCGTCCAAACCCTGCAAATTTTCCTTCTACACATCCCTAGAAACATCCTAGAGGTCCTGGTATTCTTCAAAGACGAAGTTTAGTTCGCTAAGAGGAGGTCTCAAAGAGGCGCTTCAAATAGAAGGTAATGTCTGTTACCGATTCTTTCAACTTTATTTCTTCTT
Organism: Viscum album; assembly: GCA_963277665.1. Classification (NCBI taxonomy): domain Eukaryota; kingdom Viridiplantae; phylum Streptophyta; class Magnoliopsida; order Santalales; family Viscaceae; genus Viscum; species Viscum album. The sequence goes on from OY728142.1 coordinate 1,420,913,852, forward strand.
CCACTTCTTCTTATTTAGTTGTTTAATTATGAAGTAATAACATCAGTATCAATAATATACTAATATGTTATTATAAGTATTAAACAACCCTATTTCACCATCTATCCATCCTAGGGAAAATGAAATCACTGCGCGTGTGTGCGTACGGAATACCGTCTCCACGTCGTGGTGTAATCTATTTTCCACCACCACCTTACTTGGATGGGTATAATGGTGTAAATAATGACTATATATGATTATTGTAAAGTGATATTGATTCTGAAATAGTATAAATACACTCCAATACAATTCCACAATCATGGGAACGATATCATCGCTTGTGCGTACGTACGGAATACCGTCTCCACGATGTGATGCAACTCGTTCTACATGATATTCATTGCATAATGATTATATAAATAAATTTAATGAATTAATGTGATATATATTACACAAATACTATTCTGGAAATTAGGTATCTATAACCTAAAAAAGAAAAATAAGAATTTATTCGACAAAACACGCATAAGAACAAAAAGTAATAAACAGTCGAATAACAAGTAGCAATGAAATATTACTAATAATAAGCTACGAATATGACCATATATGTTAAAATAACAATTATTATGATTCTATAATAATTAAATAACATTATTTAAATAATTATACAGGAGGATCGGACACTTACGAAGCAAATCAGACCTAAGGCAAGTGAAAATATCACAATCTCATTTTATCTGAGATTGTTTATACTTTGGTATTTACTAGGGTGTATTTTTTCATCCACATCCATGTTTCATAAATATGTAATATTATTTCCATCCACCTACAATTTTTTAAATCCAATTTTACCCTTCGTTGTGTTTTTAGTAAAAGATATGAAATGAATCTTTTGTCATTTTTCGTACGAGTTACTTATTGACTTTTCCGACAAAAGTACGAGAAGAATGTTTTTTTAACATATACGGAATGAATGGATATTTAAAACATTATTTTCAAGAGCTTCCTTTACAATTTTTCAAGTTTAATTTTAATCAACTTCTTTTAGTTATGACATGTTATGAAATGAAAAGTGTTTTTGAAGTAGAAAGGATATTTTCCTCAAGAATGGAGTTCAAGTGTTTTATAAAAATTATATTCCATATAAGATAATAAATGTTTTTGTTTCTATCCCTATTAACACATTTATTTGATTATGTTGTGATGGAATTATTTTTATGAATTCCTTTATCTTATATGAATTGTTTTATGATGTCACGATGTTTATGAATCCCATTTTTATTACATGGGTTATGCTATGATGTATGGTTTATGATTTTGTGGCACACATAGGAATGTTATCATTATGAGATGGGTGGGACCTATATATCCCTCCAATGCATTGGGTATATATTGTATATCTCATGATATAGACATGGCTGGAACAACAGGTTAAACCGGTTCAGTGAAACTGGACTGAAACGAGGAGTGAACTCGATTCAGAAATGGACTTTGTCCACTAAGATAGTCTTGGAAATGAGTCTTGACTAATAAAAAATGATTCTATATGATTATTTGTGCATTCCACAATGTTTCATGTTTTATGTTATGATTATTGGGTTTACATTTAACTACTATGATTTATCCCATGTTATGAAATTATGATCTCTTTTTTATAGGTTATGATTTCCAAAAGTTATGTTCTTATGTATATGATGTGACTGGTATTTCTTTTGTTTACCCTTACTACGAAATTGAGCTCACCCTTTGTATGTTTTATTTCCCCAGGTCAGGAAGAAGGTTATTATGTAGGATATTCCAAAAGGGACTCTAGATATGATGATATAAATGGGAGGCAAAGTATATGCTTTATGAACCAGATGATTATGTTTCCCGGTTTTTAATGACTCTATACCTATACGGTCCTTTTCTAGATTTGTTATATATTGTAATAAGTGTTCTTCAATTCTGAAGTAATAACAATGTATGTAAAGTATGGGTCGTTATAGTTGGTATCAAAGGCGAAGGTATAGTCAGCCTTTGGAAACTAGGATGTCAAAGCCTTAGTAAGAACCCTAAGGATAAGTATAAGCAAAGAACACAATCTTAGTGATTTAGAAATGGCGACGAATAACCTAGGATAAGACCTTAGGTGTGAAATTTTATTCTTGATTATTTGGTTTTCCTATTATAATTAGTGTTTCTCACAGTATTCATCTTAGTTTTAGTCAATGGCTGGAACCCAAAGGAATCATGTTAATGCGGAATGCGACGGGAAATGCTATGATTGTCCCTCTGAGCAACCAAACGTTATGGGAGCTAGAATGAAAAATATTGTATCCATGATCACACAACTTTATCAAGCTATAAATCATGCAAGACTCCTAAACAAGCAAAGGAATGAGCAAAATTCTGTTGAATCTTTCATGAGGCAGCGTCCAACATCATTAAGCAGGTCTACAGATCCATTAGTTTCTAAACAATGGATCTGTACTACTGAAAAGAAATTTTTAGTTCTTCAATGTTCTGAACATGATAAAGTCATCTTAGTATTTTATCGTTTGGAAGGTGATGTTCATCAATGGTGGAATCTTATTATGAATATGAGGCAAAGGGATGAAATTGAGTCCATGGAATGGGACGAGTTCAAGAACTTATTTTTCAATAAGTACTTCCCTCTTATTCTCAGAACAAAGATGGAGGAGTTTCTTGAACTAAAGAAAAAGGATGAAGAATCTATTGGTACCTATGAAGAAAATTTTACAAGACTTGCAACGTATGCTTCTGGTATTATTATCCAACCTGAGAGTAAGATCGATCGATTCATTAGTGGCTTAAAACCAAGTCTTCGAAGGGCGTTATCCAGAAGGGACTTCAATAGCTACGAGGAAATCGTTCGATGTTCTCTCAAAGTTGAGATGGAGATTGGAGTAACCCATCAGTCATATGGGTTTGATAAGAAGTGGAAAATGGAATTCAAAGAAAAATCTAAATAGCACACTGAAAATAAGATGTGTTTTCCCAAATTCACAAAGTGTGGGAAGAAACCTGAAGGGAGTTTTCATAAAGGGACAAATAAAATTTTCAAATGTGGAAAGTAAGGTCATCGGGAATTTGAATGCCGCAATGATGGGAAGAATATGTCTAGTGATGCGAATAACGAAAAGGATACACAGAGTGCACCTCCTACACTTCAATGTTACAATTGCAAGGAAATGGGACATTATGCCAATCAATTCCCTAATCCAAGGGTTGATGATGATGGTCGATGTCAACAAACTCTTAAGGCTAAAGACAAAGGAAAGTCACATGCAATTTCTATCAGTGATGTGGAGTACGATAACGAAGTGGTGAAAGGTACACTTATCATCCCTTATAAAGTAGTAAATGTTTTATTTGATTCTGGATCCACCCAATCTTTTATATCTAAAAAATTTTCTAATGGTATCACCTTATTACCTCAACAATTAGATGTTGAGTTAGCTGTGACAACTCCTAATGGAATAATAGTCGCATCAAAAGTTTATAATTCTTCTCCGATTGATGTTTGTGGGAAAATGATTCCTACAAATCCTGTGATCCTTATTATAGTGGAATTTGATGTGATTATTGGCATGGATTGGCTTTCTTTATATGGAGATCATAGAAATTTCCAAAGAAAGTAATTCACATTTCATATTCCAGATCAATCTATGATCATCTATCAATGCAAGGATGAACATAACCTTCAATTGGAAATTTCATCCATCTTATGGGTCTTGATTCTACTAAATGAAGTTTATTTATCTCAAATGGTTGGTGAGAAACTCGCGATTAAGAATATTCCCATTGTATGGGAGTTTGACGATGTCTTTCTGGAGTTATTGTCGGGTCTTCTACCAAATCATGATGTTGAGTTCTCAATAGAACTCGTACCGGGTGATTTACCTATTTCAAAGACACCTTATATAATGTCCCCAATTGAGTTGCTGGAATTGAAGAAGCAACTCCAAGAAAATCTTGATAAGGGATTCATATGCCTTAGTGCGTCATCTTGGGGAGCTCCTGTTCTGTTTGTTAAGAAGAAATATGTATCAATGAGACTCTACATTGATTATCGAGAACATAACAAGATCACTATCAAGAACAAATATCCGCTCCCGTGCATTGATGACTTATTTGACCAACTATGAGGATCTCATTACTTTTCCAAGATTGATCTTCGTTCAGGGTATCATCAATTAAGGGTCCAAAGGGAGGATATACCAAAGACGGCTTTCCGTAAAGGTATGGACACTATTAATTTATAGTGATGCCATTTGGTCTTACTAATGACCCTGATATCTTCATGGATCTGATGAATAGAGTCTTCAGAGACTATCTTGATCAGTTTGTGGTAGTCTTTATAGACGATATTCTTGAATATTCAAAGAGAAAAAAAGAACATGAAGATCACATGAGAATTATATTGAAGACCCTGAGAAAGGAGAATCTTTATGCCAAATTTACCAAGTGTGAATATTGGCATCAAAAATATGCATTTTTTTGTCACATAATCTCAAAAGAGGGGTTATCTGTGGATCCAGAAAAAACAGAGGTTAGCGAAAGATGGTCAAGACCAATAACAGTAACTGAGATCCGAATTTTTCATGGTTTGGCTGGATATTATCGAAGTTTTGTGAACGATTTTACAAGATTATCTAATCAACTCACCAGGTTGACTTGGAAAGGAGTTATGTTTGTTTGGATGGAGGAATGTGAAGAGAATATCAAGGAGTTGAATAGAAGGTTATATAGTGCACCTGTGCTCACACTGCCTTGAAGTGGAGAATGGTTTGTGATCTTCAGTGATGAATCCAAGAAGGGATTGGTGTGTGTTCTTATGAAAAATGATATGGTGATAGCTTATGCCTCACGATTGTTGAAAATCAATGAGAAAAATTACCCAACATATGATTTGGAGTTAGTTGTGGTAACCTTTGCATTAAGGATTTGGAGGCATTATCTTTATGGAGGAAGGTGTAACATTTATACTGATCATAAAAGTTTAAATTATATTTTCTCTCAAAAGGAGCTGAATATGTGCCATAGAAGATGGTTAGAGCTGATTAAGGATTATGATTTCTCAATTCATTACAACCCTTGGAAATCAAACAAGGTGGAAGATGCATTAAGTCGACAAGATCATGTTATATTATCCACGATGAGGATCACAAAAGATCCAATATTTATGGATTGACAAAGGATGGATCTTGGAATAATAATGGAAGGGGAAAATTGTATCTTTCTCAATTGAATGTTCAACCATCTGTACATGTGACGATTAAAGAGGCACAGAAAGAAGATGTAGTGTTACAAAAGAAGGTGATAAATGTTCCTGAATTCAACCTTGATTGTGATGGGATAATAAAGTCCAGGAATCGGGTTTGTGTTCCTCCCATCCCAGAATTAAAGAAGGAGCTTCTGGATGAGGCTCATAGTTCTTCATTCTCTATTCATACTGAAAGCACGAAGATGTATAGGGACCTAAAAGTGTACTTCTGGTGGGATGGAATGAAAATAGATGTTGCTGAATATGTCTCTTGATGCTTGGTTTGTCAGCAAGTTAAAGATGAGAGACAGAAGTCTAAGGGGATGTTATAACCATTACCCATACCAGAATGGAAATGGGAAAACATCGCTATGGACTTTGTCACTGGACATCCTAAAACATCCAAAGATAATAATGCTATCTGGGTCATAGTTGATCATCTTACAAAGTCGGCACACTTTATCGCTATTAGAGAGGATTTCTATCTGGATCATCTTTCCAGGATATATGTGAAGGAAGTGGTAAGATTTCATGGAGTACCACTTTATATTATATCTGACCGGGATCCGAGATTTACCTCAATGTTCTGGTGAAGTCTTCAGCATACTCTTGATACAGAGTTGAGTTTCAGCACTACTTATCATCCTTAGACAGATAGTCAGTCTGAGAGGACAATTCAAACTCTAGAAGATATGTTGAGAGCATGCTCTATGGATTTCAAAGGTTGTTGGGATCAACACCTACCTTTGGTAGAATTTTCTTATAATAATAGCTTTCACTCTAGTATTCAGATGACTCATTATGAAGATATCTATGGAAATAAATGCAGGACTCCAACTTTCTGGGATGATTTTGGGGAAACACTAGCTTGGCTTGATTTACATGCAATCGCGGCCTTCCTCGATAGCTTGTGTCGTACGCAATACCGAGTTTCACTAAACAATGATATAATATTAAAATATTATTAAAACTAGCCGTTATGAATAGTAATACCCACTTTTTGAAATTTTATAAATTTTATATTTCAAAATGGACTTCATTTTTGGATTCGGAATATCGAAATTAGCTTAGGGTGAAATTTTGGTACTTTTTGGATAACTTTCATTTTCTGATGAATAGTGAAAATTACTAAATTTAAATTAAAAACAACTTTTTAAATCAAAATAATTAATAGTGATAAATTATTAATTTAAGTGGTTTTAAAGTATATTTAGAATATATTATTACCATTTAATACAATTTTGGTCATTTTATGTAATTTCACATTTAAACCATACATTAACAAGTGTCAATCTTTTGATAGTTATTATCTCTTAAAAACACGCTATTTGTTTTGACGACGAGAATTAATTTTTTAAATTAATTAATGCAACTGATGTATATTGAATTTGGTAAAATAGACATCATTTTTGAAATCATAATATCAAATATATCTTAGGCCTCATTTTTGGTATTTTTCTGCAAACATTCATTTTTTGATGAATAGTGAAACCACTAAGTGGTAGTTAAAAAAAATTTGTTTTTCTTAAAACATAATTTTACGACTTCTATGAGTGGAATTTCGAATGTCTGAGAGACATGGATAATATCAAGGACTAAAATGTGGTTCAATAAGATGAAAATAATTTTTTCTGAAAAGTAACCTTTTACTTTTTTTAACACGGTTAAAAGTAAATACGATAATTAAGGGTAAAAATGATATTATGATTACCTTAAAACATGTCCTAATTACATTTAATAAGTGTAATTCGACCAAAAACCACCTTAGGAATACAATATGACCATTTAGGCCTACTTGGATTAGATTAGGTCATTTATTATTAATTTATTTAAAGAAGGCTTAAAATAGTTAAAATCAATGTTTAATAAGTAAATAATTTTTAATATAGGGTTATACATTAGATAAATTAGACTATAAATATTAATTAGAAAGATAAAAATATTTAAAACATAATTTCATTTTATTTGTATCTTTTAGACTAAAAATAATCTAATTTATTTATGATACAATGATGATGCAGTAATTATCTTATTAATGAAATATTTAAATAATTGATGTTATAAATACACAAATAAATGTAATTTGAGACTTTATATGTATTCCAATTATTTTCAATGTTAATATGACATGTTAGTTCTGATTTAATTACTTTTTTTTCGAACTAATCATTCTGTTATGATTTTCAAAAAAATCAAATACCAAATCGTGTCAAAATTGACAAAAATAGGTTTTAAAACAAATATTATATTATTAAGTGTTATTATATTCCTAAATATCTATGGTTCGACCAAGATAATTATATCATTATAGTAGTATCATTAATGGACCACTTGGTGGTCTCTTGTATTTATATGGTATGTTTATTAACTATATAATATAAAAATAAAAAGTGACAAGGAAAATGTCAATCTAATTAACTAAGAGTTAAAACTAAACAATAAGGTTAATACAATGACCTAAAATTTTCTAAATTTTATTGGATGAGAGGAATGCGACCCATCCCCACTTTATATTCGAAATATATCAATTTGGATCTATTAAAAACCGAATTTGACTTTATAATGAAATAATATTTTTAGTTATTCCAAAGGTGCCCTCTCCTCCTTTATAAAAGGGAACCTCCTCCCTCTTTTCCTCACACCACATTGAGCCTTAAAGATCGTCCAAACCATGAAAAATTCCCTTCTCCACTTCCCTAGAAAAATCCTAGAGGTCCTGGTATTCTTCAAAGTCCAATTTTAGATCCCAAAGAGGAGGTCTCAAAGAGGCGCTTCAAAGAAGAGGTAATGTATGTTACCGTTTCTTTCAAATTTATTTCTTCTTCCACTTCATCTTCCTTAGTTGTTTCATTATGAAGGATTAACATATGTATCACTCATATACTGATATGTTATTATAAGTATGAAACAACCTTATTTCACCAACTATCCATCCTACGGAAAATGAAATCACCACACGTGCGTACGTACGAAATTCCGTCTCCACGCCGTGGTGTAATCTATTTTCCACCACCACCTTACTTGGATGGGTATAATGGTGTAAATAATGACTATATATTATTATTGTAATGTTATATTGATTCTGAAATAGTATACATACAATCCAATACAATTCCACGATCATGGGAACGATATCATCGCTCGTGCGTACGTACGGAATACCGTCTCCACGATGTGATGTGACTCGTTATACATGATCTTCATTGAATAATGATAATATAAATGAATTGAATGAATGAATATGATATATATTACACTAATAACATTCTTTAAATGAGGTATCTATAACCTAAAATAAATAAGAATTTATTCGACAAAACACGCATAAGAACAAAAAGTAATAAACACCCGAATAACGAGTAGCAATGAAATATTACTAATAATAAGCTAAGAATATGACCATATATGATATCATAACAATGAGGATGATTCTTTAATAAGTCAATAACAATATTTAAATCATTATACAGGAGTTTCGGACACTTACGAAGAAAATCGGACCAAAGGTAAGGGAAAATATCACAATCTCATTTTATCTGAGATTGTTTATACTTTGGAATTTACTGGGGTGTATTTTACCATCCACATCCATGTTTCCACAATATTTAATATTATTTACGTCCACCTTCAATTTTTTAAATCTAATTTTACCATTCGGTGAGTTTCTAGTAAAAGATATGAAACAAATCTTGTGTCGTTTTTCGTACGAGGTACTTTTTGACTTTTCTGACAAAAGTACAAGAAGAATGTTTTTTTAACTTATACGTCATGAGTGGATTTTTAAAAAATTATTTCCAAGAAGCTTCCTTGACAAGTTTTCGTGTTTATTTTTAATCAACTTCTTTTAGTTATGACATGTTAATAAATGAAAAGTGTTTTTGAAGTAGAAAGGATATTTTCCTCAAGAATGGAGTTCAAGTGTTTTATCAAAATGATTTTCCATCTATGATAATAAAGGGTTCTGTTTCTATCCCTATTATTAAAATGATTTTATTATGTTGTGAAGGAATTATTTTTATGAATTACTTTATCTTATATGAATTGTTTTATTGTGTCATGATGTTTAAGAATCACATTTTTATTAGATGGGTTATGCTATGATGTATGGTTTATGATTTTGTGGCACACGTAAGAATGGTATCATTATGAGATGGGTGGGACCTATATATCCCTCCAATGCCTTGTTTAAAGATTTTATATCTCACGAGATAGACATGGCTGGAATGGCAGGTTAAACCGGTTCAGTGAAACAGGACTGAAACGAGTAGTGAACTTGGTTCAGAAATGGACTTTGTACACTAAGATAGTCATGGAAATGAGTCTTGGCTAATAAGAAATGATTCTCTATGATTATGTGTGCATGCCACAAAGTTTCATGTTTTATGTTATGATTATTGTGATTACATTTCACTACTATGACTTATCCCATGTTATGAAATTATGATCTCTTTTGCAGGTTAAGATTTCCAAAAGTTATGTTCTTATGTATATGATGTGATTGATATTTCTTTTGTTTACCCTTACTGAGCATTTGAGCTCTCCATTTTGTATTTTTTATTTCCCTAGGTCAGGATGAAGGTTATTAAGTAGGATATGCCAAAAGGGACTCTAAATATGATGAAATAAATGGGAGGAAAAGTAGATGCTTTATGAACCAGTTGTTTATGTTTCCCAGTTTCTAAAGACTATATACCTATATGGTCCTTTTCTGGTTTTGTTATATGTTGTAATAAGTCTGCTTCAATTCTGAAGTAATAACAATGTATGTAATGTGTGGGTTGATATAGTGATGGCACCCTTAAGAAATCATTATTTGTGATATCCATGTATCGGTCCACTATAACATGTTGTTTTTTTAATAACCTAAATTTTCCAAGGCCCTTACTTTTTGGAAATCAAGTTCTTACTGTGTTCTGAAAGGCAATGGTGGCTCATTTCGATATTTATCCAATTTTTTAGTTTTTTCATTGACTCGTTAGTGCGTCGGTCAGTCAGGGGAATCGACATTGGTGAGTCAAGGGAATCGATGTCGTTAGGTCGAGGCATCTACAGGAAGGTCCTCGATAGGTCGTGGTGTATGTAGGTAATGATATTGGTAGATTAGGGCATCAATAGATCATTGAATTGGTATGTCAAGGTGTCAGTAGGTCATGTATTCGGTCGGTCAGGGTGTTAGTAAGTCAGGACTTTGGTAGGTGGTGGCATTAGTGGGACATTGAATTGGTGGGTCATTTTCTGTGGATAAGCATTGGTAGGTCGCATTGGAATCTCACCCATTAGTGTCTTAGTGTTTTTGACTCACCCATCTATGGCTCATTCCTATTTTTTTTGCTTTTTCTAGTTTTTCGAGTTTTTCTAGTTTTAACCATGTTACATGTTTCTCTCCATGAAATGGTATCATACCAACTCACATTGATTTTATCAGCTGTCCCCACCATTTCAGAGGAGATTTATTAAATCCCCCTATCTCATAATGTTTTAATAGCCTTGTAACCACCAACCCATGGTGTCAAACCACGATCCAATTTTCATGAACTTTGAAATCATATCCATGATGTTTCCACGATCTGGCCCTTTCATAAACTGATATCTATTCATTACTTCATCCTTTTTCATTTACCATGGTGCACCTAGATCCTTCCATCCTAGATGAGTTGTGTGCTAATTCTAGCACTGCCTTGCTCAGTTTTCTTGGGGTTCATCCCAACTGCACTCAGACCCCTCTTTTCGGTGCACGAAGAAAGATAAATCCCTTGATCATCCTTGTATGTATTTATTTTTCATATCTAAAATTTCGACTCATGTGGGGGGTTTTCTAATGGAACCTTATGAGCAATGGATGAGAAATTTATTTGAAACAAGAAATAGGAAAGGACTGAATTTAATAAAAAAGATAACACAAGTAAATAATATAATAGAAAGAGACCAGTTTGATGTTGATCACCTATTTTATTTGTTATTATTAATTATATTATGGTTTTCATAGAAATATCTCCTCATAAAATCGTTGTCATTTATTGAATTTTCTTGTGAAATAATAATTTTCTATTCTATTTAGGTTCTTGAATAAATGAATATAAAAAGAAATATATTAAATCATGTAGAAATGGTTAAATAAGTGAATTCCCTAGGATCAATCCTATCATGTGAACACCACAGATAATATTAAGTTGAATTAAAAGACATAGGCAAGATAAATTTTAATGTATAAACAACATGTTGATTAGAGTAGATATCTATAGTGTTCTATGGGTTTTTTAAGCTTGTGTGAACAGTGTGGTGTTTTTGTTGGGAGCACTGTTGTGGGTACAAGGTTTTAGAATGGAGTGGGCTCCATGAGAAGGGTGTGGTAAGAGTGTGTAGAGGGGCCAGGTATAATGGTAGTTAATGTTGTCTTTTTTCATGTAGTGGTACATGTGGTGAGTTGGGTTCTCAGTATGAGAGATTGATTAATATGTGGAATGGATAAAATTATAGGATGTTGAACTACCTTTGTTGTGTGGTGGTCATAGATAGACATTGGGTAGTGAAACTGTAGTGTGGATATGGACTTCCTATTATGTTGAACTCCATTCGGAAAATGTTTGGGAAGTGATGTTGTAATAATGGGTAGTGAGAGAGGGATTGTGTGATGGAGTGAAGGTATGATTTTGTGTTGTTGGGTATTTGGATTGTATTTATGTTTTTCATGTTTAATTTTGCTTTAGTTATTGGGCGGTAGTTTCTGGGTTGTGATGTAATGAAGTATAGTGAACCCCATAAAAAACGAAATGGAAAGGTGTTAAATGAAAAAGGGTTTGGTTTATGCTTTGGAAGTTGCTATTTTATGGTTGTGCGTATAAGGGTGGCATCATATGTGGTCTGTGCGGGTTGGATTATTTTTGGAAACCCATAGGTTTGGCTAATTTTTGTTTACATATATATATATACACAAATATATTTTAGATTCTTTTGATTACTATATTCACCCAATCATTGTTGTGAACTATGTGTCAAACCCCTCCAATTCATGGGGGAGTGTGTCTTTCCCAACATCCTAGTGGGAGGATGGATGGATGGTTACTGACTTTCTTCCCGGATCCACCTTCTATGTTCATACCACTCGAGTGTACCCTCGGTATTCTCTACTGGCTTATGTCTCACAATAGTTCTAGATCTTTTGGGAGAGGTTTTGTGGTAGCTGAGAGTCCTTGTTGTTTGTGGGCCAGAGTTGTTTTCCCATGTGTTTTCAAGATAAGGCCCATGTGTCTTCAGGTGAGATGTGTGGTTGTTGTCGCTCAGGTGTTTGTGGGTGGGATTGCCTGTGGTGGAGGCCCATGTGGGGGTGTTCAGGTTGTGGTAGTGGGACTATATATGAGAATAGGGATAGAGTCAATACGTTTACAGTTATGGATGTGTATTTAACTAGTTTTAATGTTTTGTGGGGTACCAAAATATCGATGTCCTTATACTATTACATTACCTTACATGTGTTATTTGAAGATTGTTCCTTGGTGATTATAGGATGGTTAGTATTCTTGGTAGGTACTTTGGGGTTCTTCTATTTTCTCATATGGATGTTAGTATGATCCCTCACTTACGCATGGATCTATTTATATTTTTTACTGGGTATACTTCTATACTCATTCTATGTATATAAAACTGTTTTTAGGTTTTATGGAGTACTCAGAGTACCATACATGAAATTACTAGATCGGTTATCTGGATTTTTTGTTTTTTCTACATTGTCTCTTTTTTATTTGTAATTTCCCTTGGTGTTATTTTGTACCTTATATCATATTTACTTTTTAATATGCACATGGGAATGGATTTCAGATTTACTTTTAATTCTAATATAGGGATTTGTTTATGATTAACCATATTTTCTCCTGATATTTTTCTATAAAAATAGTTATTATTTCAATTTCTATGTGATATATCATACCCTTAGTTCTAGCCTCCACTCTGGGGCCTATTGATAGAGGGACTCAAGAGGTCATAACTATCCTTCATCATCATGAAGGAAGGTTCTGGCATTTTTTTGTTTCGTCCCTCATCATGGAGAATTATGTTTGTGAAAAAATGGCATTACAGTGAGGTTTATAAGAGTTGATATATAGGATTGAGTATAGAGATATAAATAGTGAGGATTTCATGGGATGGATATAATTTTTTTTAGTAAATCTAAGTGTATGAGATAGGATTGGTAAAACCGGTAAGGATACTAGATTTTAGGGCCCCCATTATATGATAAAAGGAATTTGGGAGGAATTAACAACCAAATGAGGCTACACCAATATCAGGGTAGATACTATAAGAATGGAACATGAATAATAATTTCTTGTGTTCTGGTGTGTCTTAGTTGTTTTGGGAATTTAAAATAAAATAAGATATTAAAAAAATTAGAAGAATTTTTCCACACTACTATAGATTAAGAGTTCTTTGTTTACATTTCAGTTATAGTACCTGGACATCGTCCCTGTGTGGTACAAATAGTTGAGGCTTGATAGGTTAACCTGGATGATCAGAGGAGGGCCGATTGAGAGGTGAAAAATGAACAATGGTAGATGATGCTTCGTGGCTTCCAACAGTAGACACTGAAAAAGTACGATGGAAGAATCTCAAACAAAGAGACATTATGTTGGATCAAGGAGATGGTGATTGATCTCAGCATTATTAGGTCTCCAACAGATTATTGGATTCCTCTAGCAGTGATCTACACGAGAGGAGAAACGGGTTATTGGTGGATACTTTACATTGTGGAGGGGAAGGAAAATGAGGTTTTCTGGGATGACATTGAGAGGGTGTTCTATGAAAAATTATACACTTCCACAATGAAGGATGTGAGAGACAGAAGATACTCTCCCTCTAGCTGAGAAGTATGTCAGTAAGGGAACTGGGTATCATGTTCAGTGATTTCATGCACTTCGTAGCAGATCTCTTCCCAAATGAAGAGTCCCAAGAGAGACTATTAGAATGGGAACTTTGACCTTCTATTCAAGATGTTTTTACACCATTTACTCAACTAATGAACTTAGAGGTTCAGAAGAAGGAAGATGTAGTAAAAAAGAAATCACTCTCTGGGAGGTGTTCCATGAGATGGGATCCAGCCATGTTTTTAAAAGGGGAAAGCTGTCAGTAACAGGTCTCTGGCATCTAGTTCTTCTAGGTTTTTACTAGCAAGAAATAGGCATTAGTAGTTCCAGTTCTGATCTCATTGTCATCATCCATTCTATATGGTCCTAATACCAGTGTTATTTATATGTGGAGGTCGTAGACATATTAAGATATAGTTCCCAGTATGAGCATCGTACAATGGGTTTGGGTAGGCTAAATCCCCACCACAACAGTGGATGTTTCCAGTCAGGGCCTTCCAGCAGCAGGGGCAGCAAGGTCCCACTCCACCAAGGATAGACGGTACAAGTGGAGGCCAAAATCAGGGTGCATTTGAGGTACCTCGACCAGGGCATGGTGGAGGAGGCAGTTGATAATAGAAAGGTATTAGTTCTGGGTTTGAGTTGTTTCACGCTATAGATGTAGCAGTTCTAGTAGTGCCAATTGTTTTTTTATGGATGATCAGTCTTCTTAGTACCCTTTAGTGTTCCTTGTTTTATTCAAGATAATCACACTACATTATTGCAGAAAATCAAGCCCATGATCTGGGACTAGATATAGAGATACATCATATGCCCTTGGTGTTGAGTAAATAAGTTAGTGGTCAGACCAGTCTGTTTGCTGTTTTCCAAGAATCTAGATTGATGTTGGGGTGACAACAGTCTAAAGGGTACCTTCATTTGCTACATATATATGCATAGAAATTCATATTGGGAATCTACTGGATTTTTTCTATGCACTATGTTATCGACTACTTCTGATGAAGTGTCACATTCGCAGATATGGATATGGTTTAAGTTTTTTGGATTTTTATTGAGTTCCTAGATGTATTCCCTGAAGAGGTTGTAACTCTACCCCTCAAAGTGATGATGCGTACTGGATATACTTAAAACATGGTGCCCATCCGATTTCGATGGATCCCTATCAGATAGAGAATTGTAAGTTGTGAGAGTTTCAGATTCAGGTTGATGACATAATTAAGAAGGGTTTTATCTAGAAAAGTGTGTCATGGTGGGGGGATATAGTGTGGTTCGAGAAAAATATGGACGATTGTATGAGACATTGTATATAGTACAAGGACTAAATCAGATGATGGTTAAGAACGGTTACCCCCTTCAAAGGATCAATGATCTTTTCGACCAATTAAACGGGGAATATAGGTTTTCCATGATTGACATGGTGTCCGGATATCACTAATTGAGTATACTGGAGGGTGACAACCCGGTGACTACTTTAAGGTGATGATATGAGCACTTATAGTTCTTGGTCGTTCCCATCAGTGTCATGAATGCACCAGTCGTGTTCATGGGGATCATGAACATTGTTTTTCATGAGTACCATGACCAGTTTGTTGTCATGTTCTTCGACGACATCTCGTACTACACAAGGGAAGAGGAGGTACACCCCAACTATTTGAGGACTGTTGTGGTTGGACTATGACACCACCAACTATACCTAATTATTTCTAAGGGAATGTTCTAGATTTGAAAGGTGCAGTTATTTAGACATCTGGTGTCTCAGAAATAGATTTTTGTAGACCCATCAAAAGTTGAAGCGGTTGTTTCTTGGGAATTACCAAATAATGTGGTGGGGGTTTGTATTTTCATGGGTTTAGTAAGATATTTCAAGAGGTTCATACCTAACGTCTCTTGAGTTTCAGATCCATTGACATCTTTTTACATAAAATTGCATGCAATTAAATATAATGAGCAGTGTTAGGATGCTTTCATCATTCTGAAGGGGAATCTAGTTAGTGACCCAGTGCTTAGGTTTGATGAAGGAAGGGGTGATGTATGAGTTTTTATGTGATTCTTTTGAACCAGTCTTGATATGTCTACAGATGTATAATAGGGGAGTAATCTATTATGTATCTATGAATTTATATCCTCATGAATGTAATTATTCCACCCATGATCTAAATCGGGCAGCAGTCCTGGTTGAACTGAATTTGTGGCAGCATTACCTCATCGGGGAGAAATTTTTGGTCTTCACGTATCATAAGAAAATGAGGTATAGCATTTCCCTATGAGACCTAAAATTTCAGCAGTGAAGGTGGATAGAGTTACTCATGGATTACAACATAATGATCTCTTACAACCCATGTAAGGGGAATGTGGTTTCTAATTCCTTTAGATTGAAGTCACAGGATGAGGTAGTTTGGGAATCTAAGAATGCTTTAGAGGCAATGTTGGAGTTTGAAGCATTACACCTAGATGTTGGGGAGGACAATGGTTTTGGATATATGTTTTATATGATAGTGAATTCTTCTATGGTGTGGTAGGTAGAGGTGTCTCATTGGGAGACTCCAATGCAAAAGTAATATGAGATCACGTTGACCAGGGTGATGCTTCGAAAGGATGGTCGAAGGATTACCATTATTGAATACTATTCCGTGGGATGCTTTTTTCCTAGTGTAAATATGTGAGGGGGTTCTACACGAGTTTCATAGATCACCCCTGGAGGTGCATCCTAGAGTTTATAATAGACAATGAGGCATGAAGGATCTTTTTTGGGGGCCCGGGGTGAAGCGAGTAGTGGAATAGTTTGTGACAAGATTCCTAGTGTTTCAGTAGGTAATGGACGAGCACTGGGTTACATGTGATCTATTTCATCCAATGGATGTTATCGAGTGGATTTTAGATAACATATCAATGTATTTCATCATTGGTTTACCTAGTTATTATTTATTATGTGATAACATTTGGGTAGTAGTGGATCGATTGACTAAATCATCTCACTTCTTAGCAATCATGGAGTCAAGCGCAACAGATGCCTTAGCAAATAGGTATGTGGATTATGTGGTGTAGCTACATGGATTCTCTAGATCCATTATCTCATATTGAGACTCATATTTTACCTCAAGAGTATATATGTAGTTACATTATTGTTTTTTCACTAAATTGCACTTTATCTCCACTTTGAACCGTCAGACGAATTGGAAGAAGGATAAGACCATCTAGATGTTGGAAGATATTATGCGACCATGTGTTATAATCATCAGAGAATAATGTTTACAACACATTCCCCTTCTATATTCTTCATACAATAATATATATCTCTCTTCGATTTTCATGGAACCATTCAATACCTTGTACGGAAGACAGTGTTTTCACTCTTGTGCTGGGTAGAGGTAGGGGAAACAACCCTCCGTGGACAAGAGGAAGTGAAATGCACAACATAGAAACTTCAGTTTTTTCCTGAGAGGATGAAGTTGGATATGATAAAAAATTATTCATATGTCGATCAAAAGAGTAATCCATTAGAGATCGAGGTTAAGGACCACATGTTCTTAATAGTCTCCCCTGAGCACAAATGACAGAGGTTTGATTGTGAAAGCGAGCTTTCTCCAAAGTCTATCGGACATCTCGAGGTGTTGGGACAAGTAAGAGAGGTGGAATGTAAGTTTTCATTTCCACCAAAGTGGAATAAGATCTAGGATATCTTCAATATATCTCATATATTTTGGTATATACAAGATGAATCCAACATATTTGACTATGGAGAGTTGGATATCGAGGACGATACAACGTATGTTGAGTGACAAATAAAAATCAAGGATAGTGAGTAAAAGGTGCTTCATTGATGAAGAATTCATTTGTTTTATGTGTTAGAAATGCAAGGTTGCCTCGAGGGGAGTAGTTGGAAAAAAGAGGTGCAGTAGCATTCCAAGAACCTAGAGATAATCAGAGTTGATTTTTTGTTTTTTTGTTCCTTACATACGATGAAATGTTTTACCATGTTTGTTTTGTGATATATTTTAACATCCTAGGTAAATAAAGAATAAGACATATATCATATTTAATTTGTGAATTAAATATTAATTTTACTTTAAAAGGGTTGTTATGTTCGATAGCATACCCGGTACGCAACAACAGGTTTTATTTGAAATCTTACGTTGCACAAAAATAATTTAATAATATTACATTAAATGGTTGTTAACTCCAAGACGTTGTATTGGGGGGAATGAAAAAAACTAACAATAATATGGTTATACATGTATTTAAGTGTATTTACATTCATCCAATAAATAGTATAGGCTTAAAATGTGAATAAATCTAATTTAAAGCATCATTTACATTAAAAGGCCGACTTACCGCCTTTTAATAGAGAACCATTTTTAAATATAGTTTTGGTCACTTTAATAAATTCAATATGACAAAATTAAATCATTCTTTATAATGGGGATATCAAAATTTACATTGTGTAAATTTTGGAATTTTTTAGATAATGTTCATTTTTAATGAATAGTGAAAATGTTTAACTTTAATTCAAAACTACGTTTTAATGGAATTTATTTATATAGTTATATTATCTTTTTAATTGGTTTTAAAGTGTAATTAGAATATATTTTTCCAATTTAATCCAATATGGGTCATTGGAAATAATTTCACTTTGAAATTGGATATAAACAAGTATCAATCTTTTGATAGTTATTGTTTCTTAAAAACACGATATTTGTTTTGATAAGGGGAATTAATTTTAAATTTACATAATGAAACTTCTATGTTTTTAATTTGGAAAAATAGACATCATTTTTGAATTAGAAATAACAAATATATCTAAGACTTAATTTTTTGTATTTTTCTAAAAAACTTCAATTTGGATGAATAGTGAAACCACATAGTGGTAGTCAAAAAACTGACTTTTTCATTTTAATGAAATTTTACCACTTCTGGGAATTGAATTTCAAAAATCCGAAATACATAGTTGTAATCTAGAGGTAAAATTTGGTTCATTAAGAGGAAAATAATTTTTGGTGAATAGTAACGTTTGACTTTTATTTACCGTGGTAAAAGGTAAATAAGGTAATTCAATGTTAAAAGAATTTTATAATAATTTGAAATTACCTTAACACTTGTAAAAAACTTATTGGTGGAGTAATTTACGACCATGGGCGTCTTTGGGTCTATTTTGGGACCCCATTGAGAAACTTGGGTGTGATAATGACAATTTAGATTAATTAATTTAATGTGATGACAAAATTGACATTAACAAAAATATTTTAGAAATTAATTTTTATATGGTGTTATATAAGTACTATTTTATACAATAAATAATTTTTTGAAATATAAAATGATTTCCAATATCATGGAATTTTTTTTATAATTTTTAGACATCAAATAAATTAAATTATCTATGACACAATAATGATACATTATTTACCTCATTAATAAATGATTTAAATAAATAAGATTATATTGATTTAACTATTATCCAAAACACATCCAATTCTCATTATATGATTTTATTTCGACCATTAATCTTCTTATCATCTGATATAATGATTTTTGGACCATTATAAACCGAATATCATTATATTATAAAATAATATTTTCACACTTTTCTAAAGAGCCCCTCCTCTCCCTTATAAAAGGAGACCACTTCTAACTAATTCCAAACACCTCTAAAGCATTTTGGCTCGACCAAACTCTACCCAATTAAGCTCCCGACATCAATATCCTCCCCCTAGAAGCCTTATCTTAGGCAGAAGGCACTTCAAGAAGTCCTTTTGGTTCAAACCAAATAATGTTACCGAAATTAAAGGTAATAGTTTCTCTTAAATTGTCATCTTTTATATTAAGTCTCCAACCCTTAAACTCTTTTTATTCCTTTCTTTTGTAACAACACCAGAATAATCAATATACTAGGATGTTGTTGTGAGAATTATTAAAACTACACATACACACACCTCCATTTAATGGGTGAAGAACATAATGTTTCTGTGGATTGCAAACTAACACCTCACAAAACGATGATTGTACGATTATCTCCTACCGCCTCTCATGGTGGCCATTATGAGGGCACTGTATTTTTATATGATATATATTATGTTTACTTTTTCTTTAGGCTTCTGTATTTTTCATTTATAGCAAGCCTTTATGGTTTCCATTGTGGGTAAATACGATAATCTCATTTTAGGAAGTGCGGACTACCGCCCCCTCAAAGTGATGTGATTCGTTAATGCCTTATGTGGGATGTATAAAGGATGGAGTTAATGTTATTATATCTAATATTATACATTAACTATATATAAATAGGTATAATTATGTTTTATTTCCATTAAAATAAGAAATATAAATGAATTTAACGTTCATGCGTACGTACGGCTTACCGTCTCCATAAACGGTGCATTTCATTTCTTACCTCCAAATGTAATGTAGTATTATAAATACATGCATATACTATATATATATGATATATATGATATCTAAATCATGAATATCATTTTGGATATAATGGACAATTGACCACATGGTCAAATTATAAATATAAAGTGTTCATTTTTTACTCAAGTACCAAATATCGACAAAATGGACGTTATTAACTTAAATGATTACAAAATGTTTATAACATGGTAATAATTTTTATAAAAGGAATAATAAACTTGAAAAATGTTCTTAGGAATGTTTATATTTTCATTAGATTATTATTCCAGAGATTAAGGAACGATCGAGTCAAGTCGTACATTAGGTAAGGGACTTCGTCTCAATCTCCTTTCATTGAGGCATTTTTAGTTTTATACACGACTTTATTTTATATGGTGTATAAACCCCTTTGAATTTTCATTTTATTCAAATGGAATATTTTTATACAAATAATTTTACTAATTGACAAAAAGGAATGTTTTTTACATAAGCAGTGACAACGACCATTCCGCCGTCGTGAGTATTATTTGATCTTTGGCTTCCTTAACAAGCAGGAATGTTTTTAAAAGGAAAAATAAATACCATATACTCTCTTTACGTATTTTGGTATTGAAATTTATTTTTAGAATAGATTTATTATTTCATTATCTTGATATGATATTTTAGTATTGAAATGTGGAAATTTTATCTTTCCATTATACTTATGTTATGTGTTAGGATCATGTTATGGTTCATAAGGATTATTTATGTATACGGGTGGTTCTGTGATAAAAATAGTGTGGGTGAGCCCGATATAGCTCTCACATCAATTGGGTAATGTGAAGGAGGTAAACATGATTGTTTATCCTAAGAGATTTAGTTAATATACTATGATGGGTATTCCAAAGTAACTCCCTATGTCACTGTGATAGCTACAAAGTAAGTATGATATGGATTCCACAAGTTACCTTTTTGATTTATGATATCTATGTGTAATTCATAAATCAAATTATTTCATGAGGAAATTCAATGATTTAATGTTTTTTATGTATTTTTTGAACAAATTTTTTCATTTCTTTTTTCATAAACCTTACAGATATTTTTATGCCCACCGCATGTTTTGAAATTTTTTCGCAGGACTTAAAGATGAATTAGGTCAAGGATGAGTTCAAGGAAAAGTCCCGCTGTCTAAAATATGGAACTAGACATGTCAATTTTATTCAACAGTTTTTATTTTATGAAAAAAATTGAAACTTTAAAGATATGTCTACCTTTTAATATTTTGAGATGTAATAGTTATGTCCTAATTCTCTAAAACTATAAACCTGAAAAGATCCTCAATGTGAATTATTCATTTAATTCAATATTATGTAATGTTTAAGGTAGGGTCCTTATAGTTGGTATCAGAAGTTGGTTTAGATAAACATAGGTGTTATGGTACAGCTAAATTAATATCCATAAAGTAATTTATGTTAACATTGACATCATATAGCATTTCGAGATTACCATGTTGCTTTGCCTAAGATATTTTTGTCTTCGGAATGGTTTTCCATAGAGGAAATAGGGAAGCTGTGTTGGGACGAAATCAGGGGGAAGAAAACCATCCAAATAAGAAACCTGGGATGGTCGGTATTGGAACCGAACAGATTGTTAAAGTGATGGCACAGTTGACTTAGGCTATAAATGGTTGTGGTATCCACGTACGAGATCAGAAAGATCAACCATAGAGGAATATGTCAGTAGTGTATCATTTCATGAGGCAACATCCCCCATCATTCAGAGGTTCATCTGACCCTGTGCTAGTTGAAGGGTGTATTAAAGCATTGGAGAAGATTGTTGATATCATGAGTTGTTCAGAACATAAAAAGTCTAGTATTATTGTTTACCGTTTTGAAGGTGAAGCTGATCAGTGGTGGTCGATGGTGAAAAATAGTAGGAATAGTGTAATGATTGATGATCTCGATTGGGATGAATTCAAAGGTATGTTTCTATAGAAATATTTTCCTAAGGTGGTTAGGCTTAGGATGGAAATATAATTCCTTCAATTGAGGAAGGAGGACGAATTAGTCGCTACTTATGAAGAAAAATTTACTTGATTGGGAAGGGATGATCAAAATTTAATACGAGATCTTGATATTAAAATCAACAGTTTTAACTTGGGATTAATGCCAGAGTATGGAAGGTCATTAGCTTCTCATGAGATACAAAGTTATGAAAAACTTTTTCATTCAGCGGAGAAGGTGGAAATGGAGTGTGCTGATGATCAGTTATTCTTTGACAAAAAAAAAGAAGAAGAGGTCGAGGTGACAGGTTAAAGGGAAGAACTCTAAAAAAAAGTTTGATAGTAAGAAAAATAAGTTTACAGTTTGTGAAAATTTTAGTAAAAATCATGATGGGAATGTCTTTTGAATTCTAGTATGTGCTACTGATGTGGTAAAATGGGACATAAGGCTCGTAATTTCACTGAACAATATCAGGGTAATGGTATGGCAAAATCTGATTTACAATCAGTAAAATGTTTTATGTTCAATGAAATATGTCATTATGAAAATGATTGTCCAACAAAGAACTCAACTGAAGGAAAGCTGCCATACTAAAAGAAAAAAGGGTTGGTGAAATCCTTTGCAACTACTTCAGCAGATGTTGGGCCATCAAATGAAGTTTTTTCATATACAATCTTTGTTTGTTCAGATTATACCAATGTGTTATTTGATTCAGTGTCTACACACTCTTTTACTTAAGAGATTTTTTCTAGTAAATTTGGAATTCCATCTCATGATTTGAATAGATAAAATAAGGTGAAAACACCTGATGAAAATGTGGAGAAAAAAGCATAAGAACATTCATGTCCTTGTGTGCATAAAGAATCTACCTTCAAACCTTATTGTTTTTCCTCTAGTAGAGTTTGATGTTATTTTGGTCCTGGATTGGCTTTCTTATTTATCTTGCTTTGATTGACTGCAGAGCTAAAGAGGTTTCTTTTGAGAATCATTTTCAGTTTGTATACAAAAATGAACCCTTGATGTTGATAATATATCAGGATGCTGAGAAACAATTAAAAGATGGAAATGAATGTTACCGGGAACATATTGTTTAAAACAATGGAACTGTTTAGATTAATGATGTACTAATGGAAAATGAGTACCTTGATGTTTTTTCTGATGAGTTCCCTGGTATTATACTTGATCATGAAGTTGAATTTTCTGTTGACATAGTTCCTGATGCTAATCTAATTTCAAAAACCCCCTTATCGAATGGCACAAATTAAACATTTTAGAGTTAAAGAAGAAATTACAAGAGTTCTTAGATAAAGATTTCATTCGACCTAGAACATCACCATGGGGTGATCCTATCTTGTTTTTTAAAAAGAAAGATAGTCTAATGAGACTTTGAATTGATTATATAGCATTCAATAACATCATTGTTAAGAATAACAATCCTTTGCCTCATATCGATGAATTTTTTGATCAGCTCTAGGGAGATCAGTATTTTTCGAAGATTGACATGAGGTCGGGGTACTATCAGTTGGAAGTAAAGGAATCAGACCTTCCAATGAACGTGTTTCGTACTAGATATGGACATTATGAATTGGTATTTATGCCTTTTGGGTTAACCAATGCACCTACTATATTCATGGATCTTATGAATAGAATTTTCCGTGAGTTTGTGGATAAGATTGTGGTTGTGTTCATTTATGATATTTTGATTTATTCTAAAAGTAAATGGGAGAATGAAATTAATTTAAGTCTTGTCCTATAAACCTTAAATGAATAGAAATTGTTCGGGAAATTCACAAAGTGTGAGTTTTGGTTACAACAAATTTCTTTCCTTTGTCACATTATTTCAAAAAATTGCATAACTATTGATCTTACTAAAATAAAAGTTGTTGAAAATGGCCAAGACCCACAAATATAAATGTGATTCGTAGTTTTCATGGTTTAGGAGGTTATTACTGGAGGATTGTTGAAAAGTTTTCATGGTTATCTAGTACTATGTCTATGTTAACTCGAAAATGTGTTAAGATCATCTGGACAAAAGAATGTGATGATTATTTTTAGGAATTGAAAAAGAGATTGGTGAATGCTCCAGTTTTGGCACTGCTATCCAGAAATGGTGAGTTTGTTATCTACAGTGATGCTTCATATAAAGGACTTGGTTGTTTCCAAATGAAAAATGATCAGGTAATTGCTTATGCTTCGCGTCAGTTGATACCACATGAGTTAAATTACCCAACACATTATTCATAAATAACTGATGTTGTTTTTTCTTTAAAAATATGGAGGAATCATTTGTATGGAGTGAAGTGTGACGTATATACTGATAAAAAATGTTTGAAGTATATATTCACTTGGAAATAATTGAACATGAGACAGAGGAGATTGTTGAAATTAATCAAGGATTATGATTTCTCCAATCCTTTATCATCCAGGTAAAGCAAAAAAAGATGATGATTCTTTGAGTTGATAAAGTAATACTTCATTAACCTTGTTATGATTTTAAAGAGATACTTTGGTTTTTGATTTGATGAAATATGGAATAGATGTTGTTTTTGAAAGAAATTCTTCTGTTTTGTTTAAGGTGTCAGTGAAATCATCTCTATCAGACAGAATTAAGCAAGCACAAAAAGGAGACAGTGAGTTGTAAAAAATGGTTGTGTTGGTTCAGAAGGGAAAGTTGCCTAATTTTAACATTGATAATGATTATTTTTTGATATTTGGAAAGATATTATGTGTACATTGTGATTGATAGTTTATGAATGAGTTGTTATGTGAAGCTCATAGATCTCCGTTTTCAGTTCATCTTGGTTGTACTACGATGTATAGAGATCTTTGGAAGTATTACTGGTAGGGTGGAATGAAAAGATATATTGTTGATTTTACTGTGAAGTGTTTGAAATGTCAGTATGTTAATGCAGAGAGATAGTTATCTAAAGGGATGCTTCAGCCTTTACCAGTTCTATAGTGGAAATGAGAAAATATATCCATGGACATCATTGTGGGATTACCAAATACATCTCGAGGAAATAATGAAATTTGTGTTATAGTTGATCGATTGACTAAATATACTCATTTCATTCCTACTAGAGATACTTTGTCTCTAGATCAAAATTCTCAGTTGTATGCTAAAGAGATAGTTAGGTTGCATGGAGTTCCCCTCTCTATTGTATCTGATCGTGATCTCAGGTTTACTTCTAATTTTTGGAAAGGCCTTCAGAAGTCATTAGTTACTGAATTAAATTTTAGAACATCTTTTCATGCTCAATCAGATAAAAAATCAGAACGAACAATTCATGCATTGGAGGATATGTTACGTGCTTGCTCGATGGATTACCAGGGAAGTTGGGTCCAACATCTTTCGTTGTTTTAATTGTCTTATAAAATCATTTTTCATTCTAGTATACAGATGGATCCATTTGAGGCATTATATGAAATGCATTGTCGAACTCTGGTTTTTTGGGTTGATGTAGGTTAATGGAAACGGATGGGACTAGAATTGGTAGATGTGATTGAAGAAAAAGTTCAATTTATTCAGAAGCACCTGAGAACATCTCAGAGCCGATAGAAAAGTTTTGAACATAACTCGAGGAAGGATCATTCTTTTGATGTTAGTGATCATGTATTTCTCAATGTTTTTCCATGGAAAAGTGTGATGCATTTTGGTAAGAAGGGAATGTTGTGTCTGAGATTCATTGGACCTTATGAAATTTTGAATAAATATGGATCAGTTGCATACATTTTGGATTTACCTCCATTTTTATCCCAAGTACACAATGTTTTCCATGTTTAGATATTGAGAAAGTATATTCCAGATCGATCTCATGTTTTGAGTCTAGAGGTAGTTCAGTTGGAAGAGAATCTCTCTAATGATGAACAAACACTCTAGATTCTTGACCGTAGAGAGCAAGTGTTGCGTAATAAGGTAATTCACTAGGTAAAGGTTTTGTGGATAAACTATATGACTGAAGAGGCAACATGGTAATCTGAAAATTCTATGAGGGAAAAATACCACCAATTATTTTGATAATTGAATAAAAATTACGAGGACGCAATTCCCAAAAGGGGGGAAGGATGTAACATCCCAGGTAAATAATTAATAAGACATATTTCATATTTAATATGTGAATAAATATAAATTTTACTTTAAAAGGGTTTCTATGTTCGATAGCATACCCGTTACGCAACAATGTGTTTCTTGGAAATCTTACGTTGCACACTAAAAATATAATATTATTATTTTAAATGGTATTTAACTCATAGATGTTGTATTGGAGGGAATGAACAAAAATAACAAAAATATGATTATACATGTTTGTTAAATGTATTTACATTTATCTAATAAATGTTAGTGGCTTAAAATGTTAATAAATCTAATTTTAATCATAATTTACATTAATAGGCTGATTTATCGCCTTTTAATGGAGAACCCTTTTTAAATATAGTTTTGGTCACATTAATAAATTCTATATGACCATATAATATCCTTAATTATAATGGGGATATAAAAATTTACTTTTTGTATATTTTTGGAATTTTTCCGATAAAGTTCATTTTTTAATGAATAGTGAAAATATTGTATTTTAATTCAAAACTACGATTTAATATAATCTATTTTTATGTTTATATTATCTTTTTAATTTGTTTTAAGCTGCCATTATAATATATTTTTACCATTTAATCCAATTTTGTTCATTGGAATTAATTTCACTTTGAAATTGTATATAAACAAGTATCAAACTTTTGATAGTTATTGTTTCATAAAAACGCACAATTTGTTTTGTTAATGGGAATTAATTTTAAAATTAATTAATTCCACTTATATGTTATGAAATTTGAAAAATAGACATCAATTTTGAATTTGGAATATCAAATATATATTAGGCTGAATTTTTGTTATTTTTCTAAAAAACATCAATTTTTGATGAATAGTGAAACCACTTAGTGGTAGTTAAAAAGAATGAATTTTTCATTTAAATGAAATTTTACCACTTATGAGAATTGAATGTCAAAAATCTGAAATACATAGTATTTATAAACAAGTAAAATTTGGTTCATTAAGATGAAAATAATATTGGATGAATATTAACTTTTCACTTTTATTTACCACATTTAAAGCTAAATAAGATAATTCAAAGTTAAAAGAATATTATAATAATTTAAAATTACCTGAACAGTTGTAAAAACCTTATTGTATGAGTAATTTACGAACATGGGAATCTCTGGGTAGATTTTGGGACCCCATTGAGCGACATGGGAGTGATAATGACAATTTAGATTAATTAATTTAATGTGAAGACAAAATTGACATTAACAAAATTCTTTTAGTAATTAATTTTTATATTGTTTTATATAATTCCTATTATCCACTACAAATATTATTTTTAAATATAAATATATTTCATATATCATTGTATATTTTTTATAATTTTTAGACATCAAATAAATTAAATTATTTTTGGCACAATAATGATGCATTATTTACCTCATCAATAAATGATTTAAATAAATATGATTATAATGATTAAAATATTATCCAAAACATGTGCAATTATAATTGGATGATTTTATTTCGACCATGAATCATCTTATCTTCGGCTATAATGATTTTTTTACCATTAGAAACCGAATATCATTATATTATTCAATAATATTTTCACACATTCCTAAAGAGCCCCTCATCTCCCTTATAAAAGGAAAACACTTCTAACCATTTACACACACCTCTCAATCCATTTTAATCATCCAAACTCATCCCAATTAATCTCCCTGCATCCCTCTTCTCCCCCTAGAATCCTTACCTTGGGCAGAAGGCACTTCATGAAGTCCTTTTGTTTCTAACCAAAGAAAGTTACCCAAATTGATGGTAATTGTTTTTCTTGAATTGATATCTTTTATTTTACATCTCCAACCCCTAAACTCATTTTATTCCGTTATTTTTTTACAACACCTATATCCTCAATATACTATGATGTTTTTATGAGAAGGATTTATACTACACATACACACACCTTTATCTAATCGGTGAAGAACACAATGTTTCTATGGATGGAAAACTAACGCCTCATGAAATGATGATAGTTCGATTATCTCCCACCACCTCTCATGGTGGCCATTATGATGGAACTATATTTATATATGATATATATTATGTTTATGTTTTCTTTATGGTTCTTTATTTTCCATTTATATCACACCTTTATGGTTTCCATAGTGGGTAAATATGATAATCTCATTTGAGGAAGTTCGGACTACCGCCCCCTCAAAGTGATGTGATTCGTTAATGCCTTGTGTGGGATATATAAAGGATGGATTTAATGATATTATATATGATATTATACTGGAAATATAATACACCTATGTATAATAATGTTTTATTTCAATTAAAATAAGAAATAGAAATGAAAGTAGCGTTGAAGTGTACGTATAGCTTACCGTCTCCATGAATGGTGAATTTCATTTCATACCTCCAAATGTAATGTACTATTATAAATACATGTATTTGCAAGATATATATAATATATATGATATTTAAATCATTAATATCATTCTGGATATATTGGACTATTGACCACATGGACAACTTATAAATATAAGGTATTCATTTTGACTCAAGTACCAAATATTGACACAATGGATGTTATTAACAAAAATGATTACACAATGTTTATAAAATGGTAATAATTGATATTAAAGGAATAATAAACATGAAAAAGGTTTTTAAGAAAGTAGAAATTAACTGTAGTTTATTATTATGGAGATTAATGAACGATCGAGTCAAGTCAGACATGAGGTAAGGGACTTCATCTCAATCTTCTTTCATTGACGCATTTTAAGTTTTATACAAGACATTATTTTATATGGTTTGTAAAACACTATTACTTTTTATTTTATTCAAAGGGAATATTTTCTATGAAGCATTTTACTAAATGACAAAAAAGGAATGTTTCTTTTTTTTACGTAAGTGGTGACAACGACCTTTTCGCCGCCGCGAGTATTACTTGATCTTTGGCTTCCTGAACAAGAAAAAATGTCTTTAAAAGGAAAACTAAATACCATATATTATCATTACGTACTTTGGTATTGAAAATGATTTTTAGAGTGGATTTATTATTTCAATATCTGGAAATGATATTTTATTATTTCAAAGTGGAAATTTTATTTTTTCTTTAATATTATGTTTTGTGTTATGATCATGTTATGGTTCTTGGGAATTATTTATGTATACGGGTGGTTCTGTGATAAACATAGGGAGGGTCAGCCCGAGATTTCTCTCAAATGCATTTGGTAACATGTCGAAGGTTAGCATGAATGTTTTTCTAAAGAGATTTAGGGAATATACTGTGATGGGTATTCCAAAATAACTCCCTATGTAGGTGTGATAGCTACAATGTAAGTATGATATGGATGCCACAAGTTAACTTTATGATTTATGATTTCTATGTGTCTCTCATTAATATTATGATTTCATGAGGTAAGTATAAAATTTCATGTTTTGTATGTATTTTTGAACAAATTTTTTCATTCATTGTTTTATAATCCTTACAGAACTTTTTATGCTCATCCCATGTTTTGAAATTTTTTCACTGGACTTAAAGATGAATAAGGTCAGGGATATGATCATGGAAAAGTCATGCTATCGAAAACATGGAACTAGACATGACTCTTTTTTTCAAGTGTTTTTATTTTATGAAAAATATCAAAACTATGTAGATATTTCTACCTTGTAATCTTTTGATATCTAATAGTTATGTCCTAATTCCATAAAACTCTAAACCTGAAAATATCTTCAATGTGAATTATTTATTTAATAAAATATTATGTAATGTTTAAGGTCGGGTCCTTATATATATTTTTTCCCTATTATCTATTATGTGTTAAAAGTCCTAACTATTAGAGGGGGAGAACCTGATCCCTAATCCAGATGAATTGATGCAGCAGTGATTAAACCCATGTTACTGAGACACTGCCACCCAAGTGGATACTATCTTGACATAGAGGAAGGATCTCCCTAAACCTTGTGAATGTACACTATGACATTCACTATTTGAGTGGTTTCATGAGGATGTGGAGTTTTAGTGTTTCTACACATTCTTAGGAGATATATAAAAAGGAGTTTTTCTGGGTAGTTGAAGTTTTCATTCCATCCTTAATGACATCACAAGGTGGTTTACTCCTGATATTTGTCATATTGGATGGTTGTTCACACCTATTTTCTTGTGGGATTTTTTTTTTCAAATTATTTATGATGATAATAGTTTGAGTGGTATCAGATGTACCAAAAAGTATTTCCCCAGGCTCATCATTTGGGAAAATATAGTGTTTAGAGTGTTCTGAGGTGCGACAATGGATCATTTCCAGAGTTTTCCAAATTTCTAGTTATTGGTTCAACATGTCAGTGCGTCGGTGAGTAAGGGGCATCAACACTGGAGAGTCAAGGTCATCACTATCTATTGGTAGATTGAATAAGGGTCACTAGGTGGAGTCATAAAAAGGTAAGTGAATTCGTAGGTTAAGTTTTCAGTAGGTTCTGGTGTCAGTAGTACACAACGTTTGTAGGTCAAGGATTTAGATGGTTCGGGTGTCAGTTGGTCGGGCAGTTGGTAGGTCCTGACATTGGTAGGTTAGGGCATCAGTTGGTCATGACATTTTTAGGTTGTGGCAGAAATAGCCTTTGCGTCTATGGGTAGAAGATAGTTTCTATGCATCGATATGTCATATCGGTAACTCATCTATTGGTGGCTCAGCATTGGTCACTCACCCATCAGTGAATCATTCTAGTTAATCCAAAATTTTTCCCAGTTTTTCCAATTTCATCCCATGAAAAGGTAACCTGTCAACTAACAGTGGTATTCTTGGATACCTCTAATGTTTTTAGGGGAATTATGAAATTCCACAAATCTCTTAACATTCACACATCTTGTAACTACCAAACAGTGTGGTCAAGACATGATCTGATTTTCAAGAACATTGAAATCATTTCCCTGATTTTTTACGGCCTCACCCTTTCAAAAAATGAAATATATTCATTCATTATTATTTTCCATTTCTTGTGGAGCACTTAGATCATTATTCAATAGGTGATTCATTCTCCTATTCTAGTGATATTCTCCTCATTTTTTTCAAGTTCACCCCTTCTTCTCGTGCCACCCCTCTTCTTGGTGCATGGAAGATCTTCGATCAATGTATCATCCAATTAGAGATTAATATTTCCTATATTTAGTTGTGCATCAAGCGGTGTGGGAGTGATAATGAATCAATATGAGGAATATATAATTAATATCATATAAAAAATAAATATATAAGGACTCAGTTTAATAAAAAGATAACATTTGTAAATAAAAAAATAGAAAGATAGTGGATTGATGTTGATCATCAGTTTTATTTTACATATTAGATTTGATTACGGTTTTTAGGGAGATATTACATATGAAAATCATGTCCTTTGGTGGTATTTTAATGCAAATTAATAATATTCTGTTATGTTTGGATGATTAAATAAATTACAGTAACATGAAATATGCTTAATCACGTATACATGGTTAAATAAATGAATGCCCCATGATCAGGCATGTCATAAAATCACCCCTATTATAATTAGGTGTAATTAAATAACCTATACTAGTTAAATCTAAATGTATAAAAATAATGTTGATAGTTGTGACTAAGTGTTATGTTCTATGGTGATTTTTAAACATGTGTGATTTGTGTGGTGGTGATGCTGTGAGAATAGTTGTGGGTACAAGGTTGGTAAGAGGAGTGGGATCCATGATAATGGTGTGGTATGAGTGTGTAGTGGGGATGTGGGTTAATGGTAGTTATTGTGGGATTTGGGTGTTGGGTGGTAGAGGTGGTGTGTTGGCGTCTCAGTATGAGGGATTGATTGATTGTGTATTGAATAAACGTAGAGGTTTCAGAACTGCTTTTTTTTATTTGGTCATGGAGTGTTGTTAGGAAGTGGGAATACTATGTGGATATGGAATTTTTTGCAGTGGGACTGTATGGGGAAATTGTTTGTGCAGCGGGGCTACAGGACATGATAGTGATAGAGGGATTGTGTGGTGGACTGAATGTCTTGTTTTGTGTTTTTCTGCAGTGGGACAACAGTTTGGTTCTTATTATTGATTTTTGGCATGGTTGTGGGTGGTAGTTTCCCGGTAGTACTATAATGAATAAAAATTAACCCCATAAAAAATAAATGTAAAGGGGTTAAATGAAAAAGGGGTTGGATTATTCATTGGATGTGGCAATTGTGTGGTTGTTCATGTAGGGGTGCCAATAATGGTAGTTTGTGTGGGATAGTTGCTTGATGGAAACCCAAAGGCTGGGATTAGTGTTTGTTTACATATATATAAATATATTGTTGTTTCTTATGATTTCTATACATAGCCCACCATTTTTTTGAACAATGTGATGAAAATTTCAATTTCATAGTGGTTGGTGTCTTTCCTAACATCATAATGGGAGGATAGATGTCTAGTTACTGACTTTCTTCCCCACACCCCCTTCTGTGTTCTTAATACTCGACTGTATCTCTACATGCAATAATGGAATGAGTCTTAACATTGTCCAAGAAATATAGGGTTATTTTTTTTAGATGATAGGCCTTGGTGTTTTTGGGACAAGTTTGTTTTCTCATGTTTCTTTTAGATGAGGCCCATGTGTCTTTGGGATAATGGTGTGCTAGTTGTGGATCAGGTGTCTTCGAAAAGGATTTTGTGTGGTTGAGGCCCATGTGTGTTTCGGGTGGGTTATGGCAGTGGGACTGCCTATGGGAAGAGTGGTAGAGTCAAGATGTTCTCCATTAAGGATGAAGAGTTAACTAGTGGGATACTAGTGTGGGGTACCAAAATATCTAAGTTCTTATTATATTACATTAAATGACTTGAAATATATGGAGATTGTTATTTGGTGAGGTTGGGATGGTTAGTATACCATTTGTAGGATCTATGAGGTTTTACTGTTTTCTCATAGGGACGATAGTATGTTCCCTAACTTGTGCACGAGAAGCATTATATTTCCTACTTGGTATGCCTTCATGCTCAAAAAATGTATATAAAACAATTTTCATGTTTCTGGTTGGTCTTAGAATACCATGCTAGACTTTAATAGCTTGGCCATCAGGATTTTTTGTAGTTGATTCTTTGTCTCTTTTATTTGTGTACTTTACCTTAGAGTTTTTTTTGTACATCGTATCAGATGTAATTTTGAGAATGCAAATGGTAATGGATTTTGGATTTACTTTTACTTTTAGTATTTGATGTTTTTTTGGATTTACTATGGTATCTCATGATCACATTCTATAAAATAGGAACTTCCTTCCATTTCTGTGTGTAATGTTGTACCCTTGGTGTGAGCCACAACTATAGAGCCTATTAAAGGCTGGACCTGAGGCACATTATCTATCATAAAACATGAAAAAGGAATGGTCTGACAATTTTATATTCCTTCCCTCATATTGGAGAAGGCGGGTCGTGACAAATTCATATTCTCAGAACAATCTACTGTTCTTAAGGTCAATGCATCGAACTAGCATATGGTGGTTTTATCCACTCATATTAATGGTCTTTATCTACCGAAAATAACATCCAAATCCCCATTTAATACATTTATATTACCATGGAGGGTTGTAAATGTCATATGTAGATCATATTATTCAATGATTTATTTATATTATTCTTTCCAATTTATTACAAAAAACATAAATTAATATCAATATATAGGACCACAAAATCCTATAGAAATAACACTTCATCAATTGTAGTGGAACAAACTAGGATTTTAAATCGATTTGAATCCTACGGCCCACGAGGTGTTAAAATACTCATAATTTGAAGTATCATATCAAAATGAATTAAAAAATGGATAAAAATAAATAAATAAATCAATGTATCACATTGATATCAATAAAAAATTAATAAGAGTTTTGTTTCAATGTATGATACTAGAAATCGTGGTGCGAGCCTACTTCTATGAAAATATATTCTCGTATACTAAATTAATTGGTCAATAGTTCACCAGAAAATAATTATTTCTCAACCAATGATGAATTTACATGACCGTGGAGTTTTTCTTAGAGTAATCCTGGTTTACATGATTCTGTGCACGAGAACTATTTTCATTTGATTATTATGTCATAATATAATGGGAATGATGATAAGTCAGGAAATCTACTCATATTGACTTCAGATGTTTGGATAAATAGTTATTAATATTCTATTTAATCCTATAATTGTATCACAACATTAGATATAATATTAAATGATTCGTTATGGGCAGAGGATAGGTATACTAAAATAATTCAAGTTAATTATCGAATCATTTTTGATAATGGATCAATCTAATAGAGTAGTAATTTAGTGACCTGCTGCACTAGGAGTATCCCTCCTAATTACATTTTATTCATTCCCTAGATTTTCATATGAGAAATGTATGAAAAATGTGTCCCCTACAATACGATTGGTTTCTAGATCTCTCTCTCTCTCTCTTTTCTCTTAGTTACATGTTTACCATTTCATCATAATACGTAAGAAAATATATAACCACATTAGATTATAGATCATGTTGTAGTCCAATCTCAATTTTTTGGGCATTTAGTGTTTATCTAATTTTAAATTTGGCTGTGAAATGAACCATGATATAAAATTTAGGATAAAATTAAATAACTAGAATATTCTCTTGTATTAGGATAGAGAAGTACCTTATCTTCCCATCATAGAAGATGTGTGAATAATTTTTTTAATTTAATATAAACATGAACCATTCCAATTTAATATTTTGATACTACCATAAATGAATATTTTAATTCTGAAACTATACATCCATTTATTACAATATGTATGTCACTATCATTGAATTCATCTCACTTGGAATTCAAAGGAAACAAAAAATGTGTTTTATATAGTTTGGAAAAACTAATTTTTATTCATGTCACAAATCAAATGTGAATGAAAATGAATTTTATTTAAAGAACATCAATGGGTGATTCACATGAGTGGGTTCTTCTTCTAGAAGTCATTTTTTTAAATTATGGCATTCATACATGATACACTACCCATTTTTCTTCAACATTTGTTTATTTAGAAAGAATTTATCTAGTAAACTATCTCATAGGTCAATCATTACACTAAATGGTGGATTTTCCATTTCAAAACATCCATATCAATTGTCAATTAATAACGCCTTCAATTTTTTATTCTTGGATTAACCATACATATCAATGAAAAAAATAAAAAAATCATTATATAATAATACGATAAACATGTGAAAATGTATTATTAATGGTAATGGAATATATAATGCATGTTACCTTAAATTATTTATCTAAACCCATTATAATGTGTTTATAACACAACAAAAGGTTTTTTTGAACACATTCGGTGCATGGACGACCATTGTAACATGATTTTTTGCATAAAAATGGCATATATTATTTTGTTATAATATTTATTTTATATTATAATACATCATATGTTACACCCCATTATGTGAAAGAAGAAGTATTATGCTCAAAATCATACATGGTTTGAAATAGTTAGATTAAAATAAAAAGCTAATATTATTATATAATTGTGACCATTATATCCATGTTGTTAAATTGGTGGGAATGAATTGTGTTAACCACATTATGAAATAAATAATGTTCCAACTCATTTATAATGTATTAAATAGTTACTTTTGAATAAGTACTCATTTCTTATTAAATTCATTTTATTCCTTATAAAATATATTTTCATAAAAATGATTTTTAATCATTTTTATAGGTGATTGGAAATATTAATTTCAAGAAATTATTGTTTTTTAGAAAGAATTAATATATTTTTTATTATTAGCATCTATAAATTCACTTTTGATTAATTTCTAATTATTTTTTGAAATTTGTTATTTTTTTATGAAATGGTGAAATATAATTTTTTTATTGAAAATGGTATTTCATATTAATGTATTTAAAAGTTAAAATTATGATTTGGTTTAGTTTTAAATTTTCATAATGTAAAATTTGATTTCATGTAATCCAATTATTTTTTTTCAATGCTTTTATAATTGAATTTAGTATAAATATGTTTCCTTTTTTAAAATATCATTTTTCAGAAAAACTATTTTTTCATGCATTATTCATTTTTTATTTTTAATTCAATTCTGTATCATACATTCATTGAATTTATAAATTTTGAGTCAATATTTTAAAATTTATTATACAAATTAATTAAATATATACCTTCTATTTTATTTCAAAATGAACAGTAACCATCAAAATTTAATTCCCAAGGAATAGGGTAAATCTAGAATTTATGTTATAAATAAAATGATAAGATCTATTACATGTCCCAAAACTATTCATAAATAATATTTAATGAGTATATCTAAACTATAATCACATAGTCATTTAAATTATTACTTTCGATGCCACATGGAAAATAATAGGATGATTATTTTATTTGATTTGAAAAATGTCAATATCATTGTCATGTTTTTAATAAGTATAATATTGTTAAAATGTGAAGATCTAGATAATATGTTTGACTATATATTTTATATTAAAATATATAATATATAAATTAATCATTGTAATTTTTTTAATTTTAATGGGAGAAAAAATTTCCTAAACTTCTTTCACAACGCTGATGAATAAATTATTAAATTAATTGAAATATAAACTAAATTATATTAAAAAATTAAAATAAATATAATTTAAGACAATTAATGTAATAAATTACATTATGTTTTCCCATGAAATTTGGGGAATATAATTAAATATTTTTTGTTATATTATTATACGTTTTATCTTGATATTAATAATGTTAATGTAATGATAGTTCGTAAAATTCACACTACAGATATTGTATAGTAGACTATATTTTATTAAATGATATAAAAATTTTAAAATTATATAATTCAAAAAACCATTTTGTAGAAGGTTGAAACAGTAACACATATTCTATTAATTAGTATTTTTATCATTTTATTGTTATTATATTGGCCGTAAAATTGTAAAAATAAATGATGTCTTGATAAGAGTTAAAGATGATAAATTGGGGTCTAAACTATGAGACAAAGGAATTAAAATTGTAAAAAATGTGTAATATTTAATTTATGATGTTATTTATATCCTTATTCATCTTCAATTTTAATTAAATAAATTTTGGGACTTTTTAAATTACTATATAATTTTTATGAATTTAATATTTTTATTAATTCCAAGAGTGCCCCACTGCTTTATTAGAAAATGTAATCACATATTACCTTTTTTCCACACTTATAACCCAATTTGGATTGGATAATACATAATGTATTTATTTGATTGAATCCAAAATGTAATTATTGAGGTCTTTTATTTGGGATAACAAAAATAATAGTGCTCCTATGGTGTTATAAAGAAAGATATTTTCTGAAAAATATGTATAATTTTTTTCGAGCATTTTGGTTTTTGTTATTCATCCAAATACATAAATAATTATTAAACCATTATAATAAATAACTCTTGTATCTTATATATATTAAAATGTAATATTTTTATTGTAATTACCTTTGTCTATCTTAATTAAATAAAATGGGAAAAAATTAATAATTCATATGTATGGCGGACTACTTCATGAGAACGAATGTAATTAATTTTCCATCACTATCATTCAAGACTAGTTATATTTATGTAATTAATGTTAATATATGAAATTAATGAGATATTAATATTTATAAAATATAATTTACATTCATACCACTTCCTTCAATAAAAACTGAAAACGACTTTAATGCCAATGTGCGGGCTACCGCCTCTACGAAGCGATGTGATAAATTTTCTATTCATGACATGAATATGATGATAAATATTAATTTATTTAAATAAATAATATGATATATCAAATTTTATTCTAATTATGTAAATATATAATAATATTCACATTCATTCCATAGTGAGAATTTGAAAGTGGAAACCCTACTCATGTTTATGAACGACCTACTATCACTATGTTCTGAACATTGTTAATTTTTAATAACCATATTTAATGAATCGAATTAAGTAATATCTTTTAATGTTACTATTTTTAAAAAAATATAATATTTAAAATTAATTTATTTTATATGTTTTATTTAATGATATGATTTTCCCTCCTTCGTGGAATATCAATTCATAAAATTATCCTTTAAATATTTCTTAGTTCTCTTAATCAACCATAGTTTCCTTAGTCTGTGATTGGATTTTAGATATGAAAAATTATTTTAATATAAGTGAAATTTTGATATTCCAAATTGTTTAAAAAATTGGGTGGAAAGTGTTTTTCGGTGTTTTATTCAGGATATGGTCCATGAAAATTGATTATACATTGGTTTCATCCCTATAATAACTCACATGAGATCCTATTATAATTTACATGATGGGTTTTATAAGATAGTTCTCCAATGCATTGGGTTATTTGGGGGAAGAAGTCAACTATATTGTTATTTCATTTTTAAAAGTGACTGTAAGATTTTTTTAATGAGTGATATGGAAATTTTTTAATGATGAACCTTTATGACATTTTTATGAATGCTTTAGTTTTCATGTAAATCATTATATTTTGAAATGTATGACAGTGAATTTTTTTAATGAAAAAATTACACTCTTTTTAAATGGAAATGTATGTTTTTAAGAAATGGTTTTAAATGGGTATCAAAGACTTTAATTGGACTTATGTATTTCTTATTTTTTATCCCCTACTTATATTGTTTTCTCATAAAATTTCTTATATTTCATTATAGGATTTATTGATATTTAAGATAAAATTTTATGTAAATTTTGCGTCTTCATGATTATTCATGAAAATAAATAATGATTTATTTTAAAATGTTTAGTCTGGTTGGATAAATTTATATTAAAAATAAATTCCACATTAAATGTATGAGTCAAATATTGAATAATTTATTATAAATATATAAAAATATAAATAAAAAAGACCATCTATATTGTTTAAAATTTAATTCTATAACGAAGACACTAGAATATGTATTTCTTATGTCTGGGTTCGATCAATTTGTTTCAATGGTGGGTTTAGATAACATTTTAGATAAGGATGTTTTCATGACTTTTATTTAGAACAGTTTGGAATACCATCAATGGTTTACAAATTTTAGGTTGATCATATAATCAATGTCTTAGACAACACATTCCGGGTTTTTAGGGCTAGATGAGTATGTTTATTAAGAGTGTTTTGAGAGACATTTATGGTAATACAACCCTTTGAAATAGAATTGGCATTATTGAAAATTTTATCTGATGAATAATTTCATTAATTTTTTTATACATTTTTTTCATGGTATTTTTAGCCTTCAATGTTTATAAGAACATTTATTTTCATGTAATTATGGGTTATCAAATTATATCATGATAAATAAAATCCATGAGATAACAGTTGAGGATAAGAAATTTATAGAATGTTATATATACTAACATTATTTTTAAAAATACCAATCAATTTTCTATAAATTTGTAATAATAATAAAAAAACAATTTTAGAAAATAAAAAAAACATAGTCTTAGTGACAAACTATCATGTTCAGTAAGGTCGTGTTGAATGAAAACACAACAGAAGTGTGATTAGAGTGAATTATCTACCATATACCCATGTGATGCCTTGATTACTAAGAAATTTTATTGTTAGATAAATGTTCGAACACAAAAAGGTAAATTTTATTTTTGAAAGGTATCTTTTATTAAATAGATAACCAAGGTTTTCTAAAATGATTTGGTGATTTAGTGGTTAATGTTATTTCCTATGATGATCTCTATATTATAAACTATTTAATGTTAAACATAATACTATGAGATTTTGTATGAGTAATAATGTTTGAGTTATATTTTTGGTCTATATGAGTTTATATTTATTATTTATTTTCACTCAATTTATTTATTGAAATTTCTATCATATCATTAAGATTAAAAATTTGGGGCATGAATATTTTGAAATAATATATTTATATTCATTAATGTGGTTTGGAGGTAAAAAAAAAATTAATATTAGAATACAATGTGATCATATCATTCTGTTTTTTGGGTCTCAATATTAAATTGGATTATTTTTCAGTTATTTTATGGTTAGTTATTTTTCGAATGGTCTATACCTATAGATGTGTATTACATTTCTATTTTTTATATTAATTTAGTATTTCTTATTACTAAGATTCAATCATTTTGGGGAATTATCTTATTTTATCCTAAACATTATGGTTTTAGATAATCCATAAAGGTTGTAGGAATTGGTCATTATTATTATTATTTTTCTGATTATATCTCTTGAGGAATGAAAAATTTATATGAATCATTCAGATAGAATGATGATTTTGTGGTGTAAGTTGACTAATAGAGTAAATTATGTGTTCTAAGAAATTTAATTTCACTAATTTCATAAAAATTAATGGAAATATAAATCCTCAACTCTTAGAAAAGGAACCTGAAACAAACAATTTATCCTTTTACATTTCATATTTCTCGAAAAACCATTCTTTTATCCCAAAACATATTTCCAGTTAATTTATGGTTAAAATTTATATTACCATGTTCTCTATCACTCTCTATTAATCCATGGGATTTAGTTTTCTATTACGTATCCATTATTTTACTACCAT
Source organism: Viscum album (assembly GCA_963277665.1). Lineage (NCBI taxonomy): Eukaryota > Viridiplantae > Streptophyta > Magnoliopsida > Santalales > Viscaceae > Viscum > Viscum album. The sequence goes on from OY728142.1 coordinate 1,420,954,912, forward strand.
ACCATCTGTTCAAACATGGAATAAAACTATTTTATACTCCAGATATCATTTTTTCTTCCCCTTTTACTCATATCAAGTAGAAGTATTATTAATCCTTTTTACGATGTGCGATTTCAAAAAAGGCACTTTCAAAATAAAAAACCCTAGTTATCGATTTCAAGTAAAAACTTCTGGAATAAAATTTACTAAATAGTGGATAATGTACCATCCAAATACTTTATGGAAAAATTATATAATGAATATCATAAAAGATATGAACATAAATATTAAATCAATATTGAAATATTTATATTTAAATGTTACACTTACAACCTTGCCAGTAAATTGGTTGGAATTGTAATAAATCGTTTGTTTAAAAGAATTTTGTTTGTGTAGAGTGTTTGGAAACTAAGACAAATATTATAAGAATACATAATTCCAAATACCATAGAAAATATTTCCCTATAAAAAATTTAATCTATTCAATAGCTTGCGGAACAGACAACCACGAGTTAAAATATTTTATAATACAATATCTTATCATAATAAGGTTATTAAGATGTGGTTTTGTTTTTGACCAAGGAACCACCTTTAATAAAATAGATTTTTCAAGATGAAGAGTATGAATTTTACTACCTATATTAAGAAAACCATGTTTATCTATTGATTACAGTTAAAATAATAATCATTTAAAATATAGGTTAATTTTTCTGGAAGAGTTGTATTTTTTTACGAATATTGTATAGTCATGCATTGTGAACATAATTTAAAATTATATTTTATAAAATTTAAAAAAATTATTTGATAAAATAAAAAAAAATTGAAATCATAATTTTAAAAAACAAGGTTTAATTTATGTTATTTTTCTAAAATTTTTAATACTTTTAAGAATAATTAAAAATAATAAATTTTAACAAAAAACTCTATTCTCATTTAGTTTATTTACAAAAATAAAAAATTCATTTAATTGGTTTTAAAGTAAATTTTTTCAATAATGTATCCATTAATCTAATTTAGTTCATTTCAATCTATTTTTACATTTTATTTTAATATATTATCTATGTAAAAATTTGACAATTTTCACTTTGAAATTCGTGTTTCTCATCAAATCGGTGGGATTAATTTTCAATTATAGTTTCACCTTATGAGAATGTAATTTTTGGAATGGATTATATATTTGGAATTACCATAATCTATAAATTCTAATCAAGTCAACTGAATTTTTTACCTTAATGAATAATGAAAACTAGGAAAATGCATTTATGTTGTTAAGGTAAAAATGGATTTACATGGGGGTAAAATAAAAAATATAATGTTTAAATGTAACTAAAAATAGAATAAATTAAATTTTATAGAAAAATTTCTACCATATCATTAATATTGAATGATAATAATACAATATGGACCCTTTTTATGTGATAAACATGGGTACACATTTTTCTTTCCCAACATTATAGGTGTCCTACTCACCTCACTTAAAAAAGCATACCCCTCTTTACTATTATTCATACTATATAACCCTATTGTGTTAGAACATAACTTTTCCATTAATCTCCCAAAATCCCACACCTCATCATAGATGTATTTTTTTTGGAATAAATCCAATATTATATGTCTCTGGTGAAAACCAAACGAGTTTAGCTGAAGAATATGTATGCTTTTTCAACAGGTGATTGTATGTTTTTTCTTCCTCCGCCTCGTTAATTTAATTTAAAATATGAAGATATAAAAATTAATCTATGTTAAAATATTGATATATTATTATACTATTATCATAGCCAAAAACTATTTGTACATACCTATTTTTTTTTATAAAATTGTTATTTTTGTCTTTGGAGGACTGTCGCCTTATGAAAAGATGTCTTATTTTTCCATTACCACCTCCCATGGTTGTTTATAATGTCGAATAAAAAGTATATATATGTTATTTATAATATATTTATATATCTAAATCCATTTTATAATGTATAAATTTTCTATTATACCTTCTATAGTGGATGTGATCATATCCCTCTTGTTTACAATATACTACCGCCTCAAGAAGTGATATGATTCGTTTTTCAGTAACTCATTAAATTGAAGGTAATCAGGTAAATTTTAATGATTATATGGGATAAAAATGAAATAATTATGATATTAATTACATATTAACCAATTTTTAAATATAATATATCATTTTAATTATAGTAAAATTGGATTACATCTTTTATCTATGTGTAGATTACCACATTCAGAAAGTGATGTCACTCATTCATCACCACACCACTTCGATGATATATATATATATATATGTAATTTTGATGAAATAATATGTTATATATAACATATTTATCTTTATTTAAATATATAATATTTACTACGTCCTTTACATAATGATCATTGGAAGATAGAAACATTATCTATGCGAACGTATACCATACCGTCTCGAATATTGTAACATAGTTAATTTTTCATAACCAATTTTGAAGAATGTTTTAAAAATTATAAGTGATGTATAAATATGATAAATATGTCCTTATTATTTTTTATAAAGATCATGGATCTATATAAATGTTAAATAAGTAAATCTTTTATATCAAAACACACATTATTGATAACACAGTTAAGAACTGAGGCAAAGAGAATAATGAATGATTATTAATTAATGGGTGAAAATAGGTTATAAAAAGGATCATTTGAGAAATTATAAATATTAACATGTTTCTAGAATCATTTAATAACACATTTTAAACTACTATTAATTAATGTAAGTTATGTTCATCCAAATGGATGCAAACGTTATAGGTTTCTCGTCCCACTTTTAATTTTTTGAGATATACAACATATTTAACATATTTTTCTATTTTGTCTTATATATAATTCCCTTTAGTATGTTATATAATTAATAAATTAATAATAATGTTATTTAATGATTCATTTGATTGTATTTCATCCTAAAATCCCAATGTGGTAAGGGGTTATTTCACAATTGATTTATTATTCGGGATTGTTTATAAGTCTCCCATAGGATAGTTTTTTGTTATTTCAATCCAAAAATAAATATATCTTCTTACCCCTTAGTTATTACTAAACTATATTATGTAATTGTACATATCCCCACATGGTTAATTAAAATTATCAATAATGTTTTTATAAGGTTAATCAATATTATTTATCACTTCAGTCGAAAATAATTCTTCTTTCAGAACCATGTATTGATAAAAAAATTCAAAAATGTTTTAGAATTATCCAAATTATTAATTAGATAAATATTTACCCATCTTTATGTTTTTAATTAAAATTATGAAAGTAGTATTCTTGTCTTTTTTTTGAACATGGAACTTTTCCAAAAAATTAACAATATAGATGGAATGATTGTTTTATCTTATTCAACATGTCCATAATTACCAGTTGTATTCACCATCATTTCATTGAAGTTTAGTTTTCATTTTTAAACATTTTTCTAAATTATTTTTATCTAATAATATTTAAATTATCAGTTGTTAAACTATATTTTCAATGATATTTTTGTACAAATTATTTGGAAATATCTAGTTTTAATGTAAGAAACGGTACATTTTCTAGTATGTCAAAGTGATCATTCAAAAAAAAATCATCTAAGAAGAAATTACATGATGTAAAATGTGATTTAATGCTAATATAATTTAATAATTCTCGTTTAATTATTTCTATTGATAGATTATGATCAGTTTTACTAGTGATATACTATTTTGATAACATTTATTTTACTCTAGAAGGTTTATGATAGAGTTTTTTTTATTGGGGGATGTATTTTTAGTTTTTATACTTGTTTGATTAAGAATTTTTATAATGAAAATGATTCAACCAATCCTTATATGGAATGAATTTTACATTCTATGTGATGTGTGGTACATTCTATAGCCAGTCAGTTTGTTGGAGGTCTCATGAGGAAACAAGATATGGTATTGGTTGAGGCATTACCTATTTATATAGATTTTCTTGAAGAAACAATGAGGTTTTTAAATGTCTGGAAAAAATTAACGATGGTTTTATTTGTCTTTGAACAATCCCAAATTACATGTTTATTATTTCCATCTTTATAAATTCCATCATTATGAATTTATTTGTTCATTTCTCATGTGATTATTTGATTAGTTAAAATATCCATTGTCACGTTTATTTCTCAAGTGATTATTTATATTAAATTTTTTGATCATAATTAATTCCATCCATACTATGATTAATTAATTTATTTACTTTAATCACAACAAGATTTGATGTTTTTTATTATGGATTATTAGCGATGTACACCCATTTAAAAAATTCAATTGTGATGGTACTTGGTCATTAATGTACTATAAAAAAATTGTTTCGTAATTGTTGTTATGGTTGGAAACTCATCAAAAATAACAATGAATTATAACTTAGAGATTTTCTTAAAAAATAATTATTTTTTAAAAAAAATTGATGAATTAGGATAGACCATCACAAATGATATTATTTTGGATTGAAAAATAGTTAGTCTGAAATAAAAATATTTTTATCAAAAAACTAAATAAAAAAACACAAAAAAAATAATAAATAATTAAAAATAATGTTAAAAAATTCAAAAAAACATATAAAAAATTAAACAATAAAAAATTAATATCATTTTAAAAAAAATAACAAAAAATAACAAAAATTAATAAAAAAATTACAAAAAAAACTCATAAATGTTATACATCATATCAAACATAATCTTATTACCAAACCAAATAAAAAAATAGTCATAAAAACTATTTAATCTTCTACTAGTTCCATGTGGATGAGTATCGTTCCAAAGATCCGGGGGAGGCAACTCAAAAAAAATGTGACACACATGTCGTCAAATATATCCAAATATATTCTCATCTATCTGACTATGTTTCGCATGCTCCTCATCCCTCTCTAACTTTGAATCGATCGTATAATCTCATTCTGAGCTCCCAAATTCTTAACATATTGTCCTGCAGAGGATGACATTGAAAATGACTCCCAATATTCTCCCTTTGAGTTCACTAATGTCAATGCCGAGGAACAATAATATCACATAGGTGTCATTCAGGAATCAATAATGATTACTTATATTTTCTCTAACCCAATCAAATCTTTTTATATCTAGTCCCACTCATCAAGACAAAAATTACTAGCGCCATCTTCTTCCCACTAAGCTTCATTTTATCAAAACGAGACATTTCATCCTCATTTGTTTCATTATTATATAATTGTAAATTATAATAACAACAATATTTTGGTTAGTGAAATTTAAAAAAACATTATTAATCGCAATATGATGATGTCAATCAACTATAAGTTATAATATATTTTAAACTGCATATATTTTCATATAACCAAGAATTTTTTTAATATATAGTTTCATAGAGTCTTTTAAAATGTAAAAAACTCATTATATTCCAATTATATATATATATATATTAATAAATAATATCTCTTAACATATTTTTTCTATTAATGCCAAATGTATAACACTTGTCCCTATCTGTGACCTCATTCTTCCCCCAATGCTGACATCCATATGGTGACCTCCTCATAAAAGAATCTCCTATCTGGTAGGAGTGAAATCCATTAACTACATAAGATTAGACATAATAAAGTTGATAATAAAAGGAATAATGATTGAAAATCGTATCATAATCTCTATCCTTAACTTTCATTCAATGTAAGTGAAAAAACTGATGAAAATGCTATTTTTTAAAAATCTCACATGCCACATAAATAGGATATCCTAGGCTATCAGCAATCAGACACCATAATTTACATAAATTATTTAATAAATTTACCAAAAAAATATAAAAAATATATATTATTAAACCATGTACAATACAATGGTCGAACATATACTAAAAAATGTGAAAATAATCATAGCCCCATGAAACCAATGAACCATGAAATCAATTTCTTAAAATCACACCATCTTGGAAATTACATAAATGTAAAAAAATATGCATTTTTAAAAATTACAAGAATATTATTTCCAAAATTAATTAACAAAACATAATATAAAATATACTTAATCAAAAATAAAACATACCTCTATAAATGAGGATAAAAATCAAGAGATGGGAGTCTCTCTCGAACAAGGTCCTGAATCATCAATCAATCAATACCGCTTCCCCTCATAATAGGTGCAACATACTATGAATCAAAATAATCGAGATCGTCTAACAGATTCCCATCATCTCTGAGTGACTGAAATAGAACATTGTGAGATTCCACTTCATAAATAAACAAATAATATCACATATAAATTTTTTTAAAATAAATATCAAATGTGAAACCAAAAAATACTAGAATATAAGAATATTACTAATAAGAAATTATTGATACACATATAAAATAAAAAATGGTATCAAATACAGAAATATAATATTTTCCATTAAATATATTGTTGAACAAAATAATTAATCTTTTTAATATTTCTTATATATATATTAAGAAAAAATAAATATTTGGAAAAATATAATATTATTATGTGTCAATAATTATTAATATGTATACTAAATATGTAAAATAACTAATTATGGGAATTAGTGAAGGGATAGAATAGATCATCAGGTCAAACCATCTGAAAAAACAACATTAACTTTAAAAATATATATATAAATAAAATATATAAAATTAAATACCTGAATATAATACATCAATTGACATATAATGTTTCATTTTCATCAAGGACAATGGAATTATAATTATTATTACAATATATTATTTTGAAAATAAATGTAATATTTAATGAATGAAGTACTGAGTCTTTAGAAAAAACCACTTTGTTATAACCTAGATAGTAAAAATATGATTTCCACATATGTGATGTGAATTTCCAAAAACTAACAGACATGAATGTGTTCTGTAATATATTTAGAGTCTGATAAGACAAACAAATTTTTTTTGTGAATAGTAACAGACCATTATGAATAGTAATATAAATAGTAATATTACCCTTATGAATAGTAAATCATATTTTTTTAACATTATTATTGTTATAAGATAATGAAATCCTGATTAATTTTTCAAGGAGATATAAAATGATATATAGCTTTAAAATATTTATTATTCGAATATATTAAGATTTTATTTTAAAATTAAATTAATAACATTTAGAATTTTTTTTCAATAAATATAAGGACCTGACTTTATTACATACATAATGTTTAATTTAGTCAAGAAAACACTTCCTTTTACATTTCAGATATTTTAATGTTTGTATCTTTAGAAAATTAGGACAATACATTCATAAAATTACCCCTTATTATAGAGTGGATACCATAAATACATTTCAAATTTTTCTCAAAATATAAAACATTAAAACATAAAACAAGACTCCATGATAATTATTCAACATTTAACATGGATTAATTCCTTGTATTACACATCAATTAACCTGTGAATATCATTTAACAACATTGAATGAGCACAAAATCTCTGTAAGGGATCAAAAAGAAGGAAAGATCACATTAGTCCATGAATACTCATAACGTATGAAAACATTTTCAAAATACATTCTTGTCACCCATATATACTTACTTTTGTAACATGAGATTTAAAAAAGATCCACACAAAAAATTAAAACATAAATATAATCACAGTGGTATCTTGGGTCATTACTTACATATTCATGTAACTATTCGTGGCTACCTTATAATTTGTAACCCTCACGTTACCATACTTTGTGTAAGCATCGCAGTTACATGTGGAGTAACCATACATCCACCCTCCAACTTACTCATACCCAACACGTTGGAGGGAAATATCGGTACCACCATTTATCATAAACAATTCCCATAAACCTAAACATAATCATACAACATTAATAATTCCATAAAAACATTACCTTGGAATTTCGTAAAAACAAATTTAAAAAGAGGATTTTAAAGAAAAGCCCCTTATAAATATCATAAAATTGAAGTGTGAATTAATAATGTTAATGGTGTACATATATATACTGTTAATACACATAATGAAACATAATATAACATAACCCATCCCACAAAAAATTTAAATAGCACATAAATAAGGAAGTAGAAGGTTAACCCAAAGAATGAAAATCGGGTAAAGAATTCCCTTACCTTTGGTCTGTCTTACTTATAACTTGTTTAAACATACTGTATAATGGTTAAAATATAGTTTTTAGTAGTTTAAATAAAATATTTTATGTTTATAACTTCTTATATTATCATTTCATAAAATCATTTCTCCCATTAATTGTTATTATTTTTCTCTTTGCACTGTTTTTGGGTGAGTTCTTTAACATTATTTCCATGATTGGTTCATGGTGGATGTTCTTATTGATTGGATGTGAAATTCCATAATTTAAATAGAAAGGTATTTAAGTCATTCCAATACCATAATTTATACCATTTATCATTTTGATGTTTAATATGAGGATGATTCATAACTCAAAACACTAATGATGTTCCTTTAGATCATTTTAGTGGTTCTTTGATAATTACAACCACATTTTGACTAAAAAATTAGAACCATGAGTACTAAAGAATTAAAGAACCATGTTTGAGTCATAACACATATATTATAACCTGGTTCAACCATATAAATTGTTTCATGGAAAGAATTGAAAGAATTAATAGAAATTAAAATCATATCGTCCACGTTGTCGGTAATTTGACACATCAAGGACAATATTTTTAATTCTTTGAAAAAGTGGGAGAGGATAAGAGTAATGATAATCAATTTTACATGAACATGAGAAAATCCAGAATATAAATAAATCTATAGATTTCATACCTCTTGGAAAAGATTATATGATGAAATAATGAGAAAAGAAATCAAAATAAAAGAATAATTGAGAAATCCCTTAAAAAAATTCGGCCGCCTAACAGCTACACAACATGGTTTTATAAAATATTAAAAACAGAGGGGACAAGGGTCACCCATCAATGAAATGAGTCATAATATCGATTAGATCATGAATAAGAAGGAAATAAGAACATGGTATGGAAACTTGAATGTTATACCACATAAAAGAGACATTGAATATAAAAAAAAGATAATTTAGAATTTTCTTACCTAGTAAAGTAACCCTTAGAACATGAATGTTGGGACCTTGGGGGCTTGAGGGAACCTTGGGAGGACTAATATGAAGCTAAGGAGGCCATATCAGCATTTAAGGGGTATTGGGAATGATGTTAATGAAGGAATGGGTTGGTATTTATAAGAAAAGTAAAAGAATATTTTAATAATTTCCAAGGGACACCTCATGGGTGGCATTTGAAAAACCATGGGCATGCCCATGGTATAAGCCACATGGGAAACCTAAAATATTATTTAACTATAAACAAGTCTACCATATTTATGGCATCATTATTATATCATTAACATTGTCTTTAACACACCAAAACTAAAAACTGTATTTTTTACTATTCACCGAAAAATCAATTGTTTTAGAAAAAACCCAAAATTTTACCCTAACCATTTTTCAACATGTATAATTAAAAAATGAATTTCATTTTTTGAAAATAATTTTCTAAATATTATTAATTTAATTTTTAAATAAATTTTACTTAATTCAAATATTAACAATTCTAATTCTATAACTACTTTTATATCATGATGAACAATTAACCAAGATTTTATTATCATAAAGCCTTAAGAAAATAAAATAATATTAAAATTTACTATTCATTATAAACATATTACTATTCATATTACTATTCTTAAGGGTATGTAACTATTCACTAAAAAAACAATTTTGTTAAAATAGACTCCAAAAAACATACTAAACAAAATTGTAGATGACAATTTCTTGGATTTCAAAACATAAAAGTTGAAAAGTTATGTTTGAAAGGATAGTTAAAAATATATACTTAAAACAAAGTTCCATGCCTTTCAATTTATTTTTAGAAAAACCTGGGGTGTTACATTATCTCCACCTTCTGGAAATTGCATCCTCGCAATTTTATTTACTTATTAAACAACTCAAGGTACTTTTACCTCATTGCATTTTCAAACTCCCATGTTGCCTCTTCAAACATGTGGTTTCACCACAAAACCATTACCTTGTGAATTAACTTATTCAGAAATACCTATTCCATTCAATAAATAATTTGAATTTGTTTCTCTTCATATGAAAGGTTTTCTACCAGCTGAACTGCTTCTGGGCTCAAGACATGTGATGAATCTGGCACATAATTTCTCAACATTGAAAAATCAAAAATAGTATATACCTGAAACTAACTCAGAGGAAAAGCTACACAGTATACCACACTTCTAAATTTTTACATGATTCCAAAAGTACTGATGAATCATGGTCTTAGCTTCTGTTTCATACTGAAACACATCACACTTCTCCAATGAGAGATTTTAAGGAAAATATGGTCACCTACCTCGAAAGAGAATTCATTCCTTCTGTTATCTGCATAACTTTTCTGCCTGCTCTGAGATATCAACAAGTGCTACTGGATCATCCTCACATTCTCAGCAGCTTCTAATACAAATTCTGACCACATCAACTTTCTTTCACCGACTTCATCCCAAAATGATGAAGTCTGAAACTGCTTCCCATAGAAGGCCTCAAAAGGTTCCATCCGAATAATAGAATGAAAACTGTTATTATAAGAAAACTCAACTAAAGAATGATAATGATCCCAACATCCCTGATAGTCCATTGAACAAGCTCCAAGCATATACTCAAATGTTTTAATAATTGGTTCTGACTGCCCATCTGATTGAGGATGAAAAGCTACATTGAAATTTAACTCTCTTCCCAACGACTTCGGAAGTCCCTTCCAAAAGTTAGATGTGAAGCTGGGATCTCGGTCAGATACAATGGAAAGAGGAACTCCATGTAACCAGCCAATCTCTTTGAGGTACGATCGATAAATCTGATCCAAAGTCATTATATATCGAATATAAAGAAAATGTGCATGATTTCTTAGTCGATCAACAATAACCCAAATTTCATTTTTCCTTGAGAAGTCATTGGTAGTCCCACCATGAAGTCCATAGATACATTATCCCATTTCCACCCTGGAACTGGAAAAGACTGAAGCTTTCCCTTCGGTAACTGCCGCTATTCTTTAACATATTGACACGTCAAACATTTCATGGTAAAATAAGAAATATCTCTTTTCATTACATCCCACCATTAATAATTAATGAAGGTATCTATAAAACTTAGTACTACCAGGATAAACAAAAATTGTAGAACTATGAGATTCACACGACAAATATTTCTTCAACTAAGAATCACTAGGCACACAAAATATTTTTCCAAATCTTAAAACATAATCATTTTCAAGATTAAATTCTAGAAACTTACCCATTTTAACCTATTATACCTTTTCCAATAGTTAACAGTCTTCCTTATGTGATTTCTTAATTCTGTATGAAAACAAAGACTGCACTAGAACCTTAAAAAATAGAGGTATTCCCTGCACCAACAACTTCTAAGCAAAAATTCAACAAATCATTATTCAAGGGATCATGTTCCAAATGTAACATGCTTAATGATGAATGAGGTTTCCGACTTAAGGCATCCACTTCTTCATTTCATTTTCTAGTATGGTAATTGATCGTGCTGTAATAATATTTTATCACTTCAAGACATCTTCGCTGCCTCATGTTTATTTCCTTCTGAGTGAATATATACATTAGACTTTTATGCTCAGTATATATTTGTCATTTGGTTCCGTATAGATGATGCCTTCAAATTTACAAAGAAAAAAACAATAGCTGCCAATTCTAAATCATGTGTGGGATAATTTAGCTCATGATGTTTAAGTTGTCTTCATGCATAGGAAATTACCATATCATTCTGCATTAAAAAACAACCAAATCCCTTCAAAAAATCATCAATGTAGATGAAAAACTCACCATTTCAGGAAAGTACGGCCAAAACTGGAGCATTCACCACTCTCTTCTTCAGTTTTTGAAAACAAACATCACATTTATCTATCCAAACAAATTTAATCCCTTTCTATGTTTACTTAGTTATCGGGCTAGATAATCGTGAAAAGTTCATAACAAAGTGACTGTAATAACCTCCTAACCCAATAAATCAATAAATCTTTGTAACATTTGTGGGTCTTGGCCATTCATCACCTACTTTTGTTTAGGTTGGATAAAATGTTATTTTAAATTTATTTATAGTGATCCCATGAAAATAAATCGGTTGCAACCAAAAACCTACACTTTCTGAGTTTTCCATACAACTTATTTTCTTTTAACATATGCAAAACAACCCTTAGATGTTTTTCATGCTCCTATTATTTTTAGAAAATACCATAATTTCATTAATAAATACAACCACCAACATATCCAAGAACATATGAAATACTCTATTAATAAGATTCATGAATACAACAGGTGCATTAGTTAATCCAAATAGTATAACAAAAAATTCATAATGCCCATATCTAGTACAAAAGGCTATTTTTGGGATTTCATTCTTTTTTACCTTTAGATGATGGTATCCGGATGTAAAGTAAATCATGGAAAAGTACTGAGCTCCCTCGATCTGATTAAACAAGTCCTTGATATGAGGAAAAGGATCCTTGTTATTAACAGTGATGTTATTCAAATATCAATAATCAATAAAAAGCCTCATTGAATCATCTTTCTTTTTAACAAAAAAAGCATGGGCTCCCCATGGTGAAGTGTAATGACGAATGAAGCCTTTTCAAGAAAATAAGGCAACTGATTTTTCAATTCAGGAAGTTCTATTAGATTCATATGATATGGGTTTTTGAAATTGGCTTAGCATCAAGAACTAAGTCTATTGTGAATTTGACTTCTAGATCAGGTATGAGACCGGGTAACTCATCAGAAAAAAAATCAAGGTATTCATTTATCATGGGCACATCATTAATTCGAATAGTTCCCTTGTTTTCAACAATATGAGCAAGATAAAAGTCATTTCCATATTTCAACAGTTTCTTAGCTTCCATATATGTTATCAATTATATGGGTTTATTCTTGTATAAAAACTAAAAATACTTCTTTAAAAAACTTATTTATCTCTACAATCAATCGTAGCATGATAATCAGAAAGGCAGTCCATCCCTCGAATAACATCAAACTCGAATAATGGTAAAATAACAGGGTTTTCTAGTAATGTCTTTCCAGATAACACAGTAGAATGTTTTTTATAATTCCTCTTTTCTATAACATTTCCCCTTGGTATTTGAACATCATGTTTGGGTCTCATTTTTGGTGGTGGTATTTCCAATTTACTAGAAAAATTCATAGATATAAAGGAATGTGTAGAGCACGTATCAAACAAAACATTAGAAAAATATGAGTGAACAAACATTATACAAGATACATCATCATTGGATGGCCTGACATCTGCAGACGTAGTCACAATGGATCTCACTACACCTTTATTCTTGTAGTCTGGCTTCTTTGAATCGTTCAGATCTCTATTTGGTTAGGCATTTTCATAATGACCCCTCTCACCACATTTAAAATACTTTACAGTCTGCTTTTCAGGATTAGACTTAGGATCATTCTCATTGAAATATCAGGCCATATGTTCAAACATACCACATTTAAAACACTGTCCATTCTTTCTAAGACATTACCCAGGGTGTTTCTTGCAAAACTTTTCACAAACTGGAAATTGGATTTTCATACCATCAGATTTCATTGCTTGATTTTTACCCATTTCTTGCAAACTGGACCCCTTCTTATATTTGTTTCCAAAAATTCATGTGATGATAAAAAAAACTTTGTATCTACCATCTCATCACATCAGAAAAGTTTAGCTTAACATTTTAATTCATGGGATGCCAACTCCCTTCGATACCATGGCTTCAGTCATGAGTAAGAGCTATAGATTTTTCTATCAAGCTCCATAATAATATTTGGATCATACCTCACCAGTAGGGTGAAGTTAACTTCTTACAAAACCTCGGAATCTTCCTACTTCTGTTTCAATTCAAGGAATTGCTTCTCCATTCTAAGTCACAGCACCTTAGGAAAATATTTTTCAAGGAAAATAATTTTAAATTCATCCCACTCTAATGAATGAAAATCCTCTCTACCTCTGATATTCCTTACCATAGAACACCACTGATTATCTTCCCCTTAAAAATGATAAATGGAATGACTAACCATTTCATTGTCTTTACATCCCATAACATCGAATATCGTTTCAAGGTATTTGATCCATCCTTCAGTTGCTACTAGGTCAGAAGATCAATTGAATGCGAGAAGATTTTGTCTCAAAAAAAATTCCACTACTATCATGATCCTTTGTGGTACCTCTATCGATTCACTTGCATGGATTCCACCAACATTTATTTCCTACATTAGCTGAGCCATTACCATCACAAACTTCTCTTTTCCAATCCCAACCATTCTGGGATGTAGTTCCGGAAGTATTTCATTCTGTCGATGCCTCTCCTCTTCATCATCCATGTTCCTTATTTGGGAACCATTCTAAACAAACATGTCTTAGATGATGAAACATGGTAATCTTCAAATCCTAAAAAATTTCATATTAAACATTGAGTGAAAATCATTTATGGTATTCTACTAACTTCACCCTAACCCCTATATTTATCTAAACCATCCTCTAATACCAATTATAAGTACCTGACCTTATTACATACATAATCTGAAATTTAGTCAAGAAATCACTTCCTTTTACATAAAGGATATTTTCACGTTTATAGATTTAGATTATTAGTACAATACATTCATAAAATTTCACATTATTAAAGAGTGGATACCATAAAATGAATTTCCATTTTTTTCAAAATATAAAACAATAAAACATAACGCAAGACTCCTTGACAGTTATTCAACATTTAACAAGGCTTAAATCCATGTCTTACACATCCAATAACCTGTGAAACTCATTTAAAAACTTTCATTGAGCACAAAATCATAGTAAAGGATGAAAATGAATTAAATAGAACATTATTCCATGAATACTCATAACCCAAGAAATCATTTTCAAGAGTCATTCTTGTCACCCATATATACATACATTGTGTAACATAAAATTTACACAAGATCCACATAATACATGAGAACATAAATATAATAATAAACATATATTTGGGAATTACATACAAAATTTTCTAAATATTCTTGGCTACCTTATAATTTGAACCCTCACAACTACCATACTTTGTGTAACCATCATAGTTACACATGGAGTATCCATATGACCGACCTCCAAATTACTCATAAAAAATGCATTGTAATGAAATATATGTCCCACAATTCATCATAAAAATTTTCCATTAACCAATACATAATCATACAACATGAATAATTCCATAAAAACATTACTTTATAATTTCTTAAATTCAAATTCAAAAAGTGGGTTTTTAATGAAAATGACCTTATAAATATCATACAATTGAAGAGAGACTTTATAGAGTGGATGGAGTATGTATATATTATATAAAAACACATAATAAAACATAATATAAATAGAACCCATCTCACAGACAATTTAAATAGCACAAAAATATTGAATTAGAAGGTTGACCAAAAGAATGGAAATCGGGTTAAGAATTCCCTTACCTCAGGACTTCCTTACATAAAACTTGTTAAAAAATCACGAATATTGGTTAAAAGTGAGTTATTAGTAGTTTATATAAACATTTTTATGTTTATAACATCTTATAATATCATTACATAACAACATTTCACCCTTTAATTGTTTGTATTTTGCTCCTACCACTATTTTTGGGTTACTTCTTTAACATGATTTCCTTGACTGGTTCTTAGTGGATGTTCATGTCGATTGGAAGTTAAATTCTAGAATATGAATGGAAATGTTTTTACATATTTCCAGTACCATAAATTTTACCACTTATCATTTTTATGTTTAATATGAGGATGATTCATAAGTTAAAACATTAATGGTGTTCGTCTAGATCATTTTAATGGTTCTTTGATAATAACAACCTCATTTTGTCTTATAAATTATAACCATGAGTATAAAAGAATTATAGAACCATGGGTGAGTCATAAAACCGATATTATAGCCTGTTTTAACCATATAAATGGTTTCATGACCAGATATTATAGAATTAATTCAAATTGAAATCACATCGTCCACGGTGTCGGTAATTCAACACATCTAGGACAATGTTTTTAATTCTTTGAATAAGTGAGGGAGGAGAAAATGAATGATGATAAATTTTAAATGAAATGAGAAAATCCAGAATATAAATGATTCTGGATATTTTATGCCTCTTATATAAGAATATATGAAGAAAAAATGGGAAAGGAACTAAAAATAAAAGAATAATTGAGAAATCCCTGACAAAAATTCAGCAGCCTAACGGCTGCACAACAAGGTTTTAGAAAATATTAAAAATATAGGGCACAAGGGTCACCCATCCAGAAATGAATAATCATTTAGAGTATATCATGAATAATAATGAAATAAAAACATGGTATGGAAATGTGAATGTTATACCACATAAAAGAGAACATTAACTGAAAAAGAAGACAATTGAGAATTTTTCATACCTTGTAGAGTAACCCTTATAAAATGAAGGTTGGAACCATGGGGGCTTGAGGAAACATTGAGAGGTCTAATATTAAGGTAAGGAGGCCATATAATTGTTTAGGGTGAATTTGGAATGATGTTATTGAAGTAATGGGTTTATATTTACAGGAAAAATAAGGGAATATTTTAATAATTTCTACGGGACACCTTATGGGTGGTATTTGAAAAACCATGGTCTTGACCATGGTATATGCCTATGGTATAAGCCACATGAGTCACCTCACATATGATTTTACTATACAAAAGTTGACCTGATTTATGAAATTATTATTATATAATTAATGATGTCATTAACACACTGAAACTAAAAACTGTATTTTTTACTATTCACCGAGAAATCAATTATTTCAGAAAAAACACAAAAATTTACCCAAACCATTTATAAAAGTGTAGAATTAAAAAATTAAGTCTATTTTATGAAAATAGTTTTCTAAATATTATTAATTTCATATTTAAATAAATTCATACTTAAATCTAAAATTTACAATTCCAAATCTACAACTAAATCTATATCATGATGATAAATTAACTAAGATGTTATTATCCTAAAGCCTTATGAAAATAAAATAATAATAAAAGTTACTATTCATTAGGGTCATATTACTATTAATATTACTATTCATAAGAGAATTATACTATTTACTAAAAACATGTTTGTTCTAATAGACTCCAAATAACATACTAAACACAATTGTAGATGGCAGCTTCTTGATATTCAAAAAAGAGAAGTGGAAAAGTTATGTTTTAAAGGCTAGTTAAAAATATCTACTTAAAACAATGTTCCATGAATTTCTATTAATTTTTATAATAACTTGGGGTGTTAGAATAAATGGTGTTGATTTTTTATTTCTACACATCCATAAATGTTTAAGGTGAATTTTCTGGAATTTTTTTAAATTCTAATCATATTTATAAACAGTGAATTACGATATTTTACCTAATCTATACATTATCAGTTAAATTCACTATTTCTATAATCATTGATAATTCATGTACACTTTTTTCAAACACACATGCACATATTATTACTCATTATCACAAGAATCAATACTATTGGTTGTCTATGAAAAAACCTAAAATAAAGTGTAAAATAATGGGAAAACCCAGCTCTCATGCACTATAATTCCCACCCTCACTCCCACTTCTCTTAAATCCTCTCAATCCATATTCCTTGCCTATGTATAGCTCAAATATCCTCCCATGAATCTCCTGTCATGAACCAGGCCGATTCAGCCCTGAACCGGTCACCTTGGCCAACCTGCGACAAGTCCCTAGAGGCATTCCCAATCATCCGTGGATGGTGACATGCACCGAGTGAATTAATAGAGTACATAGGGGAATGATTTCTACAAAATATAATCAATCAATCAAAAATAAAAAAGAAACGGACAACCAAAAATACATTTAAATGAAAATTTTACCGAACATTATTTATACAAGAAACTAAAGGTTCATATAAACCAACAAGTCAACTGACCAAACCTGAAAAACAACTGACTTCATGTCACCCCGCTGTTCACTCTACAAATAAATAACCACATGTCGCCCAAGGTGATAGAACTCAAGATTAAACTTTCACAAGGGATAAAAAAAGTAGACTATCGGTATGAGTATTAAAACATAGTAGGTTAGCCCGATATTATATTCCCAATAAACATCCCTTAAAATAAAAGAAACATAAATTGTAGGTTTTAAATAAAAGATATATAAGTATGTTTTCCAAATGAGGCCCCATGATAGAAATAATTTAATTGAAAAAAACATTCATTTTTTATAAAAAATAATTATAGTAAAAACATTCAAATAGGTTCAGCAGAAAAATGAAAATATTTTTCAAGAGAGTTTCTTTAATGAATGTAAACATTTAAATAAATTGCACACATTGCTGAATTTACCACAAAAACACAACGTATGATGACTGTGAGTAAAAAAATCCAATGAGCACAAGTCAAGAGAACAACACTAAGCTCTAGTTAGTTGTGAGACCTAGGTACCTCGTATCTCGGTGAAGGTACTCGTAATAAGTATCCATTTTCATTCAAATAATCCACTTGTATGATACATACCCATAACCTAATTGTCCCCTAACAACGTCGTCATCAAAAATTTGTTAGTGTTGTCATCGTCAAACTTGCTACATTAATTGGGCCGAAACCACATGGGATAACATATATTAGTACACGTTCTCCCACCTTGATACCCAAGATTCCCATTAGTCCTAAATAAAGTTACCCATATTATAAAATAAACATTTAGAATCAAAAATTCCATTCCTAAAACATGTACATAAAAACATCCCACAAACAGTCTTGACATTTCATTCAAGGATCAATTTTAAAGACCAAGGATTTCTATGTATTTTTTTAAAATAAATGAGAATTTCACGAGTTCGCAAAAAATTTATGGCATGTGATTTTGAGGCCCGGAGAGCTCAGAATGATTTTATGAACTTTTTTTGGCTACGTTTTGTAAATGTGTGACTGGGTTTTTCTAACTTTTGAATCGGTGCTTAGAATTGAAATCTGTGGGCACCGTTAAACTCAAAGCACTGATATTGGTTTAAAGAGACATTCACCACGAAGGTAGTTGGTCAAGGGTGGATGTTAGGTTTTTGGGTTTTTTGTGAATGAAAAAAATAAAAATAAGGCTGTGTATCTTTTATTTTTATTTTATTTGTAAAAACATCCTTGTGGAAGTTAGAAGTGGGGACCACAAGAACTTAACCTTCCATTATAGGTTATGGTGGTAGGGACCACCTAAGATTAACCTCCCATGAATAGTTATGGTGGTGGGGACCACCTGAGGATTAAACCTCTCAACATCCCTATTAAATGCAGGGGAGCCTCTTCAACTTCTCCAATATTAATTGTTCCAACCCTCATCTATAATAATTAATCCAACACATCACTTTAATTAGGCCAACCTATGAGATTAATTGACCCAATTATATTTATAGGTTTATAAATATAATAGAACACATAATCTATTATTTTGGGGCTACCATATTATTTTGGTGGATTTGGGAGTGGAGGAGCTTTGGGAGAAAATATC
The DNA here is from genome assembly GCA_963277665.1 of Viscum album. Lineage (NCBI taxonomy): Eukaryota > Viridiplantae > Streptophyta > Magnoliopsida > Santalales > Viscaceae > Viscum > Viscum album. Next base: position 1,420,974,434 of record OY728142.1, read on the forward strand.
TCCAATGGAGAATGCGAACAAAATAATGCTCTTATGACATTTTCTTCTCCAAACTTCTTCAAATGATCTCCAATGACACAGGAACTGACAATCGAGGAAAATTCTGACGACATCGATGTTCATCTTTACCCAATGATTCTTCTTCTTCCTTGACACTTCATCGATGTCATAAAGGGAATGAGGTAGGGGTTTATTTCTATTTTTATCACTTCCCGTGTACCCCCCTTCTATTTATTATCTGTTTTGGGAACAATTAATGTGGGTGGATATGATTTGATTTTCATGTTCAGTTTCATGATGAGCCATATGCTACAACCCTAATGCGGAGGGTATGGGCCAAACAAACATGGACTGACCCTTCCGAAAATATTCTGGTTTTCTTCAAGATGGATAATGATGAAAACCATCCATGGTTGGGCCATGGGAATAGCGGCTGACACCACTTCTGGCCGCGACGAATGGGGCGGCACTGCCCAGTGGCCACCGTCGGTGCCACGTGGCCTCCACACTGATCGCGGACCCCGATGTCATCTACGTCTCCGCACCGCCCTGCGGTGAGGTGCCAACCCACGGCCGGACCACCTTCTTGTGGCTGGACCACTGCCCCATGGCCGTACCGCAACCCTACACTGGGATGATTAATTCAAGAGGTAAATACCTATTTTCATTTTTTATTTCATGTTCATTTCCTTTCTTTTTTTCTTTCTCCAAATCATTTCATACAAATGTTTTGATTACACCATTACATTACATATATTATAATTTTATTATGATAAAGGAAGAATTAATTATTATCTATAAATTACCCTTATTTTATACTATAAATGAATGCACCGTCTGAGATGTGTTAATTTATCATATTCAAGGAAGATAGGTTTTCAATTTATATTACCATCTTGAATTCTGGTCAACAAACAATTTTTATATTTGAACCAGAAAGGAATATATGTTATATAACTTATTTAAGGTTCCATAATCCTTTTATACACATAATATAAATAAATAAATAAAATTGATTTCATTGTGGTTAATAACATCCAACTAACCCATATAATTTTAATTAATTATTTAATTAATGAATCATCTTCACTCCCAATAATCAAAGGAATTTCATAACCATGTAATCATATGTTTGTTCACTAATAAAATACAACTTATATTCTAGTGAACCATTCTTATTTTACATGTTTTTCTATATGTGAATATATGTTAACTGATCATGATAGCTATGGATGAAGACACTCAAAAAAATGATATTGAATCTCTTAACCCATCAAACGATCATGAATATACCTAATAAGTTTATAATAAATAAATTACATGTATATTATGTTTTGGAATCATTAATTTATTAACCTAAATTTTATTTTTCAGATCATTAATATCATGCAAGTAACACCTTCAGACTTAAGATAATGTGTTTTTACCCATACATCCATTTTCATTCGGGTTAATCTTATTCTCTACTTACCTCAAATAAAATCTTATTAATTAATAATTACTCCTCATATATTATGTGAGAATGTTATATATGTATATATATATCTGATCCAACTATAATACTACCTTCATTTGTGGGGTGTTATATGTTTTAAAAAGGAATTTCAAAAATTCATCCCAATATACAAGACAAATTCAAGGTAATTTCTCAAATTCTTATATATTTTCACTGTCACTCTATAATATTTTATAGAAATCATTATCTTTTTAAAAATAAAAAAATTATTATAAAAATACTATCTTTATTTACTTTTGGTTTTATAAAAATACTTTTCCAAAATAACACTTCTTTTTAATGTAAACGAGTATTTATCTCAAGATTTACTCGATGGTTTTATAAGTGTATCTTCACTAGTTCCGACCAATTTTGTAGATTATTATGTATTGTTTTGATCATCAATTATTATTTTATATACCATATTTTATTAATTTTTTTATGATTAGTATGAATGTGGATGTGATATCATAAAATCATTCACCAATTTACTCTGAATGGTTATTATTTATGCTTAATGTTCAAGGTATGTTATATTTTAGTTTCAATATGAATTTATATGGTGTTTATGTTTATCCCCTTCATATGAGGATTGAATTGGACTTATTATTTGATAGTTGGGACCTGTTATATCCCATAGATGCATTAGTAGATCTAAAGAGACAAAATATGGTCTCGACAGAAGCCCTTGACAAAATGATTATTTATGGTCTTAGCAAAAGTCCTTGAAAGTATGGTTATGATGCCCAAAATTATGTATTACCTCATTATAGAACTTGTAATTGAATGTTCATGAGGTTATTATACTAGTTTAATAACCATTATTATTCTTCATTATGTAATTATTTATTCATCTCTTATTAATTACATATTGTGTTCAAGTTCATTATTTAGGCATGTATTTTTTGTTATTCACCATGACTAGGGGTTATGTTTATGACATTTTCCACTTTATTAACCTCAATTACTAAGCATTTTATAGAACCCATTTCTTATGTTTAATTATCCCATGAAATGTACAGGTATATTATAAATGACTTGAAAAAATAGCCTAGGAGTTATGGATGTTGTTAAAGGAGTTTCTTAATTGGTTAACATTTCAAGTAGTAATGTTAAAGAAATGTAGGTTTATTGTTTCCAATGATATGAATATAATCAGTCTTTCATGATGAATATTCTTTGTTTATATGGAAATGTAATAAAATATGGCTCCTTTTCTGGGAAACTTGTTTCAGGTCCTTATAGTAGGTATCAAAGGAAATCTAATATCTAATCTAATATATATACTAATACTGGCTTTCAAGAAACCACGTGTCAAAACAATGTACTTCCACGTCAGTTTTTCCAGACGTGTCGTTCCTCCGTAGCTCCACGTCGCCCCTCCCCACGGAATGCTGGTTTTTTCTCTGCCTCCCTCAATCGATCCCGCTGATAATCTTACGGGTCTTGACATACCGATTCCTCATATGCCCCCCACTGTCGTCCTCCCAGTTGTGGTCTACCAGCCCTAACTCCGATCACCTCCTCCCATTTTCGACTGCCGCCTCTGCAAATTTTTCCTCTGACCACCTACTCCTGATTTTGACTGCAGTCTTGACATTTTTTTCCTTTCCCGTTCACGGTCGACATAAGTATATTTTTGAACTAGGGTTCCCGCAGACTCCCGACACGGTCGTCATCTGCCTCCTGGATTTCTTGAAGACCGTCGTCCTTGCACATCGTCTTCCTCCTTGCACTGGTTGTAGAAAATTCCTACATCCTATTGAAACGCGCACTCGTACATCCAAGGTTTGTAATCCGCCCGTGATTCCCATTATACCAGATAGCGCTACGTCCAGGTGTTCTTCCAAAAAACCTCTTTCCCTTCTTTAATGTTTGATTTATTTCCACATTTGATGATTGTAACAACTGGCAGTTCATACCTTCGACCCCCCTATAGTTTGTAATTTCAGGGTTGTAATCACGGGATTATTAGGTTTCCAATTTCAATGGAAGTCTATTTCTCATCTCCACTGCCTTCTTGCATCTCATATTCCCACCGCATAATCCTCACTCTTCAGGTATGAACATATCTTTGTTGGTCATCTCTCCTTAACTGTAACATTCCTATTACTGTCAGCCAAATATTGCAACCTACAACAATGAAGTTTCAATTCAATTTATCTTATTTGGGTTTTTGATTCACTCTGATTTATTCCAGTATGTAATGACAACTGAAATAGTTTGTGTTTTTACATTTGTTTTGTGATATATTTTTAGGTAACCAATTCCATGTTTTCATCCTTATTTGCAGGTGAATGTGTTTTTATGGTGGTAATTATTGGAATTTACTGGAATATTTTCACTATTTGTACTCTGCTTGAATAATTGAAATATTTCTTTTAAAATCATGAATCTTTTTTCACATGCATGGTTTTAGATGCATGTTATAGAGTTGCGCTAGGCTAATTTAATTCGGGTTCAGAAGATACAGGTTATTGCTGATTTAATTCATGCACTTGGATTATTTAATTCAAAGTGTGTTGGTACATGTTATGAAGGTTCGGATAAATGGTTTCTTGGGCATCAAGTTATTTAATTAATTGCATTTTCCTACCGTCTAATTTGAATTGGAGGTACTCTGACGGGATGAATTGAAGCTATTACCAACTTCATAATATTTTTCTAATTATGATACATTATTCACTTTTTCTCAAGAAGATATTGCATATCCAAATGACCCATGTGTGGTCTTCGAGGTGGACGATGACATCAAGCAGCTCATATGTGAGATTGAGCTTCCACGTGACATGCTTGACATTGAGCGATATTTACTGAAGAATGGGATAATGTCTGCCACCAATACTGCCGAGATGAGGGCCTCTTCCCAGCACCATGGCATTCCGAACTAGCTGAAGCCAAACCTGATTCATATATTTTCTTCTATGTCAGTTGGTATGTTTTAGCATTTCTGATCACTAAATTGTTTCTACATTAGGCTTGCTCATGTGAAACTGTTTTCCTGTTGTATTACATGATTTTTGTACGCCGATTTTAATCAATCCCATGAAAAATTCATTGTCAAGAAGCGAAATAGGGACTATATTTAGGAATACACGTTAATGTAATCATTTTCTAGGGTTTTGATATGATCATGTCCAGTTCTATTATAGGAAATATTTGTGTTTTGGATTATTATTTTATAGTTTCTCATTGTTTCAGTGCATGTGAAGGGGGTGCATACTGGGAAGAAATTTGTGTTGGCGTTCACAAATCACAATTCTTCCCTTCCCAATGTTGAAATTTCAATTCTTAACATAGTCATTGGGGCTGCAATAGATTGAATTCAGCAGAGAGGTATTGTTTCCATAACACTGGCTTTATCCCTCAGTGATTCATTCTTCTTTAAATTTGATATTTGATGGATTTCAGTAGGGAGATACTCTAATTATTTTTAAAATTTCATCTGTTAATTAATGTCCATGCTTGATATTTGACCTGATTACTTCACTATGAATATGGTTCTTTTTAAGAATCGAATTTAGAATTGTTTTAATTTACAACTAGAAAGAATTTAATATGAAATTTGATGTGTTATAAACAACTCATACCCATTTTCCACATGTCATTGAACATTTGAGAAGAAGAGTGAAGTGTTTAATTCAAGTGTTTTTTTATTTGATGCAGGTACTTTATTTCTTTATGTGAGACACTAAGTAGAAGAAGTAAAAGAGGACTTTCTTCAATGAAATTACAAGTTTTGTTTCTTAATTTACCATCATGTTTGTTTCAATTTATGCATTTTACTCACAATCAGGATGTTAACAAGGATGTTGTGGACTGCTCTACATGTGATTCCTCCAGGTTTTCAATTTTTGGTGAATTGAATTTGGTAGATATGGTGATAATAAAATCTGATTCAAGGTATATAATCATCATGGACAATGAAACTTATTTATTCAAATGTGTCCTGCACAATAAGATTATTGATTTTCATGATCCCACTTGATCTACTAATTTGTTATGTTGTATTATGTTCAGCATGCGATATTTCAAAGGTTGGAAGAGGACCAAGTATTCAATCTAATACCAAGCATTCTTATCACAGTCAAAGGCTTCCCAGACATTGCTACAAGGTTTTTCTTACAGAACATTGTTTTCATGTTTATATCATGAAAATAGCTCATAAAAGTTTTTACAATTTAGTAAATTATATGGTATATTTGTATAATTTATCGAATGTTCATATATCCAGTTCTAAATTCTAACCATCAGAAATACCAAGATAAGTTCCAGTCATCAACTTGTATATGGAAAATAATTGTAGTTATGTTTTTCTTCTATGCACCATAACACAACAGTGAATCAAATTGAGAATATGTTTTAAATAATAGTAGGGAATGGAATTTCTTGTAAATGATGTCAATGCTAACATTTTCATCCCTAATTATGTTAAGACTCTTTAAACAGTGTTTAAGGGGATTATGCTCAATTTTACCAGTTCAACTGATACTTAAGGGAAGCATTTATCATTTTTTCCAATATGATGGATTAACATAACATTATATATTCTCTTTTTCTGAGTTATTTTCCTAGAACTCGTCAGTAACATATTCATTGAATCACAATAACCTCAAGCATGTTCTACTATAACATATCTTTATAGATGACAAATAATCATTCCCCGACATTGATGTTCCTGAATCAATAATGTTTTGAAAAACATACATTATGACAACACCCAGGATCGTGTCAAAAAACATACCTTAAGGGCACAAAACTGGCATGTTTTCTGTTATAATTTGTTTTGTATTACATTTACTTGTAAATCTAAATTTTTCGACTATTTTTTGGGTATTCTAATTATTGTAATGGAATAATATAACAGGTTGCATAACCTTACCAGGATCAGGTCCACAACCGAATTAGTTAAGGGAAGAATAAAAAACCTCATTTCTGTTCAGACCGATTGACAACTCTCTGTAAGAGGTTATGGATGATTGAAAAATCATGTTCATAATGATTGACAATTTCGGTTCAGACTGATTGACAATTTCTGTTATTTGGGATGTATGAACAGAACTGAGACATGTATGTTTCCCTATGGTTGTTACAAGGGTTCCCGATTTGACAGTTAAGAAAATGTTGAAACATGTATGTTTCCCTTTGGTGGTTACAATGGTTCTAGATTTGACATTTAAGTTGCTAAAACCTGTCTATTTTCTTATATTCTTAGTTGTATTACAGTTATTTTTCAATCAGTTTTTTTTACTGCATTTTGGGTTTCTAGTTAAATATAATGGACTGTTATTTTACCTCCTGTCAATCTGTTTTTTTACGTCTTTTTGGGATCTAGAGTTGAGATTCATTTTCAAGCATTAGTGAGATTGGTGAGTTTCAGTGCGGTGAGTTATCTAATTTCATCCATCGTTTTCATGATTAACTAGGAAGAGATGTAAAGAGGTGAAAATTGGATGTCTTCTTGTGGATCCAGCCACTTCTCCCGCTCCTGCGCTTAGGCAGCAGCCATTTGATGATGTCCAGCCCCTAATCCAACCCCTATATTTGTGCATCTTCCATATGATGATGTATATCCCATGATGTAGCTCGTGTGTCTGTGCATCATCCATTTGATGATGTCCAGCCCCTGCTGCATCTTCGGTGTTTGTGCAGCAGTCATATGATGATGTCCAGCCCCTTCTCCAGTTTCTGTGATTGTGCAGTAGCCATATCATCATCATCTTCAACAAGGCAGATATGGTGGTGGGCACTAGGGGTAGCAGTTTAATGGGGGTTATCAGCAAGGAGGCAACATGAGTTCCCAAACTTTTTTTTGTTGTAGCCGCACATAGAACACTAACAAATATTTGATGCTGCCATTTCATTTCTCACCGTTTGTTATTTTCATTAATATTCTTCTATATGTACCTATTAATATGTATGTCTCATTTATTTACATTTTTCATACCATTGTTCATGTTTCAAATTTCATTCTTATTTTCTACAATTTAAACATCAGGTTATTTTACTACTGTAAATGTATCTAAAAATATTGTAATATTCATTGTATGTAGTTTTTCATTTTAAATCAATGATTTCACAAAAGTCTATAGTGGATATACTGGAAAAAAATAGTCACATTGATTCTGTATTAAATGATTTTTTAAATTTAGTTTATTGAAATTTATCTTCTTTTTTGTATCTGTTGGGAAAATAGTTGTTGAACTGCATCTTCTTATATCATACCCCAGTTATTGAACAGCTTTTTCAAGGTGAAATAGTTTCATCTGCCTTCCCCCCTACATGATGATAATTATATAATGTCTATTAACTCTGATTTTTTTGTAACACATTGTTTATCAGATTCATTTTTTATTCATTTTACATTAACCATTTCAGGGAATGGAAGATGATCGAATCTCCTTGAGAGTTCTTCACAATGAGAAGCTTGCAAGGTTGAGGGAAAATCTTGAGCTGAGTACAAAATAGCTCATGATAGGTGGTCTGAATTACAATGTAACAGATTTGGCACATGCACACAAACACATACAACGAGAAAAACAAGATAAAAGATGTATTTATTGGTAAGGCTAATATTGTGACGTTGACCGGTGAATTTAGAGGCAAATATGGGATGATGGAATCCGCTCTATCATCGTTACTCAGAACATTGTCCAAAATAGCAATTTTTATATTTTTATTCACCCTGTTTTAGGTTTACTGTAATGATATTGTTTTGTATTATCTGTTTTCTAATTGCAATTGGAAAGGATTCACGTTGAAAATATTTATCCTCTTATTTACAAGAAGAGTTTCAATCAGGTGAGATTTTTAATTCTTATCTATCCTTTTCCCGTGCACAGTTCTCTGATAGTGGTACTCAAGATTTTTATGTGTTTTGTTTTTTTTCAAATGAAAGCTTATATTTTTATCCTCGATGTTCAACCTTCTTTTTCAATTTTCTAATTGAAACAAAAAAACAATCTTCGGATGATTTAATGTATTCTTTATTTTGGGTTCCAATCAGCAGAATATCAATGGAGATGGTTACAGCTTCCATGTGGGTTGTGATTGGAATTTTGATAGGTGTTTCCTCAACACTGTTCATTCTTGAATTTGTACATGCATCCCTATTTTATCATCTTTATTTAACATGGATTTTATTATGATGAATAATCTTTTGTTTGTCATTCCAATTGAAAATATCCTTCTATTTTTTATCAGTAGTTGCGATGTTACATATTTTTGTATTAATGAAGTTCTTATTTATTGATAACAGAACATGTGTTCTTTGGCAGTTTTTATGTATTATGTTTTGATTTTTTTTGTTTCAAAAGAAAATTTCAATTGTAACTATTCAAAAGTAGTTCAGGTATGGAAATATGTTAATTACATGGGAAATTGATGGTCATGTGGGCATGGATGTGATTGAATCCAATATGAAAACTCAAGACAATCACTTGTTTGTTTTATGAAAATGGTGGAAATGAAATGATACTTAAATAAAATTTTCAAATTTTTTCATATGTGCATTTCAATTCAACATGTTTTGGAATGATTTTTGGACTGTGGTTTTAGGTTTGTACCAGGATCTCTGGTAATTTCAGCAAGAATGGGATTTTTAAACCAAAACCAATTGGTTGAAGACTTGATGCCCCGATAAGAATGTTTTATGGAAGGGATGAGGATGCCCCAAAGAAGTAAAAATTGATGGATGGCCCCATGGGATCTAAACGTGATCGTTCAAAGTATGATTTCAATACCATGTAATAATCCTATAATGACTTCCTTGCATTGATGTTACAGAATCAATTATGTTTTGAAAAAAAATGTGTTCTGACAACTCCCAGGAATGGGTCAAAAAACATACCATAAGGGCACTAAGCTGGTATGTTTTCTTTTATAATAGGTTTTTTATTATAGTTACATGTCACTCTAAGTCCCTCATTCCATATTGTTCCATATATACAATGAATAGTTTCACTCTGTTTTCTTTTTTCACGAACAACACACTCATTCAATTAATTATTATTTCACTTATTTTCAAATTTCTCAGTGTTATTATTATAACCACTGTCTTATCATTGATTTATCATTCACTTTTTATTTAAGTGCCCACTTTTCAGTTATTGTGATCAAAATTGAAAATGAATTCAAATAATCTTCCTCAAAATTTAGAAATTAATATATTATTACTGATCTTATATCTTTGTCAACTATTTGAATGATGTCATTATATTCTATGCGCTTATATTTCATTATCATACATCATTTCTTTCTAATTAAAATTTATTCAAAATTATTGTTTCTTATCTAATTTTATAAATATTAATCTCTTATTAAAAGAAAAACTAGTAATCGAATCCGCCGTGCAATAGCACGGGCGAGTACTAGTTTAGTAGAAAACTAGGAAAATAGATTTAAAAAACAAATATTAGGGAACAAACCCCAGGATAGTCTAGGATAAACATACGAGGACATCCTAGAAGTTATAGTAAGGAATATATTACATGGATATTTCTTTAAAATACATCCCAATCTATATTAAACAAGTGTATGTGGTTCTAATAAAATTGTCCATAGGAGTGAAAACTGTGAAAAGGAGTATCGAGTTTGACCTGGGGTATTCTAGTGTGTAAATACATACCTTACAATACACATATAATTATATTATAGGGGGATATGATTAACATAATTCACATTTTCATTACAAACCACCATGAAGTATTTAAATTTAAATTTTTCCACAAGGAAAATATTTTTATTATTATGAGATTAGCTACGTATTGAATTTTAATTAATGCTAAGTATTTATCTACTACGAGATTATACATTATGATTTATAACCATATCTAGTATATGTAATTATTTAGAAATGACACATAGTAGAAGAAATAGAATCTGCATGAACACACGTGTCCCTACCCTCCGATGCAAGAATATGATGTTGGTTGTGGAATTATGACTAGTGTTGAGCAACCTTTTACTATTCCGGGAAAACTCACTTAGGATATGATAGATAAAATTACTCATATATATCATCCTAATCCATAATGTGGAGGATCTATGTTTGATAACATTATGTGTTAATAGCCTCCAACTTTTAACGGGACAATAAACCCTTTTATAGTTGAGCTATGGATAAGATCCATTGAAATGATATTTCTTACTTTTTGATATAATGAATGTGAGAATGTTTTCAATAGATTATATTTTCTATAGAGAGGTGTAGATAAGTGGTGGTCATTAATCCCAAACTCAAAGGATGATGAAGAAATATTAGAGTTGTAATGGAGAGATTTTAATATAATATTCCAAGAAAAAAATTTCCCCTTGAACAATAACAGCATATGGAATAGAAATTCTTTAATCCATGGTAGAATGAGGAAGAAAATGTTTCCATGTATTAAGAAAATTCTAAAGGACGGAAAGGAACGATGTAGACTACATACATATTCCTATGATAAAGATTGATTGATTTTTTGATGTTTTAAAAAACATCTCCCCAAAGGGATCTAGTATCCCATAAGATTATCATTATATAATGATATAGATCCAAGTATAATTTAGAGGGAAAAGGAATTATCTATGTCTTATAATTTTATCTCAATTAAATAGAAGAAGTGGGAAGTTGAAAACACTGGAAAACGAATTAAGGAAATGAGGTAGAAATGACGAGTTGACCATCCAACCTTTGATAATTGTGGGAGTGGAGACCCTCATACATTATTAATAGGTTTGATTATTTTTTACATATGTGAAGAAAAAGAAAAATATCATATGATTTTATGGGGAATAATGATGCTACAAATGTTTAATGATACAATTGTTGGAATATGAGAAATTATGAAAATTATTTTCCTAGTAATCATGAAAATATTCCCCAATGGAGGCTTAGGGAGGAAGGCTATGATTATGCAGTCAAAGATGAGGAGGTTGATGTTCTTAATGATATGGTAATAGGTACATTAATCATTTCATCAAACACTGAAAATGATTTATTTTATTTTTAATATCATCATATACATGTGTGGAAGGAAAAACATTTACAAAAATAGTGTTTTCAACAATGTATGGGCATTACGAGTTTACAATAATTCCTTTTCGACTGACTAATGCATCCTCCATTTTCAAGGTTCTAATGAATATGGTTTTAAATGAATATCATTATGACATTTCTGTGATGTTTACTGATGATATCTTTTATAATAAAAAATCTATTAACATCATTAAAATCACTAGCACACTATTCTGAATATTCTTATAATATATTAATTATATGGTATGTTTAAAATGTGTGAATTTGTGATTCAATAAGTTTCCTTTATTGGACACATTTTATCTAATAATGGAATAACTACTGATATTGTGGAGACAAAGTCTACAAAAGAACAGCTGACTTCAATGAAAATAATCGAGGTACATAATTTTATTGGTTTCATAGTTTACTATTGGCATTTGGTTCAGAACTTCCCCCATTAATTTCAACACAATGACCATGATTACATGTAAAGGGGATATGTTTGTGTGAAAAAAAGAATTTGAGGAGTGTTTCAAGGAATTGATGTAATGATTAGTGAATGATCAGATCCTAATTGTACCATCTGGGAATGATGTGTTTGTGATCTATAATGATATATAAATGAGAGGACTTGTTTGTGTCATTATGCAGAATGATAGATTTATAGATTATGTGTCATGCAAGATAAAAATTCATGAAAAAAGTAAACCATTCATGATGTTGAATTAGCTACTATGTGAGATATATAAGAATCAAATCAGTCTGAATAATATTTTTTCTCACAGAATAAAGTCAACATGAGGCAAAGGAAATGGCATGAACTACTCAAGGGTTATTATTGGTCCATACACTACATCCATATAATAATAAATAAGGTAGCAGATTCATTGAGAAGGAAATAACTTAGAGATTTAAATAAAATGTGGATTGAAATGAATGATGTGATCATGGATTTAATAAAGATGGATATGTGAATTATCAATGAAGGTGAAACATCATTACATTGCCAAATGGTTGCCCAACCATCTTTATAATAATGAATTATGCTTCGAAATAGGTTGACTAGAATCATCAATAGAAAATTAATGTTGTGATATATGGGAAGATTGATTACTTCATATGTGAGGATGAAATTTTGAAATTTTGAAAGAGGATATGTGTTCCCTCTTTAATCGAGCTGAATAGGGGGTTATTATATGATGTTCATATATCAATTTTCACTATACTCCATAGTAGAACTAAGATGCATAATTATTTGAAAGAACATAACTAGTGGGATAATATGTAGTGGGAAATTGCTAATTATGTATCAATATCCTTAGTCCTCAACAAGTGAAAGATGATTGACAACATCTAAGAGGAGTCACGAAACCTTTACCTATTCCTCGATAGAAATGGTATGAAATCACCAAGGATATTGTCACTATATTACCCAAAAATCGGAGAATGAATGATTCAATATGGGTGATTATTTACCAACATAAAAATTGTACACATTTATTCAATATAATAGAGGATTTCCTACATAAGAGCCTAACATGAATCTATATCAATAATGTTGTGAGAATTAATGGGGTACCACTATTAATTGTTTGCAATCATGATCCATGTTATACAATTATATTCTGGAAAATTCATAAAAAAGATTTGGATAAATTTATTTGACTGAGTACTACTTATCACCCACAAACTAATGACCATTCAGAAAGAAGGATTAAAACCCTAGAGCACATGTTGATATATTGTCCACTATTCATTCAAGGTAAGTGTAATGAATATTTACCTTTAGTGGAGTTTTCCTAAAATAATACTTTCCATTCAGGTATTTTTATGGCCCTATATGAAGCATTGTATAAGAAGAGATTCCATACACCAACATGTTGGTATGATGTTGGATAAAGGAAGCATGTGGCCCCAAATCGTGAGGATGAAACAAAAGAGAAGGTAGATATATGCTTGGACATATCAAATCAGCTCAAAGTTGAAATAAAAATCAATGCTGATAATCGAAGGAAGGATTTGGAGTTTTAAGTGGTAGATCGAGTTTTCGTAATATTTACCCCACTGAAGGGTGTTATTTGATTTGTGAGGAAAGGGAAACTAAGCCATAGGTACATAGGCCCCTTTGAAATTTTGTAGAGAATTACGGCTGTTGAATATAGTTTGGATATGAAATCGAGTCTGTATAATGTACAAAATGAGTTCCATGTCTCATCATTGAGAAATTACAAGAAATAACCAATGCATGTCCTCACTTCTAAGGGTATAGAATTAGAACCTAACCTATCGTACGGCGAAGAGCCTATCAAAATTCAGGACACTAAAAACATGTGTTGAGGAATAAGATGACTGGAATAGTAATGATACTTTGGAAAAATCATAAAATATATTAGGGAACATGGGATCCTGATAAAATTATGACAAAGAACTACAAACATATTATTGGGAGGAAAAATTCAAGAAATTTGAAGGACAAATTTTTTGTATGGAGGGAGTAATATAAATCCCAATGTTTTTAAGCTAAATTTAATATTGAATTTAAGAAACTTTGAGTCTCCAAAAAACACTAATTTTTTATAATCTATCCATTAAATATAATTTTACCACCTCTATGATATAAATTTCAAAAAACTAATATAAATTGTAGCATTGAGTACAATATTTAGATTCTAAAAAGAAAAACATATTTTTTTTGTGAATAGTAACACAACGTTATGAATAGTAATATTAATAGTAATATGACCCTTATGAATAGAAATTAAATTTAATAATTTATTTTCTTATTGTTATAAGATAATGATATTCTGAATATTTTTTCATGTTCATATAAAATGAATTATAGTTTTAAAATTTTTATTTTTTTGAATGAATTGTGATTTTATTTATAAAATTAATTAATTATATTTAGGAAATTATATTCACAAATTTATTATCATTTTTGAATTCTACACGTTAAAAAATTGGTTGGGGGAATTTTTGGGATTTTTCAGAAATACTCTATTTTTTTAAAAGTAAAATCCGGTAATTTTCTGTATATATCCATTATCAGTTAAATTAACTATTCCTTAAATTATGGATGATATAATAACACCTAGTTCAAACTCACATGAACATATTACTATTATTTTTTATAATAATTAATAATATATTTTGTTTTTGAAAAAATTATAAAATACAGATATAAATAATGGGAAAACCCTAATCTCCTCCACTATACACCCCCCCTCACTCCCACTTCTCTTCACTACTCTCAAGATTTATTCCTTGAATAAATTCTGCTCAAAAATCCTGAAAAAGAAACTCCCCCACGTCTATACTACTAATTTCTCAAAAAATACAAAAACATATACCAAACAGAAGCTCTCAATGAAGATTACTAAAGAGGTAAATTAGTCTTTTCATTTTTTATTACATGTTTTTTTATTGTATTTCTATTTCTTCACCATCTTTCATATAAATTTTGTTATGACTCCTTTAACTAACATGTATTTGATTTTTTTATAATGTATGAATTATTCACTATCTCTCCTTTCCAAATATTTTATTCTCGAAATGAAAACACCATTTGAGAAGTGTTAATTTATCCAATTCCAAGATGATGGGTTTTCAAATTCTATTAAAATTTTTAATTTTGGTCATCAAAGTGTTTTAAAGGTTGATCCAAACAATAATATATATATTATAACTTATATAAGATTCTATAATCATTTTTTACACATTATATTAATTAATAAATCAAAATGAGTATGTTGTGATCATGAACCACCAGTTTCCACAAACAATTGTCTTTAATGTTTTATAAAATTATTCATCATCACTACCAATAAAAAAACGAATTTTATGAAATTTTAATCATATTTTTATTCACTAATAATCTACTACTTCTATTATGGAGAGCCATTATCATTCTACATGTTTATCTTCAAATGAATATAAGTAAATCGATCAAGAAAACCATGGAAGAAAACACTCCCAAACACTAAAATTGAATATCTTAACTCACTAAAGTCTATGAATGAAACTAATGAGGTTATAAAAAATAAATTAAATATATATATATTGTTTTAAAATATTTCATTTATGAACATAAATTTTATTTTTTAGATTATAAGATCAACTGAGGAACACCCTCAAACTTAAGGTAAGTGTTTTCTGCACAAACCTCCATTTTAATTCGGGTTACACGTATTACCTACTTCCCTAAAATAAATTTTTAGTCTATAATATATACACATAATATATTCTATTATAATTTTTATATATTTTAACCAACTATAAACCTAACTTCAATTATGGGGAGTTATATGTTTTAATAAGGTGTTCCAAAAACAATTCCCAAAATACAAGATAGATTTAAAGAAATTTCAAAACAATTATTCAATTTTCAAGGGAACTATATAATATTTTTCAAGAAACCATTATCATTCTAAAAAGAATCATTTTGTCCTTAAAAAATCATTCTTCACATCTGGTTTTATTCAAAGGCTTGCCCAAATGAAAAATTCTTTTCAAGGTAAATGTGTAATAAAATCAAGAATTATTCGATGATTGGTTAAGAGTTTCTTCACCCGTTTAAACCATAATGTTTATAATTATGTGTTGTTGGGATTAATATTTGATAATATCATCTATCATATTTAATTTAATATTTTATTATTAGTTTGAATGTGGATGTCTTACCATAAAACAATTCTCAAATTTACTTTAAATGGTTAGTGTTAATGCTTAATATTCGGGGGAAAAAGTTGACATTTCAAATGTTAGTTTCAATATTAATGTATATATTTTTTATTTTTATAACCATTCATATGAGAAATTATTTTTAAATAACAAGTAATGGATGCATCATTTATTTTCCCCTTGATGCATCATTAGGTCTCTGGAGGCAAACTATGGTCCAGGAATAATTTGGTCCCATATAAACTAAGTCAACTATAGTTTCAAAAATAAAATAAAAGTCATCATCTATTTATTAATGAGGATATAATTTCAAGTATAACCCATTATTTATTAATTTCAAGTCAGTATATATGTTTTCTGGAATCAAAGGCTCTTTAGAACATTACCATTATTAGATTTTAACCATTTTGATTGAGGTTTTTTCAGCACCCTTAATCGAATATGAATTTTATTTTCATGTTGTGATGAATCCAAATAATAAAAATAATTAATAAGAGATATCAATATAAATAATTATTTTATGGTCCATCAAGAGTAATTAAATTAGGATGCTTTAAATCCAATATGCAATACATTGATAAGGTCACTCTACAAGATTAGCATATGAAAATTCTATAATTTTTGATGTGGTAATATTATAGTCTAAAACCCAATTAGTTTTTATAATGATATCAATTATAAATATTTATCAAATTAATAATATATTGTACTTACTACACAAATCATTTCATTTGATCACAATTCATAAAAACATATGTATGAGCTCTATCAAGTTATAAATATGAAAAACTATATACGTGATAACTGATAAAACCATGTTTGTGTTCAGTAAAAATTAATAAAATGAATTATATTTTTTTCCAAATGAAAAATGCACTAAAACATATAATGATAAATCAAAAAAATTTATAAAATTCTAAAGGAGGTAAATTTTTTACACTATTTTTCATGTAACAGGATGAAATCAATAAGGAGGTCATCCATCCACATAATTTCACTAGAATTTTCATTATTGGAATGACCATCTACCACATTTTTCCTCATTGTTAGAATGTGTGATAATATGATTTATCTTTATTAATTGCGGAAATAAAATTATCCATCATGTTTTGCGGGTCCCACCTGGTGAACCAACCCATGTCGAAGGGATCGAACTATAGTCTTGGAGTCAAATTAAATCGACATGTTATTAATTTTTTTTATTTATTCACAAAAAGATAAGGTGATCCCAAACCTACCATAATAGCATCCTAGAATAATTCTATTTTGATTTATGCACAAAATTCCATAACCAACAGGGCTATATTGGCCTTTTGAGGCACCAGACACATTTATTTTGATGTAGCAGGGGAGAGGGGGAATCTAAAAGCCATCCTAATTTCCTTTTTCTTGGCTGATATTACAATTGATTTTAATA
Organism: Viscum album; assembly: GCA_963277665.1. Classification (NCBI taxonomy): domain Eukaryota; kingdom Viridiplantae; phylum Streptophyta; class Magnoliopsida; order Santalales; family Viscaceae; genus Viscum; species Viscum album. The sequence goes on from OY728142.1 coordinate 1,420,992,026, forward strand.
TAATGAATAATTATAAGATACTTGATGGATTTGTGGAATTTACCTTTTTGTATCATTGAATATACTTTTATCTCAATGAATATTCCTTCCATATAGGCATTAACGTTGAAAGTAATATTGTTATGAATGATATTATTTCATTTATTCCAGATTCAAGGAATATTTAATGTTCCCTTGAGTGAATGATGTCTGGAGGGAATATTTTATAACATTTAAATAAAAAATAAAATGAGATAATTTTTATAACATTTTCATTTCAATATATTCTAATGTTGTCAAACAAATTTTCATCTCACGTCCCCCACGGCCAATGATGTGACTACCCAAATCCTACCTCCCGAAGGCCAGGGACTGGAAAATAGTGCTGAAGGTGTCAACCACCAAGTGGGAGGCATTTTCCAGAGTACCTTTACGCACCAACATTCCAACCACATACAAACACCCTAATATAGGAAATATTTTACTAAAACAAGATTGGGTCAAATGTACATCTGATATCTTGTGGCCCAGAATACAAACCAAACTAAAGTAACAGAAACAACAAAGTACCGAAAGGATCTCTGATGTCCATCCATGAAAATCCCCACCATATCATAAGATAAGTGAGTCTAATGAAAGATGAAGTATTTTTTCATGTTTTCCTGGTCCTATTTGGCCCCACATGGTCCTAGTACACCATTTCCACTATTTAATCGTTGATTGTCTATGTCTCACCAGACTCCATCTGGTGCCGGTCTACCAAGGTCTTTATAGAAGCATCAATCATCGATATGGGACACGACATGCATGGGTGGGTCCCGTGCTTGGGTGAGTAAAATAACTCACTACAGAACCAAAAGTAAAAGAGTATACCAAACACCAATCTTCAAATAGAATCAATAATTATAAGACAACTGAATCATGGTATATATTTAGGGTGGTGATAGTAGCATCAACAGTCATATCATCGAACTACTAAACTACTGGAGAAGTCCTCCTCTATTGATTATAGTGGACCTACTGGGTCACAAAATGTATATTTCCACTAACTTTGGACTACTGTGGCACTCATCCCAGATATGTATTATGGGTATGAAGGGTCATAAAGAGTGGCTCCCACTGTGGGCCTGTCAGGCAACAAAGTGTCGCTTCCCACCTTGTCTGAACTAAGGTACTTCTTCTATACAGTACCATGGGTCTGTCGGGTCACACATAACCTCTCTCCACCATGGGTATTTCTGGTCACACAGAGCCGCATCCCATTAGGCTGTCATTGAGCAGTCATCATGTCTCTACCAGCTGTAGGGTTTCCTATATATCATGTTTGGGAGAACTGCTCCTCAAGAAATTATTCACATCACTATGTCCATGAATGTCACTACAAGGAATGCCAAAAGATTAATCTCATCATGAGGGTACCAAACCTATAAATAGATCATCAATCGATGAATGGTTCACAAGATACATGCATTTTAGTAACAAGGGGGACCATTGCAACGGGACTTGGCCCGACCTAGTTGGGTGAACCCGTCTCAAGGGTCCTACATTTACAAATGTAATTTGAAGAACCTGACCAATCCTATTTCATGTAGGAGTTAGTATGGTCTGACCAAGTTAGTGTTTCTGGCCAATTAGGCCCCGCTAGAACGTTCCTGGTTTGGTCGAGGGTCAATCATGCCAGGTTGCCTGTCAACCCGGTCTAGTCTGGCCCGACCACAAGGGCACTGTTCCGGCATGCTGGGGTAGGGATGCAACCTGTTGGGTCGAGGGCATGCCTGTCATCCCTTTGACCATCCATGAGGTGCGGCTGGTGGTATTCCCTAGACAAGACACGACATTAGGTCATGTGTTGTCCTCTATGCCCCACGGGACGTCATATGGGCCTCCTCCTCCATCTGTGGTCGACTGACCATGGCTCATCCATCCAAACCTAGTGTCCAAGATGTGGGTCAACCCATTCACGTAGAAACCTCCTGGAGCAGCCACTACCACCACCATGATGTGTCGTCTGGTGCGTCGCTGTCCTCCAGCGTCTCTGGTGAGGGAAAGCTTCCTCCGCGGATGTCATCGTGCAGGTTTCCACAACCCCCTTCATGAGACAACCATGGACCAACTGTCATCGCTATGCGTCGGCGCCGCTGCTACGGTGGAACACTTGACAAGACTCTGGAGTAGATTCAGTGGTCCGTTTTTTGATCCATATGCACCTACCATTCTATTGATTCACCATCATCCCATATCAGGCTCTAGAATTAAATTTCCTCCACTTCGAGAATGCATCCACCAGAATGCATGTGAAAAGGTCTCAATCCTTGTTCATGTCATCCCAGGACATCCTCTTTTGTTGTTTAAATAAAGAGGGGGATGTTTGGGTATTGATATTAAATCATTTCATGCAAGGTTTGAATAGCGAACCACAAATGAAGAAGAAAATCCACCCTCCTGCATAAACAAACCAATCGTGGATCAACTTGTCCATGGGTTGATTCTTATTTATCATCTCAAGAAAAATATGTGTGAGCAAGAACATAGAAATATAAATCAAACCCCTACATCACTGAAGTTTTATTCTGTAGTAATCGTCATTTAGTGTTCAAAGTATCGACATCGTCACATCCAACTCCATTCATCAAGGATCATTTATTTTAGTGATGATCCAATGGTGTCCTTCATTATTCATTGGATACGTGACTCAACATAGGTTTTTTAGAAACTCCTCCACGTTTTAATTCTCCTCCCACCAATGAGTTTGAAAATAAAAAAGAAATCGTGTCGCATCGTTAATGTAACTCTGAGATGTCACATTGTAACGTTGTTATGCTTCATTTATTTCATAATTACACTATGAGATATATTCCATTAATGAGCCTAATTAATGGGGCCTGTCATCACCACGTCGATGCACAATAGTTTCAACATTCACCGCTCAATGGAGGAGAAATAATATAAAACAAATTTTTATGTTTTTTTTATTATTCTCTAAAAGTCTAAAAATAAAATTTTTTATTCTTCATTTTCTAGTCAATGATATGTCCATTATAAGAAAAACATATCATTCTAAATTCTACGATATACTCATAATTTTTATCCAACCAGCGGTTCACAATTTCTAAGAACACCCTCACACATTTACTTAACATAACTTAAAAAAGTTCAAAATTCCATTTGTGTTGCTCCGGGCCTTGGAATCACGTTATATCAGAGTGCAAAGTCATAAAATAATTCCACAAAATTGAAAAAAATTATTCTGACATTATGATACATTACATTATCCCCACCATTGGGATTTACGCCCCTAAAATCCAAAACAAAAAACTAATTTAAATAGATTTGGGTACTGAGGATGAATTTGAGTCTCCCGCTCCCATGTGCTCCTCCGGAGAGTCTAGTGCTTCCACAAAACTTTCACCTATGAAATCAATCACCTGAATAGGAATTACCCCTGTTGATCCTCTATGTCCACTTAGAACTCCGAAAACATCACCCAATCGTCACTGTCCAGCTCACCCCAGTTGATAACGTGTCATGGGTCATGTGGGTACCTTCATAACTGTGATATGTGGAAAAAATCATGCACCCGGTGGATCCATGGGGGAATGTCTAGATGGTATGACACCCCAAAAACTCTACACAGGATCTTAAAACTTCCGAAAACCCATAGAGATAGCTTGTCGCCCATGCCAAATCATCCCAATCCTCATCATGGTGTGACCTGATGGAACACATGTTCTACCCCCTCAATATCTACGGGGATCCATCTCCTTTGGGCATAAAAATTCATCCTAATCTGTGCAGTCCTCATCTGCTCCTAGATGATCTTCATATTCTTGGTGGAAGCTTGTACCAACTCTAGACCCAAAATTTCCAACACCATTGGGGTTTTCCAGCATATGGGTAATCTGTAAGGTTAACCATACAAGGACTCAAATGGTTCCATGCCGATGATGGAGTGGTAGCTGTTTTTGTATATGAACTCCAAAAAAGGCAGGTGGACCTCCCTACTGAAACCAATATCAAGGAAAAAAGCATGAAGCATTCCCTCTATGGTCTATAATGTTTAATCTATTTGAGTATCCGTCTGGGGATCAAAAGCGGTGCTCAATCACAGTTGAGTCTCAAAAACCTCTTGTAGTCCCTTCCACATTCATGATGTAAAGTGTGTGTCATGGTATGAGAAAATCATGGAAAGTAACCTGTGGATCTACACTATCTCTAGGATGTACAGGAATCCCAATTCCTCTACCTATCCATGCTCTCAGATGGGTCGAAAGTAAGCTGACTTGGTGAGTTTGTCAATGATCACCCAAATAGAATCGTGGCCTCTAAACATACATGGTAACCCCATTATGAATTCCATCGATATACCATCCCATTACTAATCTGTTACATCGAGTGGCTGGGTCAAGCCTGCTAGAACCTGATGGCCAGCCTTCATTTTCCTACCAGTGAGGAATCATGAAATGCACTCATCCACTGCTATATTCATCTGTATCCACCAGTGCTAACATAAAAGGTCCTGACATATCCTCTACACTCTGATATGTCACTTTAAAGTTGAAATATGGAAGTCCCAAAAAACCTCCACCCACACCTTACTAGTATTATGTTTCAGCATCTGAAAATGTTGACATTCTCCCCACCTATCAAAAATCCATTAGGAACACATCATGAGGATCACTGAGCTCATCTAGCCTTGAAGTCATCATCTGTTAGTTATGTCTTACTGACTTCATGAAACAGTAGTGGAATAATAGTGATCAATTGATGGTTAGCTAATACATAATCATCCACAAAGAATATATTCTTTGTGGCTACCTGCTTTATCGACTCACTTAGCAACAACAAACTGGTCATTCTTTAGAGTGCTTCTACCACCACATTCTCCTTCTGAGGAGTATAGAATATCATGAAGTCATAGTCATGGAGTAACTAAAGCTGTCACCGCTATCTCAGATTCAGTTCCTTATGGGAGAAGATATACTAGAGACACTTCTGGTATGATTAATCTAAAAACCATTCACCCATCATGTAATGTCTCCACATCTTCAATTTGAAGACCACATCAGATATCTCCAGGTACTAGGTTGCCGAGTCATTTTCAGGATGCCATGACCGGTGTGAGCCATAGGCGACCCCTACTAGCTCCTAAATAAAAAACAACCCACTCTGGTATATAATGAATGTCAATAAAATAACTTCTAAACTACCTACTCTCGTAGTCTGAATATGGGGGCACTAGTCATTCTCCATTTCAGATCTGGGAATCCATGATGGCATTTTTCCTTCACACAGAGGACTATCCCTTTTGTGTCAAGGCTGATATGGGTGATGATACTCTTGAAAAGTGTGGTACAAATATCTGATTGTAAAAATCCAACCCCAAGAGGCTCTACAACTTAGTTACGCTTCTGGGTGTCTCCCAAGCATGAACTACCACTATCGTCACTAGTTCAACCACAAATCCGGCCTCTGAGATGATGTGTCCTAGAAAGTGGACGACCCAAATCCAGAATTGGCACTTCGAGTGTTTTCCATGAAGATAGTTCTCTTCGAGTGAATACCGGTCAATCTTCCAGTGTGTAGCGTGTTTCTACACCAATGTTGAGTACAATAATATTTCATCAATGAATACCTTGAATAATCGTTCAGGGTTAGGCTAGAAGACCATATTCACGAGGCTCATGAAAACTGCTCGGGTGTTGGTAACGCTGAAAGGCATCACCAAGAACCCATAATCATCAAGTAGAACCTAATTTCCATTTTAGGTACATCCTCATCATGTACCCAAAGGTAGAGATAGTCTAATATGAGGTCTATATTTGAGACCCACTTTGTGATCATCATCTAGTCTAAGAGATCATCAACTATTGATAATGGATACTTTTTCTTCACGATCAACTGGTTCAGCTACCGGATGTCCATGCACAATCTCAAACACACATCTTCCTTCATGAAAAAAATCCCTCGGTATACCCAAGGTAAAAGGTTTGTTCTTAAAAACCCCATCTCTTATATGTCCTCCAGATATACCCTCAGCTCGCGAAGCTCCTAGGGAGCCATCTGATATGCATTTCTGGATATCGGTGTCGTCACAGGGTATAGGTCGATGAAAAAGTCTACCTATCTTTTTGGATGTAGTCCCAAAAGATCCTCAGGAAAACATCTTCATACTCATCACCCACTAGATGAAAGCTCAAACTCCTCTCAGCCACCGCAACAAATTTGGGGCCATCCAAATAGTGAATTTTCAGTTCCCCATCCTCGGAGAGAGACCATCCTCCAATGTAAGGGTTTCCTTCACGCTGGTGACGGAAGACATAGTCCCATCTCTACAGACACACCACACTTTACACATAAAATAATCGATCAAACCATGGAATTGGATAACTAGTCAATACCCAAGATGGTGTTGTAATTCCTTGACTCCACTACTAGGAGATCCGATTCGACGATCCTACCTCTATGAATGAGTGCACACTACCGGCACATATTTGTAATCATAGAGTCGTCTCTCATAAAAGTATGTAGAAACAATGATCAAGCCAACGTCTACAAATGAATAATTGAGCTCCGAACGAGAGCCGAGTAAAAGAAGGAGTGACTAACACCAATGTCTATAAGTACTGTAGCTAGTGTGGAAAAGACAACAATCATACCTTAGATCGTCTCTGGAGCACAGTGGTATTATGTGTCTTCTGATTAGAGCTAAGTTCTCCCATGTATGCTTATTCCATGAGGTCAAGGTTGAACACATAGGGGTGGTGGAGGAAACAACTCAAACCGTCTTCTGCCATCTACCACTCAGACAGCTCCCTTGACACATCCACTGACCTACAGATCTACTCTATCGAACCGATGCAACTACCTTGACGGCCCCTCAACTATTAATGGTTCAAATATTTAGTGGGTTAGGCAGTAAGATTCCATGTGTACCTACCCACAACACGTGATGCACTACTTGGATCCTTATTGACTCCCCCTAGACCAGGAGCACCGCACTGCCGACCCTGAGTCCTGGGGTAATCCTCTAAATGACCTGGCCCACATGGGCCCTCATGTCTTTTGTCTGCAGCCTACCGAAGACTCTATCACCTTGGGTCTACTGGCGGCTATAGCTATCAGTGCATGCTCCCTAAATATTCTATCCACAATAAGGGATCTATACAGATCCTTAGACTGGGTAGGGATGCTGAGTGACTACGCAGATGCCCTGATCTCTAACCCGAGTCCCTTCTTGAAGGATCAATCCTTGATGAATATGTCTCTCACATTGTTTGTGGAGTAGCAAAAATGCTCCGTTAACCTCACAGAGTACTCAGAAACCATCATGCATCTCTGTTGAAGGTTAATTTGTTGTGGAATGTGCACAGAGCGCATGGCCGTGAGAAAAATCCCATCCTGATAAATCTGATCGAAGTCATGCCATGTGAGGGTCTCCTAATCATGTGTCTGGATGGTCAAGATCCACCATCTCCCTATTGATCCCTGTACAAGTATCTTTGCCATGATATCTATCTTCTCAAGCGGAGTCATCACTAAGCAAAGAACCTATGTCGCAACCTCCGGATAGTCCTCAACAACCTGAGTATCCATCTGTCCCCTGATCCTAGGAAGTCTCTACCTCTAGTAATCATGTAGGGAACTGATCCTACGAACGTCCTCTGCCGGAACCAACAACAGTATATGCTGACCACCCGGTTGTGATATCACTAGTACAATGCCCGATGGGTCCATCTTATGTAGTGGTACACGAAAGGAAACCTCTTCGCTAGGAGGGCTATCCTCATGAACTCATATCAAGATCCAGATTGGTCATCCATGTTGATGCATCCTGAAATACAACACGATGTACCACGGTCATAAGGTTATACCTTGTGAGCTAAATTTGATTAAAAAGAACATAAGGATACACTTATTATACCAATGTTTTTATATAATGATCCGAACTATTGAATTCAAGTTCATGATATATGGAAATTTCAGTCACCGAACCAACACTAGACTCCCCGAATATAAATGTCGGACCTAGAACACCTAACACAATTTCCCCATAACAAAACATAGACTCCCAATATCTGGGGTAGGACCAACCGCCCCTCTGATACCAGTTTTTCATGACTTGTCCCATGGGGCCTGTGTCGTGACTATCCCAAGCATTTCTCTTGATGGCTAGGGGCTGGTGAATACTACCAAAGGCATCAACATGAAAGTGGGAGGCATTTTCCTGAGTACCTCTACACACACACAAACCAACTATGTACCAAAACCCTGAATGAGGAAAAATAATTACAATAAAACAATATATAAAAAATTTATATATGCAAGAAAGTGTGAAATAACACGAACCCATCAAAAGGAACTGAAACAAAAAATTACAAAAAGGACCTATGATGGCCATCTGCAGAAAACAACACATGATTGTAATATTAGTGATGATACTAGAATCTGATGTATTATATAATTTATTCCATCTCCTATTGGGTACCACATGGTCATAGTCCACCAAGTACCCCATAGAAGTGTCGATCAGTCCAATTTCACAGGGCTCCACCAGGTCCCGGTACACCAAGGTCTCAATTAAGGCATCAATCATCTGCACAACACATGAAGGGACCCCAAAACAAAAAAGGAAATACAACACAATAATCCACAAAATAAATCACAAATAACTAGATATATCACACAAGGTATACATTTTCGGTAGCATTAATAGCATCATAAGTCATATCATCGAACTCTTCATTTGTTGGATAACTGCTCCCCTATCGAGTACTGTGGGCCTACTGGGACACATAAATAAGCTTCCAACTGACATTTTATTGATGTGTCACTCATCCATGTTCATTACCATGGGTGTGATAGGTCACATAAAGCTGATCCCCACCATGGGTCTGCCGGGTCACAAAGAGAAGCTTCCCAACTTGGTTGAACTTAGGTACTCCTATTATAGATTACCATTGGTCTGTATGGTAACACATAGAAACTCTTCACCACTTTTTGGCTAGGTCACACAGAGCTGCTTCCCACTGCGCCATCGTCAAGCCGCCATCATGTGTCAGCCAAATGTAGGGTTCTGTACGTAGTTCACTTGGATGAACCGCTCCCCAATCCACTCTTCACATCTCTTTGTCCTTGAAGGTCACCACAAAGAATTTCCAAATATCTTCCTTGTCAATAGGATCTGAAAGAAACAAATAGCTCATGAATTATATGACTGATTCAAAACATACATATGTTTTAGTAAATTGGGTGTCGATTGCAACGGTTCCCGATCCGACCTTGTCGGACCGACCCGACCACCCCGTCTCGAGGGTCCCACATAGCCTGATTTAATTTGACTAACCCAACCTGACCTAGTTAGGGTTGGGGTTGGTATAGTCTGGCCTACCCAGTGGGCCATGCCCAATAGGCATCACTCAACCAGGCATGGTTTGGCTGGGGGTCGAGCCCGCTGCGAAGCCCGACAAACAGGTACAGTCCGGCCCATTCTGAAGGGCGTGGATCCAGCATGCCAGCACAAGTCCAGCCTGCCGGTGTGGGCCCATCCTATTGGTCCACGGGTCTGGCCCAATAGCGTGTTGACTGGCCATGAAATGTGGAAGGTGGGAACAACTCTCTGGGATGTGGTAATTAGTTTCTTCTGTTCTCCTCGGCCCCACGAGATGTCGAATAAACTCTAACTTGAGCAGTGGATGATAGACCGTGGCTCGTGTAGATGAACCTGGTGGCCCAGACGTGGGCCACCCTCTTCATGCAGAGCCTTCAATGCATAGTGAATCCCGTCGCCATATTCCAGCACATCCGGGGAAGAATGCCCTCCTCTATTGTTGTCGCGACACCATGTGGCACCACCTTCTTCAAACGACCATTGTTGTCTAGCTGATGTTGCTGGTCTCCAGCAATGCTTCACAAGTGGTTTCACACTGGTGGAACACTCTACTAGAAACTAGAGTTTCAATGATGGTCCGTCTTTCAATCTCTCTGTGCCTACATGGCTCTTGGCTTGCTGTTATTCCTACAGATGCCCCAGAAATGTATTGTCGCCACTTCAAAAATGTGTTCTCAAAGAACACAAGAGTGGAGGTGCTCAGGCCTTATTTATATCAGCGCGAGAACACTATGTTAGAGGTTTAAATCATGAGGGTGAGGTTCAGATATTAAAGTTCAATAATTTCATGCAAATATTGAATTTCGAATAATAAATCCCCATGTATATCATGCTCCTGCATATACGCAAAATCAGGGATCTACTTGTTCATGGGTTGATATGTGATAATCATTTCTAGAAAACGAATTGCAGGTATGAAATTTGAAATAGGAATAAATCCCCTAACACGCATATGGTCGATGTTGTAGTGTTCGTCCTTGATAGTTAAAGGCATCAACATTTTCACTTTTGGCTCCGTTCATCAAGGTTCTTCGATGTCAGTAAATATAAGTCGTCTTTCCTCATTATTAATTGGAGGGGAGATTCGCCGAAGTTATGTCATAGAATCATCCATGTTTTAATTCTAAATCAAATAACACATTAGACTATAAAAAGGAAATCATGTCGCATCATTTTAGTTATGATACGACGTCACGCCATTACGCTATTTCATTTATGAATCAACATCACTATTATGTTTCCTTGATTTCATTGTTACTCTATGTGATACATGCCATTAAGCGTCATTAAAGTGCCCCTTTTCCACGTCATCTCTGCACCATAGCGTCATTGTCCACTGCTCAACGGATGAAAAAAATTATGAAATAATATTTTATGTTATTTAATTAATTTTCTATAAATGTCCGAATTTGTTTTTTCCTTCCGACCCTTTAAGGATGAAGTGAAGTCCTTTTTAAGATAATCCAAACGTCTTGAATTCCAAAGTTCCCTCAAAATTTGGATCAGAGCACTAGTTCAAATGATAAAAAACATTGTCATTATTTTATTGAAGGTATTCTAAAAAATGATCAAAATTAAATTTCAGCCTCTCTGGGCCTCAGAATCACAAACCGTCGGAGAACACAGTCTCGTATTAATTATATATAATTTAAAAAAATACACCTAATTTCCCAAACATTACAAAATATCTTGAAATAAATATGATATTTCATCCAATACATCCCAAATCGAATAATTCAATAACCCTCTAGTACTAATAGGAAGTAACATTTTCATTATGACAAGGAAGTCATGAAATTTTAAATTCGTAATAAGACCATTTGTGATGTTGCATGAAAAAATAGAAACATAACCATCTGGTAACCTCAATTATTGAATCCATTGATGGAATAATAAATGAATTTATTTTGAAAGGCCGTAATCTTCTTTTGGATTCCAAAAATTTTGTGATGTTTTATATCTAATTAATTAATTTTTAGGACATCTAAAAATATATGAAATATAATCCCATGCATTTACATTATCATTTTTTAATGGGTTTTTCTACAATGGAATAATATATGTTATAAAATAATTATTAATTTGCATTAAATTATACATTTGATTAAATAATAAATCACCTCAATATTAATAGTGTAATGAAATAATATTCTTTATCCATGCGTGATACCCCCAAATAAATATTTTTTAAGGACATGACCCTAGAAAGTGTGGTGTCAGTGTCATGCTTCAAATACATTGGCATAATAGAGAAGAAAACTGACTCTTAAATGACCACACAGTTTAGTACCCATGGTAACCGAGATATGAACATAAGCCTTTTATTAGAAACAAATACTCAATATTCAACATAATTTTATTCTTTGTAAGATAATAATTTTTTCCATATAACATATCGTAGAATATCATTCACAGTATACTTCAGGGAATCTGGGGGAAAAGAAAATAAATAATGGTGAACTATAATACTCAGTAAGGATCAAGTGTAGTGAAAAAAGAAATGAATCTATGGGAATAATAATTATGGAAATGTAATAATTGAACACATATTTCATTTAATAAATAAAATGAATGAGAAAAAAATATTTCAAGGTAATAACTGAACCCAAAGTATTTTAAAATAAGTTTATAATGCGTAATAAATTTAGAACGGAAAATAACTGAAACAGATGTAGTTTATCAAATAAACTATGAAGACAATTAATCCATAGATAGTTTCAAAGAAAAAAAATGAATCGATACTAGAAACAAAATCAATATAAACAGTGTACTTAATTATTTTATTCCATTATCACTAGGTACATGTTTTATTTACTATTAAGACCTTTCATATGAAATTTTATAACATACTAGGTAAATACCCATTAGCTATAGCTAACAAACTAATTATTCCCAGGAGACTACCAATGAATCTATAGGATATCTATAACTAGTCCCTACCCTTGTCATACTTGTATAAATCATTCCTCAAATATCAAGTAACCTGTTTAATTCATTAAAAATGTCCCTTCTAAAATATTTTCATTTAGTAAAGGATGTGGAGTTATAAATATTTAACCATACATCTACTAAATTTTATTTTAATCACCATATGTAAAAATATGGTATATGGTTAGTTCAATAATAATATCTATGATAATTAATATGAATTTTTAGATAATTACAATGTTCAATAATCGTACGAACATAAATATTTCACGTGGACTAAAAAAGGAATTAAGGAAGTTGATCTCAATATTATCCTAAGGCATATAAAATATAAAACATTGAAGGGAAGAATATATATAATATCAGTAAAAAATATTCCCATTGGTTTAACGATAAATTGTTGTTGTCATTGATAAATATAAATACTATGAAAAAATATTTTAAATAATTCATATAGAAAATATACTTTTTATTTTGAAACCCAATTTGAAAATTCATTTATTTCAAAATAAAATTTGGAAATATATTCTTTAAATTATATCCTTTTAATATTTAAAATGAATCTTTGAATAAATTTGGTTGTTCATTCTATAATTTTTTTACACGGTAATAAGAACATTCCCTATTCTCCCTAAAATGTTTTGAAAATTTCCTTGTTTTGAATGAGATAAGAAGATTCCATTGAAAACCATTATATAAGAAAATAGTGGTAAAATTTCATTGAAAATAATTTTAATGTTTAAAAATATTTTTGAATTTTTTTAATACAACATGTTTTTTAGAAGAAAATGGTTTCTCCGACTCATGAGAGATATGATGTCGGGTATTCATAGAAAACATTTTCCAAAACATTTTGAATATAAACAAGTGTAAAAATTGTATTATTACGTGATAGAGGACATGAATAGAAATAAGATAATATAATAAATGAGAATATTGAACAATTATGTTTGAAATTATCTTAATGTAATTTCAAGAAAAAACAATCTCAATTAAAATTTTACAAGAAAATAAACTCTTAACATGGTCATATTGTTGAAGAGAGAATTAATCAATGAATTGATTATGTGTATCAAATATAAATCCACGTAAAATAAGTGTAAATAAATTAAAATTTATACAATTTAATTATACACATAATTTTATAACATTAACAACAATGAAGATGTATTATTACCCAATTAAAAAGGAATTGGGTTATGAAATTTATCAACAAATTGGTAATATTTAATTCAAATGCCCATAGAATAACTAATTCCAATTTTTTCTCAAAATACCATGATGATATAGTAATAAGTTTTATAATATTTCAAAATGTTAAGTATACATAGTAGACAAAATAATTACATTTTGAATATGAAATTTATCCTATAAATGTAAAAAGTGAGATGAATATCCCATTGTATGATTTTCTTTATGGGTAAACATATATTATCTTCTTGTATGTGGGTATTAAAAACATAAAAACATATAATTGAAAAACAATCCTATTTAAGAAATCATATATTATCTTATTCTAATAACTTATTAAATGTTATTAATATTTAATCATTATTTTCACTATTTCAAGTGTTCATTTTTTAGTTTTTTAGTGAGTTTCGACTTGTTATTTTTTCCATCATTTGATCACAATTTCATCATATCCAAGATGTAAACCATGAATTAATTTTCATATACACATAGTAAACAGATATTTATAACAATCTAGAATACTAGGATATATAAAATGGAATGAATCGTTCATTGAGATGATTGGTCGTACTTACACAAAAATAGTACTTCCATTTCCTTGTCACATTTATAAGAAAAAAACATAAATGATATATTTATATGTATATTATAGTGAAAATATAATATTTACATAATATATTTCATGTATTTCATATATTTTTATTACAAAATATTTTCATATATTCTTTTTATAGTATTAACTAATGACATTTCTTTCTAGAGGCGGTAGTCCATATTTTCAAAAACGTGGTTATCGTATTTATAAAAAATAGAAACCATAATGGTATGTATCATATAGAACTTACATAACTATAAATAAGTTGTTAATATAATATATAATATATATAAATATTTTTTCCATCATAATCCCCATCATTATAGTTGGTAATGGAAGAATGAGCAATCATTGTTCATTGAGGCGGTAGACCGCCATATGAAAAAAACTGTATGTTCATTACCCATTAGATGTATGTGTGCGTAAGTGATGATATAATGTATAGAATTAAAAATTATAATTAATTTTAGGATAGATATTATAATATAATATCATTTAATAATAATAATTTAATGATATGAGAAAGAAGTAAAAGTAATGTTATTGTTGAAAAATGGAACCACATTTTCGGGTTACTCATTTTGGTTTATACAAAAAGAAAACCATAGTAATATTTCTACATAATTATAGGATTCTAAGCTGATATTAGGTATTGTAAAGACCTGAAAATTTCAAAGGAAATTTTTTCTTAATGTCTTTGGAATTTTATGAGTGTGTAGTTTCTGGCGGCACCTGATTCTGAGGCCTGTTGTTCCCGGAATCAATTTCTAAAGTTCATGTCATGTACATTTAGTAAACGAACAAGTGGGATTTTCTATCTTCTAAACCGGTACTCGGAATTGAAATCCTAGGGCATAGATGAACTCGAAATTCCGGTAATTTCTTAAGGGGACCTTTACCGCAATTGCGTTTGTGTTGGTGGATAAGTTAAAAATTTTGGATTATATGAAGAATGAATATAATTTTGAAGCTATTTTATTTTTATGTATAAGGTAGTTATATTCTACATGGGGGAGTTGGGGTGGCACCTAACTACCCATGCGAGAAATTTTTTTAGGATATATGTGAGGTGGGTTTACATGAGCCCCAACCCTTCACATTCACATAACACACATTAACTCTCATAAACTCCCACATTTAATTATGTAACTCTTTCACTTCCTTATTAAATTTTACAAACTACCTCTTAATTAATTAATTAAATATACATTTAAATAATTAATTAGATTTTATTTTTAAAATTTGAATTTCTTGGAAAGTTAAATTAAAATAAGGTGGAAGAATATTTTAATTGGGTTGGAACTTGTGTTTGGAAAATATTTTGGAGAAAGAGCTCTAGAGTTTTGAAGAACTTCTTCCTCTGAAGAAGAATGGTTCTTCTCCATCAGTGAAGAATGTCTCCCTCCCCCGAAGAACGGAGCCTCTTCGTCGAAGAATATAAAGGTACCATCTTCTCTGACGAGACACAGATGATTGAGCCAGGATCGAAGGCCTATGCGAAAGTGACGAACGCCAATGATTATCGTCACCTTCATCTCATCCCTTGCGACGATGTCCACAAGCCGACATCCACCCTCTCTTGATATTATCATCGAACGAAAAAAACATGAGGTAGGGGTTACGTTATATTTTAATGAATTAATATTGTGCTTTTTTTGTTGGGCATCTTGTATACTTTTTCCGCTTGTTATCGTCATAATGGGAGGAGAACGGACCGTGAAAACAGGACCGATCCTCCTCCCATTTTTATTGTGGATCATCGATGATGTTTGAGTCGAAGGCGGCGGGGTGTCGTTTCACCGCGCGGGGACGAAGAGAACCGCGGCCAGAGCGGGCAGTGGTGGAGGTGCGTGGCACTGTTGCGCCGTGCTGGTGAGGCCAAAGGAGGCCGCAGACATGAGCGGGTCATGGCGTAGGGGCGTGGAACCGTCGCGCCACACCATAACATAATGGGGGCCACAGACTGGGCCAACCGTGGCTGGGGTAGGCCACGGTGGAGGGGCTTGGTGCCATTGCGCCGCACCGGTCAGACAAGATTCGCGGCCTAAGGTCATGGCAGTCTTCAAATGGTTGGCCGAATGATCTGGTCGTCGGTGCCACCTAGAGGTGGGACCTGAGGGGGTCTCCTGGTTCCACAAGGTCGGCCAATGCGGACAGCCGTTCGAAGGGAACTGGGGGGGTCATAACCCCCTGGCAGATACCTATGGAGGACCCCACCAGGGGGCGTTTCTGAAACAAAGGGGGGTTCTGGCCCATTCGCACACTGCTCGGCTGACAGTAGAGCCACAGCCGGCTTCCGAGCTGGTCCAGGACGCAAGCGTCGAGGCGGCCTGCACCAGCCGGGCCACGCCGCATCCAATCGGGCCGGACCCGGACCCAGGTCGGGTAAACCCTGTTCGGGCCGTCCCAGGGGGTATTGGGCCGAGTCGGACCGGGCCCAAACCCCCAATTTTTCGGAAAAGGTTAGTTAAGATGCCCATACCTTGGGCTACATACCCTTGATAGATGCACATTCATTTGCGTAGGATTCCATGGATCGAGTCAGTCGTTTCGGTATATTGCACGCAATGTTTCGGTGAACTTTGGGTACGTCCGGTTTGGTTCGAACGCGAAACCAATCAGGTTCACATAGAGGAAATGGTTATAACTTGAGCTCTGAATATCCGATTGACTTGCTGTCTAATTTTTTTGGTTTCTTTTATTTAGACGGAAATTTTGGTATACTTCACCATAGGTTTGGATGCAGTTGGAGTATGGCCGGGTTGGATTGTTCTCGAAATCCAACCGGGACCCTGGAACGGAAAAGTTGACAACTTTCAGACTCGACTATCGTTTAATGAACCGTCAGTGTCGTTGTTAATCTCATGGAGAAACGGTCCATATGAGTGTACCCTATGAGAGTTAAGGGTACTGTTGAGATACGGTCAGGTTTGTTCATAAACGAAACCAACTGGGCCCCCGTGACGAAAAGGCTAATAACTCACAGACCGGGCGTTCGATTGACGCGTCGTCTGTTGCATTGAGACCCCTGTGATGAGGCGGTTCTTTGTGATACTTCTTCGTTGGACCTTGTGATACTTGGATTATCGAACATAAGCTCGTGGAATGAATCCTTCCGGAGAGGAGTGTATAGAGTGCGGAGACCTAGTAGCTGTGGACGTGATGACTGCTTGCCCGGTTCAATTCAGAGTGACTTGTATAGCACAATAAGGAGCACTAATTTGTGAGGTGACAAACCCATGGAAATAGAGAACTACATTATGAGGTGGAAGACCCCTGGTAGTCAATAGGAGGATTACCTCTATAGGCTATGGGGTGGAGCACTACTGTGTGAGGTGGTAGACCCATGGCGGGGAGCACTACTTTGTGAGATGATAGACTCGCGGTAACCAATAGGAGGAGTACCTCAGCAGTCCAAGGTTAGTCAGCAGTGCCTCAGAGTTCTGAAAAGATCCCTATACTCCTCAGAGGAAGAGCTCTTCTGCAGTTTTGGTTTCGATATCATTATTTTAAATCTTGGTTTGTGTAGAGTCAATGATCTTTGTGTTTTCCTCATGATTGAGTTGGGTCACTTGATAACTTATCTATATGTATGGGAATATACCTAAGTAGTGGTTATCCTTTGATTTCATAACCTTTGTGTTTTCCTCATGATTGAGATGGGTTACTTCATATCGTGGGTATATGTATGGGATTATACCTAAGTAAGGGTTATCTGATGAGATCCTTCGTGTGGTTATACCTGTTGGATTTAGTGAGACCTTGAGTTTCTCGGGGTCCCTACTGAGTATCGTTATACTCACCCCTTCACGGGATATGCCCGCACCTCATTGTGTTGGATGCAGACGATGGACAGTGCTGACTGAGGCCAAGTGTTCGAGGACTGGACGTCACCTGGAGGTGGACCTCTAACGAGTCGGTACCCGAAGGTGGACTTCACGATGAGACAGTACTCCGAGGAGGTTGACGAATGAGAGCGTTGAGGATGCTATATGTACCTAACCTTCAGTTAGGATTCGTGTTGGACGAACCAAGAGATGCTTCCATTTTTTGGCTATTTGTATTTTCTGTTGTACATTCGTTCAGTTGTAGCTGTACTTTTCAGTTGGGTTTGTATTCTGGCCCATTTACTATTCAGCACCTTCTTTTTTACTTGGTGTTTGTTTCTGCTTGTACTATGAGGGGTTTGATTACTTTATAAAGTCAATTCCTTCCATATTTTTCTGGATTTATGCCTTTGGTGCTATTCACCAGCCCATGGCCTATAGAAGGAGGTCTTGGGGTAGTCCTTGCACGGGCCCCAAGGACGGGTTGTGAAAAATTGGTTTTAGAGGAGTCGGTTCTACCACAGAACTTTGGACTCTGGTATTTTCGTTCTGTGAAGCAATAGTGTTAAGGGTACTATGTGTGGTTTTTAGTTTCGGGAGTCTAGTGTTGGTGTGGGAGGCCAACGTATCCGTACACCAGGACCCTAACTTCTGATTTCCGACTCAGTACATGAAAACATTATTTGCGTGTGTGTTTTCAAAAGATACTTTTATGTTATCTCTAACCAGGTCAGCTCACCAGGTATTTTCTTTTGACTGTGTCTCATCTATTCTTTCAGGATGCCCCCACGGAGACGACCTTCTAGAGCCCCGAGAGTTGTATGTACTGACAGGCCACCGAGCGACGAGGCCTCAATACAGGGCTCTCATCCAGTTGAGGCACCAGTGGAGGCACCTGCATTACTACCCCCATTGGGCCACCGATTCCACTAGCCCCAGTAGCAGGTGATGCACACCACTTGAGCGCACTGCACGAATTCTACTGCCCGAGTCCACCCAGGTTCCGGGGAGAGATAGACCCACATGCATCTGAGGATTGGATGGAGGCTGTGGTGAGAATCTTTAGGCTAGTAGGTACACCAACGGACTTCATGGTGATCCTTGCTTCCAGCCTCCTTTAAGCAGCAGCAGGAAGATGATGGATCCTGATGCTCCAGATGCATGACGAGATGTCACTTTTATGGGAAGATTTCGAGAGCCTGTTCTGGGTAGAGTTTGTACCAGCCACCCGTTGAGTGGTGTAGATACAAAAGATAATTCATCTACAGTAGGGAAGCATGATTGTAGCTCAGTACACAGTGAGGTTTACAGACCTCTCTCGCTACTCTACGGACATGGTACGAGACCTGTTCTTCAGGGCCCGGACTGTCGAGCATTGACTGAGGCATGAGATCAGAGCTTCGATGATCCCACTTAGCATCTTGACTCAGGCAGGGGTGTTGGGGTGAGCCCTCTTAGTATAGATTTTCCTTGCTGAGAAGACTCCAGGAGGGCCAGACATTCAGGTGGTCAACCGCACGACTAAGGATCAGTAGTGTGAGACACCAAGGGTAGAGACAGGGTCGAACCTTCCATGTTGTGTTACACATGCATCAGACATGGTCACATGGCTCGTGAATGTCTGACCTACCTCCCAGACGATCACCAGATAGATGAAGTATATCCCAGGAAGAGGCATAGGTTCGATCGTGACGGGCCACAAGGAGCAGGAGGCAGAGGCAGAGGAGCTGGCCGTGTAGATGGAGGTGGATGAAGATTCAAGGGGTTGCCACCACCCCCACCCGGAGGACCACCCCGACCGCAGGGAACAAGTTGATATGGGAGAGCTCAGCTTCAGGAAGTTGCAACATATGACTATGAAGTTCTTTAAGATGGTGGATAGGAGCGGGACTATGCATGGAGACTCTTGTACTTGGTTTTTTAGTCTCTATGTAGTTGTTGTTGCGTTTACCATGTGTCGTTGTACTACGAGCTGCAGTAATAAAATACTCTTATCTTTGTGACGATTACTTTCTTGTCCACATCATATGGTTGATACTAAGAGTTTCTAGTTTAAAACCATTTACTTGACCCTCACTTTCGAGATACCTATTGGAGGAGACCCAGTGACCACACACTGCTGCTGACAGTGTGACTCGACCCTTGAAGGCGAGAGTAACAGTTGGATCTCTTGGTAGTAGTGTCGAGGCCTTACGATGTCGTCCATGGTATTAATGTATCATTCATGTCATGATTGACTATATTAGGCAAAAAATTTGGTTCATCTAGGGGATGAGACCATATTTATCTTTTTAGTAGAGGAGAAATCCCAGCAGCTCTTTGGTGGAACGTAGAAGAAAAAGGGTGGAGATGAGTTCTTACAATTAGCTAGTCTCATCCATTGTTTTTTGAGCGAATGGTTTATGGTTCTCTCAATCTCAATTAGTCTCAGGTTTATCCACTCTAAGAAGGACATGAACCTTAGACAACAGTGATGACTTGAATTACTCCAGGACAATGACTTCGAGATATTTTATACTTCTTGAGAGGGGAATTTTGTAGCATGTGCTCTTAGTAGGATATCGGGTATTCAGATGATAGGAGTGGCGAGACAGCAGCCAAACATGTTTCAGATATCATTTGTGGATAGTGATAGAGTCAGCACATGTAGAAGCAGATATGGTTCAGGCTACGACGGAAAAGGTGAAAATCATCCAGGAGCGGATGAATATTGCACATAGCAGTCAGAAGTCCTCTGTTTATAGAAGACGATACCACTGGTGTTCGAGGATGGTGACCATGTCTTCTTACGGGTCTCACCATGATGAGTTATAAGGAGATTTGGCCGAGGTGGCAAGTGATTTTTGAGGTTCATCGGACCCTTCCAGGTCCGATGAAGTATAGGTGATATGGATTACCATCTGGCCCATTCACCTTAGTTTCACCGGGTGAACGACGTCAATCACGTATCTCAGTTGAGGAGATGTGATTAGTACCTATCCGTTATCATCGAACACGGAGGGATTGACATCGATGACAGGGAGAATTTAACGAGGTTCCAGTAGAGGTTGAGGATCGGCATGAGTTGGTCCTATAGGGATGATCGATTCCTCTTTTTCACTTTTGTTGGCATCACAGGAACCTCCAGGAGAGCACATGGGAGTTGGAGTCTCTGATGCGTGACCTGTACCTCCTATAGTTCTCTAGTTTCTGATGTAGCTTTACGAGGGGGTAAAACCCCGAGGTGGGAGTAATGTAAAGACCTGAAAATGTCATGGAATTTTTTTTCATAATTTATTTGAATTTTATGAGTGTGTAGTTTCTGAAGGCACCTGATTCTGAGGCCCGGTGTGCCCGGAATCAATTTTTGATGTTCAGCTCGGGTACGCTTAGTAAACGAACGAGTGGGATTTTCTATATTTTGAACTGGTGATCGGATTTGAAATCTGAGGGCACCGATGAATTCACAACGCTGGTAATTTCTTAAGGGGACCTTTACGGAAATTGCGTTTGTGCAGGTGGAGAAGTTATAAATTGTGGATTATGTGAAGAATGAATAAAATTGTCAAACAGTTTTATTGTTATGTCTAAGTTAGTTATATCTTACATGGGAGAGTTGCGGTGGCACCTAACTATCAATGTGAGGATAAATGTGTGGTTGGACCCACACGATCCCCAACCTTTCTCATTCACATAACACACTTTAACTCTCATAAACTCCCACCATTAATTATGTAACTCTTCCACTTATTTATTAAATTTTCCAACCTACCGATTAATTAATTAAATAACTCTACATTTAATTAATTATGTGGATTTTATTTTCAAAATTTGAATGGCTTGGAAAGTAAAATTAAAATAAGGTGGAATCTTATTTTAATTGTGTTGGAACATGTATTGGGAAAATCATTTGGAAAAAGAGCTCTAGAGTTTTGAAGAACTCCTTTTCTTCGACGAAGAATGGTTCATTTCCATCATTGAAGAACATCTTCCTCCCACGAAGAACGACGCCTCTTCGTCGAAGAATACTGAGGTACCATCTTCTCTGACGAGACATCGATGCTCAAGCTAGGATCGAAGGACTTTGTGAAATCGATGAACGCCAACGATCGTCGTCACCTTCATCTCCTCCCTTGCGACGAAGTCAATAATCCGACTTCGAACCTCTCACGATATCGTCATCGAATGGTGAACCTTGAGGTTGGGGTTAAGTTTAATTTTAATGAATTTAAATTGTGCTTGTTTTGTTGTTTGGAATCTCGTATACATTTTCTACTTGTTATCATCATAATGGGAGGAGATCAGACTAGGAAAACACGGCTGATCCTCCTCCCCTTTTTATTGTTGATCATCGATGATGGTTGAGGTGAAGGCGGCGGGGTGTCATTGCACCACGCAGGGACGAAGTGAACCGCAGCCGGAGTGGGCCGCGGTAGAGGTGCACGACACCGTCGCGTCGTGCCGGTGAGGCCAAAGGAGGCCACGACCAGGAGCAGGTTGCGGAGGAGGGGCGCATCGCCATCACGCCACACTGGTTGGATAGGAGCCGCGACCTAAGGCCACAATGGTCATCAAAGGGGCGGCCGGCTGAGACGGCCGCCGAAACCACCTGGAGGCTGGACCCAAGGGGGTCCCATGGCAACACAGGGTTGACCATCGAGACCGTTCGTTCGATGCAAATCGGGGGGGGGGGTCATAACCTCCTGACAGATACCTAGGCTGAACCCCACCAGGGGGGCCCTGTTTCCGAAACAATGGGGCTCGTGCCCCCTTCGCACCCCGCTCGGCCAACAGTTGGGCCTTTGCCGGCTTCCGAGCCAGGCCGCCAGTGCCAGGCCAGGATGCACCCAATCGGGCTGGACCCGATCCCGGGTTGGGTTGACATGGTTTGGGGCGACCCAGGGGGTATTGGGTCGGGTCAGACCGGGCCCAGACCCCATATTTTTCAGACGAGGTTCGTTCAAACTCCCATATCATGTGCTACGGACCTCTGATAGATGCACCATCAGTTGAGTAGGATTCTTTGGATTGAGACGGTCATTTCATTATATTAAAATAAAATTTTAGGAGAACTTTGGGTATGACCGGGTAGGTTTGAAAGTGAAACCATCCTGGTCCTCGGAGCGGAAATGGTTATAACTTGAGCTCCGGATGTCAGATTGACCCACCATCAACTTTGTTTGTTTCCTTTTAGTGAGATGGATATTATGGTAAATTTCACCTGATGTTTGGATGCAGTTGGAGTATGGCCGGGTTGGATTGTACCCGAAATCCAATTGGGCCCCTGGAACGGAAAAGCCAATAACATCCAGACCGGACGACCGTTTGATGAACCGTCAGTGGTGTTGGTAATATTGTTGAGAAATAGTCCCTATGAGTGTACCCTATGATAGTTCTAGGTACATTTGAGATACGGGCAGGTTGGTTCGTACATGAAACCAAACGTCCCCCTTGATGAAAAGGTTAATAACTCACAGACCATGCATTTGATTGACACACCATCTATTGCATTGAGAGCCCTGTGACGAGGATGTTTTTTTAAGATACTTATTCGTGGGACTTTGTGATACATGGAGTATCGACTAGTATCTTGTGAAGCGGATCCTTCCAGAGATGAGCATATGGAGTGCGATGACCTAGTAGTTGTGGACCCGAGGACTTCTTGTCCGATGCGATTCATAGTGACTTTTATTTCCCAATGGGGAGAACTACATTGTATGGTGGTAGATCAATGGAGGAAGAGCACTACTTTGTGAGGTGGTAGACCCACGGTACTTGACAAGAGGAGTAGCTATGTAGGCTATGAGGGAGATCACTACTGTGTGAGGTGGAAGACCCATGGTGGGGAGCACTACTTTGTGAGGTGGAACACCCGCAGTACTCGACCGGGGGAGTACCTCAGCAGTCCATGGTTAGTGAGCAGTGCCTTGAAGTTGTGATATGAACATTGTACTCCTCAGAGGAGGATCTCTTCAGTAGTTGTGGTTTCAATATCATTAATGAAAATCCTAGTTTGAGATGAGTAATTGACCATTGTGTTTTCCTCATGATTGAGATGGGTCACTCGATAACTTAGGTATATGTATGGTCATATGCCTAAGTAGTGGTTATCCGTTGACTTCATAACCATTGTTTTTTCCTCATGATTGAGGTGGGTTACTTGATAACATGGATATAGGTATGGGCTTATACCTAAGTAAGGGTTATCTGATGAGATCCTTCGTGTGGTTATCCATGTTCGATTTAGTGAGACCATGGGGGTCTCGGGGTCCCTACTAAGTATCGTTATACTCACTCCGGAGGTGAGAATCACGATGAGATGGTACTCAGAGGAGGTTGACGAACGAGAGTGTTGAGGAGGCTATCTGTACCTACCCTTCAGGTTGGATTTGTGGTGGATGACTCATGAGTTGCTACCATTTTCTGGCTATTTGTCTTTTCTATTGTACTTTCGTTCAGTTTTAGCTGTACTTTTCTGTTGGGTTTGTATTCTGGCCCATTTACTTTTTAGAAAATTCTTTTGTACTTAGTGTTAGTTTCCGATTGTTCTTGAAGATGATATAAAAATTTGAGTAAAATATTTCTATTTATGAATCCATCTTTATTGGGTTATGAAGGAATGCTATAACAACATAAATAACACCATGAAATATATTTATCAATTCATTTATGGGATCAAGGAAATCCTATGAAGGAAACTTGTATAATATTTATTCTCATCGTAATATGACATAGTATCATGTTCTAACAAAATTTAGATATAATACACCATGCCTTAGGACTTAAAGAGAACTAATGGAATAATTTTATTTCATAGAAAAATTAGATAAATAGAATAATTGAAAGAGGTATTTTCCAATAGGTGATACTCATATAACAAAACACAATAGTTCATACTGATAAAAAAATTTCATGTGTGTAGAAAAAAGACACCATTATCATGATTACCAGGGTAAGAAAGATTCTTCCAATGTGAAATTCTTCCACATTAAAGAGATGAATCCCATTTCAAATTATTAATTATTGTAAATCAAAAAACAAGAAAATAAACCATTATATCATCAAGATGGGTTATTTATGTGGGTTGAAATATATCTATTTCTAAATGAAACAATAACAAAATTGGTTTTCATCCAACTATTTTTTTCTCATTAGATCCATAAATGCCTCAATGGGCCTTCTATAATCAATCCCCAAAAGTCACTACATGTTCAAGGATTGTTCATACATATATTCAAGTCAATAAATAAGATTCAAAGAAAACATCATTTGTAAAAAATTTATACATCTAAGACAATAATAATATTTATGATATAAGAAATATAGATATTTAATGAAATATTCAATGAATGATGATCACATATATAAGGGGTGTATACATACACCACACACAATGAATAAGTGGTGAATAAGGCATAACCAAAGAGATTTTCATAATTGTATCCATTACTGAATGGATTTAAGTCATACTTGGACATTAATAACGTAAAATATGAATAGATAATGAAAATGTATTTCCAACTAAAGTGAAAATATTTAAAAATAGTGATTAATTAACATTATAAATTTTCCACTTTATTGGTGTTTAAGGGAATATATTAATGTTTTTTTAACCTAGAAAGAAAATTAATTGTTTGCATAACACTATAAATGAACTAACGATGTTTTTATATATAAAAATTGTTATTCTAGAAAAATATTGTTGTATTAAAATATATTATAGAGTTTATGTAAAATGCGTATCAAATTCGGATTTTTCAATTAATAGGGCTTACTAATTAAGAGAAATTTTGAAGGAAGCAACGTAAAATATATATCTCCCCTTCAAAGAAAGATGAATTGAGAAGGGTTAATATGTTTGGAACGTGATAAAATAATGTATGTGGAGTAAATTGAAGAATTATGAATTATATTTGAAAAAATATATATCTCTAAACTTGAAGGAAAATATGGATGTTTGTGGAGCATCATTTACCTTATAATAAAAAGTGTTCCTCATATTCACATAGGGTCCTCTTAATCATATTCTCCTTGAGAACCTCCATAGGGAGTTGGATTTGGTCTTTTGGGGAGAAAAATGGATCCTAGACATGGGGGAAAGTGTTGGGATCAGGATTAGGCTGAAATTGGACATTCATGATATCTTAGAAGCTGTGCAGAGAAGCGGTAGTGGTGGGTTTTATTTGACATGTAGGATAGGGGAGGCTTTTTATTATTATTTTTAAATAGTTTAAAATTTTTGCTCTAGAATACAAATATAGATTATTAGCATGAATAAATACAATAAACAAGGGATTATTATATGAGATATTGGTACATACATCAACCTTATATTATTAATGTCTCATGAATTCATTTATTTACATTTAATGTTATCTTCCAAAAAATACCATATTTCACTATTAAAAAAAATTCATTAGTTCAGAAAATTAAAAAAAATTACACTATCTATTTTCCAATGTTTAGAATTTAAAAATGTTCTAAATCATATGAAAATAATTTCATAATGTTGATAAATTTAATTTTTTATTAAAATCAATATTTAATTTAAAAATACTAGTTTAAATATTATAACTGATTTTATGACACTTAGAAAAATTAATTATGGTCTCATTAAATTATCTTATAATCACAACACAAAAAAAATTATTTTTTTATATATTTTATGAAAATTATTTTTATTTAAAATTATTATATTAATTACGATGTTGTAAATAAACATGTCTATTTCACAAAAATAATAAACCATAATTTTCCATTTTAATATATTTATTAAGTTATAAAATAATATAAATATTTTATATTTTCATTCTTAAGATACGTATATTTTATCCTTACTTTCATAGGTGATGTTACAATTCTATTTTCCCGTTATCTATTCCTAAGTGTCACATTACTATTCCAATATTAATTTTAATATTTAATATTATATCACTATTTTTTAATGAAAGTTTTTTTATAAAACATATTCTATATAATAAATTGAATCTATTTAAGAAGATAAATATCGATAAATCATAGGTTGTTATATTCTTCCCCATTCAAAAATATCTTCTTTAAAATTCTTGATGATTGTTTATTTACAACAACTCATTTTATATAATGATGCATATATCACAATTTTCATTCTTGAAAAGAATATTTTATTTTAGGAAAATTCCAACAAAGGTAAATATTGATCCCATATATCATGAGATACAAATGAGCATAATCTCAACATGTCGTTTAATGTTGGAATAATTCTTTCAGAATGTACTTCAATATGTTGGTCATAAGCATCACTCAAATGATTCTCATTTTCCCAATCCTTCTATAAAATAAACTATAATTTTTAGGTTAAGTGATGATATAGATCAAACATAATTGATATATGTGCAACAAGATGTCTGAAAAATAATTAATATGGATTATTTCATGTCACTCATGGGTAAATATAATCTTATAATAATGAAATTTTATGATTTTGTAATGTGATCAATAATATCCCATATTAAATCCTTATAACTAGAGTTTATTGGTTATATAAAGACAAATTCTATTGTAATGTCATCCCAATTCTAGAGATGGGTCTCTAGAAGATTCATGAATCCTTTTGGATGTTGTCTCTCAGCCTTCACCTATTAAAAAACATAAAAACCGGAAACAGGTTGAACAATTTTACACTTCTTATTATCCCTCTAAATATGTTCTTTCAGTCCTCTATACATCATGGATCTACTATAGTGTGAAGTGAAATTTTATCTTTTGGAATCATCTAAAAATTCCCTTTTTATTATAGGTTTTGATAGATCACATAACCTCTTTCCAAATTTCATAATTCTATCCTCATTAACAAAGTATTCCAATCATCGATCCTTATCTACATTATTCTTATTTTTCAAATTCTCATAATTAGATAGATTTATTTTTATCTTTTGCAAAAAAATTGTTTTATCAATAATTTATTAAATGAGAAACGCTTCCCACACCACAAAAATTCCCACATCCATCATTATTTATTTATGAATATAAGATATTTTATAAACATCGTTTCAGTTTGACATCCATGATATTTCCTGCCAAATGCATCATTTACATTATTTTATTTTCTTATATTGTAGTGTATTATGTGATCATAATATTGGGGTAACTCATACCATCTTATTTCCCTCATATTGAGTTATTTTAGAGTGATCTTATATTTCAAACTATTTTAATCCACATATATCTAACATTTCTATTATAGAGATAGTGTCTTTATATCTTCGAATAAACTATTATAGCTAATAATTCAAGATAATGAGATTTATAATTTTTTAGTAGTCATCAACATTTTTGATGCATATGAAATAAAATTATCATTTTTTATAAGGAAAGAACTTAGTTCTTTCTTCAATTCATAACTGTACATCACAATCCAATCATTTACTGATGGTACATTCAAAATCTAAGCATTGATTAATCTTATGATCAATTAATGAAATTACTCTGCACATTATTTTAACTATATGAACATAACACAATTGCGTTTGATATTTCATAATGTGATAGAAAATCAAGGAAAATTATTCATGAAATTATGATATTAACATGCTAAACCTATGAAGCTATGTTCCTTGATTACATTTGTTTGTTTAGGTCATTCTTGGGATTAATTTTTCTTCATGAGATCTAATTAAATTCCATCCTTAGAGACTATATGACCAATTGTTTTCTTGAATACAAAACTCAATCTCACTAAATTTACCATATTACTTATTACTTTAGAGTGTCCAACAAAATATCTGCATAGTATTATCATGGTCTTCATAGGTTTTAGAATACACGATAATATCATCAATTAATACTATAAAAAAATTATCAAGATAATCGATGAATAATCTATTCATTGGACCCAAGAAATCCAAGAGTTCATTAGTCAATCCAAAAGGCACTATTGTTATATCTTGATGTCCATATCTCATATGAATAACTATCCTTAGAATAT
Source organism: Viscum album (assembly GCA_963277665.1). NCBI lineage: Eukaryota > Viridiplantae > Streptophyta > Magnoliopsida > Santalales > Viscaceae > Viscum > Viscum album. The sequence continues at coordinate 1,421,020,879 of OY728142.1, forward strand.
CTTCCTTGTTTACTCATAATTGATCATACCCATAATGAATTCAATCTTGTAAAAATAACGAGCTCCATGAATTAGAACAAATTAATCATCAATGCGAGGAAAATTATAATTGTTAATTTTTATAATAACATAAGTTTTTCTATATTCAATGTATGGCCTCAAGGATCAATATTTCTTCCATACAAAGACGTGGGGATCCCCGTGGTAAAGAAATAGGAAAATAAATCCCATATTACTCAACTCCACTTGTTGTTTCTTAAGAACCAATAATTCCACAGTATCCATTCTATACAGATTCATTGATATTAGACTTTCATTATGGATTAAATAAATGGTAAACTCAACATCACAATATGAAGAGGGTCAAGGTAATTTACCCAAAAAAAAATTAATATATTCTTGAATAATTTTTGTCTCCTCTATTGGAATATGACATTCCTCATACCTAGATTATTCTTTCTCTTCCTCCGCAAAAAAATTCATTTAGTAGAGATACTAGGGTCTGATCTACATAAAAAATATATAATGATGTCTTAGATCTAAAGATAATGAAATATTCATTTTCCCCACAAATCATAATTTCATCCATATTCTTATAAATCCTCGAATCATATTTTGAAATCCAGTTCGTACTAAGGATTATATCAATGTATACCATATTTATGATGAAAATTTCCGAACATAGACCAAATTTAAATTATATAATGGGAACTAGTAGACACATTTGATTACCAATATACTTACCTTTTTGGTTTTGACTAAAAACATCAATGTTAAATAAAAAACAAGAAATCAAATTATTATAAAAAATTGGGTAGATTTAAAAGAGTGTGATGATATAGAATCAAATTATAAATTGGCTACATTTGATGATAAGATTATTTTACCTTTAACCACACCATTGGGTACATATACATTAGCTGTGGTGATCTCATAATCTTGAATATACACCCTTGTATTATTCTATGGTAAACTCCCTTGGTTCATGGGGTATTGATTTTAATAATTACACATTTTTATGCAGATGAAAAATTGAACAGAGTTGAATTGTTTCTTCCCCTTTCACTCATTTTCACGATGATCCTTTTCTCCATACCTATAAAACACCCCTTTCCATTTAATCATCTATTGAATGATTGAATAATAAATTTTCTCATAATTGAAATTGATTTATTTCACTCAAATTTTTTAATGACTCTCATTTTCCATGGTTTTTTGAAGTCTACTCCTTCTATTGATTTCACTAGAATAAATATGATCAAGAAAGATTCAATCAGTATTTAATATTAGTTCATGTAATGGTTATAATTTATGATAAACTATTTCCCTTTAGATGCTTGGATAAATACCTTAAAATAGACAATCCTTATTTTCATTTGAATAAGGTACAATATATATAACATATCTGAATAGTCTTTCTAGGATATCCTCATAATCTGTAACACTCTCTTCTTCTCACATCTTTAAGTAAGTTTTTTCTCTTCATTTCACATCATTTCTCACCAAGGAAGTATTTATCTAATAAACATTCATTAAAATTTATTGATTCTATGACTACTAGTCCATCTTCCCTTGAGTATTGTAGATCAAAGACCTCCATTGGTCAAACTATCCCTTGATTCAATATACGTTGAATACTACCAGTCTATTAGAATTTTCACACCATCCTAGAAATATATTTTTTTAAGGGAATTGATCTACAAAACATCTTCCATTGGATTAGTAGTCCCACTAATATATAGTAGCTTATAGTGAATGAAATGACCCAAAATAGGATTACTAAGTTCATTATTAAAAACATGAGTAATCCATCTTAATATTGGTATGATCTTGGCATCTGCAACAATAACAAATTTTACTTGTATTGTAAGGAAATGGATACATTATTCATGGGTATTGATTCATTTACTTCTATTAGGATACACCATGAAATAATGGAACAAAAAATCGTAGTGAATAATCATAATTACTATTGATACATAAATTAACAAGAAGGATTTATTATAATTAACTTGTTTATTTTACGTCAACTTCCCAATGTATCTACTAAGCGTTCTCTCATAAAAACTTGTACAACCCAAACACTAGTATCCCAGAGTCAGTGGTTATTTTATTATAATGTCATAGATACATGTGATCACATCATCATGGTTTAATAATTTTATTAGTCTTTATAAAATATATACATTCACGGTTCTCTAATGAAATTTATAATAAAACATTGAAAATATCAAAGGTAAATAAACTTCTTCTTGAAACTTATTCTACAATTTCATCTTCATAAAATTTGAAGGAATACACATAACTAAATGAGATCCAATACTCAGTGATGGTAACATCATGCAATAATCAGTGATGTAATGTCAGTAAGGAATAATCATTAAGGAATTATAAATAAATAGAAACACTTTCTATTAATAAAAAAATGAAAAATATTATTCAGATGTTTTTCATAGTGAATATATCATGGAATGTAATAACTGAATATTGAATTAATAAAATTTTTAGTTATTGGATGACATGTATCTGGAATATTAATCTTTATAAATTATTAATTATTTATATATATAGGTAGAAACCCAGTTAATGATTATGAGAAAAAACAAGAATAGTTTTTGCTGACTGTTTTTTTTCTTGGGACATGTCGATGCATCAATGAGGTATCTACAATTAAGCCCCACTATCATTAAAATTAAAATAATTATTAATACTTATATTCAATAAAATAACAAAATCCAAATGAAATATTGAATGTAAAAAATGGTATATTACTAAGACTAAAATCATATCATTAAAATAATAGATTGTAATACTTAATTAAATATTCAATGAATGATGATCAAAAAATTAAAGGGATGTATACATACACCAACCACAAATAATAATTGGTGAATCAGTCATTACCAATGGGTATATCATGAAGTTATATTTGAAATAATGGAGTATATAATATTTTGATAATCATAAGGTAAAATAGGCATATATCTTATTTCAAAATAAAATGAAAACATTTAAAAATAGTTTTAACGAAACATTACAAATGTTACACATTACAAAATTTTAATAGAAAATAGGAATTTATTATGATAAATGATATCAAACCATTGTGAAAAAATTGAAAAATATTTTTAAATAATCCTTTTAAATATACCAATTTACCAGAATTTAAGGGAAAATATTAAAGAGTCTTCTTTAAGGATAAAGGAATATTTGAATTCTTAAAAAACTAAATGAACAGATATTGTAATTCATGATAAAAATATTGAATTTATAAAAGTATTTTGTGGATTAAAATAGATTATGAAGTGTACTTGAAATGGGTAAAAAACAAAATGTTCTGTTTAGTTGGGCTTTCTTATCCAGATAAATTGAATGGAAACCAAATAAAACCTGTATTTCCCCATTAATGAAACAATATATGAGTTACATATATATATTTAGAACATACACATACATTGTAGGAGTGATAGATATAAATAATTAAAAAATAATTTAGGCTTAAAATAGAGAAAGTGTAACATGGAGGAAAATTCGGGATGAATCCCATACCTTATGTTTAAAAATATTCACCACTTTTACATAATTTCCTTTGGAATATATTTTCATTGAAAACCTTGTAATGAATTTGGATTTGGTATTTTGGTGAGACCAAAGTCTCCTATATTTTTTGGAATGTCTTGGAGAGAGGATTGGGGAAAAGTGTACATTGTTAAAGGCTTTGATGGTGTAAGGAAAAGTGGTTGTGAGGGGTGTAAATTATAGTAGAGGAAATAAGTGTTTTTTATTATACTCAGTAGTTTATTATTTTTGAAGAAAACTATGAATAGTGAGGATAGAAATTAATAAATATAGTAAATCTGGAAGGATAGTTCTTTATAATGGTCCTTACATCACCCATACACAATAAATGACTCTAAAGTCCACTAGTTTACTTATAATGTAAAATACTGTGAATTATTGTATTTTATATTCACCATTATTTAACTATTTCATAATAATACAAAATATTCACCATCAAAAAATTTCAATGTGTGTAATTCAAAAGACTCTATTTTTGGAATAATAAATATATGAAGTTAAATTGTTATTAAAATTTATCATTTATTCAAGAAATAATGATATTTTAATTATAACTGATTTTATTACAGATTGAATAATTAATTAAGGTCTCATAAAATTATGTTATATTTATAAAGAAAAATATATTAATTTATATATATATTTTATTAAAATTATCTTTTTTTAACATGTTATATTAATTGTTTAATTTTAGTTAAATATTTACTTCTCACAAAAATACAAACACTTAGATTAACATTTTTATTAAATATATATCATTTTCCCATGATATAAATATTTCATATTTTCAATCATAAGATACCTAAATTTTATTTATCCTGAAATAGTTTATTTTATTATTATATTGGAATATTTACTACTTCTAGTTGTCACATTAATATTCCAACAATCATATTAATATTGAATTATATATCAATATTTGTTTAAGAATATTGTTGTGAGAAATTTATGCTATAAAATTAATTAAATATATTTAAATAGATACATTAATTATTACATTTAAGGGTTATAAATAACCTAAAACCATTCACATTTAAATAAAATGGGTTATGAAATAATTATTCTTGTGTATGATGGATTATCATCTCGAGAAATGATGATATTCATTATTAACGCGAAACCACTCACAATTGGTTATGATGATAGATATAATGTGTATATATATGATATTTATAATATAATTATACTTCTTAATTCAATATTTCAGATACTATTTTTCACCTTCCACTCCATAGGTGACATGATAACATTTCTCTTATGTATGGTACACTACTGCCTTGTGTAATGATGTGACTTGTTTCCCACTACTGCTTTATATTGAAGGTAATTTGGAAAATATTAATGAATATATATGATATCAGTAATATAATTTTTATATTGATGAATTATTTATCATTATAAACATATAATGAAAATATTTCTTTTAGACTAAAAATAGATATCTTCATTCATGTATGTGTGGGAAATGTCCTTCAAGAAGTGATGAAAATGTCCTTTGTCCCCACACAACATTGATGACATAAATAATAATATTTAATTATATAATTTGATATGTATTATTTTATTATCATTATTTAATTATAAAATATTACTTATATGTTTTTCAAAATGATTATCAGAGAATGGAAATATTACTCAGGCGTACATATAACATATTGTCTCCATGATTCTTGTGTAGTACAGTTTCAAATTCATCATCCATGATCAGAAATAATATTAAAATTATTTTATATAAGTGATAATTTTGTCAAGATTATTATTTATATATATTATCTATATAATATGTACAAGAACAATATCTTTAATGAAAAAAATTCATTAGAAACCAATACAATTGACAACACGAACCACTAGAGTAATGAAAAACTATTAATGAATGGGAAATAAGATGTTTTAAAAAATTCAACCATGATATTATAAATATTTATGTGTTTAAATATGATAATACCTTGTTTAAAACATATATACATTAGTTTAATGTATGTTCAACCTAAAAAAAGTGTAAGGTCGGGGTTTCTTGTCTCTTTCTCATTTATGTGTCACAAATTATACATTCACCACTTCCTTATTTTTTATGGTGTATATGGTTCAAATTATTTATGATATAACATTAATTAATTTATATTCATGTTATTTAATGTTTAATTTATTTTTATATCTTGTAATGTTTTTTTTGAAACATATTTTACAAGTGTGGTAAGTGTTTATTTCACAATCACATCATTTTTATGATTCTTTTTGTTTGTGTCTCTATTGTGATAATTACTATATATTTTAATCTTAAAATAAATATATTTTCAAGAAATATTTTTTTATTCATGAAATATTCCATGTATTTTTAACGTTATTCACTCATTATTAATTATAATGAATAATAAAATGTTTGGAAGATTATCCAACTTTAATTCTATCTTCGGTCGAAAAACATATTTCTTCTAAATTTTTATTTTCTATCGTCATGACTGTCATTTCATTAATTATTCCTTTTCTAGTTTATATGATTATTTAAAATTAATATTTTACCTAATGTATTAGAAAATATTTTTTATTAATTTATATTTTTAATGTAATTTGTTATGAAAATATTTTACAAATATTTTAGTTTTAAAATTAATTGGGTGATTTTTAATGAAAGGTTATTTTCCTCAACAAATGTTCCATGTTAACTTTAAAAATCATTATTTATAATTTATGAAGTTAATTAATGTTTATTAATATGAATTTAGGATATATATTATAATGATACATTACATATTATTTCTCTAGATGGTATTTGATTAGTTTAACGGGATGTATACTATGTTGATACAATTCATTTTAATCCAGATAGTTTATTATTATGTTTATTGATTCATTAAATTATATACATTTATTTTGGTTGTCTCGATACATATGTTTATATTTATTATATTTTTCCCATTTTGTATATAAAATTCTTTTTAATTTTTATTTGATTAGTGGGTCCTGCTATAGACCCTTGATGCATCAGTGGGTCTCATGATCTAAACTATAAACGGGTTTTAATTATTTCTTACACATAGATATATCTTGGCTCAAGCTTCAATGGTATTATATTTCTTGGAAAAATCATAAATTGTATTAGATTTCTTGGAATAATCCTAGAGGGTATTTTTTCCATCATTATTCATTCCATCATTATGAATTAAATCTAATTTATTCTTTTTCATTACTCTATTGGATAAAATATCTATAGTTATGTTTCATGATCATGGTATTATTTATATGAATTTTTTTGTTATCATTTATCAATTAAATATTAAAAAAACAATATTTTTTACATTGAATGTTTTTAAATTTATTACATATTCATATTGATTGTTCGTTATTTATTCATTTCATATGTTGTACACCTACCCTTACTGGGCATCCGCGCTCACCCATTCTTAGTTTTTTATTTTCTCTGGGATACTAGGACATATTTTGTGAATGATATGCAGGGATAAAAAAATGGGAATAATTTAATTATATAAGAATATATTTTTCTTATTTTAGGTTTTAAAATTTCATTTTAATTTCAATTATGTATTCATTTTATCCAGAATAGTAAACAATTCAATCCTTTGGGATACAATTCCACGATTCTTAAGCCAATGTAATGAAGTATACATCAGTTCCGGGCTACTAGAGTAAGGGAAATACATGAATGAATAATATTAATCATTGAATTAAATATATAATTATCCTACACATATATAATACATAAAATTCGTTTTTAAAAGTTATTATTATAGTTTAGATAAATCTTTTCTTTTGAAAAATAACATTATCTTAAAAAATTAATTTTATTAAAATTTATGGTCAATTAATATAAATAATTTTTTAAAATTATAGAAAATATATTTTTTAAATTGGGTATCATTATTAAAATAATATCTTTATAATTATCTTAGGATGAATTTTTGATCATTTTCAAAATGTATTTATTTTTCAACAAATAGTAAAAATTATATATTTTTATTGAAAATTGTAAATTTTAGTAAGTAATTTATCAGGTCAAATATTTTGTTGGATTTATTTTAAGTTTTAATTCATTAAATGTGATTTATAGTGATCCAATAATTTTTTATATGGATTGTATTTTTGAATTATTAAAAAAAATTATTTTTAAAACTTGTATTTTCCACAAAAAAATTAATTTTTATTACAAATTTCTAGGTAGTTTTGAAATTAAATTCTATAATGTTTGGATTTTGAATTTAGTAAATTATATTTTATTTTTTAAATAATTAGTTTCAAATTCTTTATATAGTCCCCTCGTATTTTTTATTAATATGAATAGTAAACATTGTAATTTTATTACCACTATGATGGGTAAATCAGGTAATTTAGGTAACAAATAAATTGATTGAAACTATGAAATATCCCAGAAACATTCATAAATATTATTTTATTATTATATATTTACCAAAATAATAAATGTGTTTATTTTTTGACCTTTTTGGGCCTGTGAAATATGATTATTAATTTAATATTATTTTATTTCAGAAAATTTAAAACATTTTAAAAATCTGGTTTATAATAAGTTTAATCTTTTTTATATAGGGTAATAGAGATGATATTGTTGACTATAAATACTATTTTAAAATCTAAAATATTTATCTTCTTTATAGTATTTTATGTTTAATTTTATGGGTTCATATAATAATCATAAATCGAGTCACAATGCCGAGACAGTAATTATTTATTTAATTAAAAAATCAATTAAATGATATTAAACATATTAAAATTATTATACATTAAGATAATTAGTATAATAATAGAAATTTATAGAGTACCTTGATATCTTTTTAAAATTTTCAAAAAAAAAATTCAAATATTATGAGTTTTCATTATGTTTTTAATGATAAAGTAACGAATAACTCTTAAAATTTAGAATATAGATATTTTATAGAAACCAATATTTTATTAAATGATATGAAATTAATAAGAATATAAAATATTACCAATTTATTTGTATAAGGTTTAATATATCATACACGGTCCTTTAAATAGCATTATAGTAATTTATTGAAACTATCTTGACCTTCTATGAATAAAAATTAATGCTGTCACAGTAAGACTAAAAGGGTATAAATTGGTGTTAAAACAAAAAGATAAGGGTTTAATTTTAGTCAAAAATATTTAAAATTTTTATTGTATGTGGTTATTTAGTATAAAAATTGTTAAATGATTTTTAAAAAAAACTCGTTTTATATATTTTTATTTGAAAACAATTTATATTAATATATATTTTTTGATATTTCAGCAGTTCCCCTGCCACCTCTTATAAAAGGAAATCTCTAATTATCAATTATTTAAACAACAAAAACCATTTATTTGAGACAAAAACTACAAAAATACTATCTTAATGTTAATAAAAGAATTATATAAAACATTTATTAGACATAACATAAATCAAGGCTAACATCAGATGATAGGATAATGAGATTGTCTAAAGAAGATGTGTCAGTTTTAATCGATTGTTTATATATTGTTTATTGTTCCATATCCTTAATACCAAATTCAGTAATGATAATATAATAAAAAAATTACCATACATATATAAATATCTGACATTATTTTAATTTTAATACATATATTAATCACCACTATCATCTAATTGGAAAATAATTCATCGTTCATGTGTTTTGTGGATTACCACATATCGAAAGGATACAATTGTATTTCAAACACCATATCTAAAGACTGATTCATAATTATGGAATTAATATTTTTTTATTATATAAATATTTATCATTGTTAAAATATATTATATTATTTACATTTTTAGCATTCCATGAATTGAAATATGATAACATCGATCGATCATATGTGGGGACTACCACCAATGTGAAGCGATGTGATTGTTATTTTAATAATAACATCAAATTGATGATATATATAATTATATTTTATGAAATAAAATTATATAGGACATTATTATCATTATTATAATCTAATATAACATTTAACATCATTCCATAATGATTTGGAAAAATGGAATTTTAACTCATGGGTCACTATGACCTGCCTTCTCCATGATTGTAATATAGTCCATTATTCATAATAATATTTATTTAATGAAATTAAAATTATAATTTATCTATTAAAATAATACATATTTCATGATTATTATTTTTGATATGGTGGAATAATTTTCTTATTGAAAAATTACTACATTGAAAATTGATTTTGGACTTTTGAATAGAATATCATCAAAATAACCAATGTGAACATAATTAATTATGTAATTGAATATACTGTAGTATTAAATAAAATTAAGGAAAAATGAAAATTGAAATGGTTTTAAGATTGAATAAATTAATATAATTTTATTATTTTAGAGGATAAACAATGTATATGACGAGTCAGACTCATTGTATGTCGTTTTCTTTTAGAACACATCTTATGATGTCTCTAATTCAATTAATTTTACAAAATTCAAAAGGAATGTATTATTTAATCTTATATAGAATGGTTGTACTTCCCCCATCATGAAACATAGTTGATTTAATTTTTTCTTCCTATGTATTAATGGTTATTCTAAATTAAGATTGAATCTTACTATATTTTGGAATTTTATATTTTAAAAGTGAATTTTATTGGAAAATTCAACTTCCATAACATTGTTGTTTTTTACAATGATTAAAAATAATTTTCAAGGGTAATTTTTAAAATGTGGAAGATGGAAAATCTTTATATAATGTTTTGATCCCCCTTATTACTAATGGGTGATCATGTTATAGCTTATACAATCAGTTCACCGAAATAACACTTTAATTTATTGGGTATTCTGGAGGTGGATGTTATCTATTTAGTTTTTCCATTTGATTGAGTTATTTTAATATTTAAAGTATGTGTGATATGTAAATGGTTTCCAAATGAACTTATATGATTCATTATGCATTCTATTATATATCCTTGGAAATAATTTTATTTAAAAAGAAATGATAACGATTTCCAAATATAAATAACGATTAGATTTTTGAGTGAAATGGAATGTTTGTAGGAAAATTATTTTCATGGATTAATTTTTTTTTCATCGGAATACAAGATTTTTTTCTTAATATAACCCTTTATAATATTTTTAAAATTATTACAAGGTTCAAAAAGTTTTTCATTGGGATTAAGTATGTATAAAATGCAATAAAATTCATAGTTAAAGATGGTGAATATTTTTCGTGAAAACAAATCATTCTCTATTTTTAAAAAGATATTATTTATTAAATAAATAGATATTCATTATAAGCTTCCATTTGTAATGTAATGGGTTACAATGTATAGGATTTAATTTATTCCCAAAAACTCTAAACAAAATTTATCCTCAAGATTGTATAAAAGTGAATTATAACTCAATGACACTAGAATATTTAATGATTTAGGCCTTATCCTTAAATTTTACCTCATTTTTACCATACCAACAATTTTAAAAACCATAAATATTCAATTTTTAATGCCCCATCCCAATAAATTATCTTTTTCTAGGTCAGAGGTGCTACAAAACATATGTGAAACTCCAGAGAAAAATGGTTCAAAATAATTTTCAAGGGTCTAATAAAAAAAATCCTTAAGAACCTAGATTATGATGAAGATATAAACAATAGAAGAGATATTTATATAAATACATGTGATAATATCCATAAACACAAATGAAATAAAATGATAGTATTAATATAATAATATAATCAAAAAAACCAAAATTGTAATGAATCTAAAGCTGTAACTGAATTGGGAACTGTAGTGCAATCATGCTATGCTCAAATAACATGACATTAATTAGTCTTCCATCTATTAAATTCAATTAAAATCAATATTATGGTAATACACTAGTGAAATATGAAACCTTTCCCTTTCCTATATCCCATATTTAATCTTCTATATATTCAATGGGGTGCATATGTAAGGGATAGTATAAAAATATCATAGGAAACTATGAGATGCTTTTACTATAAGCCACAAAGATAACAATCATGTTTCCTCAAGAAAATTTAAAAAATTTATGAATAATATAAAAAAACAATTAATATATTTTATATAAATTTTATAATGCAATAAGATTTTTAAGATTAGTACTAACTATTAATTCAAGTGATCAAACATTTTACGAAATATAAAATTATTTTTAATATATTATAAACAATTTATTTTAACATCATTGAAGATCAATAACAAGACTCCACTCACACAACTATGAAAAAAAATTATATCAAAAAATGATGATGTGATCATGGTGACTTGAATCTAATACCAAATTACGTTTTTTATTCGATACTTATTTGAATGAAATTTCATATATCGACAGACACACTAACGAAAACATAGAAATCAAAAAATAGATCTATCATATTGTTAAAATAATACATGATATATTTTTATCAATTACTATGAGTATACGCTGTCAAAACAAAATCAAGAACACCAATAAAAATGTATTTGAATTACTAATGGTTTCCCTTTTCAAAAAAATATTATAAAATTATGATATAAAGTCATAAAAATCCTAAAAAATGTGAATGAGAATAGTTAGAGGAAATTATAGAAGATTTTCATCATAGTTTTGGAAATATAAATTTTCATTACAAGTTTTCAGGAAACATTTAAAGACATGATATCATTAATATTAAAAAATGGATGGATAGAAACCCCGCACCCCTTAGTTTTATTAAGGACAATGATTATTTAGGTAATATCTTGTATTTAAAACTTTTTTTACATTTCTATATAAAATACATAGAAAAAATGATCAACACTCAACAAAAAATATAAAATTATATTAATTCTAATATAAGAATCTATTCAACAGAATTGAAAATATTTTGGATGGAAATGATGAATGTAGAAAAACAGTAGATTCAAATTGTCAATCTCTTGGGGATTGATTGAAATAAATGTATTGAAACAAATAATTATAAAAATTAACCTAATGGAATCTAAAAATTCTATATCCAAGGATTTAAGAATAAAAATTAGGCTTTTGGTAATGAGTTGGGATATAAGGTAATTTTTTGTAAAAAATAGTATACCATCACATTATTTTTTCTATGGCTTGAAACAATTTTCACTAACTATGAAAATCTCTTATATCTATAATAATTAAAATTAAAATCATTAGATTCATTATTTTTTTCAAATTGTGAAAGAATCATATTCTTTACCATTGACTACTATACCACTCGAACCATTTCTTGGAGTCCTGAAAATAATTTCTCATAATTGTAATTTTTCAAATAATTGTCAAATTATTTTACAGACCCTTCTAAAACCAACTATAAAATTACTTTGATATAACCCAAAAATTCTATAACATTATATATGGAATTATATAGGATAATACCTCAATATGAAGGTTTTATATTATCTATTTCTCGGAAAGGTAGAACATTGGTTGTTGGACCGATCCAAACAATGGTAAACAAGAATTTATCCAAATCCAAATGTAATTATTTAAGTGTTATGCCCAAGTGTAAAATATTATGAATGTCGTTGTGGGTATCTTGGAATGTCCTTTTCATATATTATGATTAGATAAAACATTATTTCACTCTTATATGAACTGATATTTGGAATGTTATTATCTCTCACAAAACATTATATTTTATAAATTTATTATTCACGTGTTATGAAATTTGGAGCATTGTGACATGACTCATGATTATGATCTATTATATTATGGGTATGATTTAAAAAATTATAATTCATGTTCACAAACCATTATAATCATTTGAGGATTAAAAATGAACATTGATTGACATATCCATTTTTACCTTACATAAAATACAATCCCCCCCCCATTATTGTGTTTTCATTTACCTCTTTTATGTTATGAATGTTTAACTATAATTTTTATTATAAGGGTGATATTTTTCAATAATATTGTGGGAGATTATGTAGATCTTTAGTGTACAAGATTTTTACGTATATAATATTCAAAATACTATAAAACATTTTGACATTGTAAAGGGTCATAATAATATTTAATTAATACTAATCTAATATGATGTAATATTTATGTATGTGTTCTTTATGTTACCTCACTAACTTTTATGAGGATTTTACTTATGGGATCCCAATATAGTAAGTTGTTATATGTCTCCAATTCATATTCGTTGAGTAATGTTTAGCTCACACCCCATATTTTCAATATAATGGTGAATTTAAAAACTAATCATAAATTTTTATGATAGTTTATGTATTTTTCATTATATTATTTGAAAAATATAATATTTTACCACTCATTGGTTTTTTATTTTAATGTAACAATAGAAATAATGGATTTTCTTGACTCAAATAATTTCAATTTCACATAATCACAACTCTTCAAATATTATATTTAAAGGTTCATATATTTTTCCCTATAATGGTATTATTTTTTCATTCAAAATAATTTTAATTGGAAATCATTTTTCACACCAATTTCTAATTTCTTGTAAATTCATTTATTTTGAGAAAATTCGGTTTTTTGAATATTTATATTTTGTTTTAACTTCCCTTTATTCTATATTTATGTTTTTACATAATAAAAATGTTCTCATTTTGTAAATGAATCATAAATTCTTGTTATTATCTATTATCAATATATTCCCCATTATATTTAAACATATTTTCATTATACTTTTAATTATAGATGTTTTTAATAAGAGAATTATGAAAAATTTAAAATTCATTTCCATTAAATTTCCATACACTATACAAATCAACTTTTCATTATTAAAAATTATTAATTTCATTTCAAAGTATCTTTACTGGAATTTAAAAATTTTGAGAATTTTATTATCTTAATGTTATTGGTTTTTGGAATTTTACATTAAAATGAGTGATTTTTATGTTGACAAAATGAAATTTTTTTTATGAAAAATATTTTTTGTGATTTATATTCTATTTTCAATATATTCTATACCAATAATGAAATTTTTCCTAAACTAACAAATATTTCGTTTTTATGAAAACTATGTTTGGGAGATTATGCTGTTACTATCAAATGATCATATTTTTTATTATAAGGGTAATTTTTAAAAAAAATTTATTATCATGGGTTACATTTGATATGATTTGTGACTTTATTTTATTTTTCACCATATGAATGGATGATTTATCTGTGGGGTCCAATCATTCTATCCAATTAATTGATAATATTTATATATGATGACATTTAATGGGCACATCAGAAGATTTATACAAAGCTAATGGGTAAATGGGGGGACTTAACACAAGTTAATGGGTACATTTTTAGTGACCCAATCATCTTATAAGTATATATTATATATTTTATGTGAATATTCATTATCGTACAAATACACACTCTTGATGATTTTATATATATAGTTTTATATGAAACATTGAATCCCAAATAACACATTTAAAAGAGTTATACATTATTTCCCAAATAACATACTAAAATTATAACCCTTATAATACATATCACATGTAATGGAAAACATTATAATGTAGATAGAAAAATATAATAAAGTGTGAGATAAAATTCTCAATAAGGTTAAATAAGGGAAATTAATAATCTTAACATGAGAAATATGGTATGAGATCATCAGTATAACATATGAAAAGTATACCCTCCCCAAAAATGATCAAAATTAAGATTTATTTTATAAATATCGGAAGCTCATAAAAAATGAAACAAAAGAAATAAAAAGAACATGATCTATAATAGAATAACATTAACAGAGTGACATAATTATGGCATACACATAAGTATATTAAATCTTTCACTTGGTAGTCATAGCTCATTTCCAAAAATAACATAATGGGATGTGTTCACTCCAAAATTAATCATAGTATTGATGGTTCACTCCGAAGACTATAATATAGGATAATGTCTATTACATAACTAGGTTCATCCCTCATTTTATTCTTGTTTATATCATAAGATATCATATTTTTATAAATTAATTAGAGGGAGATATATACCCCACCATATTTGGTTATAACATAACAACCATTATTAGTGATGAAATAATAACAATACATGGTTATAATGTAACTATAATCAAATAATGAAAATGATACATAATTATCAAAAATATCATGAACTCACTATCATATTAGATCCTATGACATAAAATTATGTTCATACATATTTCATTATAACATAACCTATTAAAACTCAACATATCTTATTATTATTTCATCATTTCCTAAATGCATAGCCCATGGAAGCAAAGTTTGTTTCATAATCATTAAAATGGAATAACTAGGGTAATATAAATGGGGTCAATAAAAATATTTTCTTCATAAAAATAAAACATCAAATGAAAGAACAATAAATCTATGTTTATATCATGTCCCCATTATATTATAATTACAATCAATGGATCTCAACATAGAGGGAAAATGATTTTGAAATATCATAAGTCACATTTCATGATGATTATTACTTTTCACATAATAAAATTTTTATCAAAAATAATTCATAATCAGTTTTGGAAATCATTTTCATAGAATATAAAATTGAAATACTATAAACAGTGGTTTACAAATAAATTTAAAAATTTCATGATGAAAATAACTGTTCATCATTTGAAAAAAATGTTTTATAACATAAACCATATTCAAAATCCTTTTATTTGAATATATCATTGCTATTATATATGATAATATTAAATTAAAATAATGGTTAATATTAATAAATATTAAATTGATGTCATACATGTTAATAAAAATATTCCATTAATATATTTAGTAAAATCTAAAAGGAAAATGTTTGTAAAATAGAATGGATATTATTTAAAAAAATTAAAATGAAAATAATTGTAAAAAATGTATCTAACAAATCATTTTCATATTGATAAATACTTTTTGTAAACATTTTTAGAATACATGGTTTGGGAGGAAAAGTTATCTTTGAACCAAGAGTGAAATGAATATGTTTTTTATTAAAATATTCATTAAACTCATGAGTATATAAAAAATCTAAAAAAAGATAAAATTTAATATAATTAACTAAATAGAATATTATAAATGTAATTTTTTTGAGATAAATCTTAATATTTAATCAATATATGCACAATCATAAACTATCCCTGTCATTAATGTGATTGTAACACTAGCCACTTAACACTTTGGTGTGTTTACACTAGTACCCCACTAAAGAATAACTTTAAGTAAGACATAAAATATAATGAAAATATGAAAAATCATGATATAACATGTTAATGGGAATGTATATACATTGTATAGAATAATATAGGTGAACACAATAACTTAGGCCTCAAAGTAAGCAATTTGAGGAAAAAATACCTTTCATCTTTGTTAACATTTGAATTGTTCACAACATTAAACATATTTACACAATATTATATGAAAATCCCCATTATTATAATTATATTAATCATAAAAAAACGTCATGGTTATTATATAAACCACATAAATAAAACATGTACTGAATATGGAATCTTTCTCCTAGAAAATAAATGATATATAAAAATACACTAACATATGTCATGAAATCTTTCATACACATTAGAACCACATATATAATAAATATAATTTTATTATCCAGCTACTACAAAATGATAAAAATATATACAATACCATATATGATTTACTAATGACCTTTATAACCTGTTTATTTATAATTCCATGTTAATGTCACATTGTGGTGAAGAACTACTTTGTTTTTCAATGATGTTTTTATTTTCTATTTTTTTCCTATTTCTTTGATCATTGTTCCATCACATATATAAATTTTACCATAATATATTTAATATATATATTTATTAGATATGTATTTATTGCAATCCCTGACTTTTGTAAATAAAAATTTTAATGAACCATTCACTGAGATGGTTTTTTGTACGTACACATGAACATTGTCTCCATTTTCTCAATAAATAAATGAAATAAAGGTAATTATTATATTACCATTATAGAATAGTTTTTGTTTCACATATGTAAAATATATTGTAACAACATAAATTTTTTTTAGAAGAAAATTATGATCAATAGTTTTAATAACATGCAACACTAAGTAGAGACGAAGATGTAACTCCTTGACATGTTACAAAATATTTCATTTTAAATAAACATTTTCTCATTATTAGTTTGTGGTAGATGAAACCACGAGATTATTATGATCAATATCTTATTTAATATGGGAAATCTAGCTCAAATGACTTATTGTATATAAAACCATTATAACAAATATCTTATATTGGTGTATATGAATAACATTAACTAAATTATGAAATAATGATATAAATATAATATTCAATATAAACTATTGATAATTTATTTAAATTATAAACCATTTTTATTAAATTAATCTTATTCTACAATATATGATTTCATCAAAATGATTTATATTTCTATTTTTGATGAAATATTATAATTAATTTTTAGAATACATTGAATGTTTATTTTATAAAATAAAGATCTCAAAATATATTTTAGGTGAAATTTTGTGATTTTGTGAAATATAATGATTTATAGTTACCAATAGAAAATAATTTTTGGGGAAAAATAGTCATTTCATATTAACAAATTTAGTGATATAAAATCCACATTATGTTTTTAAAATTATTTTATGCAACATAATTAATTTATATTATATTTATTCCACATAATTAAAATTGATTCATAAATATATTTTATCTATGTGTACATTTGTTTGGGGGTGTTGAAAATTATTTTGAAATGCTTAATTTTTCTTATTTTAAATTAATAGAAGTATTCTATAATAAAGTCTATATAAAATAAAATTTATAGATTGTATACCATTAAAATTTAATTGATATTAAAACAATTATTATTATTATTATACATATAATTAATATAGAATCATTGTTTTCATGAAAAAATAATCATATTTAAACCTTAATTTTATGTCTCGTCTGTGCGTTTCATTTAAAATTTCGATTTCCCTGCGTATGAGAATTTATTTGAAAAATAAAACACATTTTTTAATCATTATTTGAAGAAATTTTTATCATTTAAATTATTTATGAAGATAAATAATATTTTAAATAAGTTTAATCATTTAATTATTGAATATATATATATATATATAAAAACTTATAATATTAATTTCATTATAAAAAAATTCATATTTATTTTTTAAAATTAATTTTTTTTTAACATTTGAACATTTTCTCTTTGAAAATATTCATTCTCATTAAGCTAGTGGGGTAAATTTTAAATTAAATTATTCCACATAAGTAATTGAATTTTGAAAAATGGATTCAATATTTTAAATAATACTAATAAAAATAATCTATTAAAGTGATATTATTTGTTTTCAAAAATAAATTCTAAAAAATGTAAAAACAATTATCGTGGTAAATTTAATATTGGATTAACATTGGGTTAAACAAAAACGTGAAGTGTTGAAATTAAAAAATTCTTATCTAAAATATATTGATTATATATATATTTTGACCGTATAACTTCTTTTCAATAGAATGTTTTATTATTTTTCCCTTGTAAAATTAAAAATTGGTTGATATAATTCATTTTTTCATGAATTACAACTATACCACTCCACCTAACTATTAAAAGAATCCCACTCCCCTTCTCTCCTCACACCTTCAAAAACCATCGGTTTGAAAATAAGTTCCCAAATAACTTCAATAATTCAGTAGAATCATCCAAGAATCCTTTATTTGTTATAAAACCATCCATGAAATTCCATTGATGGAAAATAAAATATTTAATCAAATAATAATTATTTTTTCTCAAAGTTGTTTTTTATTTTATTTCTTCTATAACCTCCTCCAATTATTATTAATAAATTTTTATATATTGACCTAAAATTACTAAATATAATAAGTTATTATTAAATTGATAAATGAAATTTAATACTTCTATGATTTCATCATATAATTTATTAAATTAATTATATCGAGGATGTTATAATGTCACTCATGTGTATAGTGTACTACAGCCTCACGAAGCGATGGGGATTGTTTTTCAATAATGCATTACGTAGAAGGTAGTAAAAATAAATATAATGAATAAATATGGCCTAAATCAAATAAATAAGTTATTATAGATATATTTATCATTATAAGAATATAATATATCGTTTTATTTATTATCTTTTAACACACTGAATGACAATAAAATCATTCATGTATGTGAGGAAAACAACATTTATGAAATGAATGGATTACCTATTTTCATCATCACATAACATGGAGGATATATATACCTAAATATTTAAATAATTTATCTGTTACATATTATATTATGAAAACTATAAAAAGAGAAAATATTAACTAGCCCTTTTCAATTATGATCGTCGAAAAATGGAAACATTTCCAATACATTCGTGATACATAAATTCTCCATGATCATATCATACATCAACTGTTTAAAAAGGGATTTAATGAGTGGTTTTAAATGTTTAAATGAACAATAAATTTGGATATTATTACATTATTAATATTCTACAGATTATTGAATTATATAATATTCATAATAATCATAACTTTCATAACAATTCATTAATTAAAAAACAAGGGAATTAATAGGCGATATAATGAAAACAATGATAAATTATTAATGAAAAAATGATATGGTGTTAAATAAGGATTATATATGATATTATAAAAATTAATATCATTTTTAACAAGTTAGTATCATTTTTGAAAACACAATAAAAGTGTTTAAATCAAGTTTTACTAAAAGGATGCACAAGGCAAGCGACATTATCTAAATTTCTCTTATTTGAGTCATGTTGTTATGTTATAAACCCAATATCCATTAAATGGTGTATATACATCGCCTATAACATGTAATTATCTGAATCCTTTATATTTTTTTCAAATTAAATTTGAACCATTTCCTCTAAATGGAATTGATAATAAAATACCCATGTGGTAAATAATTTTATAAATCTGTTTCATTTCATTGGGTAATATTATTTCTTCGTCATATTTGATATTCTAATATAATATTTCAAATTATTTTTTGATTGTCATATTTATTAATTCCTAATATTTAATGTGTATTTAAATTTGATATACATAATTGATTCCTTTGATTATAATGACATTAATTTTATGATCTCTATAATGGTTTATTTCAAAACCTCATTACAATCAGGATTGTTTATTCAAAAAATTATGTTAAAGGATATTACATCATCATTGGATAGAACACTCATATCAACTCATCCACCTCTAGTAATCATGATATTTTAAAAATTGTAACACATTTTCTACACTTTCGTACATAAACTAATAGAAAAATATTTTTATGTAAATACAACTTCATCTCTCATAGTTTTTATATTGATTTTCGTCAAAAATATTATTGTATTAAAATGATTTGAAAACTTATTTTAATAATTTCTAAGTTATTTATTACATACATTTTTACTGATAATTATTTTATTTAAATATTTATAGGAATAATCATGTCATTTTTAAAAGAATATATATTTTCATTTAACAAAAAAAATGAAAGAAATTATTATTTTAAACCCCACATAATTAACTGAATTTATATTCATAATCATGAATAATTTTTTTTTTCTTACTTCATTTTTATGAAAAATTATTTTCAAATCAATCTATTTTTTAAAAAAACTTGTTTGAATCTTTGTTTAAATGCTAATGATTGTATCCTTATGAAATGTTAAAAATGCATTTTATAGCTTCTTTTATATGCATTTAGGGTTGTTTTCAAAGAAAAATATTTCTACACTAATATTTTAGTTTATATTTTTTAGAATGTGATTTCAAAACTGAATGGATTATATTCCTCAAAATTCTTTTATTTATCTCAATATTGGTATTTCTATTAATCGCCTTCAACAAAAATTATTTATATATATTCCCTAGGGGTATATTTTATATTGTTATCATAATAAATCATTCATTGGGGGGTATTATATTTTAAAAATGATAGTTTTATGATACTCGTTTAATTTCAAAAGGATAATAATGTTTTAATGCTATTGTTATTTTTCTCTTCTACAAGTTAACATTGTTTCAATGATATTATTAAGGAATATATTTTATTTCCACTGATCAACCATGTTCCAAATATTTTTTATAGAACCAATTTATTTTCCGTTTTTTAATCATGTTGTAATATGATAATTATGAAACTTGTTTCATTTCTGTGGGTTAACCACATTTCAAAGATATTGTTATGGATCATGTTTCTTTTAAATGGATTAATATTCTTTCAATGAGATTTTCATGAAACCCATTTATTTTCCATGGATGTATCACACTATAAAAAGAAAAATGGTAGATTATATGTTCTTTATGATGACATGAAATCTATATATATATATTATTCATGTTGTGGTTCATGGACATTAAATATTATGGTTGTGGATAAATAGCACTGGGTGAGACAAATATAAATTATATGATTGGTGAATCCATATAAATCTCCAATGCATTTGTTAGTGACTATTTAATCCTGTAAATTATATAAGATGTTTTTATATAGTTATTTCATTTGTAATGGTTATATAAGGGTCCTATACATGTTCAATGTAGATGATCTTACATGATACCACCAGTCATCTTCTATGCTTTCCATGAGCTGGGAATTTTTACATTGATAATGATTTATATCACATTGCCCATAATTATTTATTCTTATGAATATTTCATCTCTTAAATAATTATTCCATGTTTTACAATAGATTATTCATGTATTATTGGGTATAATATATATTGTGATTATCTCATGAACTATGATTATATCTTCATACACTTATTACCTTTTTATACTGATTGGTGGCATCTAAATTCTAAGGATTATGTTTACCATTACTATGAATTTTTTATCGCACATCATAAGGTTCATTCTCATATGGTAATTGAATAACTCTTCTAATTCATCATGTATTGAATGGTATTATATGTATAATTTTGTTGTCCTAATATAGAAAATGAAGAGTTGGTTATAGATATAATAATACACTTATTGAATTCATTGGTATTTTTTATTTTTTAGAAAATCATTAAAATTATAAACCTAAAATTTCTATAAGAATTTGTGTGATTCAATTTTTCATTTTGATACATTGCATTTTAGATTTTGAAAATTTGGTCAACTTCATCAGTATCAAATACATAATTGTAATGTTTATGTTTTCCACACATGATCGGGTAGTGTGGGTAACAAGTTTTTATGTTTCATATGAGATAGTGGTTTATATTAATTTTTAGATTGTGAAATATTCATGTGAGTTTATATTTGGATATATTGATGACATCATAAGTATATAAGATTAAGTATTATTATATGATTAATGTCTTAAATATCCCAATTTACTTTTAAAAGGATTATATATTAAAGTAATTAATGATACATTATGAGTCGTTTTATTGGGATGAATTATATGTAAATTTTTTTTAACATGAAGTATGAATTCACATTTTGGGAAACTAATATTTATGTTCTTGATATCCATTAAGTTTTATATGATCATGGATATTGAATAAATTGTGGGAACCAATCTATTATTAGATATAAAACCACAATATTTGAAGGTGATATGGTAACTAAATAGTACATGTTATTTAGAAAAAGATTAAAATATTTCGGGATTTAATGATTAAAGGTGCAATAGAATATTTTTCCATAAAAACCCATTACTGTTGTGTTTTTTAAGAATAATTTATTTTGAACATCGGTTATTACTATTGAATTTTGGATATTAATGTATTCTTTCATCTTAAAAAGGTTTACTAATTTTTTGAATTTTCATACCATGTCCTAACCATTTGGGTTTTTTAATGTCAAATGATTGGTTAAATATATTTTAATCCTTTTATAGTTATATGATTCTCTAAATTTTAATTATTAGTGATTTGAACATGAAATACTTATCTCGAATACTCATCGTCTAGAGAGAAAGATGAGATTACTGTGGAAATATAAATATGGAATGAAATTATACTTTCTTAGAAATTATATTTTACTATTATTCAGTCTAGATGGTGAAATTATTCATTTACATTTCTAAAATAGACCTGAAAAAATATTATCCTTTAACATTCATGTTCAATTAATCAAAATGACTTTTAAATCATTATAGATTTATGGTTTTGAAGCCCTCTATATTTAATAAATCATTAACAATTTTTATCAATGAACTCATTCACTTTACATTATTATTTTTTATTTCATCCTGGTTCTAATCCTTACATCGAAACCATGTTATCATACATTGTGACTTATTAGATATTATTCTATATGACCCTCATACTTACATTTATTTCTTATCCAGAATTTGTTTTACTAGCCTATTTTTGAATGCGGTTTTACAGAAATTTATTTTCAAATTTCCATTCATTGATAATTGATATTATTTACCAATTATGTGTACAAAATTTATTAAATAAGATATGATGTAATACACCAATACTCTAAAAGATGTAAATTATTATTGGTATCATTAATTATATGAAAAAGTTATAATATAAAATAATTTAAGTCCAGGAGAATCTTGTATATATTTCTTATAAAATATATTTAATCTCCTTGATTGATTTCAATACATACATCTGTGTTATTTTTATGTTTAATAGCTTATTCAACATTTAACAATGATCTTAAATGAACCATGATATATATAACCATTATAACTAAGCTATTAAGTTGGGTTTGAATATTAATATCTAATTTAAGAAATTTTTATATTTATATATATTTAATAATCATTATAAATTATTATTAAATTTTTATTAAATCATCAACCATTCTTAGTAATGTAATTTTATTGTTAAAATATGTATTCTTAAAAAGGTATTTTTATTGAATTTCATGATAAAATATAATTTTTTTAAAAAAAACTAGAAAATTTATTTGATAAAAAAATAATTTTTTAAATTATAATATCAAAATTTATTTTTGGAAAACTTTTGTAATTTTCATGCAAAATTTAGATTATCAGTGAATGGTTCAAAATATAATTTTTTTTAAAAACAATTCCATCAAATAAATTATTTAAATTGAATGTAACATTACTTTATTAAATTTATTTAGTGTAACATAAGTATTATTATGTTAAATTTAATCAAATTAATACTATTTTAATTATTTTTATATTATATTTTATTATATGTTTTTTGGTGTGTTTGGAAAACTAATTAAATGTGAATTTGTTTCTCCATTTTAATTAATAAAACTAAAAACTACTGAGTAATGTTATAAATTTATTTTATAGACTATATTTCAGTATATTTTAATTTATATTTATAAAAATATTATTAATTTGTCCAATAGTTTATATAAAATCATTTTTTGATTGAAGAAAATAAACTTCTCAGAAACATGATATTTCATCACATCCATGGGGTTTGTTTTAAATTCTGTTTTTGATACATTTAGAATACATATTTTAAAAATTAGAATAATTATTTAAATACATAATTACATCATTATATTAGAATAGTGTTTTTTATAATTTTTTAGAGGATTAATTTTTTAAGAATAATGACAAATATTAAATTTTACATGAAAATTACCATTTAATTTAAGTTTTTATGGCTTTAATTGTAATAATAAATCGAATAGAAAGAATATTTGTTAATTAATATATATATTAATAAAATTTACTTTATTTTACTCAAATTTATATTGAATTTGGATCCAAAGAGCTTGTACCCAAGTGGTACAGGCTCCTCCTTGGCATCCAAAAGACCCGGGTTCAAATCTGGGTAGGGATGAATTTCTGAGTTACTGTATCAGGGAATTGTAGCAGCGGTGAAACTGTAGTGGTGGAGGAATTGTTGCCGAATACTGTAGCGTCGTATGGGTACTGCATAAGGTACTGTAACTGCACAGGGTACTATAACAGTATTGTTCACAGAGGGTCCTTTGGGCTTAAAAATGGGCTTTCAAGCCTTGTATTCAGGCCACTTGGCCTTGGGCCTTTGGGCTATGTATTGGGTCTCCCTCTACCCTCTAAGAGTACTTTTCTTTAATAATAAATTGATCCTTTGGCCCCAACCTTTTAAAAAAATATTGAATTTGGATATAAACCAATTATAAAAAAATGTACATTTTCATATTAAAAACCACATTCTTGTTAGTTCTACGAGGTAAATTCTAAATTTTATTTTATTAAATATATAAAATGAATGTGGTATACTATATTCATAATTAGGAATCCTAATGTTTTATATTATATAATATGTTCATGTTAAATTTTCACCAAAATAGGATAGTGAATATATGGTCAATACAAGTATGGGTTTACTGATGGGTTTAACTAAAAGGATAAAGGATAAAATGATTGAACACTTTTATAAAATGTATAGGATGAACATATTTATATATTTTAACTTTTAAGTTTATTTTTAATTTATTATTTTAATCATGTTATTGAATGACAACGGTGTTGAAAATCACTATTCTCTATAATTACATGTGTCCAACTCACCATGGTTATAAAATTCCAACCACTCTTCTTCTCTCCTCAATCCATCGAAACTATTTTTTTTCAATAACATACCATATATCTCCTAAAATCTATAATATCATGTTATTATAATTATATTAGGTAATAAATAAACTTATTAATCCCTTTTATGTAAATAAAACAGCAGTTAATTGATTATGATGTAAGATTCTTCAACCAGAGTTTTTATTATATTTCTTCAACCACATCAATAGATAATTCTTATTTAATACAAATATTTTATCCCCATGATCTCCCACAAACTTATATTTTATTATGTTTATTTAATTACCTATATCATTCTATTATTCCATTAAATGGTTTAAAAATTCACCATTCAAGTGTATGACAGACTACCGCCTCACGAAGCGATGTCAATCGTTTTTCCACAACCACCCCTCATGGATTAGTATAATTATCGATATAGGGTATATATATTATATTTAAAATTTAATAATTTTTATGGATCCATTATATGACATTTAATTTTTATCATTCCATTTCATAGGGGATATGGAAACATATTTTGTCTATATAATGAACTATAGAGTCATGACGTGATGTGATTTGTTTTTTACAAATTATTTACATTCAATATAATAAAAATATTATTAATGAATATATGTGATAAAAATGAAATAATGATGATATAAATTCCATATATATTCTTTATAAAAATATAATTAATCATTTTCTTTCTTAACATTTCACTCTCTCAAAGATGAAAATGTCATTCTTGTATGTGTGGACTACCACCCTCACGTAGCGAGGTGATTGTATTGTTTCATTTCAAAAGAAAGTAGATACTATAAATAAATTTTTTTGAAGAACTTATATGTTAATTTTTATATTACCATATTTTTTTAAGATAATATATTACTTAGTATTTTTCTATAATGGTCATTTGAAAAGGGAAATATTAACCACACGTACTTATAACATACCATAGATGTTATCGTAACATACATCATCTTTCCCAAAAGTATTATACAATTAGTTTTAAAAGTATTATTTGTGTATAAATATGAAAAATAATTCATTATTATTATTTTCTAGAAGATTTAATTATATAATATTCACAAGAATATTAACTTTCATAACAAACCATGAATAGAAAACAAGGTAATTAAATACTAAAACAATGAAAATAAAGATAGATTAATTACTCACTGGGATAATATGTTGTAAAATATTCATATATAGTTTTAAAAATATTAATATTGTTCCTTAATTTGTTAACAAAATGTTTATAACCACCATATCATATGTTAATTCATGTTTAACCAAAAGGAATTGAGAGGTAAGGTCCTTTTTTCTCAATTTCTATTCATTAAGTCATATTATAAATTACCCCATATATTTTATTTTAGATGGTGTATATAACAGCACATTTACATGTAATATATTAAATAAGTCACACATATTGATATTTTTAGTTTTAATTTGTTTTATTTTATCAAAAGTGATTTGACTAGAAAATGACCCGGTGGTTGAGAATTTCATAAATCAATTTCTTTCCATTGAGTTATATTATTTATTCACCAAATTTGTATTTGTAATATTAAGAGTGAAATGAAATTATATTGTGTTATGTTTTATATAATGTTGTTTTATCTAGATTTTTTTTATTCAAAAAATAAATTAACTTGTTAATCAATATTTAAATGTTAATAATATTGTAAC
Organism: Viscum album; assembly: GCA_963277665.1. NCBI lineage: Eukaryota > Viridiplantae > Streptophyta > Magnoliopsida > Santalales > Viscaceae > Viscum > Viscum album. The sequence continues at coordinate 1,421,048,525 of OY728142.1, forward strand.
AATTCAATTTGAAAATATCATTCAAATCATGATACTTTATTACATAATTAATGATGACTGATATTATTTGATAATTTTATGATGAAAAACAAAAAAAAAATTATAATACTAGGTCTATTAATTATATTTTCATGTAATAGAACAATTTTTTCAATATTGGATACTTAATATAATTTTGTAAATGGTTTTATGAAAATATGATTTCATTTATCCCCTCAATAGAAAATGTGTTTCAATCAAAAAATATGTTTTCTATAATTTTTTTTAATTTTTTTCAATAATTTCTAAATGATTAATAAAATAATTTCTTACCCATTTTTTCAAAATTCTATTGGATAGAACCTCAATTAACTTTCCAAAACAACAGTTATGTGGATTTCATTAAAACAATGAATGGAAGAATTATTATAATGCTTATAAAACAGAATTTATAGTCTTATAGACTACTCATGTGTTTTAAATATTCATTTATAAGTATTAAAAATTATTTTTAAATTGAAATATTTAAAAAAAACTATTTGTTTTGAATTAATTTATTTTTTAAAATTTACTTCATGGTTTATTCAACATATGATTGAATTTATTTTTAAATCTTAAGTAATACATTTCCGTTGTATTTTTATTGAATATGATTTTTGAAATATTTTTGGAATTTTATCTTTTATAAAATATATTTTTTTGAATGAAACTTTTATTTTCATATATATTATTTAGTTATATATTAATGGCATTTTTATTCACTATCATCAAAATCCCTTTTTGTTACTTATTATCCAAGAGGAAAACATTATGATATTTCCATTATCATTATTTATCTAGATGTGTTAAGGCTATTTGAATTAAGATTTAGGGGAGACAATTTAATTTCCATAGGCTAATCATGTTTAAAAGCTATTTTTATAGAACAAATCTAATTTATATGGGTTAACCATGTTTCGAAGATATTATTATTGAACCTGCTTTGATTTTAGTGATTGACAAGGTTTCAATGAGATTGTCATAGTACTCATTTATTTTCTAAGGGTTAGTAATGATTCAATGATATTTTTATGAGCTCATTTCTATTCTATTGGTTAACAAATTTTTATTTAGATTTTTATAGATACTGTTTCTTTTTCAGAGGATAATAATGTTTGAAATAGAATAAAATGAATCCATTTCTATTCTTTGGGATAATGAAGTTTTAAATTTTTAAGGAATTTTTATATAATTTAGATGTTAAAATGAAATCTATTTAAATGATATAATTTTTGAAAATTTTATAAAATTAGTGATCTCGTATACTATTGGGTGTGTCATTTTGGTATATTCCATTGATTCATATATATATTACTCTAGTTTATTTGGAAATTATTATGTTCTATAGATAAATATAATAGAATATAACCATATAATTATTAAATATCTAAGGGTTAAGTAAGGATTCTATAATTTTTCTATCAAGTATATCTTCCATGATATAAACATGTTTAATTTTATTCATTGCATCACCTTTTGATGTTTTATTTGATCAAGATTTATATCACATGTCGCATTATTATTGATTTTTTATGTTTAACTACATTTTTTAATTAATAATTACATGTTTTGTGTTTGATTATTCATGAATTGATGGGTATGAGATTTTTTTATTCACCCACTCACACTGATTATGTCATCCCACATTTAAAAAATTATTATACTCCCTAATGAAATTATATTTTTCATCATTATGTTTACCACAAGTATTAATTTGAGCTCAACATTCATATGTTTCATTATCCCCTTTTCATTAAGGATGATGTTGAATTAATTAAATTTAAAAGGGCTTCATATGGATGATGGTTATGACCTAATATGTAATATGAAGAGTTATTTATAGTGAGAATGATAATTTCTTGAGTTATTGGGTATTGTTTGGTATGGTTTTTCCCAAATAATATACAACTACAAAATATATGGTCCTTGTGAATGAATATGAGACAATTTTTCAATTTTATATTCATGGTTTTGGATGGTGAAATTTGGGTCACCACCATCTATATCAATGCTATAAATGTAAATTTTACATTTTCATCATAAGATTTAGGAATTTTTGGTCTAGGGTGTTATATATATTCATTAAATTTACCATAATTACGTTTGATTCATATATTGTGTAAAAAAATAAAAGTGCATCCGGAGGAGGTAATCCTAGGTTAATAGGAATATCGTTTTTGTATCCCCCATAGAATAGAAATTGAGATTCTATATATGCTATATTAATTAAAAAAATATTAATATTTTATATATCATATATAAACAATTAGTACATCATTATATCCATCCATTGTTGTTTTTTATGGAAGATAAATAACATCAGTTCAAGAGGCAGTAGTCCTCCAAAAAAAAACGATGATTTTGTAACCCATTTTATGGAAGAGAAAATGATCAATGTTAATCCATTAACATAATAAAATATAAATATATGTAAATTTTTTTATTTTTATATCACTATGATATAATAATATTTTTTTGGAGTTGGAACAAGAAAAAATATATAACGCTTTGTATGGGATGAAACCACTTCTTTGGAAGGCCACTTTTGGTTTTCACAAAAAAATTCTCATGATAGTAATGATAAAACTGAGGATTCAAAGATTGTTTTTTGTAATTATGTTATTTATTTTGGAAGTTATTGTTTTCTATATTATGTATTGTATGTGTGAACAAAGTGGGGTGGGGAGGATTTTTTTGAAGTGTGTTGAGTGGTACAACTATATTTTTTCAAAAGATAAGTGGACCCCTATTTTTGATCTTACAAAAGGATAAGATATTGTGTTATATTGATCGTAGAATTTATATGGTCAAAATACATCCTTAATGTTTTTTTTAAAAAAAATTTAGGTCATTTTATCCCTCATATATTTAAATTAACGCCTAGGTAACTAATTTGTGCCATAATAAGGGAAAATTATTTTTACACTATTTACTATTCATTATGATAAAAAATAATGTTCATCATATTATAAAAAAAATATAATATTTATAATAAAATGATTTATAGTTTAAAAAGTTTTTTTTATAAAAATAAAAAATGAAATAAATCCCAATGACCAAATTGAATTAATAAAAAAATATTTAAACACCTATTATTTTTTTAAATATATTTAAATTATTATTTCATATACTAATTTATTACAATAAATCAAAATTCTAAATAAAAACCATTATTTTTACAATCCATTTAAAAAATTATCTTTTCAAGAAATTATCATAATTTTAATATAATATAATTTTGACTGGGTTATTTAAGAAATTAATTTCATTTTTTCTAAAATATTTACCAAAATGTTCAAAAAAATTATAATATGTGCACAAAATGATACAAATACATCTCTAAAAGTTCGTTTTTTCAAAAGAAAATTAGATTTATTCTTATCTTTTATCTAAAAAAATATAAATGTTAAAAATTTGATTTAATATAATATATTTATATTTCATTATAATAATTTATAAAAAGTGATTTTTTTAATTTATTGATTTAAAATATTCATGTATGCATAAAAAGATTTATTCCAAAAAAAATTTACATTATATTGAAATATATTCTATTTCCATTTATAATGACCAGTTAACTAAATAATTAATTTAATATACATGTATAAAATATATTTTTATAATTTCATATATATAATTCATTCCAAAAATTATAGTGGATATTTGATTATAATAAATGTAAATAATAATATAACAATAGTATTGAATTGATTCATTTAAAATTGGATTTTTCTGTAATACATGATAAACATAGTGTTTCATGTAATGCAATATATCAAAAATATTAATTTTTTTCAATTTTTTTTACAAAAAATCTAGGTGTATAATTCTACCCACTATAATATTAATTTATCCCTGAGAATCCATCCCTGCAGTACAAAAGAAACACACGATACTTCTTCCTCATTACATCATCATGTTCATACACAAATTCCTCATGATAGTAATTTTTTCACCAAAAAAATCATCAGGTGAGTAGTCTAATTTCGTATCACTTTTTATATATGATCCAGAATATCAGATGATTTTTTCATATATGAAATGAAATTATCCTAAGGTATAAAATATGTGTTCCATAAATGTGATATCTTAGGAATATACCTCTTAAGGGAAGATACAGTGAAACTCATCATATACTTGAGAGGAGATTAGTGTTAGAAACAATCAATATTTTATAATCTTGATATTATCATGAATTTAAATTGATAAATATACCTATTTATTAGATTTAAAATATATAATAATTATAATTTATTCATTTTTTTCTTTTATCAATTTCCTCATCATATATTACATTAAGAAATGAAGTGGATTTTTTTTATTCTTGAAGAACTAGTGGATCATAAGATCCGTAAAATAATGATAAGTCATACCTTATTTTATTATATTTAATCAATAACATATTTTTTAGTATGGTATTTCCAATAATAGATAATGTTGAACTTAATCTATTTTAGGATTAGTTATAATTATTTCTCCTCCTAATCTGATGAAAATTGAATTGATGAAATTTAAAAAAAAGATTACTAATTTTTTAAAATAATCATATCATTAATCCTACCAGCAACATCAATTTTCTATCAATATTTGATACAAAATGAGTGATTACATTGATCATATGTTTACATATAATATTTAATCACCAAAATAATGAAAAAAAAATCATGAAAATATACATATTTCGCCATTCATTGAATAAAATGACTTATTATCAAATATATTACATAATTTTAATAATGTTGTAAACTCCATCAATTATAGAATATAAATCTCTTAAAAAATTATTAATATGTTCCAAGGTCATTAAAACTATTCAATTTACTTTTTAAATATCCAACACCTTATTATCCAAAAATCATTATCTTATCATCCTAGAAAAATTAAAGATTATCTTTCCTAACTAATTTGTTCTTATAAAAATATATTCTTTATAATAAATCAAATTTATAGGTCATCATTATTGAAAAAAATATTCTTTAAATGCTTTAATTAAAATTTCCTCTTAACAACCCTCATATATTTAATGATTTATTATACATCAATTATAATACATATGAAATTTATTCTTCCCATTTCATTTCTAAACTGCTAACTAGTGTTTAAAATTTTATTCCATTTTACAATTTCCAATAATTTAAAATTTGAATCATGTATTAACATTCATAAATATCAATTTATTAATTCATATCTTGTTTAACATAAACAATACGGTTTTGAAAACCCGTTCTATGTATATTTTATTCATGGTCTCTCCATTGTTAGTAGTATAATCATTACTCATACATCCATGCTGATTATATTCATGATATTTTACACATGTAGATCGATTTTTATAATTCCAAAAAATACCACATTTATACCATTAACACTTGGATGATACATTAGGGATACCATTATTCTCATCTATTTCATTAATGAATCTATTCATTTTTTCATAGAAATTAAATGGTTTATTTCCCTGAATTTCAAAATATAAAAATCATTTAATTACACTTAGACATTATCATGGTTGATTGATACCATATTCCCATAATATATGAATCATAATATTCGATCCTCCATGGTATTTCCCACCCAAAAACTAAATTAAATCGTTCATTATCTTCTTTGGACTACACGAGGTTTGGCTAAGGTTAATGTTGGTAATTGTATATCATGAAAATTTATTAGGCATAATCACAACATATTTTACTTATTTCATCATCCAATTTGGTCTTAAAAATCACAATATCTTTGGTAATCAATTTCGGTCTAGTTTTTTCTAGTTCCCACCATTTATTAAAAAACATAGATTCTGGGTATCAATATTCATAGGGGGAAACCACATATTCATGAAAAATAAATATCAGGATGTCTATGCAATGATATCATATTTTTAGTTTATGATACCTTAGGATTATACAAGGATATTCACTGTCATTATTTTAATCCTTTATGATGGTTTTTATGGGGTTTGTTAATTTCAAAAGAAAAAACCCCCAGGGGTGTCAAAGATGGTGTGTAGAAGATACTATTTTAGTGAACCATGTGATTACTGAGTCCCTCTCAATGAAACCTTTTCAATGTTATTACCACATGGTGCTTATTTTCTATTGACACATCAACATCTAATATCAATATAGGTATTGAATTTTGTAAAAAACACGATCTATAACCTTTACAAAATGTTTATGAAATTTTCCTATTCATTTACTCATCCTTAAACATATAAATAAATAAATTAGAAGACATATCTAAATATATAAACCTAATGAATTCATGAAAATATTTACATCCTAGTTTCCAATGTTAAACTAATGTGTTACCATGATACCAACTACAATGAACTTATAATGACTCTAATTTTTCAAAAAAAAAATTATGTAACTTTTTAAAAATACATTTTCACTATACAAAGAGACATATAAATACCATTATAGGCTAGTTCCTTTGTAAACATAGAATACATAAAAACTGATAAATAATTGAGATACATTATCTCATACTAGGTTCTTCTTGTCTATAATCCTTCTTTGAAACTGCAAACATAAAACATATCTTCACAACCTGGGGAAGGAAACATAAAATGGGGTGAGCTAAAATTACCAGTAAAGGAAAAAAAGGAGACATATAATCATTATCATGAGAAAAATGATATGAGAACATGATCATGAAGATATAATATCATATGCTACATATGAAAGACATAACATTGATCATGGAATAATGATTGGCATGTAATAATACAAGAATCTTAATGAAATAAAGAGAATAATTGATGAAATCAAAAAATAGTAATAAGACATGGAATTGTGGAAAACACATAATCATATAATCATTTCCATAGTAGCCAAGGCATTGCTGTGAATATCATCTTGGTAGTCATGGTTCATTTACATGGCCATCATAGTAGCATCCGTTTACTCCTCATACAAAAATGGGTTTCATGGTTCACTCCCATGGACATATTGGTAGTCAAGGTTTACTCCATATACTATCTTAGAATTATGAGTACCCTCCACATACAATCATAGTTGATCTCAGGAGATAAAAAACATCACCCAATGCATTTTAGGGAAATATAGGTCCCACTAATCACTTTATGAATTCATAAAAACATGTATTAAAAGATAATTAATGAAAATATCATAACACATGAATTGATGTGGGTATCATAAACATGTAAACATATCATAACATATGAATAGATAATGGTTTCATAATAATCTCATCATAAACATAACATGTGAAAAGAAGTGTGTTTTAGAAGCGTATAAATCTTGAAGGAGAAATACCATTCATAAAATCAAGCCACCAAAATATAGTCCATTCCGAAAAAGAATGTGAAAGGATATATTAAATAATTCTCTAAAAAATCCTGATTAACTCTCACTGATTATTTCAATGATGGGAAATAATTTTATTACTCTTTTAAAAACCATTATACATGGAAATATCCTCACTTCTTAAATAATTGATTTTTATTGCATAAATATTTTAAAAACATTTATCTCTAAAAATATATTTGAAATAATATAAAAGAATATTTTAAAATAATATATCATTTTTAAAATCCATTTTTCTTTTGAATTATCATAATTAATCTTTTGAATTATTTTTAAAACATGGTATTTTAATATAATAGATTTCAAAAAAAAATATAGAGTAATGAAATTTTTTTAAAACCCTTATATTAAATACTAACGAGTATATAAATGGTACTAAAAATCCAGGATATCATGAATAAATACTGTATAAGGTAATTCATGACTATTCTTGAAATATGGATCATAATATTTCATCTAATGAATCATAAACATAAATAATCTCAGAAAGCGATGAGATTGTCTCAATAATATCTTATAACTTGGTAACATCAGATTATACTCTCCTTTTATGAAAATAAAATTATATTATTCTTAAAATATAATTAAAATAATCATATTCATGAAATAACGGGTAAAATGGAAGTATATAAACCTTGAATAAGAGTTTAAGTGCTTAAAAAATAGGAGTCTCAAAGAAAGAAAACTGAGACAAATTTTTTTTACAAATTTGGTTACTTATAAATGATGAAACTCATGAAATATTATTCCAAAAATGGACCTTTGAATATCGAAAATTTTACGTATAAGATACATAGAATAAAATCATGTACAATAAACAGACCACACAAATAGAAGTGTGGTAATCATTGCGTGTGTGTCACTGAAATTAAAAGTGAGATAAAAATCCCCTTACCTAGTGTCTTGACTATCATTGTACTCAAACAAGCATCCTATATAAAAAAGATAAGTTTATTATAAATCTTTTAATGATTCATATTATTATATCTATTACAATATATTCTACGATTATAACTTTATATTACCCTCTTGATAATAATTATATGTTATGTTTTCTCTTTAGGTAATATTTTCTTTGTTATTCACATCTATGTTAATTTGTTATATCATTGATCCTGATAATTATATAAAAATTCCAAAATGTGGAATATGAAATAAATATCTGGTATATATTTATTAATTATATTAAAATAATCTAAATATTTATTGTGTAAGTAATGGAATACATTGTTCATGGAGACAGTACGTCGTACGAATGTAAGAACCATGTTTTCCATTTTTATAGTCGTATTGAAATAATGTACGTGAATGTAATATATAAATTTGTATTTAATTTTTAATATATAATTAATAAATTATAAATAATATAATATATATATCATATAATTTCACTAAACACTTCTTTAGTACATTCCATGTGGTGTGTGAACGAATCACATCACTTTGAGGGGATGTAGTCAACACTTCCTCAAACGAGATTATCGTAATAATATAAAATGGAGGGAAAAAATATGTGTGTTGTAAAAAGAATAAAAAAAATTAATTTCATAATATATATATATATTATTATATTATATTTATATATATAGTTTTCATCATAATGGAAACCATGATCCGTGGTAATTAAAAAATGAATAATCATTGTTTTGTGATGCAGTATTTTTTTGTACAGAGAAATGGTATATTCAAAATCCATTATGTTGAAGTTTTTTTTAGGGTAGGTCAAACCATTTTTCCAAAAAAGACGTTATATTTATTATAATTTTTAGCACAAAATAAGTGAATTAATATATTGTATTTATTGTATAATTAAAACAAAGGAAAAGAGGTCAAGAGTAGATGTTACATGTTAGTCAGGTAACTCCTTTTAGATAGGCCCAAAAGGCAACCTTTGGAAGGATTATACCCAATGTGAGGGTTCAAGGTCTATTGGATGATTATTGAGATGTTCATTGGTTAGGTATTGGAAGCAAATAAACGTTTTTAGAGGTGTGAGGAATGTGTAGATGTGGTGGCCTGTTAAAGGGAAGGAAAAATACCTATTTCGAATTATTAGAAACAATTTAGGAATGCACATTTTATAACATATAAAAAGACATAAAAAAATAATGAAACTCACCAATAGAAGGATTATGGCCTAAATATGAAAAAATGGGTGTTGTACAATTTTCCTGGTTATTTGGTTACCTAATTTTATGGTTGAGTCCTAATTAAGATCAATTTGGCCTTAAGATATGTGATTAGTTTTAATCACTTTTACAAATCATTTTTGTCAAAAAATAAAGTCATCTTATTAGTATAAAAATACATGACTGATTAAAATGGTATATGTCAGTGTTTTTAAATTCAAATCAGATAATTGGAAAATTAACATTACTGTTAATCCCGTAGAAAGAGAGTAATAACAAGGCTTTAAACAAGGAAAACGTTAAAATGATTATTAATATTTTAAATTCGGTTTCAAAATGAAACCGATTCTAATGAATCTTAATGTATTTTTAGATGTAATATTTATCTAATATGGACCATAAACATATTTATAATATAATTTATCCATAATAAATAATATGGATAAACGACAGTTTTTAACTATAAAGTAGTATTTTTCATTATTCATAAAAAATGATGTTTCTCCGAAACCCCCCCCCAAACTTCACTCTAGGATAATTCAGAATATATAAATTTAAAAATGTTTTTTTTATTTTATTAAATTTAAATTATTAATTCTTGTAAAGAAAATTTTTCTTTCAAAGTGGTTCATTCGAGAAAACAATGTATTTAAACATAAAAATCAAATTACGAAAAATCATTTTTTTATTATCAATCTGTTTTATTTTTAAAAATAAATTAAAAATAATTTTTGATTAATATAATTACTATTCATATAATATTTTTAATTTATTTTTTTAAATCATATTATTTAAATTAATAAAATAATAAAAATAGATGTTTCATTCAAACTCAGTGTTGTGTGCATCATATGCCGACATAGTGTTGACTACATGGTATGCCTAGTCGGTGTTTTGTGTAACATACACCAATAAGGTGTTGTGTGTAATGTAAACCAAGTCAGTGATACATGTGAAACTAATATTTGAAATATCTTTTTAATATATATAAATTAATATATAAATTTATTCGAAAAAAACATGTCTCTAAAAACACGGTGTGTTATATTCTATCCCCCCTTAAAATGAATTTCACACAAAAAATTAATCACTCGGGTTAAAAAATTAGGATAAATATCCTTAATCATTTCCTCAAGTTCCCCCATATCATCCTCTAACTAGTGCTTTCTCCACAAAACACTGAATATGTGATTGTTCTTGTTTTGTAGAACATTCTCTTATCAGTCCAAAATTTCAATAGTTTATTCCTCATATGAAATATCATGCTCTAGTAGTATTACATCTAGGTTTAGCAAATGTGAACGATCAGGTTTTTTATTTCTCAATAGAGATACGTGGAATAGATCATGAAATTGAGTGATATTTGGAGGAAGTTCCATGGGATTGGCTACTCTCTCAATACAATCATGAATTTTTAAGGGGATGACATAAATATGGCTTATTTCCATTTATTTTCAAATATCATTACTTTTTTCGGGGGAGATATTTGTAGAAACACCTTTTCACCGACTTCAAACTATAGATTATGTTTATGTATATCAGCATAAATTTCCTTCCAACTTCTAGATACCTAGATAAGCTATTGAAAAGATATATCATTCTCGACGATTTCTTCAACAATCTCAGTTCCAAAACTATCTTTCTCTGACCACATCCCAACATAATGAAGCACTATATTTCATCTAATAGAGGGGATCATATAGTTCCATCTAATTTCTTGAGTGAAATATATTGTAGTAATAAATCTCAGTTAGAGGAAGGTGTTGATTCCATCCAGCATTAAAATCCATAGAACATGATCTCAACATATCCTCTAGAGTTTGAATTTGTCTTTCAGACTTACAATATGTTTTTGGATAAAAATCCATACTAAAACTAAATTATGTATGAAATTTTCTTGAATACTTCACCAGAAAATTCATCTAAACCTCAGATCGTCATTTTATACAATAAAATGTGGCACTCCATGCAACCATACCACTTCTATAATGTATATTACAGAAATCTGATCATGAGAAAAATCAACTCTAGCAACAACTAATTGTGCTGACATTTTAAGGCGATCAACTACCACACATGTAACATTAAACCCTATAGAGTTTTTTTTTTCCAATTACAAAATACAATGTGTTGTTTTCCCATTTACATTCTGGTATGGGTAATGGATGCAACATCCATTTATACTTTTGTCTTTTAGCATTAACTTGTTGGCATACCAAACACCAAGATACAGAATCCGAGATATATCTCTTCAATCTATCCCACCATAATTATTCTTCGATGTCCCAATACATCATTTAACTTATAGTATGAATAGTGAATAATGAACTATGAGCTACCTCTAATAGCGCCATTAAATCTGGCATTGAAGTAACACATACACAGTTTCTATACATTATCATACAATCCTAATCAAGGGTAAACTAATTAACATTTCTGACATTATTTTTCACCACATCATCTTTGTTATGCGTCTCTATTATCCTCACATGAATACAGGGCTGAACATTCATTTTAGAAAGATAATTTTCCCATACCTTTAGGATTTATAGATCCAAACTTCTCAAATATTGAATTCTTGGATCTCTTGTGATCCTCATCATATATAACCTATCTAGATCCTTTCGACACAAAGCATCTTCCAACTTGTTCTCTTTCCCAAGGTGGTAATGTATTAATAATTCATAATCCTTCATCAACTCTTACAATATTCTATAGAGCATGTTCAACTCCTTCTATGTGAATATATATTTCAGGAATTTATGATTGGTATATATATTACACTTTTCCTCATAGTGATAATGCCTACATTTAATAAATGAGAACATTACCGTAGCTAACTCCTAATCATGAGTTGAGAACTTTTTCTCATGAATCATCAATTGTTATGAGGCATAGGATTTAACCATGTTATTTTTCATAAAAAAATTCCAATCCCTTATTTAAATAAACTCTATAAATTACAATCCCTTCTCCACTACAGGGTAATGTAGGCACATGTTCACTGACCAACCTTCATTTCAGTTCATTTAAATTGTCCTCACATTTATCTGTCCAAAGTAACTAAACCCCAATTCATATAAATTTTTTTATATAATTATATAGTCATGATAAATTATCCACATAACATCAATAATATCTAAATAAACCAAGAAAACTACAGCTCACAGACACTATGGATGGTCTAGGCTCGATTTTAATAGCCTATGTCATTGACAAATCAACTATTTTACAATATATTGAAATTTTGTGTCACAAAAATGAATCCTTTTCTAGCCAAAATTTATAATTTTTAAAATTTTTATATAACTTATCCTGCCTTAGGGTCTTCATTATAATTCTCACTTGATATTCAAGATCTTCCCAGTACTTTGAATAGATAACAATATCATCTTTAAAGACCACCAAAAACTAAATGATTTTATCTATAAATAAACAATTCATTAAATCCATGATAAATTTTTGGGAATTTAGAAGACAAGAAAACAAATCTAATTATTCATATTTTCAATAACTTATATGGAATTTTTTATTGGGTATGTCCTCCTTAGAGACCCTTAATTGATGATATATTGACTGAAGGTTAATATTGGAAATATTTTGAGCTCTGAGCAGTTGATAAAACAAGTCATATATATGAGGAAGAGGATACTTTTTCTAGATTGTGATCATCTTCAACTTCTGATAATCAATGGATAGTCACATTGTTCCATCTTTTCTTTTCTCAAAAAAAATTGGTGCAATACATGGTGTCACACTTGGCCAAATGAATCCCTTCTCCAGGTTTTATTGGTGTTGATTCTTTAACTCTTGTAACTCGACCGATGACATTCTATAAGGTTTATAAGAAATTGGTTTAAAACCATTTTCAAAATCTATTAAGAACAAAACTTCATGATTTTAAGGGAGAATATGAAAATCTTTTTTAAATACATCCACAAAATCCCAAACAATAATTGTACCATCGATTACTATCTTCTCCAAGATCGTTCAACTACCAATTTTAATTGGTATTAAGACCCATACAATGGATGAAATTTCCACATGATTTTATTAATTTTCATCACATTTATGGATGATCAGTGGTGGTTTTTAATTATAAAACATAAATTCCCTTATATGAAAATTGATGTGGTCTTTTTGAATGGAATGAAAATTCATACCTAATAAGAAATCAAATTAGACCAAAAGAAGAATGACAAGATTTATAGGAAGAACATTACCAGAAACATAAACCGAATAATAATTATAAACATGAAATTAAATTATAATACCATTATGGGTATGTACTACTAATTACTCATATATTTTTCTTTGATAGAATCTCACCACCCATAGAAAATTCATTATATATGAAAGATCTAGTAGATCCAAAATCAAATATAACATTAAAAATTATAGATTACATGGTAAGTGTATATTCCATCATTTCATTATCACACCCCTCATCATAAATGGTGATTTCATGATATTTCCCCTTCTACCTAAGCTTAATAATTGCTTCCAGCGATCATCATCAATGGCCCCTAGGTTTGGGAAGATGTTAGAAAAATGAAAATTATCCTTACACACGAATATCGGTATCATTAGAGGTTCATTTTGTACGACATTTTCTCAATTTTAATATTGTGTTCACTTTTTCCCATCACATCAACAATAAATTTACCAGTGATCTTTTTTTATTTGATTAAATCATTTATCAGGCCACATAACGAAATTTCATCCATGATTCTTTGCACGCATATAGCATCAAAAAATGATAATATTATTTTTCCTATGGTTCTTTTAGTTTTTTTTAAACCCCATATTCATCCTCTTGTAAAGTCCATGATATTGTTACGTGACTCCATCCTCAATTTCAACATTGATTTCACAATGAAAAATCATAATGTACCTACTAATGTCTCTAATTCCCAACACCCTTTCGAGACATGGGTTTAATCTACTAAATAACCTATCAACATCACGTTAATGTTGGAAGATAATTCTAGAAGCATACCTCACAAGTCTTATGATATTCACCTCGTTGGTACCGAATGATTCATCATCCATTTTCTTCAACTCAAGTAACTTTTCTCTCCATCATGGTATGAAGAATTTAAGGAATCTACTTATTAGAAAATATTTTCTTGATCTTGTCCCAAACCATTGATCCAGTATAATCAGTATGCCTCATATTTTGGATTAGAGTCCACTACTAATTTTCATCTCCTTATTACCAATATACAGGAAGAATGACTTTATCAATCTCTATAAATTGAAAAATAGAGAATATTTTTTTAGTTGTACTAATCCAATGTTATGTAACAAGTGTATCAGAGGACCATCCGAAACAAGATGGGTGTTTCCCCATGAAAGACCCAACAGAATATTGCTACCTCTTTTTCTCATTTTGATGTCCACCATTATTCATATCCAAAGAAATTTCAGAGTGAATAGATTTAACAATATAGATCCAATATAATTCTATTGATAATCAGTACAATCATTTCATTTTCAGTCACAATCTCCATTAATGTGGTTCTGTTATATTATATCCATTGACTAAATGAAAAACCATAGAGTAAAAAACAGTTATCACAAAGAGGAACCAAATAATCCTAGAAATTCACTTATAGGATGTCTAACTTATGATGACTTATTTTATCAATGTAACCATAGTTTTATACTAGGTTACTCATATCCCACCAATATTTAAATTATTCTTAATAGATAATGAAGAGTTTTTTAATTCCCAAATCAAATCTCCCATGAGTGTCAAACATGGTGTGTAGCAAAGCCCGTTGTCGTGTACCAGATTATACCGAGTATAACCCAAAACATCATTTCAGATCTATTACCCCTATGTACATCTGTGGGAGAGCCACATCCACTTGTAATATCACGACATGGATGTATTTATTGGGAAACACTCACTCTATCCTTTACTAAAAATCCATGAAATTATTCTATACTTTGAAACAACCCTATACACATCCTTAAACACATCCATAGACTTCCAAACATGGTATTCTCATCCTAGTTTCCCATGGTCTTCTATACTTTTACTCTGATACCAACTATAGAAACACTCTTTTTTCAAACATTAACAGTAAATAAAATTTTCAGAATACATTAACATTATAAAAAGAGACTCAAGATGATCATACTAGTCTAGTGCCTTTGGGAGCATGGAATACATAAACATTGATACATAATTAAGATACTTTATCTCCAAATAGGTTCTTATTGACGGAACCCTTCTTAGACAACTGAAACATAATACCTATATTCACAACCTAGGGATATAATAATAAAAAGGGGTGATATCAAATGCTTAGTAAGGGTATATAAGTGAGACATGCAAGAGTAATACTAAGCACAAGAGTATGAGAACATGATAATTATGATAGAATATCATAACCTACATATCAATGATCATAACATATATCATGGCCAAAATATTAACAATTCATTAGACATGTATCATAACATAATTACGAGCATTATACATGAAATCATGACATAAGAATAAGACATTAAATTGTGGAAAAAAATAGAAGAATATAATGATTTCAATAATAACCAATGCATTTCTTCTAAGACCATCTTCGTAGTCATATTTCATTTCCAAGGCCATCATAGTAGCACGAGTTCTATACTAAAAACATCATTGTAGAAATGGATCACTCCCATAGACATCTTAGTAGTTATGTTTCACTCTTAAGAACATATTAGTACCATGAGTTCACTCCTAATATGATCATTGTCTATCCCAAGAGATATAAAGTGTTACCTAATCCAGTGGTGGGAGATATATGCATTACCCATCACATAATGAAATCATACAAACATGTGACAGATGATAATAAATATACATATCATAACCGCTGAAATCGAATGGGAATCAAAAAATTGTAAAAATATCATAACCTAGGGATAGTTTTGGGTTTCATAATCATTTAATCGTAAACATTACTTGTAAGGGAAGCAGGTTTCCAAAGCATATTACTCCTGAAAGTGAAACAGATCCCTAACACCCTTATAACAAAAAATAATCCATTTAGAGAAAGAATATGAAAGAATAAATGGATTAATTCTCAAAAAATGTATTATTATCACCAATTTATGTCATCATGTTTTGGAAATAATTTTGAGATATATTTTAATAAACTTCTAGTGGAAAATAACATTTTTTCTTTGAAAACTGATTTTATTACATAAACCATTTGGAAAAAAATTATTTTAAAATATCAATGAATAATTATAAAGGAAGAATTTAAAAAAACATTTTTAATATACATTTTTTAATGGGAATTATATACAAGGATCTTTTGATAACATGTATTTTTAATATAATATATTTCCAACAAAAGAGAGAGGTGGTCAGATTTTACTGAAAACGTTTTATTTAGTACCAAAAAGTCGATAAATGGAACTAATAAATGGGGATATATAGAATAAATATTGGATAAGTAAACTATTGAATATTATTGACTGATGGTTTATATTATTTCATCAATGGAAACAAAAAAATAAACCATCTCATAAATTGAGAAGATTGTCTCAATAAACTCTTATAAATCGGTAACATGGTATCATACTATCATTATAAAAACAAGAAATTAAATTATACATAATATTTCATGAAAATTATTAGAATCATTATATAGCATAAAAATAAAATTATATACACATAGAATAAAATTTTAGGTCCATAAAAACAACAGTCGTAAGGGAAGAAAATTCACAAAAAATTGTTTTACCCATTTGGAATCTTTTGAACGGTAAGCCCTACAAAAGAAGCATCATAAAATAGACATGTAAATACCAAAAAATTAAATTATATAATACATAAAATAAATTCATGGTCATTAAATATTCCATGATAATGAAAATAGTTTTTAAAATAGCTTTAATCTCACAATAATTAAATGTTATATGAAAATATCTTTACCATATATCTTGACTATCTCTGTAATCATACAAGATTCATGTATAATAAATATAAGATTATTATAAACAAATTAAATAATAATATTTCTATATCTATTACAATATATTATTGTATTATGACTTTATATTACCTTCTTGTTAATGATCATATGTTAAGGTTTCACATCGGGTAATATTCCCTTTGTTCTTCACATGTGTATTGATTAGTTATATCACCAATGGTTATACATAAATCATGAATCAAAAATTTAGAACAATATATAAATATCAGATAAATAAAATATAATTATATTTTAATATAATTTATCATAATAAAGTTTGTAAATAAATAAACTGTTCATGTAGACGGTAAGACGTACGTATGCATGAATGTTGTTTTTCATTTTTATAGTCGCATTGAAAGAATGATTGTAAAAGACATATATATATATATATATATATTTATGTATGTATGTATGAATGTATGTATATTATTATTAAAATAGAATTAATAAATTATATATAAGATATAATTTTACTAAACACATTCTTAATACATTCCATGTGGTGTGTGAACGAATCACATCGATTTGAGGCGGTGGTAGTCCACACTTCCTCAATCAAGATTATTGTATTAAATCCAAATGGATGGTAAAAAATATGTGTTTTATAAAAGGAATAGATAATTTTAATGAAATAATAAATATAACATATAATATATATAATTAAATTTTCAATTATAATGGCAACCATGATTTGTGGAAAATCATAAATGAACAATCATCATTTTGTGAGGTAGTAGTTTTCCATACATAGAAAAAAAAAGTTAAACCTACATTAAATTGAGCTGTGTGTAAGTATAGGTCATAAAAAATCATAAAAATATCCTATTATATAAATTATATTGTTTTTTTTCACACATTAATGAAATAAATAGGCTTCAGAAGGTGGATAAAGAGTACAAAGAAATAGAGCTTGAGTGAAGACGTTACCTCTTAAGCGGTAACTCCTTTTGGTTTGTTCCAAAAGGATTATTTTTTAGGGTTTCTTCAGAAAAGTGTACTTCAAGGTAGAAGGGTTTATTTTATGGATGTGTTTTGTTCCAAAAATTTTCAAACATAAATGGTTTCAATGGTGCGAGGAATTGGTAGATGTTGTTGCCTTTATAGGGATGTAAAATGAATCATTTTGAATTTCTAGAAACAAGTTATCTATGCACATGTTCTTACATTTGAAATATCATGAAAAAACAAAAAAACTAAAGAATAGATGTTTTATGGCCTAAATATGGACTGAAAATCGCTGTTGGACATGTTTCATGGTCATTCGGTCCAATAAAATTATTGTTTAGTCTGAAACTAGGTTTAATTTTTTCTAAACTCCTTTGATTAATTTTATTCATTTTTAAAAATTATTTGGTTGAATAATTAACATGGTATTACTAGAATATAAATATGATACTTAATAAAATATAATATTTTTGATTTTTGACATTCAAATCATTTAATCAACATAATTTTGATTAGTGATAATCACATAGGTGAAACGAAATAACGAGGATTTATAGTCAGAAAACGTTCAACAGTTTGTCAATGGTTTATATTCAGTTTCAATGATAAATTAATTCAAATGAACTTAATTTCATTATTATATGTAATATTTGACTATTGTGACCATAAAAATAAATTATATTATAATTTATCATGAAAATTTAATTGGATAGACAACTATATTTAACTAAAAAACTATATATTTTTACTATTCGTCAAAAATTAATGTCTTTCAAAAAAATCCCAAAAATTAATCCTAAGAAAAATTAGACATTCTAAAGTTAAATTTTAGTTTATTATATGAAAATAAATTTCTAAATATATGTAAAATTAAATTTATTATTATAATTTTTTCATTTGAGATAATGATGTTCTGACACAATAAAATGACATGATCAAAAATCATATATTTTACTATAAATATGTTTTATTAATATAATAAAATTAATAAATGATTTTTAACAAGTATTAAATATTATTAATATATCTATGTTAAACTATTAATTTATAATTATATTATTTTGATGAATAAAATTATAAATGGATATGTTTCATAGAAAATTAGTGTTGCATGTGTCATACCCAAACTCAACATTGCATGCATTATACGCCAAGTCAATTTTGCATGTAATGTACACTAAGTCGGTGTTACATGTAATGTACAGTAAGTCACTGATGATTGTTAATGGAATAATTTGATTTGGGAATTGAATGATAAAGTTGATTTTTTATTCAAAAGAATTGGCCCATAAAAACTCAGTGTGTTACAAAACCTATATTCACATTCATATATATTACATTTTTTATGATTTTTCATTAAATTAAATAAATTCATGCATGAAGATCATATAGATATAATTATATTGGAATCATATAAACATAAACATATGGTTTATAGGTGTAACACCCGAGACTTTTATGAGAAATATTTTGTATTTATGTTATATAAATAATCAGAGGGATCTTTCATTACAAACAACACTAGCTTGGCTTGCTTTACACGTAATTGCGGCCTTCCTTGATAGCTTGTGTTGTACACAATACCGAGTTTCACTAAACAACGATATGATATTAAAATATTATTAAAACTAGATGTTATGAATAGTAATAACCAATTTTTGATATTTTGTAAATTTTATTTTTCAAAATGGACTTCATTTTTGGATTCATAATATCGAAATTAGCCTAGGGTGAGATTTTGGTAATTTTCTGAAAACTTCCAATTTTTTGATGAATAGTGAAAACACTGGGTTACTATTTCAAAACTGACTTTTTATTTAAATTTAGTTTAGGTCAAAATTGATACATAATACCTATATATGTTCAATGAAATTCATTGGAGTCATTTTATAATAATTTTAGATATATAAAAATTTTATTGAACTTTTCACCGTCTTTTACCCACCTCCTAGGAGAATTTGGAAATTCACATAAATCATAATTTTACCGCTTTTGTGAATGGAATTTCAAAAATACGAGAGACATGGTTGATGTCAGTAAGTAAAATGTGGTTCAATGATATGGAAATAATTTTTGGTCAATAGTAACTTTTTACTTTTTTTACCACGGTTAAAAGTAAATAGGTTAATTAAGGGTAAAAATGATATTATTATTACCCTAACACATGACCTAATTATATTAGATAAGTTTAATTCGACCAAAAACAACATTAGGAATAAAATATGACCATTTAGGCCCACATGGATTAGATTAGGTCATTTATTAATAATTTATTTAAAGAAGGGTTAAAATAGTAAAAATCAATGATTAATAACTAAATCATTTTTAATATAGGGTTATACATAAGATAAATCCGACTATAATTATTCATTAGAATTATAAACAGATTTCCTACATAATTTTTTTTATTTGTAATTTTTAGACATTAAATAATTAAATTTATTTATGACACAATGATGATGCATTAATTATCTTATTAATAAAATATTGACATAATTGATGTTATAAAAACCCAAATAAATGTAATTTGAGTTTTTTTATGAATTACAATAATTTTACATGTTAATATGAAATTATAGTATTGATTTAATTAACTTTTTTTGAACTAATCATTCTGTTTTAATTTCAGCAAAAATAAATTACTAAATAGTGTCAAAATTGACATTATTTAGTTCTAAAAACAAATATTATATTATTAATTGTTATTTTATTCCTAAAAATCTAAGGCTCATCCAAATGACTTAGATAAGGTTATATATATTAATAATAAACAACTTGTGGTTCTTTTTACTTGTTATAGTAATTTTATTAAACTTATAGTGTAAGAAAACAAAAAGACACGGTAAAAGTAAAATTATTTAACTTAAATATAAATCTAAATGATAAGGTTAAAATAGAACCCTAAACTTGTCTAAATTCTATTGGATGAGAGGATTTCGACCAATCCCCACCTTATATTTGATATAAATCAATTTGGATCTATTAAAAACCAAATATAGATTTAAAATAAAATAATATTTTTAGTTTTTCCTAAGGTGCCCCTCTCATCCGTTATAAAGGGGCACCTCCTCCCTCTTTTCCTGACACCACTTTGAGCCTTCAAGCTTGGCCAACCCCGAAAAAATTCTCTTATCATCTTTTATATAAAAATCCTATAGGTCCTGGTCTTATTCAAGACCAATTTTAGTGCCCTAAAAGGAGGTCTCAAAGAGGCACTTCAAAGAAGAGGTAATGTATGTTACCGATTCATTCAACATTATTTCTTCTTCCACTTCTTCTTATTTAGTTGTTTCATTAGGAAGTAATAACATCAGTATCAATCATATACTGATATGTTATTATATGTATGAAACAACCATATTTCACCATCTATCCATCCTATGGAAAATGAAATCACCGCGCGTGCGTACGTACAAAATACCGTCTCCACGCCGTGGTGTAATCTATTTTCCACCACCACCTTACTTGGATGGGTATAATGGTGAAAATAAATAACTATATATGATTATTGAAATTTGGTATTGATTCTTAAATAGTATACATGCACTCCAATACAATTCCACAATCATGGGATCGATATCATCGCTCGTGCGTACGTACGGAATACCGTCTCCACGATGTGATGCGACTCGTTCTACATGATCTTCATTTCAAAATGATTATATAAATGAATTTTATGAATAAATATGATATATAGTACACTAATACCATTCTAGAAAATGAGGTATCTATAACTTGAAGAGAAGAATAAGAATTTATTCGACAAAACACGCATAAGAACAAAAAGTAATAAACACCCGAATAACAAGTAAAAATGAAATATTACTAATAAGAAGATACGAATATGACCATATATGATATCATAAAAATAATTATTATTCTAGAATAAGTCAATAACATTATTTAAATCATTATACAGGAGGTTCAGACACATACGAATCAAATCGGACCAAAGGTAAGGGAAAATCTCGCAATCTTAATTTTTATCCGAGATTGCTTATACTTCAGAATTCACTGGGGAATAATTATCATCCACATCCATGTTTCCTCAATATTTAATATTATTTATATCCAC